>OX371261.1:50057851-51257851 GCA_947311025.1 Lypha dubia
TTGCAGAACACCAAAAATGCTAAAGTAATTCACTCGAAAGTGAATTCGGATTCTAGAACAGATCCGATTATATTACTTGCGGAACTTTCGGCTGAGTGTTCCGTGTCTATCAGGCATGTTCTGAAAATCACAAGATTCAAATCACATGTGATTTTAAAATCACATCTGTGATTCTTGTCTGATCTGCAAATCACAAATACACATAAACCATAAGTATTTTGAATATATGTACATATGTATCATATAAAAAAATCGTTTAATTTATCAGGCATGTTCTGAAATCACGGTGATATCAAATCACGAACGTTTTTAAAATCACGGAAGTGATATTTAGGTGTTCTGAAAAGCACGAGATTTTTCATTTTTAGCGGTGATTTCATTGTTCTAAATCACGAACGAACAGCTGATTTTTTCTGTTTACAAACATTCTTTTTGTATCTTTAAGAAATTTATCACAAAAATATAATAAATTTACGAATTAAAGTTAAAGTTTTTGTAAATATATCGTAAAAATGCCTGAAGAAAGTTCGTTAGCAATAATTGATCTAAAAGCAAAATTTAAAAAGAAATTGCAAAAAATACATCGTCCCTAAATTTGTAAATTTTTTAGGTTCTTCTAAGTAAAATAATTAACTTTATTGCAAAAACAGATAAAGAACAAATCATTTTAAGTGTGCGTGATAATTTTTTGCAGATTTTAAAGAAAATTTATTTAAAAAAACTTAAAGTGATTTGAAATCGTCATGCTGTTAGCTGACCGGGTTTAAATCACGAAATTTCCAAGATTTGTGCGCCCAGACACCTTTTCAGTGATTTGAAATCACTTTACGAAAAAGTGATTTTAAGAACATGCCTGTATATAACAGCAAAATATCACAGATGTGATTTTAAAATCACATGTGATTTAAATCTTGTGATTTTCAGAACATGCCTGTATAGAAGATGTATTAATAATTTGACGTGATAGCGCATCTGCTACAACATTTTCAGTACCTGGTTTGTATTTAATTTTAGCACCAAAGTCCTCTATTATGGCTCCGCAAGTAATATAATGGGATCTGTTCTAGAATCCGAATTCACTTTCGAGTGAATTCGAATTCTAGAACAGACCCGTTACTTGCGGAACTTTCGGCTGAGTGTTCCGTGTCTATCAGGCATGTTCTGAAAATCACAAGATTCAAATCACATGTGAATTTAAAATCACATCTGTGATTCTTGTCTGATCTGTAAATCAAATACACATAAACCATAAGTATTTTGAATATATGTACATATGTATCATATAAAAAAATCGTTTAATTTATCAGGCATGTTCTGAAATCATGGTGATATCAAATCACGAACGTTTTTAAAATCACGGAAGTGATATTTAGGTGTTCTGAAAAGCACGAGATTTTTCATTTTTAGCGGTGATTTCATTGTTCTAAATCACGAACAAGCAGCTGATTTTTTCTGTTTACAAACATTCTTTTTGTATCTTTAAGAAATTTATCACAAAAATATAATAAATTTACGAATTAAAGTTAAAGTTTTTGTAAATATATCGTAAAAATGCCTGAAGAAAGTTCGTTAGCAATAATAGATCTAAAAGCAAAATTTAAAAAGAAATTGCAAAAAATACATCGTCCCTAAATTTGTAAATTTTTTAGGTTCTTCTAAGTAAAATAATTAACTTTATTGCAAAAACAGATAAAGAACAAATCATTTTAAGTGTGCGTGATAATTTTTTGCAGATTTTAAAGAAAATTTATTAAAAAAAACTTAAAGTGATTTGAAATCGTCATGCTGTTAGCTGACCGGGTTTAAATCACGAAATTTCCAAGATTTGTGCGCCCAGACACCTTTTCAGTGATTTGAAATCACTTTACGAAAAAGTGATTTTAAGAACATGCCTGTATATAACAGCAAAATATCACAGATGTGATTTTAAAATCACATGTGATTTAAATCTTGTGATTTTCAGAACATGCCTGTATAGAAGATGTATTAATAATTTGACGTGATAGCGCATCTGCTACAACATTTTCAGTACCTGGTTTGTATTTAATTTTAGCACCAAAGTCCTCTATTATGGCTTTCCAACGTTTCAATTTACGGTTGGGATTTTTTCGGAGATAGCATATGTAAGGGATTGATGATCTGTAAAAATGGTGAGATCTGCTATTTCATATACATATATAATTTCAAAGTTTTTGAAAGCCCAGATTATAGCTAACAGCTCTTTTTCATTAGTACTGTAGTTTTGCTCTGTCGTACTTAGTGTACGGGATAGAAAATAAATTGGTTTTTTATTTTGACTTAACACTGCACCAATAGCTATGTTGGAAGCATCTGTGGTAAGTTCAAAAGGTTTGCCAAAATTGGGTTGAAATAATTCTACCTGTTCCTTTAATTTAAGTTTTAATACATTTACAGCTTCTATGGCTGCGTTGTCTAAATTAATTTTTGTTTTACTACTCTTGTTTTTTCCTATATGGGCATTTTATCCCTTTAAATGAACTGTTAATGGTTTCGTGATTTGGGCATAATTTTGCACGAAACGTCTATAATAACCAGTTAATCCTAGAAACCCTCTCAAATCTTTTTATCTGGTTGTGCCTTTGGACTTTGTGTGTCTGTTGAAAATTTCCACTTTGGTCACGAATTCTTTTCCAGGGTTGGCTGTGAAATCCCTGTGGGTTGTACTGCTGTCTAGCATTGTTGTAGTTATTGAAGTTTCTGGTCCAATATATTTTTTAAACATGCATTTTTCTGTTGTATATTATGTAGTGCTAGCTGTAAACCAGCCAGTTGTTGAATTATTTGTTCCATGATTTCTTCTGTTGAATCGTTCAAGTTCCTATTTTTATCGAAGATATTTTTTCTTGAGAATTTCATATATGTATATTTTTCCTTCATATATGAGTAAGATTCGTTTTATTATATGAATAAGAATTGTTTTATTTATTAACTTCACTTCACTATATAAAAATTTGTATCTTCTATATGAAGAATTAGTTTAATTTTTCTTTATGAAAAAATTTTGTTAATCCTTGCTGCGGCAAAATTATATTGGTCCGCTTCTGGAGTAACAAAATATATGCTACTCCTGGCAGGATCGCCAATTAAAGTTTTCACTTTTATGTTTATTAAAAAAATATTTTTTCCGACGCGATGCGTCTTTCTTTATTTACTATATTTTCTTAACAACTAATTTTGCACATGAACAATTGATGTTCACTAATTTGAGTTTACATATGAACTGTTTTCCTTTTTCAAAATGACTTCCTTAAATACTAGGAGAATAACAATATTTGTCTTTGTTCTAAAATGTGTTTGATATAATATTAATTCTTTGTTCTAAAATGTGTTTGTTATCTCTCAAATGTTTTTAGGGTTGTTTATTTGTTTTCCCATGTTCTTTGTATTTCAATTATTTCTTATCCTAAATTTGGGATTGTTACTAGTCATAAATGTTTGTAGGGTTGTTTATTTGTTATCTCATGTTCTTTGTATTTCAATTATTTCTTATCCTAAATTTGGGATTGTTACTAGTCATAAAAATCTTAGAATTATGTTTGGGATTTTAACTACTCATAATCTTTTGTCTTATAAATATTTCTTATCTTAATATTATGTTTGATGATGGGTTGAACTGTTGGGCCGATTCAACTCAAAACAAAATAATTAATTCTTTTATGTTAATGGTTTATTATTTATTATAAGAAAATTATTTGGTTTTTTTCAACAGTTTATAATACGCTAATTAATATAAACAAAAAACTTAAAAACTACACAGTCAAAATAATAGCACTTTACTTCATTTTTAACAAAAATTAGTGATCTTTCTTAAAACAAATAAAAAATTTCACTCAGATATCTTGTAGATAAATTAATTGTATGGTTTCAATACTTTGTAGCGTGCCTTTTGTTTGCTATTACCGCGGCACAACGCCTTCCCATGGAATCCACTAAATCCTGGCATCTTTCAACTTTGATGGAACTCCAAATTTTCTGCCAGCCACAAAGTGAAAACAAAGCAAAACAAATTTAGACAAACGGCAAGAAAATAAAGTTTAAAACGCGTTTAGGAACAACGTTTGCATCGCAAGTGAAACAACTAGAGAATGCTATGCTAGATGCTGGATTTATACAGCCTATTGTAAATGATTCAGAAGAAAGAGAATTTGATGAAAACTTGCATTATCGCTTTGTTAATATGCTGCCAAGGTAAGTGTAGCCTTTTATTTGTTTGAATATTTCAGGTGTTTGATAAAGCATCAACATACAACAACAAGTACACACATTCATGTGTGCAACTGCACCTCAGTACAACAGTTACTTTACACATTCAGCGGAAATGAAGAATATTTTTTGAAACTTAAATACATACAATCATACAACTCCGGTCAATATAATAGCATTTATATAAATTTATACGGACTCCGTTTGCATCTGTTTAACTGTTAGGCCGATTCAACTCAAAACAAACAAAAAATAATTAATTCTTTGATGTTAATGGTTTATTATCATAAGAAAATTATTTGGTTTTTTTCAACAGTTTATAATACGCTAATTAATATAAACAAAAAACTTAAAAACTACACAGTCAAAATAATAGCACTTTAGTTCATTTTTAACAAAAATTAGTAATCTTTCTTAAAATAAATAAAAAATTTCACTCAGATATCTTGTAGATAAATTAATTGTATGGTTTCAATACTTTGTAGCGTGCCCTTTGTTTGCTATTACCGCGGCACAACGCCTTCCCATGGACTCCACCAAATCCTGGCATCATTCAACTTTGATGGAACTCCAAATTTTCTGCCAGCCACAAAGTGAAAACGAAGCAAAACAAATTTAGACAAGCGACAAGAAAATAAAGTTTAAAACGTGCTTAGGAACAACGTTTGCATCGCAAGTGAAACAACTAGAAAAGAGCAGTAGATACAACAACCAACTGCTCCAGTTAGCGTACCAAATTTTAACACATCGAATAGTTAGCCCTTAACTAAATACTGCTGGGTCATATTCGACAGTATATTTTACTCTCACCACCGCATTCTTAAAGAGAAAATAAATCATCAGTTTCATCAGTTAGCGTACCAAATTTTAACACATCGAATACTTAGCCCTTAACTAAATACTTCTGGGTCATATTCGACAGTATATTTTACTCTCACCACCGCAGTCTTAAAGAGAAAATAAATCATCAGTTTCATCAGTTTGTCGACAGCAGGAATTCGAAGCCAATTTTATCATTGAATTTCTGGTGAGTGTGCTTGTTTTAATAATTAATTTTATTTCATAGTAGTATTATTTAGTTTGAATTTTTAATAAACAAATATGAGGGTCGAAAAAAAAATTTAACAGTTTTATATCTATAAAATTTTTATTTTTGCATTTTAATATTAAATTTTCTTTAACCAGGGTAGGGTAAGTGTACCAGTACTCGGCAGTTTAAGCCTTTTGCTTTTCTTAAATCTAGCGCCTTTGCACGTGTGAATAAACTGTTGGAATGGTAGCTATTTAATACAAATCATTAATTTGTATTGTTTTAGATCAATTAGGTTAAATTTAAATATTTTTGTACTAAAATTGAGAAATGTACAGATTTTGTAAAAAAGAGCACATTTGCCTATAGTCGGCACTAATTTTCCACTTTTCGGCATGTTATGTTTCTATTATCGACATATCATATTTTAGTGAAGAAAACAATACATTGAGATAGAAATCATACTGCTATTGATATAAAATAAATTAACTACGCTTTTACATTTGATATGAGATCATGCAGAAACAAAGGATTAATTCATATTCGACCAAAAAATAATACTAAATAATATTTTTGTACATTTTAGTCCTTGGAATTCATTGTTTGTACTTAACTGATATATTAAAGGTTAAAGCTAGGTATTTTATACCTAAATATTAGTGCATTCGAGGAGTCTAATTCTATTAAAAAAATATAAGATGGTACTTTCAAATTCCATAACGTCATCGTATTGCATATTTTTGAATTCGGTGCATTTAATGTGATACCACTGAGTCAGGTATCACACCCAACATTTCTTAGCTGATCGTCTCTTCAGTATCCGAATCCAACACTGCAGAACAAGTGCTACATTTTTGCTTTTGCTTTGGTATTTTAAATTTGACTGGCTTGATCCCTTTTTCTATTTTTGGCCCTCTAGTTTTCGCTCCTTCACGCCTTCAGCTTTAGCGAAGTTTTCAGTTTATTTCAAACGTAATATGGATCCTACATGCAAGAGCACTGATTTTTGTTTTTAATTGTAAGGACGCTGATTGTTTTGGGAAGTAAAGATGATTTTCGAACAATGTTGATATCGATGATTCCGGGTTTTTAATTAGCTTTGTGAGCTAATACTTTTGGTCAAATTACATGTTGGAAAAGAGCTAATAGGATCAAATTATAAGGGAGCTAGAAATTGAAGAACTAAGTGAGAGGCATTCGGCTGGCAATGCAGAAATGTTTTTTTAATACATTGTCTCCG
The DNA here is from genome assembly GCA_947311025.1 of Lypha dubia. Taxonomy (NCBI): domain Eukaryota; kingdom Metazoa; phylum Arthropoda; class Insecta; order Diptera; family Tachinidae; genus Lypha; species Lypha dubia. The sequence goes on from OX371261.1 coordinate 50,064,346, forward strand.
TCAGTATCTCCGAATATGTATTTTAAACATTGTCTTTGTCAATGTCTCCAATGTTTTTTTAAACCATTGTATTTTTCCATGTATGAAGAAATGTTTTTTTCAAACATTGTGTCCTTCATGTCTCGAGAATTTTTTTTTTTTAAACATTGTATCCTTCCATGTCTCGAGCAATGTTTTTTTTAACCATTGTGTCCTTCCATGTCTCTAAAAATGTTTTTTAGAATAGTCTCCTTTTTCTTTTTTTGATGATTCGAATATATTTGGACTTTTGGCCTTTTAATAACAGTATAGAAAAATAAAATCTTCTTTGATATCTTCTTAAAGGTTTGTAGTATTTTTCAATATATCCTTAAATGTTTTGTAAAACAAAGTCTATTTTTTCTATTTATTCAGCCATGTCACAGAGATCTATTCCGTTCGGAAACGGAATTCAATTTGTATTTTGTTACTTTAAAACGCGAATAACGAAAATAGCTTTCGGAATAAAACCACTTTTGAATAATAAAATTTGTCTGTTTGTTTCATTTGGAAAAATCATTTATTTTATCGGTTTTTTTAAGTATCAAAATACGGATTGAATTCCGTTTCCGAACGAAATAGATCTCTGTGACATGGCTGATTGTATTTTTTTTTCATTAATAAACAAATATTCTAGTTGTGACACCCTTATTCTTATTGTCCAAATTCGGTTGCTTTCATTATTGTTGTACGTTATTATAAAAAACAACCAATCCAGTTGTTTTTCTTAATAATCAAACAATCCTTAATTTATACAAAAAACCAATCCGGTGGTCTAGTTGATATATATATGTATATCGTTGGTGTCCTTTATTCTGTAACAACATCTAGTTCCTTTTTAAATAAAATAACAATGAGAAATTTTCGATCTGGTATTAACCAATAAAGATACAATCCGGCCATTATATGTCCTTGATTAACGATCAATCCAGTTGATAGTCAGGTAATTTCTCTAGAAATTTCAAGGTATATCTCAGGGTTCAATAAATTGTATGGATTAACTAAATTTTTAATACATTAAATAGTTAATCATTAATAAGTCATCTATTATCAAAAGGTGATGTTCAAAGCGAATTTTCATGTTAAATAAAAACCATGGCTACATTCGCTTTGGATAACCTTCTCTTACGGGTGTGTTCTGGAAATCACGAGATTTAAAATCAAATGCAGTTTTTAAATCACACGTATGATTTGGTGCTGTTCTGTAAATAACAAAATTATTATATTCTTCCTGTTGTTTGAGGATTTTGACATACCCATTAGATATGTTTGAAATATTATCAGTAGATAACAATTAAGTTAACATTTTTTAACAGCAGAAGTGTTGTCTCTTAATTATAAAAAAAACTTGTTCTTAATAAAACAGAAAACGCCATTATGGCGTTTTCTTTTGTGCCGAAAATGTTGTACTTATTCTGCCCTTCGTAAACAAAATATCTACGAAGGGCAGAAAAAGTGCAACATTTTTTGCAGAAAAGAAAATGGCTTTAAGAACTTCATAAATGTTGTATACTTTAGCTTGCATTATTTCAAATCTTGGAAAAGTTCATGGCAAATTCAACAAATTTTGTTAACGTGTTCACGCACTAGCGCCTTTGCTGTTGCATATAAATATGTACATACATATTTCCCTTTTAATGATTCAGAAAGTTGTAGCATTCGTCACGTAACAAATTATATATGTATGCTTTTATTTTTTAATTCTATTTGAAGGTTGGCCAACTTATTGCTTGTGCAGTCGGAGTGTTAGGCTCCGAAATATGGTGTTGTAAACTGCGTTTAAGTAAAGGTGTGTTTACACATTAAATATGTATGCTTTAATTTTTAATTCTATTTGAAGGTTGGCCAACTTATTGCTTGTGTAGTCGGGGTGTTAGGCTCCGAAATATGGTGTTGTAAACTGCGTTTAAGTAAAGGTGTGTTCACACAGTAATTTGCAAGTTGAAGAGAAACCTAAGGCAATTCATAACAGGTAAACACAGGGGAAAACCGCTTGAAAATACCTAAACTTAAAAAATACGCGGACATACTTATTTATTTTAAAGCAAACTTAAAAAATCAAAGCTAAATATTCAGTGTTGGAGCTTTAGTTTGGTTCCTCCGTTTGTTTATTGCATTCTAAATTTTATTTGGTAAAATAGTTCCGCTAACTTTTGGAAACGAACAAATTCCATGAAATTAAAGCTTCACAAATCTGCAGGCAATTTTGGGCTGTTGTTTTGCATTTTGTTAAGCAATACATCAGTTTGTGCCTTATTATCAGATCTTTTCATAAAAATAAACTTTTTAAGCTTTAATATTCGAATTATGAGAAGAAGATGTTATATTATGTTCCCTATTAGAGAATAAATTGAAGGGAAAATTGAAAATACTCGCGAAAAAATGCCATTCACTATTAGGAGAATTTTATTTTGGCGTGAAATTTATTTGGTTGTAAATTTAGGGAAAGGGGAAAAGTTTCGAGGGAAAAATTATTCAATAGGGGTGATTATGTATGTTCGAAGTGTTTTCATAAAAGAACATGAACGCCATATACCGATTTTTTTGTTGTTTATATAAAATTTAAACTGAAAATATTAACGAATATCATGCAACTACAAAACTAAATACATCATTTACCATGGTGGTATCACATTTCAGCGGTGGTTTTTTTTTTTTTTTTTTTTTTTTTATTAATGTATATGTATGTATGTATGCATATATATTTAGTTTTTTGAAGTTCGATTAAGCTACTATGCTTATAGCGAATTTCGAGAACTCGCGGAATGTGTTAGCATTGGTAAAGCGAATGAATGGTTGAGCTACTGTTGCATTTTTTCAATAATGAGAGATTAGAAACAACAAACTAAGCGGAATATGTCAATTGTGTCACTGATAACAATAGTCCAACTAACTATTAATCCAAAAATGAAATAATTAAGAATTGACCAATACGGTTTTTGCCTAAGTAACAAACGCTCTATGTCATATTGAAATATAATGCCTGATCAGTTTGTGCCTTATTATCAGATCTTTTCATAAAAATAAACTTTTTAAGCTTTAATATTCGAATTATGAGAAGAAGATGTTATATTATGTTCCCTATTAGAGAATAAATTGAAGGGAAAATTGAAAATACTCGCGAAAAAATGCCATTCACTATTAGGAGAATTTTATTTTGGCGTGAAATTTATTTGGTTGTAAATTTAGGGAAAGGGGAAAAGTTTCGAGGGAAAAATTATTCAATAGGGGTGATTATGTATGTTCGAAGTGTTTTCATAAAAGAACATGAACGCCATATACCGATTTTTTTGTTGTTTATATAAAATTTAAACTGAAAATATTAACGAATATCATGCAACTACAAAACTAAATACATCATTTACCATGGTGGTATCACATTTCAGCGGTGGTTTTTCTTTTTTTTTTTTTTTTTTTTTATTAATGTATATGTATGTATGTATGCATATATATTTAGTTTTTTGAAGTTCGATTAAGCTACTATGCTTATAGCGAATTTCGAGAACTCGCGGAATGTGTTAGCATTGGTAAAGCGAATGAATTGTTGAGCTACTGTTGCATTTTTTCAATAATGAGAGATTAGAAACAACAAACTAAGCGGAATACGTCAATCGTGTCACTGATAACAATAGTCCAACTAACTATTAATCCAAAAATGAAATAATTAAGAATTGACCAATACGGTTTTTGCCTGATTTTTCTTTAATTGTCTTCAGTCAAAATATCTGTTTGCGGTTTCAAACAGTACTTCAAATGTGCCTTTAATTATAACGTATTTTTTTTTTTTATTTGGTAAGTTACATTTTATCAGTTAAATTTATAGTACACAATTACTTGGTGTTTTTGTTGGTCACTTAATTTATTAAATACAAATGATATGCATATATCCATTATAGCATCTTACTATGTTTTCACACCAAAAGCTTAAACCAGTTTTAACATAAATAGTTAATTTTGCGTTCACAGTAACCGTTTTATACCCCTAAAAGCCAATAATTGACTTAGTATTTAAATTTATGTTGTATTTATGTGCTACATCTGCTTTTCAATAACACTTAGTTTGTTACAAATTTGGCAGCTAGAACAGCAGCTACTAACCAATAATTAGGAAATTCAGAAATAATTTAAGAGAATAATAGCAACTTTTTTAATGATTAAAAGGGTAATAGTGACAAAACAAGCAAAAATTTTATGCAACTTGTTAGCAGTAACACATTTTTAATCTGTTTTGTTACAAACAAGCTGTTAAAAACATACATATGGAAATTCGTAAAAATTATGTACATATGTATGTACATACACAATGTTGGCTATTAATGTTAATTTAATTTTGCAGTGAAAAACAATATTTTATATTTAAATAGGTTTTCGAAATAAATGACACATTATTATCCACCAATTTATTGGCCCTGAATATACTTTGTTTTTGATTGATTTCCCTGATTGCGTTTTGCATTACGTAGTCTCCTTAAATGTATCTGAAAAGGTTCTGTTGTCTGGAATTGTTTATGTAAACAAATAATACTCTATATTATTTCAAATCTAGTTGATGTCCTTATCCTTGTTATCGTTTATATATACATACAGTGAACTCGCGATAACGTGAACTAATTTTTACCAAGGCAGTTCACATTTTCGAGTTTGTTAACGTTATCGAGTACCCAAATTTAAAACAAAAAATTACCCTTTATAATATAAAAAATTATATTGTAATAAGTAAAAATGCTTAACATTATTTTAAATTAATTATTTTATTAATTTTTAATAACAAAAAATAAAATCCAATATATTCAGTTCACTTTGCATTCGATGAATAACAAAAAAAAAAAAAAAGTTGAGAGGTGTCAACGGACACCTGGATGGAACGAAGTTCCTTTCGATTAATTAGTGAAGGAATTGTAATAAAATTTTATTTTTGCTTAAGTTATAATAATAATTGTTTTATTATTAACAAATATAATGTAATATAAACTTAATCACTAGGCTCAATTTTAGTAATTGGCTTGTGGTAACTGAAATAGGAAACATATGCTTGGGACTCTATTTTATTTAAATCTCTTGAAAAAACTGCATCAATGGTAGTATTATATTTAAATTAATATATTTAGCGCTTTTAAGCGCCTTTTGTTTTATTAATATTTTGCGCATTTCGATTATAAATAGTTGGCATCACTGTCTGGCTTGCTTTCTATAAGAGAGAGAGAGAGAGACATACAGTGAAACATGCGCACGCCGCACAGCTTACAATAGCTTACTATAGCAAAAAGTGTCGTTACAACTTTTCGTGAGAATTTTTTCCGTCTAGCCCCCTTTCACAACGCGCGATAAGGAACTTCGTTCCAAAAATAATATAACATTGTGTCCTTCATTGTCTGAAGAAATGTTTTTTCAAACATTGTCACCTTCCATGTCTCCAATGTTTTTTTTTTTAAATATTGTATCCTTCCATAATATTGGATTCTATAACACCAAATTCTGATATACATAATTCTGATTCGAATATAAAATCCATTTCTGTAACACCAAAACCAATTTATTGTCGATTTCAATTCTGATTGTGACAGTAATCAGATTCCATAACAACCCTGAATTTCTTCATGCAAAGTTTATTTCATTACAAACAAAATGATTCATTTCCATTTGTCTCCTTCGCTATATCCGAATATGTTTTGTCAAACATTGTCTGCAGAAATGTTTTTTTAAAGCATTGTCTCCGTCAATATCTCCGAATAGGTTTTTCAAACATTGTGTCCTTCAATGTCTGAAGAAATGTTTTTTTTTTCAGACAGTGTCTTCTTCAGTGTCTGAAGAAATGTTTTTTTTTTCAAACATTGTTTCATTTAATGTCTCTTTAAATGTTTTCGAAAACATTTTTTTATTCAATAACTCCGAGTAAGTTTTGTCTCCTTTGATATCTCCGAATAAGTTTTTTAAACATGGTATCCTTCGATAACTCCGAGTGAGTTTTGTCATCAAAATTTGTATTCTTTTAAATCTATATTGTCGATCAGCACACTTGTAAAATAGTTTCTTCAAAACTGTCAGTAATTATTTGCTTATTGTCAAAATTTTCTATGGTGAGTCGTTAAATTTCACCAGCACTTTTTCCAAACAAGGGAGAATAATTTTTAGCCAATTGATTCCCAAATTTAATTACGATTTCATCGTTTAACAAAATTTCGAAAACCAATTTATTGTCGAATTCATTACAAACAAAATGATTCATTTCCATTCGTCTCCTTCGCTATATCCGAATATGTTTTGTCAAACATTGTCTGCAGAAATGTTTTTTTAAGCATTGTCTCCGTCAATATCTCCGAATAGGTTTTTCAAACATTGTGTCCTTCAATGTCTGAAGAAATGTTTTTTTTTTCAGACAGTGTCTCCTTCAGTGTCTGAAGAAATGTTTTTTTTTCAGACAGTGTCTCCTTCAGTGTCTGAAGAAATGTTTTTTTTTCAAACATTGTTTCCTTTAATGTCTCTTTAAATGTTTTCGAAAACATTTTTTTATTCAATAACTCCGAGTAAGTTTTGTCTCCTTCGATATCTCCGAATAAGTTTTTTAAACATGGTATCCTTCGATAACTCCGAGTGAGTTTTGTCATCAAAATTTGTATTCTTCTAAATCTATATTGTCGATCAGCACACTTGTAAAATAGTTTCTTCAAAACTGTCAGTAATTATTTGCTTATTGTCAAAATTTTCTATGGTGAGTCGTTAAATTTCACCAGCACTTTTTCCAACCAAGGGAGAATAATTTTTAGCCAATTGATTCCCAAATTTAATTACGATTTCATCGTTTAACAAAATTTCGAAAACCAATTTATTGTCGAATTCTGATTCTGACAGCAATCAGATTCCATAACAGCCCTGAATTTCTTCATGCAAAGTTTATTTCATTACAAACAAAATGATTCATTTCCATTCGTCTCCTTCGCTAAATCCGAATATGTTTTGTCAAACATTGTCTGCAGAAATGTTTTTTTAAAGCATTGTCTCCGTCAATATCTCCGAATAGGTTTTTCAAACATTGTGTCCTTCAATGTCTGAAGAAATGTTTTTTTTTTTCAGACAGTGTCTCCTTCAGTGTCTGAAGAAATGTTTTTTTTTCAGACAGTGTCTCCTTCAGTGTCTGAAGAAATGTTTTTTTTTTCAAACATTGTTTCCTTTAATGTCTCTTTAAATGTTTTCGAAAACATTTTTTTATTCAATAACTCCGAGTAAGTTTTGTCTCCTTCGATATCTCCGAATAAGTTTTTTAAACATGGTATCCTTCGATAACTCCGAGTGAGTTTTGTCATCAAAATTTGTATTCTTTTAAATCTATATTGTCGATCAGCACACTTGTAAAATAGTTTCTTCAAAACTGTCAGTAATTATTTGCTTATTGTCAAAATTTTCTATGGTGAGTCGTTAAATTTCACCAGCACTTTTTCCAAACAAGGGAGAATAATTTTTAGCCAATTGATTCCCAAATTTAATTACGATTTCATCGTTTAACAAAATTTCGAAAACCAATTTATTGTCGAATTCATTACAAACAAAATGATTCATTTCCATTTGTCTCCTTCGCTATATCCGAATATGTTTTGTCAAACATTGTCTGTAGAAATACAGAAACCAAATTCGTACGAAAGTAAAAATTTTTTTTCTCCAGGAAACGTAAAACACAAAAATTTTTCGTGTAAATTTTCACTTTCGTAAAAATTCTGTGACACACGTGACTATTTTCAATTGAATTGAAAAAGAAAAATGGGTCTTTGGATAAGAAGTTGGAGCTAGAAAGCTTTCTTCAGCTGTGGGATGAAGAAATTCCTACTTTAATAAACAAAAAAGCATTTGAAGATCAAGCAAATCAAAGAAGAATAAAGAAAGTTTTGTATCCTTTAAGAAATGATATAAATAAATTATTTTCATACTTAAAAGAAAACATTTGTAAAGCATTGGAAGTATTAGAAAAAGAATTTACGTTGTCTTCTTGGACTTTGCTTGTACAGTCCACATTAATTATCATACAAGTATTTAATCGAAAAAGAGCAGGGGAGATCGAGAGACTTACGCTAGAAAATTTTTCTAACAGAGAAGTAATCACAAATAATATCGATAAAGACATACTTAAAAACGTTTCTACAGAATCAATAAAATTGGCAAAACAATTCGTAAGGCTAACCTTGCGTGGCAAGCTCGGAAGAACGGTGAGCGTGCTGTTATGGCCGTTGTGCGTTACAGCTATTGAGAATATAATAAAGTACCGATCAGAGGCTGGGGTTGACGAAGAAAACAAATATATTTTTTGCAAACCATCATCTAGTACAAACTCAACGAAGATGTACCATAGAGCTTGTCCACTGCTTAAAAAATTTTCGGAAGAATGTGGTGCTGAAATGCCAGAAAGCCTTCGAGGTACAAACCTTCGAAAGCACATAGCAACATTTATTTCATTGTTGAATGTCGAGGAGTCTTCTGTCGACAAGTTAGCCAATTTTATGGGACACCATAAAGATATTCATAAGAATATCTATAGAATGCCCATTCCTATTGCAGAAGTAACATGCGTATCCAAACTTTTATTGGCAACTGTAGGCGATACCGAGGAAGATGACGTTGAAGATGACGTTGAATGTGACGAAAATACGGAAGACAATAATTGCGAAGTAACTTTAGAAGAAAGTCGTAACTTTAATGCAGTTTCATTACACGATAGCATTGAAACAAATATATTTTTTGCCTCCGAAAATGTTTTCTAAAACATATTCTTCTTCTTCCGAAAATGTTTTGTAAAACATAGTCTCCTTTGAAATCTTCGAAAATGTTTTTTTTAATCCAGTCTCCTTCAATAACTTCGAATATGTTTTGTCAAACATACTCTTCTTCGATGTCTTCAAAAATGGTTTTTAGAACATAGTGTCCTTTTAATACTCCAAAAATTTATTTTCAAACATTGTATCCTTCCATGTCTAAGGAAATGTTTTTTTTTCAAACATTGTGTCCTGTCTCTGAATATACTTTGTTTTTGATTGATTTCCCTGATTGCGTTTTGTTTTATGTAGTCTCCTTTAATATTTTTTTTCTCCCAAAAAGGTTGTCATTTATCCGAATATGTTTTGTCAAACATTGTCTGCAGAAATGTTTTTTTAAGCATTGTCTCCGTCAATATCTCCGAATAGGTTTTTCAAACATTGTGTCCTTCAATGTCTGAAGAAATGTTTTTTTTTTCAGACAGTGTCTCCTTCAGTGTCTGAGGAAATGTTTTTTTTTCAGACAGTGTCTCCTTTAATGTCTCTTTAAATGTTTACGAAAACATTTTCTTTTTCAATAACTCCGAGTAAGTTTTGTCTCCTTCGATATCTCCGAATATGTTTTTAAACATGGTCTCCTTCGATAACTCCGAGTGAGTTTTGTCATCAAAATTTGTATTCTTTTAAATCTATATTGTCGATCAGCACACTTGTAAAATAGTTTCTTCAAAACTGTCAGTAATTATTTGCTTATTGTCAAAATTTTCTATGGTGATTCGTTAAATTTCACCAGCACTTTTTCCAACCAAGGGAGAATAATTTTTAGCCAATTGATTTCCAAATTTAATTACGATTTCATCGTTTAACAAAATTTCTAAAACCAATTTATTGTCGAATTCTGATTCTGACAGCAATCAGATTCCATAACAGCCCTGAATTTCTTCATGCAAAGTTTATTTCATTACAAACAAAATGATTCATTTCCATTCGTCTCCTTCGCTATATCCGAATATGTTTTGTCAAACATTGTCTGCAGAAATGTTTTTTTAAGCATTGTCTCCGTCAATATCTCCGAATAGGTTTTTCAAACATTGTGTCCTTCAATGTCTGAAGAAATGTTTTTTTTTCAGACAGTGTCTCCTTCAGTGTCTGAAGAAATGTTTTTTTTTTCAGACAGTGTCTCCTTCAGTGTCTGAAGAAATGTTTTTTTTTCAAACATTGTTTCCTTTAATGTCTCTTTAAATGTTTTCGAAAACATTTTCTTCTTCAATAACTCCGAGTAAGTTTTGTCTCCTTCGATATCTCCGAATATGTTTTTTAAACATGGTCTCCTTCGATAACTCCGAGTGAGTTTTGTCATCAAAACTTGTATTCTTTTAAATCTATATTGTCGATCAGCACACTTGTAAAATAGTTTCTTCAAAACTGTCAGTAATTATTTGCTTATTGTCAAAATTTTCTATTGTGATTCGTTAAATTTCACCAGCACTTTTTTCATCCTAGGAAGAATAATTTTTAGCCAATTGATTGCCATATGTAATTATGAGTTCATCGTTTCGTATTGCATTTGTAACATCATTGTTCGTCAGACACAGAAAAAAATTTAGTTCTTAGCAGAACTTTTGCTTTTAGATTTCTTACAGTTTAAAGTGTAAATACGAATGGTTTTTTTAGAAAAAAATCCTTTGCATTTTTTGCAACAAACGTAGTAATATTGGTAATATTAGCATATGATTGACATTCTCTTTTTTATGTCTCATAAAATGTTTTTTAGAATAGTCTCCTTCGAAATATCTGAATATGTTTTTTAAAATATTGACTCCTTCCATGTCTCGAGAAATGTTTTTTAAACATTGTATCCTTTCATGTCTGAAGAAATGTTTATTTTTTAAACATTGTGTCCTTCCATGTCTCGAGAAATGTTTTTCTTAAACATTGTATCCTTCCATGTTTAAACGTTTAAGGTTCAGTGAGAGCGAAAAAGGGGCAATATATTCAATTTTTGGTAATCTAAAAGAAATGGAAAAACTCCCTTCTCTCAACCAATGCCTTGAAGCTATAAAAACTTCACGCGTCCTTCAATATAGAACTCCACAACAAATCAAGTCGTCTCGAGAAATGTTTTTTTTTTAACATTGTGTCTTTCCATGTCTCTAAAAATGTTTTTTAGAATAGTCACCTTTTTCTTTTTTTTGTTTCGAATATATTTGGACTTTTTGGCGTTTTAATAAGTGTCCTTCCATGTCTGAAGAAATGTTTTTTTTCAAACATTGTGTCCTGTCTCTGAATATACTTTGTTTTTGATTGATTTCCCTGATTGCGTTTTGTTTTATGTAGTCTCCTTTAATATTTTTTTTCTCCCAAAAAGGTTTTCATTTATCCGAATATGTTTTGTCAAACATTGTCTGCAGAAATGTGTTTTAAAGCATTGTCTCCGTCAATATCTCCGATTATGTATTTAAAACATTGTCTTTGTCAATGTCTCCAATGTTTTTTTTTCAAACATTATATCCTTCCATGTCTCCAGAAATGTTTTTTTAAAACTTTGTATCCTTCCATGTCTAAAGAAATGTTTTTTTTTTTCAAACATTGTATCCTTCCATGTCTGAAGAAATGTTTTTTAAAACATTGTCTCCTTCCATGTCTCTAAATATCTTTAAAACTACGTCCCATACTGCTAAAAAAGGACTTATTTCTAATTACAATCCTGAATCTCCTGATGCAACCATTAAAACCAATTTAAAAACTTTTAGGTCCATTCATATAAAAAAAATAAAACAAGAAAAAGACCAATCTACGCATAACCAGAAACAACAACTAGTGACTCTCAACAGGAATTCTCCTTTGGGGCTTATAACTTCCGTAGACGAAGAAGCAGCGTTTTCTACTTTAACTTCGGAAAAAACCGGTACAACCATTGAAACTAAGTTGAATTCATCGTTCTCCCTCAATATCCAAGGAAAAAGCAAATCCACGCATGCCCGCAACCAAGAACTGTCGACTCACAATAAAAATTCCCCTTCTAAAATTATATCTGAAACTACGCCACATTTTGATGATGTAACATTTTCTGAATACTTAATACAGTCTGTTACTGCAAACTCAGATGAAAACGAAGGTACAATAACAGAATACATACTAAACAGTACTAATGAAACAAATGTTGACGACAAGAAGTCTCCATCATTAAATATGTCTTATGTAAATGAAGAAGCAGGATTTTCTAGTAACACTCCAGAATCTACCGGCAAAACCCTTGAAACAAATTTGAATTTTTCGTGCTCCTATAATAGCAAAGAAAAAATCAGATCAACGGATAGCTCCAACCACGAACTGTCGTCTGATTGCAATCCACATGCAATATCAGATGAGGATGAATTTATACTAGACTGTTCTAATGACAAAAGTTCATCTACGGATAAGTCTTCCGTCAGTGAAAAAACACACAGAATAAAATCAACGGAAACTCCAAAGTTAAAACTGTTTTCGTCTAAAGAAAAGCCTACTGAGTTGCTGTATGATTCGTCATCATCTTCGTCTTCATCAAATCAGAGTGCAGATATGTTTTTTTAAAGCATTGTCTCCGTCAATGTCTCCAATGTTTTTTTTTTTCAAACATTGTATCCTTCCATGTCTAAAGAAATGTTTTTTTTTCAAACATTGTCTCCTTTCATGTCTAAAGAAATGATTTTTTCAGACAGTGTCTCCTTCAATGTCTGAAGAAATGTTTTTTAAAACATTGTCTCCTTCCATGTCTCGAGAAATGTTTTTCTTCAAACATTGTGTCCTTCAATGTCTGAAGAAATGTTTTTTTTTCAAACATTGTGTCCTGTCTCTGAATATACTTTGTTTTTGATTGATTTCCCTGATTGCGTTTTGTTTAATGTAGTCTCCTTTAAATTTTTTTTTTCTCCCAAAAAGGTTTTCATTTATCCGAATATGTTTTGTCAAACATTGTCTGCAGAAATGTTTTTTTGAAGCATTGTCTCCGTCAATATCTCCGAATATGTATTTAAAACATTGTCTTTGCCAATGTCTCCAATGTTTTTTTTTTCAAACATTGTATCCTTCCATGTCTCCAGAAATGTTTTTTTAAAACTTTGTATCCTTCCATGTCTAAGGAAATGTTTTTTTTCAAACATTGTCTCCTTCCATGTCTCCAAAGTTTTTTTAAAACATTGTCCTCTTCCATGTCTGAAGAAATGTTTTTTTTTCAAACATTGTGTCCTTCCATGTCTCGAGAAATGTTTTTCTTAAACATTGTATCCTTCCATGTTTAAACGTTTAAGGTTCAGTGAGAGCGAAAAAGGGGCAATATATTCAATTTTTGGTAATCTAAAAGAAATGGAAAAACTCCCTTCTCTCAACCAATGCCTTGAAGCTATAAAAACTTCACGCGTCCTTCAATATAGAACTCCACAACAAATCAAGTCGTCTCGAGAAATGTTTTTTTTTAACATTGTGTCCTTCCATGTCTCTAAAAATGTTTTTTAGAATAGTCACCTTTTTCTTTTTTTTTCGAATATATTTGGACTTTTTGGCCTTGTAATAACAGTGTATCCTTCCATGTCTGAAGAAATGGTTTTTTTCAAACATTGTGTCCTTCATTGTCTGAAGAAATATTTTTTTTAAACAGTGTCTCCTTCAATGTCTGAAGAAATGTTTTTTAAAACATTGTCCTCTTCCATGTCTGAAGAAATGTTTTTTTTTCAAACATTGTGTCCTTCCATGTCTCGAGAAATGTTTTTTTAACATTGTGTCCTTCCATGTCTCTAAAAATGTTTTTTAGAATAGTCACCTTTTTCTTTTTTTTTTCGAATATATTTGGACTTTTTGGTCTTGTAATAATAGTGTATCCTTCCATGTCTGAAGAAATGGTTTTTTTCAAACATTGTGTCCTTCATTGTCTGAAGAAATATTTTTTTTAAACAGTGTCTCCTTCAATGTCTGAAGAAATGTTTTTTAAAACATTGTCCTCTTCCATGTCTGAAGAAATGTTTTTTTTTCAAACATTGTGTCCTGTCTCTGAATCTACTTTGTTTTTGATTGATTTCCCTGATTGCGTTTTGTTTTATGTAGTCTCCTTTAATATTTTTTTTCTCCCAAAAAGGTTTTCATTTATCCGTATATGTTTTGTCTAACATTGTCTGCAGAAAAGTGTTTTAAAGCATTGTCTCATGTATTTAAAACATTGTTTTGTCAATGTCTCCAATGTTTTTTTTTCAAACATTGTGTCCTTCCATGTCTCCTGAAATGTTTTTTTAAAACTTTGTATCCTTCCATGTCTCCAGAAATGTTTTTTTTCAAACATTGTATCCTTCCATGTCTGAAGAAATGTTTTTTAAAACATTGTCTCCTTCCATGTCTCTAAAAAAATTTTTTAGAATAGTCTCCTTTTTCTTTTTTTGTTTCGAATATATTTGGACTTTTTGGCCTTGTAATAACAGTGTATCCTTCCATGTCTGAAGAAATGGTTTTTTTCAAACATTGTGTCCTTCCATGTCTAAAGAAATGTTTTTTTTTCAAACATTGTCTCCTTCCATGTCTCCAATGTTTTTTTAAAACATTTTCCTCTTCCATGTCTGAAGAAATGTTTTTTTTTCAAACATTGTGTCCTTCCATGTCTCGAGAAATGTTTTTTAACATTGTGTCCTTCCATGTCTCTAAAAATGTTTTTTTAGAATAGTCACCTTTTTCTTTTTTTTCGAATATATTTGGACTTTTTGGCCTTTTAATAAGTGTCCTTCCATGTCTCCTGAAATGTTTTTTTAAAACTTTGTATCCTTCCATGTCTAAAGAAATGTTTTTTTTTCAAACATTGTATCCTTCCATGTCTGAAGAAATGTTTTTTAAAACATTGTCTCCTTCCATGTCTCTAAAAATATTATTTAGAATAGTCTCCTTTTTCTTTTTTTGTTTCAAATATATTTGGACTTTTTGGCCTTGTAATAACAGTGTATCCTTCCATGTCTGAAGAAATGGTTTTTTTCAAACATTGTGTCCTTCCATGTCTAAAGAAATGTTTTTTTTCAAACATTGTCTCCTTCCATGTCTCCAATGTTTTTTTAAAACATTGTCCTCTTCCATGTCTGAAGAAATGTTTTTTTTTTCAAACATTGTGTCCTTCCATGTCTCGAGAAATGTTTTTTAACATTGTGTCCTTCCATGTCTCTAAAAATGTTTTTTTAGAATAGTCACCTTTTTCTTTTTTTCGAATATATTTGGACTTTTTGGCCTTTTAATAAGTGTCCTTCCATGTCTCCTGAAATGTTTTTTTATAACTTTGTATCCTTCCATGTCTAAAGAAATGTTTTTTTTTCAAACATTGTATCCTTCCATGTCTGAAGAAATGTTTTTTAAAACATTGTCTCCTTCCATGTCTCTAAAAATATTATTTAGAATAGTCTCCTTTTTCTTTTTTTGTTTCAAATATATTTGGACTTTTTGGTCTTGTAATAACAGTGTATCCTTCCATGTCTGAAGAAATGGTTTTTTTCAAACATTGTGTCCTTCCATGTCTAAAGAAATGTTTTTTTTTCAAACATTGTCTCCTTCCATATCTCCAATGTTTTTTTAAAACATTGTCCTCTTCCATGTCTGAAGAAATGTTTTTTTTTCAAACATTGTGTCCTTCCATGTCTCGAGAAATGTTTTTTAACATTGTGTCCTTCCATGTCTCTAAAAATGTTTTTTTAGAATAGTCACCTTTTTCTTTTTTTCGAATATATTTGGACTTTTTGGCCTTTTAATAAGTCTCCTTCCATGTCTCTAAAAATATTATTTAGAATAGTCTCCTTTTTCTTTTTTTGTTTCAAATATATTTGGACTTTTTGGCCTTGTAATAACAGTGTATCCTTCCATGTCTGAAGAAATGGTTTTTTTCAAACATTGTGTCCTTCCATGTCTAAAGAAATGTTTTTTTTTCAAACATTGTCTCCTTCCATGTCTCCAATGTTTTTTTAAAACATTTTCCTCTTCCATGTCTGAAGAAATGTTTTTTTTTCAAACATTGTGTCCTGTCTCTGAATCTACTTTGTTTTTGATTGATTTCCCTGATTGCGTTTTGTTTTATGTAGTCTCCTTTAATATTTTTTTTCTCCCAAAAAGGTTTTCATTTATCCGTATATGTTTTGTCTAACATTGTCTGCAGAAAAGTGTTTTAAAGCATTGTCTCCGTCAATATCTCCGATTATGTATTTAAAACATTGTTTTGTCAATGTCTCCAATGTTTTTTTTTCAAACATTGTGTCCTTCCATGTCTCCTGAAATGTTTTTTTAAAACTTTGTATCCTTCCATGTCTCCAGAAATGTTTTTTTTTCAAACATTGTATCCTTCCATGTCTGAAGAAATGTTTTTTAAAACATTGTCTCCTTCCATGTCTCTAAAAATATTTTTTAGAATAGTCTCCTTTTTCTTTTTTTGTTTCGAATATATTTGGACTTTTTGGCCTTGTAATAACAGTGTATCCTTCCATGTCTGAAGAAATGGTTTTTTTCAAACATTGTGTCCTTCCATGTCTAAAGAAATGTTTTTTTTTCAAACATTGTCTCCTTCCATGTCTCCAATGTTTTTTTAAAACATTTTTCTCTTCCATGTCTGAAGAAATGTTTTTTTTCAAACATTGTGTCCTTCCATGTCTCGAGAAATGTTTTTTAACATTGTGTCCTTCCATGTCTCTAAAAATGTTTTTTTAGAATAGTCACCTTTTTCTTTTTTTTCGAATATATTTGGACTTTTTGGCCTTTTAATAAGTGTCCTTCCATGTCTCCTGAAATGTTTTTTTAAAACTTTGTATCCTTCCATGTCTAAAGAAATGTTTTTTTTTCAAACATTGTATCCTTCCATGTCTGAAGAAATGTTTTTTAAAACATTGTCTCCTTCCATGTCTCTAAAAATATTATTTAGAATAGTCTCCTTTTTCTTTTTTTGTTTCAAATATATTTGGACTTTTTGGCCTTGTAATAACAGTGTATCCTTCCATGTCTGAAGAAATGGTTTTTTTCAAACATTGTGTCCTTCCATGTCTAAAGAAATGTTTTTTTTTCAAACATTGTCTCCTTCCATGTCTCCAATGTTTTTTTAAAATATTTTCCTCTTCCATGTCTGAAGAAATGTTTTTTTTTCAAACATTGTGTCCTGTCTCTGAATCTACTTTGTTTTTGATTGATTTCCCTGATTGCGTTTTGTTTTATGTAGTCTCCTTTAATATTTTTTTCTCCCAAAAAGGTTTTCATTTATCCGAATATGTTTTGTCTAACATTGTCTGCAGAAATGTTTTTTGAAGCATTGTCTCCGTCAATATCTCCGATTATGTATTTAAAACATTGTCTTTGTCAATGTCTCCAATGTTTTTTTTTCAAACATTGTGTCCTTCCATGTCTCCTGAAATGTTTTTTTAAAACTTTGTATCCTTCCATGTCTCCAGAAATGTTTTTTTTTCAAACATTGTGTCCTTCCATGTCTAAAGAAATGTTTTTTTTTCAAACATTGTCTCCTTCCATGTCTCCAATGTTTTTTTAAAACATTTTCCTCTTCCATGTCTGAAGAAATGTTTTTTTTTCAAACATTGTGTCCTGTCTCTGAATCTACTTTGTTTTTGATTGATTTCCCTGATTGCGTTTTGTTTTATGTAGTCTCCTTTAATATTTTTTTTCTCCCAAAAAGGTTTTCATTTATCCGTATATGTTTTGTCTAACATTGTCTGCAGAAAAGTGTTTTAAAGCATTGTCTCCGTCAATATCTCCGATTATGTATTTAAAACATTGTTTTGTCAATGTCTCCAATGTTGTTTTTTCAAACATTGTGTCCTTCCATGTCTCCTGAAATGTTTTTTTAAAACTTTGTATCCTTCCATGTCTCCAGAAATGTTTTTTTTTCAAACATTGTATCCTTCCATGTCTGAAGAAATGTTTTTTAAAACATTGTCTCCTTCCATGTCTCTAAAAATATTTTTTAGAATAGTCTCCTTTTTCTTTTTTTGTTTCGAATATATTTGGACTTTTTGGCCTTGTAATAACAGTGTATCCTTCCATGTCTGAAGAAATGGTTTTTTTCAAACATTGTGTCCTTCCATGTCTAAAGAAATGTTTTTTTTTCAAACATTGTCTCCTTCCATGTCTCCAATGTTTTTTTAAAACATTTTCCTCTTCCATGTCTGAAGAAATGTTTTTTTTTCAAACATTGTGTCCTGTCTCTGAATCTACTTTGTTTTTGATTGATTTCCCTGATTGCGTTTTGTTTTATGTAGTCTCCTTTAATATTTTTTTCTCCCAAAAAGGTTTTCATTTATCCGAATATGTTTTGTCTAACATTGTCTGCAGAAATGTTTTTTGAAGCATTGTCTCCGTCAATATCTCCGATTATGTATTTAAAACATTGTCTTTGTCAATGTCTCCAATGTTTTTTTTTTCAAACATTGTATCCTTCCATGTCTCCAGAAATGTTTTTTTAAAACATTGTATCCTTCCATGTCTAAAGAAATGTTTTTTTTTCAAACATTGTATCCTTCCATGTGTGAAGAAATGTTTTTTAAAACATTGTGTCCTTCCATGTCTCGAGAAATGTTTTTTTTAACATTGTGTCCTTCCATGTCTCTAAAAATGTTTTTTTAGAATAGTCACCTTTTTCTTTTTTTTCGAATATATTTGGACTTTTTGGCCTTTTAATAAGTGTCCTTCCATGTCTCCTGAAATGTTTTTCTTAAACATTGTATCCTTCCATGTCTAAAGAAATGTTTTTTTTTCAAACATTGTATCCTTCCATGTATGAAGAAATGTTTTTTAAAACATTGTCTCCTTCCATGTCTCCAGAAATGTTTTTTTAAACATTGTGTCCTTCCATGTCTCCAATGTTTTTTTTTTCACACATTGTATTGTCTGAAGAAATGTAAAGTAAAGCTTCAGCTTTGCCCATAAAATCTAAAGAACGTTTGGAAATAATTAATTCTTTAAGGAAAAAGGGAGATTTTCTTCATAACACTTCAGCTGAACACAACAGTGGAATTTTAATTGTATCTCGGCAACAACAAAGCAAATTTCGAAATGACGCAGACGATTACGTGTGCTGTAAAATCTGTAAGGGGTATTTTTCAAATAGAACTTTACGGATTCATACACCAAAATGTATTCGGAACAGAAAAAAAAAACATTCCAGCTTCAGCGATAGTCGAAAAATTACTCAATACATGCATCCAGCGGCGAATAGGGTTTTAAAAACACAAATCTTTCCAATTCTTCGAGATGATGATATCTCAAAGTGTGTGAGGTACGATGAACTAGTTATAAAATTTGGAAACAAACTGAGTGAGAAATACTCGTCAGAGCACCAACATGACATGATACGCGCACATATAAGATTGCTTGGACGTTTTAAGCTTGAAATGAAAAAACTTGACTCTGAAATAAAAGAACTTAGAGATATATTTAAACCATGTAATATTGGTAATATTAGCATATGATTGACATTCTCTTTCTTATGTCTCATAAAATGTTTTTTAGAATAGTCTCCTTCGATATATCTGAATATGTTTTTTAAAATATTGACTCCTTCCATGTCTCGAGAAATGTTTTTTTTTAAACATTGTGTCCTTCAATGTCTGAAGAAATGTTTTTCTTAAACATTGTATCCTTCCATGTCTAAAGAAATGATTTTTTCAGACAGTGTCTCCTTCAATGTCTGAAGAAATGTTTTTTAAAACATTGTCTCCTTCCATGTCTCCAATGTTTTTTTTTAAACATTGTGTCCTTCCATGTCTCTAAAAATGTTTTTTTAGAATAGTCTCCTTTTTCTTTTTTTGATCAATCAAATAAATTTGAACTTTTTTAGTTAGAAACTTCATAGATTTATATTCGTTGTTCGTATGGTTGTCGTAGCCTTATAATGTAAAATCAGAATGTAGGATCCCATGAGTGGTAGTTATTTTAACACTTGTTGTTATCCTCGTGGAATTTAGGTGTGTAAATGCTGGGTTTGTGATACAAGCTGTATTATAAATCTGTTGTATTCTCTAATACTTTTTTTATACTTTATTAAGATTATAATTAATATATTAATATTAATTATTTTTAAAATATTTTACATGTAACAGTTGATCCAAGTCAAACTCAAGATTTTGTAAAAATTCTAGCAGCAAACATGGCGAAAATATGTATAGTACATAATGGTACAAAAAATTTTAATCTCGTTATGTTTTGCTTTTATAGTAAAACTTTCAAGGGTATGAGTTTGACTTGGATTGACTGTGTATATAACTTTATTTAGATTGAAATATGTTTGCTATCGTAAAATATGACAATGGTGAGTTTTGTGTTACAAAATCTCAAAACATTCAAAACATGCAAAAAGATGGCATGTGTGCCGTAAAATTTAAAGGCGCAAGATATTCAGCAAAACTTATAATGAAAAACGGTAAGCATACATTTTACAATTTTCATTTCCATCACTTTTTGGACAAAAGTTGGTTATTGTATTTTCATGAATGATTTAGATAACCAGTCGTACCTAATCGATGTTAAAAAAAAAGAAGAAAAAAAAGAGTCCATATCTGGCCGCACACAAGAACTATTGCATTCGAAAAAAAAAGTTTATGCTGGCATTATATCTTGTGAATCTGCGTCACATACCGCAGGAAAAGGACTAATTTCCAATTACTCTCCTCAATCTCGTGATGCAACCAATAAAACCAATTTAAAAACTTTTAGGTCCATCAATATCAAAAAAATAAAACAAGAAAAAGACCAATCTACGCATAACCAGAAACAACAACTATTGACTCTCAACAGGAATTCTTTTTTGGGGCTTATATCTTCCGTAGACGAAGAAGAAGCGTTTTCTACTTTAACTTCGGAAAAAATCGGTACAACCACTAAAACTAACTTGAATTCATCGTTCTCCCTCAATATCCAAGGAAAAAGCAAATCCACGCATGCCCGCAACCAAAAACTATTGTTTTCGAAAAAGAAAGTTGATGCTGGCATTATATCTTGTGAATCTGCGTCACATACTGCAGGAAAAGGACTAATTTCCAATTACTCTCCTCAATCTCCTGATGCAACCAATAAAACCAATTTAAAAACTTTTAGGTCCATCAATATCAAAAAAATAAAACAAGAAAAAGACCAATCTACGCATAACCAGAAACAACAACTATTGACTCTCAACAGGAATTCTCCTTTGGGGCTTATATCTTCCGTAGACAAAGAAGAAGCGTTTTCTACTTTAACTTTGGAAAAAATCGGTACAACCACTAAAACTAACTTGAATTCATCGTTCTCCCTCAATATCCAAGGAAAAAGCAAATCCACGCATGCCCGCAACCAAGAACTGTCGACTCACAATAAAAATTCCCCTTCTAAAATTATATCTGAAACTACGCCACATTTTGATGATGTAACATTTTCTGAATACTTAATACAGTCTGTTACTGCAAACTCAGATGAAAACGAAGGTACAATAACAGAATACATACTAAACAGTACTAATGAAACAAATGTTGACGACAAGAAGTCTCCATCATTAAATATGTCTTATGTAAATGAAGAAGCAGGATTTTCTAGTAACACTCCAGAATCTACCGGCAAAACCCTTGAAACCAATTTGAATTTTTCGTGCTCCTATAATAGCAAAGAAAAAAGCAGATCAACGGATGGCACCAACCACGAATTGTCGACTAACAATAAAAATTCCCCTTCTAAAATTATATCTAAAACTACGCCACATTTTGACGATGTAACATTTTCTGAATACTTATTACAGTCTATTACTGCAAACTCAGATGAAAACAAAGGTATAATAACAGAATACATACTAAACAGTACTAATAAAACAAATGTTGACAACAACAAGTCTCCATAATTAAATATATCTTATGTAAATGAAGAAGCAGCATTTTCTAGTAACACTCCAGAATCTACCGGCAAAACCCTTGAAACCAATTTGAATTTTTCGTGCTCCTATAATAGCAAAGAAAAAAGCAGATCAACGGATGGCACCAACCACGAATTGTCGACTAACAATAAAAATTCCCCTTCTAAAATTATATCTAAAACTACGCCACATTTTGACGATGTAACATTTTCTGAATACTTATTACAGTCTGTTACTGCAAACTCAGATGAAAACGAAGGTACAATAACAGAATACATACTAAACAGTACTAATAAAACAAATGTTGACAACAAAAAGTCTCCATCATTAAATATATCTTATGTAAATGAAGAAGCAGCATTTTCTAGTAACACTCCAGAATCTACCGGCAAAACCATTGAAACCAATTTGAATTTTTCATGCTCCCGCAATAGCAAAGAAAAAAGCAGATCAACGGATAGCTCCAACCACGAACTGTCGTCTGATTGCAATCCACATGCAATATCAGATGAGGATGAATTTATACTAGACTGTTCTAATGACAAAAGTTCATCTACGGATAAGTCTTCCGTCAATGAAAAAACACACAAAATAAAATCAACGGAAACTCCAAAGTTAAAACCGTTTTCGTCTAAAGAAAAGCCTACTGAGTTGCTGTCTGAATCTTCATCATATGTGGACAAGAGTACATGTTCAGAATATATACATAACTCTACAGCTGATATAAATATTACTGATGGTACCTTAGGTACTGTTTCTGAATACCTACCCAATTCTACTGCTAATACAAATACAGATTTGGAAACCACTAACAATATATCCAATAATGAAACCTTAAATATCATTGAAAATCCCATTAATGTAAACGAAGTAAAAATTCCTTATTCAAACAACAATGCAAAAAAACATTTTTGCTTATTTTGTAAAACTCTGCAAACCAAAATAAGCAGACACTTTTTTTTAAAACACAAAAATCAGAGTGAAATTAGTAAAGCTTCAGCTTTGCCCATAAAATCTAAAGAACGTTTGGAAATAATTAATTCTTTAAGGAAAAAGGGAGATTTTCTTCATAACACTTCAGCTGAACACAACAGTGGAATTTTAATTGTATCTCGGCAACAACAAAGCAAATTTCGAAATGACGCAGACGATTACGTGTGCTGTAAAATCTGTAAGGGGTATTTTTCAAAAAGAACTTTACGGATTCATACACCAAAATGTATTCGGAACAGAAAAAAAAAACATTCCAGCTTCAGCGATAGTCGAAAAATTACTCAATACATGCATCCAGCGGCGAATAGGGTTTTAAAAACACAAATCTTTCCAATTCTCCGAGATGATGATATCTCAAAGTGTGTGAGGTACGATGAACTAGTTATAAAATTTGGAAACAAACTGAGTGAGAAATACTCGTCAGAGCACCAACATGACATGATACGCGCACATATAAGATTGCTTGGACGTTTTAAGCTTGAAATGAAAAAACTTGACTCTGAAATAAAAGAACTTAGAGATATATTTAAACCATGTCTTTTCGACAAATGTGTTAATGCGCTACGTGTAGTTGCACATTGGGACGATGATTTAATGTGGTTTAAGACACCAGCTGTTGCACAAAGCCTAACATCGTTGATAAAAAAATGCGGAAAAAAACAAAGAGCAGAATTTATAAAAGATGGGTCTTTGGATAAGAAGTTGGAGCTAGAAAGCTTTCTTCAGCTGTGGGATGAAGAAATTCCTACTTTAATAAACAAAAAAGCATTTGAAGATCAAGCAAATCAAAGAAGAATAAAGAAAGTTTTGTATCCTTTAAGACATGATATAAATAAATTATTTTCATACTTAAAAGAAAACATTTGTAAAGCATTGGAAGTATTAGAAAAAGAATTTACGTTGTCTTCTTGGACTTTGCTTGTACAGTCCACATTAATTATCATACAAGTATTTAATCGAAAAAGAGCAGGGGAGATCGAGAGACTTACGCTAGAAAATTTTTCTAACAGAGAAGTAATCACAAATAATATCGATAAAGACATACTTAAAAACGTTTCTACAGAATCAATAAAATTGGCAAAACAATTCGTAAGGCTAACCTTGCGTGGCAAGCTCGGAAGAACGGTGAGCGTGCTGTTATGGCCGTTGTGCGTTACAGCTATTGAGAATATAATAAAGTACCGATCAGAGGCTGGGGTTGACGAAGAAAACAAATATATTTTTTGCAAACCATCATCTAGTACAAACTCAACGAAGATGTACCATAGAGCTTGTCCACTGCTTAAAAAATTTTCGGAAGAATGTGGTGCTGAAATGCCAGAAAGCCTTCGAGGTACAAACCTTCGAAAGCACATAGCAACATTTATTTCATTGTTGAATGTCGAGGAGTCTTCTGTCGACAAGTTAGCCAATTTTATGGGACACCATAAAGATATTCATAAGAATATCTATAGAATGCCCATTCCTATTGCAGAAGTAACATGCGTATCCAAACTTTTATTGGCAGCTGTAGGCGATACCGAGGAAGATGACGTTGAAGATGACGTTGAAGGTGACGAAAACACGGAAGACAATAATTGCGAAGTAACTTTAGAAGAAAGTCGCAACTTTAATGCAGTTTCAATACACGATAGCATTGAATCTAATTCATCAGGCAGGAAACGTAGAAGCAGTAAGTAATAGTATTTGAATTTTTAATTTAACATGACGTCCAATTTTAATTTTTTTAACTATTTTCATTGAATTGAATACTTCGTAACTTTAAATTCTCTGCTTACATATAGCGTCACCATTTGGAAAAACTAAACGTTTAAGGTGGAGTGAGAGCGAAAAAGGGGCAATATATTCAATTTTTGGTAATCTAAAAGAAATGGAAAAACTCCCTTCTCTCAACCAATGCCTTGAAGCTATAAAAACTTCACGCGTCCTTCAATATAGAACTCCACAACAAATCAAGTCGTGGATTGATAATCAGAGAAGGTACAATTAAGTAAGTTTTTATTTATTTATTTTTTTAATATTTGTATAAACAAATACCTTTAAATCGTCAACAAAATTTTTTCTCCTACAGATGTGCAAATTTAAAAAAACTGGCCGGGCCAGACGGTTTTATAAGCCCAATAAATATACTTTACTCAACAATCAAGTCAAATTTGACGTCACGAGACTAGAAAAGACCCGAAATTTTTCCACATGATGTAATGTGTAATAAGTATAGAACTCGGAAATTTTTTTATTATTTGTAAATATGTACAATATAATAAAATTATCCCCACAAAAATAGAACCCCACAACAAATCAAGTCGTGGATTGATAATCTGAGAAGGTACAAGTGATTATATTTATCAGAGATAATCAGAGAAGGTACAAGTGATTATCTTTATCAGAGATAATCAGAGAAGGTACAAGTGATTATCTTTATCAGAGATAATCAGAGAAGGCACTAGTGATTATCTTTATCAGAGATAATCAGAGAAGTAACAAGTGATTATCTTTATCAGAGATAATCAGAGAAGGTACAAGTGATTATCTTTATCAGAGATAATCAGAGAAGGTACAAGTGATTATCTTTATCAGAGATAATCAGAGAAGGTACAAGTGATTATCTTTATCAGAGATAATCAGAGAAGGTACAAGTGATTATCTTTATCAGAGATAATCAGAGAAGGCACTAGTGATTCTCTTTATCAGAGATAATCAGAGAAGTAACAAGTGATTATCTTTATCAGAGATAATCAGAGAAGGTACAAGTGATTATCTTTATCAGAGATAATCAGAGAAGGCACAAGTGATTATCTTTATCAGAGATAATCAGAGAAGGCACAAGTGATTATTTTTATCAGAGATAATCAGAGAAGGCACAAGTGATTATGTTTATCAGAGATAATCAGAGAAGGTACAAGTGATTATCTTTATCTATAAAAATTGATAATCAGGGGTGTCACAGAAACTAAATTCGTACGAAAGTGAAAGTGAAAATGTTACCTTCTCCAGAAAACGTAAAATGCAAAAATTTTTCGTGTAAATTTTTACTTTCGTAAAAATTCTGCGACACATCTAATTATTTTCAATCGAATTGAAAAAGAAAAATGTTTGCGTTTTACGTTTTCTGGAGAAGGTAATAACATTTTCACTTTCGTACGAATTTGGTTTCTGTGACACCATATTTGTCCAAACAAATACCTTTAAATCGTCAACAAAACTTTTTTTATTAACTAAGTTAACTGCCTGTTTTTAGAAAATGAAAACAAAACAGTGAGTGAGAATTTATATTGAAAACAACAATAAAATACGAAAATTTGTTTTGTTTTCAATATAAGTTCTCACTCACTATTTTGTTTTCATTTTCTAAAAAACAGGCAGTAAATATGCTTATAAAAACATATACATATCTATTTTTCTCCTACAGATGGGCAAATTTAAAAAAACTGGCCGGTCGGAATGTTTTATGAGCCTAAATTAACTTTACTCAACAATCAAGTCAAATTTTACGTCACACGAGACTAGATAAGACCCGAAATTTTTCCACATGATGTAATGTGTTTTAACTATAGAACTCGGAAATTTTTTTTATTATTTGTAAATATGTACAATATAATAAAACTATCCCCACATAAAAATAGAACCCCACAACAAATCAAGTCGCGGATTGATAATCAGAGAAGGTACAAGTGATTACATTTATCAGAGATAATCAGAGAAGAAACAAGTGATTATCGTTATCAGAGATAATCAGAGAAGGCACAAGTGATTATCATTATCAGAGATAATCAGAGAAGTAACAAGTGATTATCTTTATCAGAGATAATCAGAGAAGGTACAAGTGATTATCTTTATCAGAGATAATCAGAGAAGGCACAAGTGATTATCTTTATCTATAAAAATTGATAATCAGGGGTGTCACAGATACTAAATTCGTACGAAAGTGAAAGTGAAAATGTTACCTTCTCCAGAAAACGTAAATGCAAAAATTTTTCGTGTAAATTTTTACTTTCGTAAAAAGTCTGCGACACACCTGACTATTTTCAATCGAATTGAAAAAGAAAAATGTTTGCGTTTTACGTTTTCTGGAGAAGCTAATAATATTTTCACTTTCGTACGAATTTGGTTTCTGTGACACCATATTTGTCCAAACAAATACCTTTAAATCGTCAACAAAACTTTTTTTATTAACTAAGTTAACTGCATGTTTTTAGAAAATGAAAACAAAACAGTGAGTTAGAATTTATCTTGAAAACAACAATAAAATACGAAAATTTGTTTTGTTTTCAATATAAGTTCTCACTCACTATTTTGTTTTCATTTTCTAAAAAAACAGGCAGTAAATATGCTTATAAAAACATATACATATCTATTTTTCTCCTACAGATGGGCAAATTTAAAAAAACTGGCCGGTCGGAATGTTTTATGAGCCTAAATTAACTTTACTCAACAATCAAGTCAAATTTTACGTCACACGAGACTAGAAAAGACCCGAAATTTTTCCACATGATGTAATGTATAATAACTATAGAACTCGAAACTTTGTAAATATATGTAATCGTATATAAAATTATCTAATGAAAAATTAATTAAAATTCCATATACTTATAAAAATGTTCTTGCACTTGTAAATATGTATATGTATATAAAATTATCTAATGATGAAAGAAATGTAATAATTTAATTGAAGTTGCTTATAAATAAAACATAATCAGCCTTATCCTGTTTGGCGTTTTTCGACTACGCCAAGTACTAGATTAAAGACAAACGCCAGATTTTTCTTTAATCTAGTACTTGGCGTAGTCGAAAATCGCCAAACACGATGAGACTGATTATAATAAAAATGAATTAAAATTGCATATACTTTTTTAAAAAGGTTATAAAAATTTTCCTGCACTTGTAAATATATGTATATAAAATTATCTAATGATGAAAGAAATGTAATAATGTAATTGAAATTGCTTATAAATAAAACATAATCAGCCTTATCGTGTTTGGCGTTTTTCGACTACGCCAAGTACTAGATTAAAGACAAACGCCAGATTTTTCTTTAATCTAGTACTTGGCGTAGTCGAAAAACGCCAAACACGATGAGACTGATTATAATAAAAATGAATTAAAATTGCATATACTTTTTTAAAAAGGTTATAAAAATTTTCCTGCACTTGTAAATATATGTATATAAAATTATCTAATGATGAAAGAAATGTAATAATGTAATTGAAATTGCTTATAAATAAAACATATAATAATAAAAATGAATTAAAAGGTTATAAAAATGTTCTTGCTCTTGTAAATATGTATATGTATATAAAATTATCTAATAATGAAAGAAATTAAATAATGTAATTGAAATTGCTTATAAATAAAACATAATCAGCCTTATCGTGTTTGGCGTTTTTCGACTACGCCAAGTACTAGATTAAAGACAAACGCCAGATTTTTCTTTAATCTAGTACTTGGCGTAGTCGAAAAACGCCAAACACGATGAGACTGATTATAATAAAAATGAATTAAAATTGCATATACTTTTTTAAAAAGTAAAATAAAAAAATTAAATAAATAAAAATTTTCTTGCACTTGTAAATATATGTATATAAAATTATCTAATGATGAAAGAAATGTAATAATGTAATTGAAATTGCTTATAAATAAAACATATTATAATAAAAAAGAATTAAAATTGTGTATACTTTATTAAAAAAGGTTTATAGAAATTTTCTTGCACTTACCTCTTGTTATGTGGGAATGTATATTTTTAAATTCTCTTGCTCTTAACTTTTGCTCCAGTTTGGTTTTTGGCAACAAATGTTAGCGAAATAGACACAAAATATGTGCTGTAATGAGTTTCACATATAGAAACCAGAAAAGTTTAAAAGTTTTTTATTAAAACGAAAACCGCAACATTAGTGCCACTGAATTTTTACGTGGGAAAACTGTAGGTATAAATTTAACGCCGTTCAATTTCAGGCGGTTTGAAGGATTCAGTAGGAATTTTGCGCGGGAAAATCTTTATCAGAAACTCAAAGTCGTTCAATTCTAATTTATTGAACGGCGTAAAAAACGTGGTTTCTAGTAAAAGTGTGGCAATATCAATCAGACTTAATTTAGTGAACTCACCAACCAATGTACTAAAATCTCAAAATTGTCCCGAAACTATAATGTCCCTAAAGTATGCGCATGGAATACGATTACTTCGAGAATGTCCTCAAAGAATGCAAATGTCCTTGAAACAGTCAATGTTTAAAAAAAATGTCGGCAAATTATACAACTGGCATATATATATATATATATATATATTTTTTTTTTGTGCGAGAATTTGCACACTTGTTGTAGGAGTTTATTACTCTAATAACTTACAGTATAAAAAGTATTTGGCACAAGAAATATTTAAGACTCTGTTTACAGTGTATCTGTAGTTGAAGGTATTAAATTTTTTTTATGGAAAATTAAATGCATATATATATATATATATATTCTTATAATGAACATAGTTATTATCACAGAACTAATGTCCGATCGAAAGTGGTCTCAATTCCAAAATTTGAATTTTTAGAAAACGAAATATAAAAATTTGTTTCTAATCAAATCACTTTTCAAATTGTAGTTAACAATAAAATTTTCTACGAGTATTAATATCATTCTAAGCAAACAATAAAAAAAATATGCCTATTTTTGGGAGCGCCAGTAAAAAAAGCTTTGCCTGTTAAAAAAAAGCTCGATGTGGCGAGGGTGGTGTTAGCTGAAGTGGTTAACGCGTTGACTTCTAAGCAATCAATAACTTGCGGTCTGGGTTTAAACCCTGGTCAGAGCAAGTCAACCAACATCGTTAATTACTCTAATGTACATTAGTGAGACATTGTATTAATTGTTGTCTGAATAAATATTTAAATATTCAATTTTATAATAATTTTTCAAGCTTTAGGTCGTTTTTATATAAAAAATGTTTTTAATATTAATTTTTCGATATTTCGCCACACCGTTGGTTGGCTTCTTCAGGAGAAATTGAGTTTAAATCTAATTTATAATAATTTTAACAAATGTGGCGAAACATCGAAAAATTAATATTAAAAACATTTTTTATATAAAAACGACCTAAAGCTTGAAAAATTATTATAAAATTAATATTAAAAAAGGTCAAGAAAATTAGAAAACTATTTAAATATTATTTAAAAGTATTATTTAAACTTAAGAAAATAAACACTAGATATGTACTTTAATATATACTGGAGTAGCGGTTTCTGGTTTTAACAAAAATGTAAATCAAACAATGGAAAACGAAAGATACGAAAGGCAACTTTTGCAACTTATTAAAAGTGTTTCGAATGAATTATATGTTTTTTAATCTTTTTCCAAATTTATATTACATTTTTTTTCTTCATATTTAGTATTAAATTTAGGAAAGTACATACATATATTTCGGCATAACTCGATAACACCATATCCGATCTAGACCATCAATAGAAGCATAAAAAACGAAGAAATTTTAAATATTTCAATATTATTGAGTAAAGAAATCATTGATTCCTTAGATATGCACTAAATGAAATAAAATAACTTTAACTTTTTTTAAAACTCGTAAAAAGTTTGAAACTTTATTGAGGAAAAATTTTACAAATCCAAACCTAAAGGTCAACCGAATAAATTGCAATATCGACGGATCGCTAAGAAAAATTTTAAGATCGGTCAAAATATAGCCTGCTCTTTAAAAGTTGTCCCAGAAGTAATCGTATAAAGTTAAGCAATAATCAGTTTTGGGAATTTTGATGCTTCGCATTTAAAAAAAGAAGTATGGAACCAACTAAACCCAAAATCGATCCATGAAAAATGAGTCATATAATAATGACTATAACAATCATCAATAAATTTATTGATTTTTTGACCAAATCAAACTGCAAGCAAGTCCTTTCAGAAAAAATAAAAAAAAAGGAACTGGAAAAACCAAAAGAATGAGTTAAGTTACGTTCACATTTATCAAATATTTGTCGAAAAAAAACGTAACCAAGAAAGAAACTAATAATTTATTTCCTTTAATTCCAACAGTAGTTATAGATTCGCATTTTTTAAAAACTATATAAAAATATTTTTTGAAGAATAATTAATGTTATTTTGTGATATAAAAACCAAGTTAAACAACACTGTACCTAAGCAAAACTAATGGTTACGGTTTTTTGGGCAAATATTTAATATATGTGAATGTAGCTTTAGTTGATATTCAATATTTCGGACGGACAGATGGCACCTTCAACTAAAAAAAATATTGAAAACTTAAGAGAAAATTGATTTAAAAATCGGTTCATAATCAGTTCAAAGAGACAACTATTGTGAATTGGAAAGTTTTTTCACTTATTTATTATCCTAAGATAGATGTCGATAGATTTTTTTCATTCGCACAACGACATTTGCAACATAAACAAAATTTTGGAATTTGAGTTTGCTGCAAATGTAATTGAACGAATGATCGAATGAACGAATCTTTCGATCTCTTGTAAAAGGCAGTTGTTTTTTGAATTAGAAATTAACTTTCTTTCTTACCTTATTTTTCAGCTTTGACGAGTTTCTTACGATCGTGCATTTTTTTTACCAGTTTTAATCTGTTTCCTTTTTTTTTGGCTCAAACGAGCAGGGCGAAGTAGTTGACAACTGATTTAATTTATGGTGTATAGTGGCAAATCTCTGTTTCATCTGCATTTAGGGTTATGATGGATATGATCAAAATCACCTACTAAATGACTTTTCCAACTTTTCAGGCAAAATTGTGAGACATAAACTATTTAATATGCCCGGAACTTCAACTCAATCGCAAATTTTACATCCTTTATCATATCAGCATATCGTTGTTTTCATTGATGATATCAATAGTAGATGCTTAAACTTCATACAGTTCTACCTATGGTCCTTTAGTAGTGAATAAACGATCACATTTAAAATCAATTACACACTTGTTGATACTGACGGATATCTGCAAATAAAAAGGGAAACATTTTCAATCAATACAATTACGGAAATTTCAAATAATAAAAAATTCTTTTTGTTACTTCCAATGATGGAAGCCAATCAAAATATTAATAAAGAAATCCCATCAAAGAAAAGTCGACAAAAATAGAACAATAAAAATGCCTGTTTGTAAATAAAAAATAAAAATTTTGTTCGTTTCCAAAAAATTGTTGTTAAAATAAACGACTTTTTATGTGGTTCAATAGAAAAACAAACAAACAAACTTTCCAACTATCATTTTTGCTTCATATAAATATATTTGAAAGTTATAGAGACACACACCAGCAACAACAAAAATAATAAAAATTATTCCACAAAATTTTACAAAATCGTAGTTCTATAACATGCGCTTCAATTTGATGAAATCATTCAAATAAAAAATTTCAAAAAGAAAAAAGCAAAAAAACAATCGCAGGATTATAAAGAAATTTTCAAAGTCAAAGTGTAACCTTATCACTTTGTCGTATAATAAAAAGTTTTTGCTCATAAAACTGCATGCAATTAACACAAATCACCCACAACAACAATAATAGAATAATAAAAATAAGCAATAAAGTATAATAATGAACGCAGCAACAACAACAAAACAGCTGTGTATAATGATCATAATTATAAGTTTGTTAAATATATTTGATGTTGAATATACTACAAAATCAAATAAATTGTTAGAATTTTTATGATTTTGAATAAAAAAATTATAAAACTTAAATTGCCAAAAACCCCCTGTAGGTGCCACCACCAAAATTGATTTAAATTATAAAAAAAAAACAGCAACAAAAACACAAAAACAATTTTCGTTGTATAATTTTGAAAATATTTTACAATTAAATTCCTACGACAAACAAAATTAATTTGAATTTGTTCCATTGTAACCACTGTGCCAATATTATGGAATGCTAAATGATCAAAAATCGTATAAATTTTTTAAATATTTATACTCAAAGAAAAACATATTTGAGATAACCATATTATAATCATAATGAACATACTATTATTCAGAGAATAAAATTCTATTACTGTGATGAAGTTTTTTCCATACATAATATTCTTGCCTTATTTAACAATAATATCAATGGAAAAACGGACAAAGTGCTTAAGTCAAGATAAGCTAATTATGAGTTAAATTTTCCATTTTCTATGGTGCAAAGTATTGTTTATATTGAATGATTTGTAAGGCAGTTCTACCACAATTACTTGCTGCATTTCGTTTTCTATCTAAATATTTCGCATGGAATAACCGCTTAACTTGACTTATAATATATTTCCTTTCAAATTGAATATATTTGTTATAGTAAGCAGAACCATGTGTTAGTAAATCAAAAAATCTAAAATTAGAAGATCAACCTTAAGTACAGTGGGAATAAATTAAAAAAAAAAACACTGAAACTATTAAAAGTGCTTTTCTACAAAACTATTAAATATTACTTTTTCTTTATTGCCACAGATATAATGTTATATAAATTTAGGTTTCATTAGATGGAAACATAATATGATCTCAGCTAATCACAATGAATTCGAGTATAGAAATAGAATGGATTTTAGTAACCATATTTATGTTGGCATCAATTATATAAGGTTTTCCAATAAGAGTGATATGATTTCTTTAAATAAAACATAAGTGTGTTAAGGAAACTCAAGAGTTTTTTATTTAGTAAGAAGTACAATCGATACAATTAAGTTCTAAATAAAACGTCATTCCAATGGCCTCCACGACTTCTTCTGCAGGAACCTATTCGATGAAGCCAATTTTCGAGCACTTTTTCAACTAACTCAAGTCGTATGTCATGAATGGCACGTTCAATATTGACTTGTAAAGCTTGAAGAGAGTATGGTTTATTTCGGAGGCCATTCAATATCACAATTTCTTGAAATAATCGAATCTCCAAACTTTTATCGCAATAATTCAATTGTTGCATTTGCTGTGTGGCACGTTGTCCTGTCTTGCTGGAACTAAATGTTGTTAACATCAAGTTCTTCCCAAAACCTTCCTCAAAATCCGCCAGGCTGTGGTTTGAGACAGTTCCAATTGTTGAGAACGATTTGAAATCGACAAATTGCAGTCTTCAGCAACACTTTTTTGTCTTATTGGCACTTAAACATTATGTAATTTTTCAATAAATTTCAATAATTCGAGGAATAGCGAGCACACATGGACGATTATTACGACCATAAAATGACAAATGCGCACGAAAAGTTGCAATTGGAGAACGATTATATTGATAATAAAACTTAATAATTTATAAACGTAAAATCACATCATCCCTATTGGAAACCCCTATATTTTGAATTTTTGAAACAATTGACAGCAGTTTAGGATCCATATTTTGACCAGTGGACTGTGTTATTTTTATGACAGATTATATTTTTTAAAATATACTTGATACCAAATGTTATTCTTTACTTCTAAGATTTTATTATATCGTTTCATAAAACGCCAAACGCCTTATAACTTGTGAAATTATATTACAGAAGAAGCAAAAAAATATCAAAGGTGAACCTTGACAGATTTCCACTTAAAATAATTACTGGATCCAAAAATTTTTGCTGATCAACTATTATTCCTTTTATTTTTAAAATTATATTTTTGTTCGTTAAAATTTAATTAATTTTTCACATAGGTCAAAATAGTTGAAATTTTTATAAAAACTCGTCCTAAATTGTTTGTTAGTTAGGCCGTTTTGCTTTTAAACTAATGATATATGAAAAAATAATTGCATTAAAATAAAAGTCATGCACATCAAGTAAAATATTTTCTATTAATTTAGTCTCTTTATGTTCACATTCGAAACATATTGATTCGCTAATAAATATTTTAGTTTTAAAAAATCATGGATTTTGAAAAATAGTTGAATATATTGAAATTTTTTAAATATTTTGAGCGTGTTAACTCCAGATAATAAATCAATATTAAAGCTATTATCAGGCTTAAAACGATGGATTTAAATTCAAAACAACTTAATCATAAGTTTGCACCAAATGCTTGAAATGTTTGCAGAATTTTTTATATTCCAGTTTAAAAAACGAATACATTCTACTTCTTGATAATACATACACACATACACACTTTTACTAATCAAAATACATAAGAGAAAATTGAACAAAAAAAAAGAAAAACAAACACAATAAATTTTTACAGTAGAGGAAATAAAAATTTAAATAAGTGGTCTTTCGAACAAACAAATAAAACAATAAAATTTGAGATTTGTTAGAAAAACATTCATACTAAAAATATTTTATCGAATATTTTCTTCTTTCTATTTTTGTGTGTCTCTGTGTGTGTATGTCTGTTTGAACGAATTTCATTTAAAAAAAAGAGAATTTAAATGAATTTCTATGATTTACTATTTTGTGACATCATGTTGTCATTAAATTTCTAAACTAACACAGCAGAAAATTGCAAAGAAAGATTATATACACTAGCAATTATTTTCACTGATATTTTCTTTATTTATTTCTTTGATGGCAGCTTTGCAGATTTATATTCCAAAAAATTGTAATTTATGGTCGTGTTTTTCAGGAGATTATGGTAAGAAAAAATTTGTTAGAAATGAAAAATTTGTATATTTTTTTTATATATAAAAATACTTTGGGGGTGTGCAGTTGCTTGTTCTATTTGTTTTTAATTTTAATTCTTACAAACTTTAAATCTCAGTCAATAGAACCCAATTTTTTTTCATTCTAATTTTTTTTATTCTAATTTTTAAGCCTTTTTCTTTTCAACTTTGTCGAATTTGAAAATCAATGAAATCCAGACATAAAATTTATGACAAAATAATCACAATGAAATCGTTTAAAGGCGACGTTGTTAAGAGCACCCACTCAAAGATTATTTTTCAAGCGTAAAATAATCTCAGTTGCAAGTGAAATTTTTCCAATAATATTTTTCTATGCTTTATTTTAATTTTATTTTTGCTTAAAGAGATAGAGAGAGAGAGAGAGAGATGTAGAGAATTAAATAAAAATAAATTAGAAGTATTTAATTTGGTCATGTGGAATCATGCATTCTCCTACGAAATGGAAACTATTCATCAAAGAAAACTGAAAAGTGAAAGTTTTTTTCTTATTTAATTAGAATATGTGACCATGTATGGTTTATCAGAGCTTATTTGTTAGTCTGCATACACACCGAAGTAAGACTAAACAGTTTTTTTTAAAGAATACGACAACAGAAACATGAAACTGTCTGTTTTAATCACTGCGCTTTAAGATTGGTTGCAATAAATAAATGTGGTTTTATACAACATACCCACACAAAGTAGGACAAAACAGACTGAAAAGAACCTCGTTGTGTGCTTTCTTATAAAGTAACCCACACCAATTAGGACAAATCAAAAAGAAATTGAAAAAATACAAAAACAAATTTTTTTTTTGCGGCATTGCTGCCTGATTACCGGTTGTCTTTTAAGACAAAAACTTGATATCTGATAAGACGTTTATTTTTTTGTTCGTTACTATCAAACAAGTTACTTTGATTGAAAAGTCTATAATCTTTTGTCTTGTCTTGTTTGGGTTCAGCTTTAATTATGGCTACAAATTTAATATTTAATTAAATAGTAATTAGTACACTGTATGTGGATTGATGAAATTAGTTTTGATATAAAATCGTGCAAGTTCTGATTACTGAGGATTTTTTCTACTTCATAAAGTTCCTTTCTTAAAAAGAAGCAAACAACTTGTTTAAAATATTTGTTTTAAATCTTCTAGGACCTAAAAGTTCAAAACTTATGTACCTTGAATGCCACAAAACGTTCACATCTTAAAGAGTGCATAAGTTTCTATAACGTATTCTATATCATATATAGTTTATTGCATTTATTGCTCAAGTCTGGCAGATATTTCGTAACTTACAAATCACTTTATTTAAAAAAGTCAAAAATAAAAGACGTTGCGTGAACTAAATAATTTTAACAACACATAAACAAAAGAAAAGTAAAATAAATTAATACCCAATGGGAAAAGAAGAAAGATTTACACAAAAAGTTTCATTATTAATATAATGTAATTAATTGAAAACATTTCGAATTTGTGGTAATTAAAATGAAATGTGTATTAATGAAAAATTGTAATCAATTTCTTTTTGTTGAAACAATGGCTCACATACTCAGAATAACTACTCGATCTGCAGAAACAACATGTAATTTTATTGTATTTATTAGCAATTTTAAGTTAAAACTTAAATTTTATGATGTCTTAAATGAAATTAAAATATTTAATTCGAATTATTGATTCAATTAAAAAATTATTTGAAAATAATTAAATTTCTGAGTAAGCATTGAAAAAATTCAACAATTACTTTTCCTGTACAGTAGAAAAATTCCATTTACAGTATCAAAAATAGTTTTTTTTTTTAAAGTTGAATTTTGAAATAAAAGTTTGTTTAAATTGAGGATATTTAATAACTTGAAAATATTTAATAAACACAGCGGATTTCATATCAATAATTTATTGTTATACACAGAAAAAAATACTCCCCTTCTATCTACAGTTACTGCACTTAATCAACAACTAATATTAGATTCCATTATTTCTGTAATTGACTCTTTAGCTTCTGTGATCAAAAACAAAATTTTGTTATTAATTTTTAAAATTTTGTAAGCGATTTAATTCGAAATTTATGTTATCGTCTAAAATTTAAGATCGAAATTATATAAGTTTTTCATTTGTAATATTTAACATTTTATTCGAGTAACACTCAATACTTTTTTGTTTTCAGAATTTAATTTATTTTTTATGGGTAAGCTATGCTGCATGATGTATTTCGTTGGTTGCTAAATACCACCCCTTCAATAGATCTTTAACGTCATTGTTGAAAAGTTTTCAAAGTTAATTGCTTATAGAACAACTCTCAAGCAATAATCGAGACTTACTAAAGCAAATGTTCAATAGTTTTAAAAAATAAACTTAAACAAACAACACAATCTCTATATTAAACGTTTTTGAATTAAGCAACTTAAAATAAACATAAAAAATTAGACGCATAATCATACTTATTTATGTCGGAATTGGCCAGTGGTCGATTTTTCGACCAACCCATTCTGCCCGGGTCAAAAAACTTTTATATATATTTTTTAATTAGGGTCCTAAAAACATCCCTTTAAAAGAAATTCAAAAAATTTCTACGATTTCTTGCAGTTGCCAATAATGGGTTAACAAAAAACAAAGTTACGTTTATATCTTTATAGTTTCCATATTAAAAAGCTTCTCCTGTAAAATTTCTGCAGTGTTATTTATGGCTTTTTTGATTTCATATGACGATTTGTTTTGCCTTACAAAAACTATTACTTTGATTAATTGTATAAAAGTTTTAAAAAAACTAAATGGATTCATATGAAATACAAATTGTTTGTTGTGTTGTTTGTATATATATTTAAAAACTAAAGTGCTTTGGGGCTGTGCACATATTACGTAACGCTGTTTTCAGATATTTTATATACCCCCCCGCCCCCCGGTACCGCTTTCTAATAATTTTTCAGTGTACAATTTCCAATCCGTAACAAATATTTAACACCCCCCTTGGAGCGATACGTAATATGTGCACAGCCCCTTTTGCGTAATAATTCTCGGTTATTTCTTGAGATTTTGTCAGCTAGTAAATGAGTTTGAAATGCAGCATATAGATTTGTGAACCCATAAAAATAAATTAATTTAGTTATTAAATTTTTCTATGTTTTGTACGAAATCATCAGTAGACTTTCTTTAGATTTTTCAAACACGTTAAAAATTTAAAAGATTATTTTTTTTAATACATAAGAACAAATGTAAGAGGCTTAAAAACTTATCAAAATGTGGTGAAAGTCTTCCGAAGAGTACGCTACTACAGAATAATACATATATTAATTCTTTTTATATTTCTTCCTCAATTTTAATTAACTGACAGCGGTATTATTTTAACTAAAAATTTTATTTTTTGCCTACACTATTTATGCGTAAGACAAGAAATTTTTTTTTACTATTTTAAAGTCTCGAAAAGAAGATAGAAATCTAGGCAACCTGTAAGCTTGGCAAAATTTTTTTGCCTTTCTAATATGGGAAAGAATTCTTGGAAAAATATTGCCAAGCTGCCAAGGTTGCCTAGAAATGAGATGGAATTGTACCTATCAAGAACTTGGTCCTTATTTTGATCTCAATACTTTTTATGGCCAAATTAATTAGGATAGGAACATGGCCTTATTTTCACATTTGTGTTTTTGTGCGGATTGCTATTACTTCGTATCTGTAACGTTAGAAAAAATACTGCCCGAAATGGGCCAGTATTTCGGTATGCATATTTATGAGATGCTCCAGTTGAGGTGACCTTCAAAGATAATTTTGTGCTTAAATGTGAATTATAGTTATAAGAAATAGTTTAAGCTGGTTTGGTCACAAGGTTACCTAGCTACCAAAAATATGAATCAATTGATCTTGATTGTAGTGAAAATTATAAGCAATAAAAATAAGGAGTGTAAAAATTATTTAACAAAAAATAAAAGAAAAATAGAATATTCTTTCGTTGACTATATAATGCCAATAAATTCTTAAGTAAATTTATATTCCATTTTAAGTGTTCTCATGCCATTGATTTTCCTTCTATAGATATTTTTTTCATATTTTAAATTTACTTCAATTGTACTCGTATTTAAGTTATATTAAGCGGATTATATATAAAGTGCTACGTACTGGCAGAATAGAGAATCACTTGTTGTATTAAGTTTTAAAAAAAAATCGACATTAAGAGATGAACTTTATATTATTACAAAATTTCTACTTTGATGCATGCGTGTTAAGGAACTTTCGATATCAATTACTTTAATTTAAAATGTTTAATATCATGGTATTCCATATTGGTATGTGCTATTGCAAGAAAGGTAATGTATATATAAATTCTTGAAATTTTCTTAAATATCATACCGTCATTGTGAACTATTCATAAATCTAATTTTTATTTTTTCCTTTTTAAAAGCAACCTGTTAAGTTGCTTTTACTTTAATGTTGAACAGCTCTTTTGACAAAGCACTAAATTGGCACTTAACTAATCAATAGAAGTAGAAGTAGAAAAAAAAAACAGCACAATATTTCCTTAAGTAATAAAAATACATTTTCCGTAGTGTATTTAATAAAGAAAGTATTCGTAGTATATTCCTTTTAGAATTTTTTGCAGTTTTAAAAACATTTTTCATTTCTATACAACCAATAAAAAGAATAGCAATTGTGAGATTTACAAAAAAAAAAAAAAAGAAACAAAAAATATATATATGAATTTAGAAGCTTACCAAGGGGTTGGTAACCAGAATTTAGCTAAAAGTTTACATTTCTCGTTATATATTAATACTTCCTTACCATCAGGATAATTAAGGATTCATTAAAAAATTTAAGAATTCTGATGTCTTAAAATGTTTAGGATGTAATATATTTACAAAAAAAAATTTAATTAATCAAAGAAGTTTTTAATTAATCAGTTCGTTTTTAAATTAATTTTCTATAAAATTTATTGTTTTATTACAAAGAAAACTCCAGAATCTTGTAATAATTGAAGAAACACGGAAAAATTAGAATACGCTGATGGTGGAACTGATATGATGATGTTTCAGGACTAACCACGGTCTCATCATCAAAGTTGTTTGCCACTTAGACCTTATTGTCAATCACGTCAGATGACATCAATTAATTGAATATCTCTAAAATATTTAAAGTAAAATTCGAATTCGATTTATATCAAAACAATACATCACTGTTTTTGATTAGTTTTTAGATTACCCTCGTTTTTACAAAGAGGTGGCAACGGAAATCGCAACACTTGGCATCCAATGCAAACATAACAATTTAACTCAAAGGTAAAACCAGTATAAAAATGTTGTAGTCTCCCATTTGCTGGTTGTTTATAGTTTTTCTTGCCACCTTTCCATTTAGATTAGACTTTAGCTGAGCAATAACTATGCGTACTTTTATATCAGGAAATAACTTTGACGCCTGATGGCTTGAATTGCAAGTACGCATAGCTACGTCTATATATTACATATCGCATTTGCACAAAGAAAGGGACAGAATGAAAAATAATTGATTTTGCTGACAAAAAGTATGTATTAAGTTTTCTATCGAAATACAAGAAAATTTTATTAAGCCCTCAAGCAGTGATTATACAAGATTGATGTTCAAATTCATGAGACATATTAGTATTAATTGTTTATTAAAAAAAATAAAATGACCTAGGCTACATTTTTCTTCGTACATATGCGATATGTTTTTATCTGCTGTTTGACAGTTGTCGTTGTTTTTTATTGAAAAAAAAAAAAAAAAAAAAAAAAACAGGTCAAAAGCAATCTATGCTTTAAATTTTAGACCCATGAATGCAAAATTCAAATGAAAAACGAAGTGGACAAAAAAAACGAACGTGTTTTTATAAAAGAAATGCATTTGAAAAAGACCATTTAATGAACACATTGACGGTGACAACAGCAACAACCTCATTGTTGTTTCTTAGCGCTGCACTGTAGGAAATTTGACCCATTTATTGGCTAAAAGAAAAACAAAATAAAATTTTTATGTGTATGAAATTTATGTATGTACATACTACATACAATCGTTTATATGCATACATACATACTATGTATATATTTTTTTCTGTTTTTGTGTGTACATACATTTGTGGATATTTGTATGTATATAAACAATATAAACAATATAAACAAAAAAGTCCCTTGAACTGATAATATCGATCCTTAACCGCAAAAAAAAAAAAATTAATTAACATTTTTTGCAAAATAGAGTTTTTGATGTAGAACTACACAGATATATGATGTGAAATTTAGCTGTAACTTGAATAAGATCATTCGTAGACAGCAGTTAAGTTTTCATTTGAAAATTCCTTAGAAATTGGAAATAAACTAAAAAATCCTTCTATTGTAAAATTTGTTCTTTGCGGGTTACGTTTTTTGTAGCGGTTAGTGGTCGCTATTGCTCCAGAGATGCTTAAGACTGATCTCATGACTACCGGCCAAATACTGCATTATGAATTTCTGGCAGACTGGTGAGCTTGACAAATGCTTCAGGAAAAGCATGTTACTAAAGTGGCGACCTCAATTAGTGCCAAAACGGAAGAGGCATACTTATGGTGTTTTCTTTTCAACAAAAAAAAATGGTTCATATTCATGCAGAAAATGTACATTGGTGTTCGTTTCTTAAAAATATTTTGCTCTCTAAAAGAGCAGTTTGATTGATTCTAAAAGAATCGCCCCCACTAATGGTGGAAGGCATTGTACCTTATGCCCCGTAAAAATTGACAGCGTTGATAGTGCCCTGTAAAACTTAGCTCTCAGCTGTTAAAAAGAGGGCGTTCCACTTTTTCATAAGTTGTGTTTTTTTTCTAGTGAAATAACAAGCTGCATTATTACAGGGTTGGCAAGAAATTTTTTACATGCACCTTTCAACAAGGTGCCATTTTGTACACCATTAGTACAATCAACAAAGTAATTGAACATTTTCTAAATAGAAGAAATACAGATTAGGTAGTCACTGACTTAAAGTAAGAACAGGATGGAATTTACCCTAAAAAATCTCTGGTGGAGTATATAAACATGTGACAACTGGAGTCAGATAAGGATGTATATTATTGCCGCTGCCATACAACATAGTTCTTGTTTTCATAGCTTGCAATGCAACAACATCTATCAGATGTGGACTCAACCAGCAACTTCGGTAGATTAAAAGACGTCGATGAAAATTGTCTCTTATCACACAGTCGTCTTCACCTTTCAGCTACACTTAAATCTCTGAAGAATGATGCTGCAAAAGCGGAGCTAAGATTAAATATTAACAAATATAAATTAATGTGCTGCAAAAGCATTAACAGCGTCAAATTCACAATAAATAGTATTGAGTTCGAACAGGTGCCTAATTTTTGCTACCATGTCAGCATTTAATTGTTACTAGAGAGGGTGTAGCAATAAAATATTGTATGGAATATTCAGAGCCATTCAAGCTTTCGGTATGATACGACCATTGCGTAAAATACATATAACTCTATAACCGTTAGTCCTAGAATATGACTTCAGGAAATTCCAATACTAATCAGGTTTCTATTAATCGCTATCTCCGAAGGTTACTAAAAGTATTCTTACCGAACACTATATTGAATACCAATCTATGGCAGCGATGTAACTAAATCGGGAGTAACACTGAGGTTCTCGATCGGAAGTGGCGAGGAATCGGTCACACTCTTCGAAAACCACAGGGAGGCGCAACAAGATTAGCCATATACTGAAAGCCGCATGGTAAAACTTGGAAAGTTGGTCGTCCAACTTGGAGGCGACAATTTGAATTTGAAGTAAACAAAACCAGTCGAAGTTTGAGAGAAAAAAAACATGACATCAAACAGGATCGAGTGGAAGAAGTTTGTTACGGCAGGACACTATATTCTGTCACGGTAACTTAAGGTATTGAAAATATAATAATTGTGACAAATATACTGTGAACATTTTTACAAAGATCGAGCCTAGAAATTTGCTTGCAATTAATTTTCGCTATAAAAAATTGTGAAATTTCCTACAGTGTGTTGCTTCAAAATATTCAGCCATATTTAATGATAAAACTCTTAAGTTTTAGATTTGTCTGTGATGTTTATTATAATACTTTTTAAAAACAATAATACTTTTTATTTATTTTTTATCTGCAGCAGGTAAAACGTTACGTTTAAATGTTTCTAATATTCGATGGATACAAAGTTTTTTTCGAGCAAATACAAAGACATGTCTGCTATGTTTAGTTGCATTTTCTGTCGCCGTTTTGGCGAACCAAAAACTGTTGCCTGCAAGCAGGTACATAAAATACACAATATATTTCCTTCTGGAATTCTTTTAGTTTGTGTAAATTTCTTAATATTTTTATCATATTTAAAAGTTTGCTAATAAGATTTTTCAACTTTTCAAAAATATGTTTGCAATTCCACTTCTGATATGGTTGAAGTTTTTCTCCTACGAAGATTAAGTTTTACTTTTTCTCTGCACCAAACTTCGACACGGAACCACTTTATTTTTCTTCTTTTCATTATAATTCACTATCAGATGGCAATTTTCCAAAGTGCTTAAAAAACGATTATAAGAATTGATCTTGATGTTTTCTAGCTAAAACAAAATATACACACAACTACTACGAAGGCAACAGCGGGTTTAAAGCACACATGTTAGTGTGTTTGTGCTTAATAATAAAGAAAATATATATGTATACTCGTACAAACACACATGCAAAGAATTAATTTTAGTGTTTTATTTATTTTTGTATAATCAGAAAGTGCAAAATTGGGAAATTGTTTTTTCAAAATTTAAAATGCAATAAATCTAAAAAATATACAACACACGAGCCGCAGCATGGGGCTCATTAAATTAAATTAAAATTTGTTGTTTTTCTTTTTTTTTTATTTAATTTTAATATATATTTTGGATGTTGTGGCAGATATCATTAAATAATTTATAGATTTTGGTCATTTTTTTTTTCAAATAAAC
This sequence comes from Lypha dubia, assembly GCA_947311025.1. Classification (NCBI taxonomy): domain Eukaryota; kingdom Metazoa; phylum Arthropoda; class Insecta; order Diptera; family Tachinidae; genus Lypha; species Lypha dubia. The sequence continues at coordinate 50,108,412 of OX371261.1, forward strand.
ATTGCAATTGTATACTAGAATACTCTTAAAAATGTTTTAACATACAGATACACTGAAAAACAGTTTAAATTAATTCAACTAACTCCCGTTCCTTGAATTAAATTCTCTGAAATTCAAAGTATTATACGTTGTTTCAGTAAAATATTCCTTGAAATTAAGAGTAAAATTTTATATATTTATGAACTCAACGTTGAAACCATTATTTGATTTTATTCGTTAAATTAAAAAATGAACTAGTTTTTTTGATTTAACGTATAATACGTTGAATTTAAGAAACTCCTTCATTTATTTAAACACAATGAACAAATAGTTTGACTCAAAGAACCTGTATCTTGATTTTAAGTATTGTACGTTGATTTTGTTGTATCAATACGTTGGACCAAGGAATAAATTCTTAAAAATGAATGATGTATACAACGTATGATTTCTTAACTTCAACGAACTGGTGCGTTAAATTCAACAAGCCAGTGATTGTCATACGTTTAATTCAAAGAACCTGTTCCTTGGGTGAAAAATAAGGAATAAATTCGTTGAATCAACGATTTTTTTTTTAATTTAATTGCTTTTTTGGTTGAGTGTACACATCAAATATGAACATAGAACAATTAACATATATGTCATCACTTAGTTTTGAAAATGCATTTGTTTGTGTATTTTATACAAATGACGCGACTTCATAGAACATAGAATTAACCCACAATATTATAAATAAAACTAAACAACTAAAATTTTAAATGAATATTTGCGTATATAAATTGCTTCGGATTATAGTTATAGAATTATTATGATTGAAAATTACTTGCAAAATATCTAGAACACAAAAAGGATCATATAAATCATTCGTTTAAACTAAAAGGATTAGAAGCAAAAAAAAAAAAGAATGTTATTCCATTAGGACAATGTACCCTTTGGAATAAAAAAAAGCAAAAATTTATGAATTGGAGTATAAACTTTTAGCCCTTCCAGCATACTCTGCAGATTTTGGCTTCCCCTGTCCATCATATGGTAATAAATTAGAAGAAAATGGTAGCAAATAAGACATATGAATCACAGGAAGATTATCTTCTGGATAAACAAATCGATGTTATGCTTATCTCAGAAACTCATTTGACGTCTCGAAGCTATTTTAGAATTAGTGGATATAATTTCTACGACACCAAGGATCTTCGAGGTAGAGGTTGTGGTGGCTCGGGAATTCTAATAAAAACGCGAATAAAACACTACCTGTTAAATGAATTTTGTGAAGATTACCTTCAAGCAACAAACATCTGCATTGAAAATTTTTATCAAAAACTTGTGATATCATCTGTTTATTCTCCTCCCAGGTTTTCAATTTCAGAGAGTCAATATACCGCATTTTATTCAACACTGGGGTCCCGTTTTCTAGAAGCTGGCGACTACAATGCTAAACACACATTTTGGGGTTCACGTTTAATCAGTCCCAAGGGTCGTGTTTTGTTTGACACAATTTCAAAAATGGCTTTTAATGTAGTTTCAAGTGGTCAGCCAACATATTGGCCAACGGATCGATATTATGATATGATATTATTCCTGATGTTATCGACTTTGGGATTATGAAAGGCGTGCCCAGCGAAATGATTGAAGTATAAGCATCTCTGGATTTGTCTTCAGATCACTCGCCTTCTATTATCACTATTTACTCACACACAACTACAACACCAACATGTGATTTACCGCTGACACCTGCACGTATTAACTGGCTGAAATACAAAGAATATTTGAGTGCTCATTGCACGGAAAATATGCTGTTGAGAACACCTACTGACATAGAAAATTCTATTAGGTTGTTTGAAGCACATGTTAATCAAGCTGCTCTTAATGCTTCTTCAAATCAACCAAACCAACAAGTAAGATTCAACAACATTTCTTCTGTAGATATAGAAAGGCTATTGACTGAAAAACGGAGAGCGCGACGAGAATGGCAACGCTCTTTATAGATGTTTCTCAAGCTTTCGATAAAGTATGGCACGAAGGTCTTATACATAAATTAACACAAAATCTACCCGTAAACATTGTTAGGCTTTTAATAAGCTACCTAATTGAACGAAAATTTGTAGTTAGGGAAGGCAATTTTTTAAGCCCACCGCAGTCGATCGAAGCCGGAGTTCCCCAAGGGAGTATCTTCGGTCCATTACTTTATTTAATATGACTTACCGTTAAGCAGTAACATTCATACATCAACATTTGCCGATGATACAGCTTTTCTAAGCGTTCACGAAAATCCTGTGGAAGCTTCCCGCAATTTACAAGGGTATATATCCAAATTGCAAAATTGGCTCAAACAATGGCGTATTAAAGTTAACGAGCAGAAATGTGTGCACGTAACTTTTACGTTGCGCAAGGAAACATGCCCGCCTATAAAAATTAACACCGAGACCATACCGCAACACACTGTTGTCAAATATCTAGGCGTTCATCTTGATCGTCGTTTAACATGGAAATCGCATATAGACGCAAAGTTAATACAAATGAAATTAAAAGCAGCCCAAATGAATTGGCTTATTGGAAGAAATTCTATACTAAGCCTAGACTCTAAACTACTATTATACAACGCGATCCTGAAACCAATATGGTTCTAAGGAATCCAGTTATGGGGCACTGCCTCAGCATCAAATGTCGAAAAAATTCAAAGGCGACAAAATAAAATTCTACGTACAATTACAGCAGCTCCCTGGTATGTCAGAAATCATCGGATTCATAAAGATTTAGATGTTTCGTTGGTGAAGATAGTATTTTCAATAAACGCTAAAAAATATATAAAAAAACTTGAGGTGCACCCAAATGTACTTGCGCGCAATATTTTAAATTATAGAGGCCACACCCGGCTGAAAAGGAGGGATACTCTTTTTCTCAGCCGTACACGAGAGATGTAAAACAACGTAAATTAACCGTTGAAATTAAAAATTTTGTTTAGCATTGGCTAAACTTATATGTAATATTTTTTAGATTTAAGATTTGAAAAACTTATTGATAATTTAATTTATAATTGAAGATTCAATAAACAATAAAATTTATCAAAAAAAAAGGAAGATTATCTTGAGAAACTTTTTTTAGGATACAATAAAGCACGAAAAACGCTGGAATTGTACTTTTTTAATTCGAATTGAAAATATTTGTAATATGGCACCATAGGCGTTTTTTTTTTTTAATTCTGTAACATTTTTCTTGTGGCTAGAAAATACAAATTTCGTCTTTCACAGAAAAATTGCGTCTTTAATAAGAAAATATTAACTAAAACCTAAATTGCAACAGGCTCTGCGAACTTCAACAGTTGATAACGGCCATCTTGTTGAATCTAGATCTGTCAAATACGTTGTCAATTATTCTGTCTGTGCTAATCATCATGGACGAAAATAGCCTTCAAACTATAAAATTATTTTATCAAAATGGGTGTTCTGTGTGGTCAAAGTACAGCGCGCTTCGGCCATTTTACGTTCGCCATTATCGTCCTACCGAGAGCACTATTCGAAATGTTGTGGATTAATTTGAGCCTTCTGTTCTAGTACACGATCCAGCAACACCTGTCCGCTTATAACACCTATATCGGTCTTTGTAAAAACAGCATATCATCAAAAGTCGCGAAAGTTTTAATTTTGTTTCAAGCAAGTTTCCAGGATTAAGCGCAGAAAAAGTGAAAGATGATATTTTTGATTAGTCACAGGAACAGCAACTCGTGAATGATCCAAATTTTGTCAAATCAATGACTGAAGTCGAATCCAAAGTTTGGATTTCATTTGTTTTGGTTATGAGTACTTTCTTAGGCAAAAAGAAATCTGGCGACAATGTCGAGCTTGTTAAGTGCTTGATATGAAACTTGCAAGTACTAGGATGCAATATGAGTATAAAAATTCACTACATTAAGACAGATTTACAAAAAATTTGGGAGATTTAAGTGAGGAGCTGGGTGGAAGATTTCATCAGAATCTTCGGACTATGAAAGATCGATATCAGGGAAAGTGTATAACGCCAGCCTTCTGCTGGAGTTTGCAACGACATCTTACTAAAGTCGTTCATTCAAGGAAATCTGATCGTGTTCGATAGAAATTTTGTTAACCCATGTTTTATTTTCTTTTTTTTTTGGATTTTTTTGTCAAAAAAATAAAACAGTATATTTCAAAAGAAATACCCAATAACGGAAAAAATGAAGAAAACAAAAGTTGTGTTGAACAGTTTAATCTACTTATATGATAAATTTGGTTGGTTGCTTATTTCAACACTTTAGTAAAAAAAAAAATCTTTTAAATTATGGGAAAGATGTACACATGAGTTTTTATTAGCAGCCAAATGAATGCATCATATAGATTAGATAGACAATATCAAATAAATGAAATTTTTTAAATATTTTTCTTTCTAAATGGAAAATTTTCGAATTTAAGAAGAATTATGAACTTAAGTTGACGACAACAGTTTTCCACAAAGTTAAGTTTTTTTTTATTCAGAACTCAAGGATGACCTCTTCTTTGCTAAATTTTCATAATATTTAAATGAAATGTAGGAAATTGTTTCACACTAGTTCACACTATTAACGAAATTTTTAAATGAAATTAACTAGATTTGTGTTTTTAACATCATATTGATTTTGCTCTAAACGTTAATATTGTAGAACGTAATATTATTTTGTTTCTGAATATTTAATGTAAATTTTATTATTATACATTGTTTTTTTTTCTTGGTCTGTAAGGATTACGTATCCATAGACTTTATAATAAAATAAATAAATAAAAGTGTATGTTGAGAGAAAAAATTATCGTTTTAATTAAGAGTAAGTCTTGTACATATAAAGCTAAAAATAGTTGTAAAACTTTTTTTGTTAAAATTTCAATTAAATTTCTCGTTGGCTTAAGGCACATTATGTTGTTCGAAACTTTTATTATCCATGTGATGCTACGGTGTTACACATGTAATGCAAAATCACAAAACTTTTTTTGATGACTTTCTTTTAAAGCCATCTCTATTTTTAGTTTCAGCGCCTCATAAGTCGGCCCTCATCTGAGTTCACTTTATACAAACACCACTACCATTGAGGTAAGAAGTAAAATAGAAAACCAAAAATAAACCAACACAAATAAAAAAAAAAAAAACAAGAGATATTCAAAGTAAATAAAAGCACAATAGACTCTTGTGTTGGAATCTCTTCCTTTTATATTTGTATGTATGTATTTATGTGTGTGTAGAACAAATGGGTTTAAGATTAAACAGCCATAAGCAAATGTAGACAAGGAATAAAAAGTTAGAGAAAAGGAATAGAAAAAGTGCAAGAAAAAACAAATGTTAATCCTACGAAAACAAACAAATTTACATATAGATGTTCACACATACTTTTACACGTAGTACGAACATATTTATTTTTTTTTAGCTATTTGTTGTTTGTTTAAGAATTTATGTACACGTGTGAAATCTCTTTGGGTTTATATGAATTTAAGATTTAATTACTGAAATGAATAAACGTATACATACATACATTTTATTTGGCTTTTCAAAGTTTTCTTTAACAGTACACTATAGTAAGATCAAATGTAAGAATTTCGTTGGGTAATGTTATTTATATGCATTGTATAATATATAAATATATAAAAACATAAGAACAGAACAAAAACATCTTAATTAATTAAAGAAAAAAATGTAAATTAGCTGTGAATTAGCAGAATAGAATGTTACTAGACATTTATTTATTTTATTTTTATTTATTTATTTTATTTACTTAATCGAGCCCATATGGGCCATATATGATTAATATAATGTGATACAAAAGTAATGATAATTATTCTAATTTACATACATAGATATGACAATAGTAAATGATATGTTTCAATATAATTTATCAATCTGTTTAATTACTATAACTAATTCAATTTGAATTTTTCAAAAATTCCAAATACTTATATCTTATCGTCGATAATGAGTAACTAAATGTTTTGAGGCATCTCGGTAGCCTATTCCAAATTCTAGATGAACGTACCAAGAACGATCTCTCAAAGATAGTATTATTTTAGCTATTTGTTGTTTGTTTAAGAATTTATGTACACGTGTGAAATCTCTTTGGGTTTATATGAATTTAAGATTTAATTACTGAAATGAATAAACGTATACATACATACATACATTTTATTTGGCTTTTCAAAGTTTTCTTTAACAGTACACTATAGTAAGATCAAATGTAAGAATTTCGTTGGGTAATGTTATTTATATGCATTGTATAATATATAAATATATAAAAACATAAGAACAGAACAAAAACATCTTAATTAATTAAAGAAAAAAATGTAAGTTAGCTGTGAATTAGCAGAATAGAATGTTACTAGACATTTAAAAAAAAAAGGAAAAAAAACGTGAACAACAACAAAATTTAAACAACACGAACTACATATTAACAGAAAACAATAATACTCGTAAATGGGTCTTTTTGTGATATAAAGTAAAAGAACATACTAAATCAAAGAACAAGTCATATATCCTTTGCATTTATGATTCAGTGAACACATACACACACATGTTTGTATAACTGTTTATCCTTGAAGTAATACAAAAGTTAATCTAGACACAAAAACAAACAACCATTAGAAAACTCCTTTTGAGAATATTTTTAGTTGCTTATAAATAAATTATCTTTCTTTCTCATTTTTCATGGTAAAGGATTTTGTTTGTCCTTCCGTAATACATGCTTAAATATTTATTAAAAATTTCTACACATACAGAAATTGAGCGTCTAAGAAAATTCTTTAAAAATATTTCAAAATAGCTGACCCGACAGACATTGTACTGTATAAATGTAAATAATTTTTTTGGTGATAATTTTGTAAAAAGCAGTTGGAAATATGGAAACAAAGTAAAAATTAAGGGAAAAAAGGCATTTCTGATTAATGATAATTTTAACAGTTTTTTTTGTAAAGATTTTGATCACGTTTTATTTTGAATTGAGATCAAAGAGATTCTAAAAGTGTTTTATTTACATTTCGAATATAAGAACGAAGTTCGAGTAGCAAAACAAAAATACGTTTCATTTTTATTTATATAGATGTAAACCTAAGTTGGGTTATTACGAACATTAGAACAAAAATTTAGCTAAATCAGTCGCGCCGTTCTTCGATTTTAGATAAATAGAAAAAGTAGGCGTAAGAGTGGGTATTGTCAATTTTTTGTGCTATAAACCATTCTCGGAGCACTTTAAGCAACAAGATGAAAAAATTAGCGAAATCGGTGTAGCCGTTCTCAAGTTATGCGCTTAGGACAACGTTTCATTTTTATTTATATAGATAATTCGTTGATATCAGTTTATTACTAGTTAAACTGAATTAAGTCTTACAACGTCGTATGGCTAAGAACTTAGTTATGACGGATTTGTTGTGCTTTATTCTATAAGACTTTTGTATACTCCTTTTTTTTTGCTTTTTAATCGGCAAGACCATTTATTGTGATGGACCTTATAACCACATTATTCAACCGATTATAACAAAACGTAAAGCAAATTAAAAATATTTATTCACAGAAGTGAACAAAATACTTTGGATTATTGTAGGTTGAAAATTTTGAGAGTTATAAGCATTAAGAGTTGCTAATAATACATGTGCACAAACGATTGTTACTCATGCTTGTGTTTTTCTCCAACTGGGCTTGCAAAGAAATTAAGAACAATAAAAAATTTTATTTTTCATTTTGTGGATATGAGAAGGGATTTTGGTAAATAGGTTTAACTCATAAAAAGGTATTTTGTTTTTGCTTTTAATTGTTCTGTTTTATTTTTACTTTATGTGAATTAGTGCAAATATACCATTAAATAATAGTAGTTGTGTTTGTTGTAGGACTGTTCTAGGCGCACGGCAGTGCGCCAGGCCAAGTTCGGCCACACAGTGTGTATATTTACACGAAACAGTTCGAGCTGATTTTACCCCCGTCATAACTTTGCTCCTCTTGATCATAATATAATGAAACTTGAAACATAAGTGCTCCCCACAGAGGTGACCTCACAGGTTAAATTTGAAAGTTCTACCAAAGAAGCTTCCCGAGATATTAGGGTGTGAAAAGTCCATATTTTAGTACATACTCACTGACTCACTGACTCACTGACTCATCAATATATTCCAGTATAGCTAGAATGCTGAAATTTGGTACACAAGTAGGTCTTGGTGAGAAAATAACCAGAAAAATCTGAAAACGGGCACTTTTATCCCAGGGGGGACCTGAGTGCCCCTTCTTTGTATGGGGCACTTCTAGTATAGCTAGAAAGCTGAAATTGAGTACACAGGTAGGTCTTGGTGAGAAAATAACCAGAAAAATCTGAAAATGGGCACTTTCTTCCCAGGGGGGACCTGACTGCCCCTTCTTTGTATGGGGCACTTCCAGTATAGATAGAAATCTGAAATTTGGTACACAGGTAGGTTCTGATGAGAAATTAACGAAAATGTTTTTTTAACGGGCCTTTTTCATCTGGGGGGTCTATTATGCCCTTCTTTTTATGGGGAACTTCCAGTGTAGCTAGAAAGCTTAAATTTTGTAGACAGGTAGGTCCTGATGTGAAATAAACAAAAATAAGTTTTAAACGGGCACTTTTTACCTGGGGGGACTTGGGTGCCTTTATTTGTATGGGGCCTTTCCAGTATAGCTAGAAAGCTGAAATTTGAAATATTTATACGAAAACAACTTAGAAAAAAGAAGTGAGATCCACACTAAAACATAAATGTGAAAATAAGGCCAAGTTCGTATCCAAAAAGTTTCGGCCGTAAAAAGTACTGAGATCAAAATAAGGACCAAGTTCTTGATAGGTACAATTCCATCTCATTTCTAGGCAAACTATAAGCTTGGCAAAATATGTTTGCCTTTCTAATATGGAAAGAATTCTTTGAAAAATTTTGCCAAGCTTATGGTTGACTAGAAATGAGATGGAATTGTACCTATCAAGAACTTGGTCCTTATTTTGATCTCAGTACTTTTTACGGCCGAAACTTTTTGGATACGAACTTGGCCTTATTTTCACATTTATGTTTTTGTGTGGATTTTATTTTTCGGTGAACATTTAAAAAAAAATATTTACATCTAGAATACGATCGATTGCGTCAACGGGTGGTCATTGTAGATTGAAATAAAGGAAGTTTATTATAGAGGTTTATAACTTTGAAATGGAATAAAAAATAGATATTTTTATTTTTTTTTTTTTTTGATAAATTTTATTATTTATTCAATTCAATTATATATTAAATTATCAATAAGTTTTTTTAAATCTTAAATCTAAAAATATTAAATATAAGTTTAGCCAATGCTAAACAAAATTTTTAATTTCAACGGTTAATTTTTGTTGTTTTATATCTCTCGTGAACGGCTGAGAAAAAGAGTATCCCTTCTTTTCAGCCGGGTGAGGCCTCTATAATGAAGAATATTGCGCGCAAGTGGATTTTGGTGCAACTCAAGTTTTTTTAATATATTTTTTGGCGTGTTTTGAAAATACCGTCTTCACCAACGGAACATCTGGATCTTTATGAATTCGATGATTTCTGACATACCAGGGGGCTGCTGTTATTGTACGTATAAAAAATAATAATTAAATTGACATGAAATTTACTTTGTTCGAAAAATAATCTTTTGGGATTATAATTTAAATATGATTTCTACACTTGAGGATCATCATCACCCCAAATACGACAGTTTTGTTAATTGATGTAACCATTAGAAGAAAAAAGTGAGCTTCATCGGTAAATAAAATTCGCTTATGAAAATCGGGATCATGAACCATGTCAGTCTATTCATACTGAAATGCAAAACCAAACTACACATAATTCACTTGACAGCTGACAAAATGACAGCCAGTTAAAAAAATGTTTCCAATTAAAATTTTTATGCCTATATAAAAAACACCCTTTATATGATATCTACGTGTAATATTTATTTTTTTTAGTTATATTTTAGATCTTAACTTTATTTTCGTTATCCTGATTCGGTGGCTCCAGTTTTTTTTTAAAGAATTTCAATTATCGGACAAACCGTAATGAATGCAAGTTTTTCTCAAACGTTTGCAAATACATTCGAATGCTTACAATGTTGGCTGACTTTTTCATCATTACACACAAATTTAGATTTTGAATGTATTTTCTTAATATATTTTAACTTACAATATGTTACCATTCATTAAAAAGTATTCAGAATAAATTACAAATTAGCTTGAAAAAATAAACAAAAGGAATTACAACATGGTTAGATTTATACAAAAACAATTGTTGGTTGATTTTAAATGGAGTACTTGCTTATGAAAATAGGACTGAACATAAATTATTTTCGCTTTGTATTTCTATAATGGCCACTTAGGATTAAATATAGTAATTTTTATTTGCTTTTTTATTTCAATAAGAGCAAAAAAACAAAACGGCCATTCATGGAAAACACTGTTTTTTTTAACATCTTGTAAATAAAGCAAACGGCAGTTAAACTGCAGACGGAATTATCTCAATGAAAAAAAAAAAAAAAAAATAAAAATATGTGAGAAGAAAAAAGCTGTTGATGCTGTTTGCAATGTGCATGAAATAAAGTGTTTTGTTTTATTATTCTTAGTTTGCTGTTGTACACTTTTGTGTTCGCTTACTTTGAATGTAAATATGAAGGGAATGTGTATTTTGTACTCGATGTGAATTACAAATGTGTTTGGTTTCATGTTGCAACATGCCTTAATTCTATTTCACTAATATCCTTCACAACAAGTTTTCATTCAGTTTTAACTTTTTATTCTTGTTCGTCACAACACAACAAATCAGTTTTGTTTATTTGTGTTAAATTTCAAGTATCTGTTTGTGGATGTGTGTGTGTGTTAGGACTACGATACTTGTGTGAACAGATATCAATATCTTTCGCAAGAACTTTGATGTTGAGGGATTTATAGTGGGTAGTTTTTTTTTCTTTAATTTCAGTGTTGTGTAAATATTTTAGTAATATTAGAGTGAATTGTTGTACTCTCAAAATAAAACAAAATGAATATTAAATAAATAAGAACAACAGTTAATTGGTGTCAAAAAATACTTTGCACACAAAAAGTGAAATGAAATATCTAGAATATTTTTTAAATCTAATATCACATACAAAGTAGTATTAAACAAACAAATAGATAATTCTAGAATATTCTTGGTATTCTACAAATAAAAAAAAAATATTTTAGTGATAAGAAAATTGGAGTGAAAGCGCAATACGCAGATACTAAAGTCACTTTTGTTTAGAGATAAATATATAAAGCGTAATATGAGACAAATTTAGGTTTAAGTTAAAGTTTAACTTTTCTCTGGAGCTGAGGGCGAATAGTTAATAAACTCATAAAAGAATTACCGTAAAATATTTTTTTAAGTTATTGTATGAAAACAACTTTCGCCCTTTTTAGAATTATCTTTTCTGAAGTTAAATTTGACAAAAGTTAATTAATAAATTTTATTTTAACACAAACTAATAACATATTCAGACCAATCAGTTCTGTAATTCTATTCCGATCGTTTCAAAATCTTATGATTTCGATTATTTTGTAATAACTTTTACAGGTGACTTCGTTTTTGCTAGATGTCAACTTATGCCTTAGTTGACTGTCAGTATAATAAATTTAACGAAAAAAACTAAGAGATACCAATAGTACCATCTTATCGTAATTTTCCCATAAAGCGCACTTTATGTTAATTGTAAAGAAAACAAAATTACCAAAATTAGGGGCTGTGCACATATTACGTGACGCTGTTTTCAGAGATTTTATAGCCCCCGCCCCCCACCGTAACGCTTTTTAATAATTTTTCATTGCAAAATTTCCAATCCGTAACAAATCTTTGCGTTGCGTAATATGTGCACAGCCCCTTACCAGGTATTTTACCCTTGAAAGTACACTGAATATTAAAGTTAAAAAAAAACGCTGATAAGAGGTTTAGCGGCCTTGAAATCGCTATACTGATACGTTCTGCTAAAAACTGATTGGATATAAATAATATTTTTCAACATAAAAAAACTCTTAGCAATTTGAATTTTCATTAATTCAATAAAACTGAACTTGAGCCTGATAATATTACTTTTCATATGTACAGGGTGTACGCCGGGAAGGTATACTACTTTGTTTAATTTTTGATTAAATGAAACAGAATGGATCTTATTTAATGTCGGCAAATATGTATAGAATACAATATCAGATAAATGTCCGCCTCTGTTAGCCTCAAATGCGAGCCCTTTTGAGTACATTTTTCATTACATTCTCACACATTTCACCCGGTATTTCATTAATTTCATCACGAGTATTTTGTTTGAGTTGCTCAAGCTTTTCTGGTTTGTTTGCATAAACCTTGCTTTTCAGATATCCCCATAAAAAGAAGTCCGGAGCAGTCATATCAGGCAACCGTGGAAGCCAATCAACATCTTTCTCATCATCACAGTAATCGATGATTGAATATAAATTTGCCACGTATCTACTACACGACTGCTAAATATGAACTGTCATGACTAATGCTTATAAAAATGGCGGCAAAACAAAGTAGTATACCTTCCCGGCGGACACCCTGTACATCAATATAAGTTCAAATAATAATTACGTTTACTCGTAATAATATAAAAATTTAAAAAAAAAATTTTTTTAAATAAATAAAACGGATAAAAAATAAACCAACTTGTGCCGTTTAAGAACTACCCTATATTTTTTTAATCTAGGAAAAATGATAATCGACTACCAAATTTCATCCAAACCCACAAAGATAATATCTAAAAAGCAAAAAGTACCAAATGTAAGAGAGCACAAAAATTAAAAAATCACCAAAAGTACCACTTTTTTCTCCCCTAGAAAGAATGTCAATACGAATATATATAAAATGTATAAATTATTAGTAAGAAAATAAAAAGTACCAAAACCTTTAGAAAGTACTATATATTTTAATCAAGGTCACATATCTCTGTCTAAAAAATTTTAACCAAATATATTGAGATAATTCAAGAGAAAAAGTAAAAAGAAAATCACAAAAAGTAAAAAGTACCACCTTTTTCTCATTTCACCCCTAGAAAAAATGTTAATTTATATAAAATGTAAAAAATATTCGTAAGAAAATAAGAAGTACCAAAAACCTTAAAAAGTACCCTGTATGGAACAAACATACAAAATTTAACATGTATAATATTAGGATGATTTTGATGAAGAAAGTTTTATTTGTTCTGAATTTTGTTTTAATTGCTTTTAAGTAGCAAATCTCACATTAAGTTTTTTTTATTAACAAGCGAAGCTTCTTTTACTATCGATCCTAAGATTAAGCATATTTTGTATTCTTTATTAGAAATAAATTTAGTAGAAAAATTAATTTTTAATTATTTTTTTTTTTTTGAATTTTCAATTACTTTTATTGGAAACAACATTTTCGTTTTCTAAAGACTCAACTTTCGAAATAGCAACCACTTTTGATCGGACATGAGTTGTGTGACATGACTGATATATAAATTTTTGTATTATTAATTGTTTTACTAACAACGTCATAGACGGTTGTTAATGTATGTTTTAAAGCCGATTTTTTTATGAAAACGTTTTAAATTGAAAAATAACTTTTGAGGTTTTAAGTAAGTACTTCATTAATTTTTGTAAAACTATAAATAAAAAATATATACTCATGGTGATTAGTTAAACTTAGATAGCATTTAAATATATGGAAATTTTTTCCAAAATTTAACTTTGGAAAAATATCATATAACGATAATACTCGTACCCTCTTTTTCATATTCTTAAAGTTATTGTGGTCTGAATGTTTTAACTTTGTGTGCGAAAAGCGGTTTTATTTTGCAATTCAACTTTATCAATCGTTTTTGAATAAGGAGGGTAGTTAACATTTTAATTTGAAACCGAAGATGAAACATTCTGTCTGTTATTTTAATTGTAATGCAATTTTTAATAATGTGTTAAATTATCGTCAAAAATATTTATAAATTTTCATATTTCTGCTCATTTTCGTTTAGATAATTTAAATTTAGATGTTGTCACTTGAACATTTGAATATTTCAACACTTTATGTATTTCTTAGTCTTCGTGTTCTTCTATATCATGCACACATGTCTAGCAACAGTTTACAATGTCTGACTCTCATTGTCATTTATGATTAGAGTTGTAGTTGTTGTCAAAGTTATGTAAAGTCCTGCATGTTTGCTAACTAAATGCAATTAAAGTAGCTGTGCAATGCATTCATGTATATACATGTATGTGTGTATGTGCGAAAGTGAATTTTTGTTGGTTTTTACTCACTTGTGTAAAGGGATCTGTTTAAACTTTATTTGGTAAATATGTACTTAAATAATTAAAAACTGAAACTGTTTTCAAAACATTTTTCAACATTGCAAACAGTTTCCAATTAGCTGTCAGTCTCTGTCTGTGTGTTCTTGTCCTTTAAACTTGCCCAACAAAATAACAAAAAAAAAATAGAAATATGTAGAGCAAAATATGATTTGCTGTTGTGTTTTTAATTATTTTACTCGTAATGACTTTTCTTTTTGTGAACTGTAAAAACATGTGATGAATAATGTAGCTTTGTAAATTAATCTATTGACTTTTCACATTTTTTCGCTTAAATAAATATTGTCAATTCTTTAGAATTCTGAAGATCGGCAGGAATTAAAGTCTTAGGAGTTAATCTATCAATAAGTATCAATAGGTATGACAAATTTTTCGGTTACATATTATAATTTAAGTTGTTTTTCACAGCCTTTCATTATTCAATCAATACGTCATGCCTTTCTCGGTACTTAACACTCTCACAGGCAATACCCAAAATATTATTGGATGAGTCCCATAATTTGTACTCACAAAGGCAGTACGTTTTAAATTCGTGCGAAAAAAAAAATATTTTAATGATCGCAATGTAAAAAATATAAAAATCTCGACGGTTTTATTAAAAGGAACGAGCAAATGCATTCAAAATTTCTATTATTTTTGATGATGGTAATTGAAGAAGGAAATTTTTATTATTCTGAAAGCATAAATAAACATCAAATTTGGAACAAACGACTTGGGTGTCAGATTTTCTATCCACTTAAAGCGAAGAATGAACATCTAAACTTGACGAACAGCTCTTTTTCCAACACTATAAGTGTCAGACTTTCGTGGTAGATTCTCATCGAGATTTTGAAAAGATGATTACCCTACAGACTGTTTAATTTTTATGGAAACGATTCCAGAAGCTGTTCCCTCACTGTTGGACACATTTGCATTCGCAGTCTGCAAACGTTTGTATAAAATGAATGGATTTGTAGCGAAAATCTCCAGAAAACGAAAGAATAGCATGATCAAATATTGCAAGTACTAGCTTGACTTTAGTATCAAACCATGAGATCTTCGCCACCCATATGACCATTGTATTCTCGGGTAATTTGAGGGCAGTTTATTTTAGTGCATTAATTCTGCTTTCTGATATAATGAAAAGCCTTTGCTTGCTGATCAGGGTTGTTTTTCTGAAAATTCTGAATACCGTCATTCATAGGGAGAATTTATTATCGTTTCACATTGACTCCTTGGATTGTGGTTAAGTATTCGATATTGCCGAAAGCATAATTGTGATCAGCAATACACTGTCATCGTTTTCCAAACTTTCATCTGTTCTCTTAATAGAACTCTACATAACTCTAAGGTTGGTATTGGCTGAAATGGTTATATCGTTCACTACTAAGCAAACAATGACTTAGGACCTGGATTCAGACTCTGGTCAGAGCAAGTCAATCAAAATCATAAATTTATGTAATGTTCTTTGTATTAATTGTGGTTGGAATGTGATGAAGGCATAGCACTGGACACTGAAAACTGTTCCGGCAACGATTGATACTGTTTCAATGTAATGTATACCACAGCGCCCACCTTAAAACAATTAATGAAAAAGTGCCTGCTTATGAACTTTACAGGCGCTGTAACACTGCTCTAAAAATTATCATAATGCGCAGTAGCAGAGTTACAAAAGAATTAAATCTTCTACATTCTACCTTTTCAATATCTATCTTCTCTAATCTATCGTTTTCCCTAAGTTCTGTCGCAATGCTTAACAAAAGTAGGGGTCATCCCTTGAGTGGTATTAATAGTCAAATATTGTCCATAAATTTATCTTTCCCTTATAAACACATTTAGCAAGATCCATCTTATATGGTCGCCTCTATTTCGTTCTGAAAAACTGTGTTTTTTTTTCAAAAAATTTTCACTTTGAACTGAACTGAATAGTTTTGCTGCCTTAGCGGAAATTTATTGATTTTGTAAAATACTTTAGTTAAATTTTTACTTTTTTTTAACTAAGAACTTGAAAAATATTTCAATTAACTCTGCTAAGTTAAAGCCACTAATAAAAATTTTAATTGATTCTTTGTTTATCTTAAAAGAATCTTCTTTTAAATTTCTTCTGGATATTTAACCACTAATATTTTCGTATTATAAGAAGTTAAATGAATATAAATATAAAGTTTTTGTTTTTTATTTCTATACACAAATTTTTCGTATCATTTACAATAAAACTTTTTAAAACAATTATTTCATAACTAAATCAATATTCATTTACCTGCATAAAGAGTATTTAAAGCATTTTATTACCAGCATGAAATTGAATTGTTAATTGATTCTAGAGTTTTAATTTCCTTGAATGTTATACTAGCTATTACTAATATCATACATATCCGGTTTGTACCTACCAGAAACTACATGAAAAACTTATTGCCATCAAAAGTACTTGTGGAAAATTCTATAACTTGCATATTGACAGAAGTAACAGTGGAAAAGTAACAAAAATCTTTTGCATATTTTAAAACCTTTCACAATGTGAAATACATTTTGGCTACATTATTAGTTTTTCACTTTAGCTATATTTTTATTGTTGATATTAGGATTGTTTTTGGTTTTCTTATATTTTTTTGTTTTTTTTTTTTATTACTGCTGCCACCTCGTACAACCGGAATAAATGAATTTATCCTTTTATCCTCTGCTCCATACCATCAAGACAGGTACTTGTAAAAAAAGCAAATAATCTAACATGCTAAGGAAAGAAAGTATTAAGTAGAAAGATCCTTGTGTGAATTGAATCATTCGGTGTATATATAATAATGTCGATGATGATCATAAGCAAAAAAAAAAAAAAAAAAACTTTAATGATTCGAGTAAAATATGAAAAAGTAGCATTAAGCGGAAACAGTGGTATGCATTTTAATTTAGACGGTAATAATAACATTGCAAGCAGAACGTGTAATAAAAACATAGCAGTAGATTACTTTTTATTGCTTTGGTCGACACATAATGAAAAGTAAAGGGAAGAACAAAATAAAGGTGATAAAAGTAAAAAAAAGGGAATATACGTCGCTTTGAAAAAAGTTAGAAAACAACAACTTGACCATAGTAAAACTTTTTTTAAAAGTTTTAAACTTAACGTTGTTTTTGTGCTATTCACTATTATAAACACTTTAAAGTTTTCATGGGTGTATAACTGTTCAAGTCAATGTCGCAATAGACAATTGCATAAATATTACTTGCATTGAATTCATGATAAAGTGTATTACGGTCTATCTTTTTAAAAGTAAATAATTGACAGGAGAATCACAAAAAACTTAAAAAGTTATAATATTTAATGTAAATTTCTTAAGTGAATTTCACAGGCTTTGTTTTTAAATTAAAAATGATTCAACAGAATTTTAATTAGATCAAAAGAAAGACTCGCATGCGGAGCACTAGTCTAATTTAGAATGGACTTCTTCTCCAATTTCTTTAATTCAGTTTGAAAAGGGCTTACAGAACTTAGTATTTCTTTCCAATAGTATTTTTGCCATAATTTATGGCGGCTTACCGTGGGATTGTATTTAAACGACTTTTTCTCTTGATCACCTGCATTTTTTTCGCATAATGGATGTGTTCGAGCTCATTCTTTGAAATTTTAAAAAATTTCTTTTCAAATATATCGGCATATATACCGGTTTGTACGTCACGCGATATATTTTCACCTACGTAAATTGATACAAACGTCTTGGGAAGCACTTTTATTTACAAAGCTTCAATATACACTTAATATGATTGCGTGTTTAAAGCACGGTTGGAGTAAGTATCTTGTATGGAAGTTTCCAGTGTTCACTGACTGTCCTAATGTCGTGAATTCTCTATTCGTTGAACCCATTATTTAATGAGACCGCTAAGCTATTTGTGATGTTTTTTTTTTTTTTTTGTTTGGTTACATTAGCAAAAAAAGCAATGATCAATATATGATCTTCATATGAGAGCTGTGTTATTTATATTTACCGCAGCTTCACGTACTGCTTTCAACAGAAAAATATTAAAGAGATCACATTACAGACAGTCTCGTTGTCTGAAACTGTGTTGAATACCAAGCTTCTCATAAATCTCCTTTGCAATTTTCGCTGTTAAAATTATTATATTATGTTTTTTTCATTCATTACAATCTGAGTGGCTTCGAAGGTATGCCGAACTCAAACCTTTCCCAAACAACTCTCATCGTATCAGACTATGAAAAGCAGCCTTGAAATCAAGGAATATATTATAATTGTCGATCTTCTTCCAATGAATTTTAATAAAGATTTGAATTAGAGTGAGTTTTGGTCGGCAGTTAGCGTCTAAGGTAACATTCATAGAAGGCAATTATATGGTTGACTTTAGATTTTATTTTAGAATTTTACTTCTTTTACAAATGTCGTTTTTTTCAAACACCTCTGAACGTATCGGACTATCAATAGCATTCGTGAAATCGACGATTTGTTTGTAATCGTCCATCTGCTGTTCATGAATTTTCTTCAAGCAGGTCGGCCAGTCCTAATGTCACATTCATAGAAGCAAATTATATGGTGGACTTTAGATTTTATTTTAGGAGTCTTCTTGTTATATAGATATAATTTTAATGAATATAAACAATTTAAAAATCTAAAGTCAAAAAATGCCTTATTTTCCATGTTGAAGTGCATATGCTGGAATAAAGTAAGTGACGTTTACGAGACATTTTGCAATTACCATTCTTTGTATGGATAAAGATCATATCTAGAAAAATTTCTCCCTTAAATTAAAACCCGCACCAGCTGCACAAAATATCCTTGGGTCGCGGTGCCTATGGCGTAACCTAATAATAAATAATAATAAAACCCCCACCAGTGTTTTTTTTTTAATAATTTTCAAGTCTGCAATAATTTGTAAATGCTACTTATCTCATGTTTATTTAACATTAATATGGTTTTCTCTCTATTAAATGTTTCCCACATACAATCATTCATTATATTATTAAATGCATTTGCCACTTCTTTTCAAATACACTTCATTATACTCAAGAAGAAAGATGTGAAATTTTTCTACACTCAGTGAAAAAAAATAATATAATGTTCAGCTTAAATGTATATGAAGTGTTTGTTCGTTCATTCCTTCATTTTCTTATCTTTTTATAAATAAGTTTTTTTTATTGCTCATATCACAGAGCAGGTGTTTACCATTTGATAGTCGCAAGACTCAGCCTTTATAGTTGTTTTGAGCAACGAAAAAAAAAAAAACACAATAAGAGAACAAAACATAACCAGCTGAATAAATGAAATGGCAGTGAAATGATACTTTATTTACACTTGAGCGAAATGTTGCACATTTTATAGCGCTATCAGTAGAAAAGCACACACGCATTCATTTACTTCATGTAACAAATAAAAACGCAAGTGGCGAAACCATATAAAATGTTTCTGTTGAAATATATATTGTTCTAGCTGTAGCAAATTATACTGTACATGTGAGCACGAAACTGCATCGGTAAGTGTTGTGTATGGTTTTATGAAAATGTGAGCACGTTTCTTTTTTCAAACAAAATCCCTTAAGAATCAATTTAAGCAAAGTACTTGTACCGAATATAACTCAATTCTTCTGCTTTTGAAGTTACAGCAATGTAAACGGAAGGTCTATAGCACGCATGCCACAACAAACAAGGATAATTTAAAGGGTCATAAATATTACACTGGTCAAAAGTAAGAAACTATTCATGGTTTTGAGGTAAGTGCGTCGATAAGAAAAGCATAGGTTTTTTTTTCATATTTTTTTTCCAAGCAAGTCCAGCAAACTTGATATACATTCCTAATCAACATAACTTTTAGAATTATTCTGTTATTCCTTAAGAACGAATCTTTGCATTATAAAATAGTAAAAAGGAGTAGACGATTTATAAAAATCAGTTAATTTGATTTAAGGAAAATTAAAGTGTGTGAAAATTTTTGGCCCGTGTAATTAGTTTGAGAATTTAAGAAAATATTCCGAGTTGTATTAATTGATATTTTCAAAGTCTTAAAATCACGTTAAAATAAAACGTTCATATTAACGAGTTGTTCCAGTGCTCATTCTTACACCATATTAAAATTATTTAAAACTTTTTAATATCTGTCATCAACATTTTAAAACTGCAGATTTATTTCCACATTCTTTTTAGTTTAAAAACTAAAAACTAAAAGTATTTTTATATCGTATGACTAATATTGGAAATGGAACACATATTAATTATACGTTCAAATATTTGTATTTTCTGTTGATGTTCAAAAAACTGTTGCATACTTTTTGACAACCGCAGGCGTATGATTTATATTAAATTTTTAATGGTACTTACACATACAATAATGTTATTTAATATTATTTTGATCGTTATAATTATGAAAAAAAGGTATGTATAGGGTGTTTTTATAGAGGTTAGGTTAGGTTAGGTTAGCAGGCTGCTGGTAAATATAAGATTAGATTCCAGCTCACTTGGGTCCTGATATGGTCCCATTGTGCTACCTGTAGTGAAGACGAGTGATGGTGGAAAGGAGATTAGAAGAGTCGGAAGAAGAGTAGATGAGGGAAGACCATAGAAGAGCAAGAGAAGAGTAGAAAGCAGAAAACAGGTGGGAAAAACCAAAGCAAGGAGTTGCCTTGCAGAACAGCCAGGATGTCGAGCCCCCTATTGGGCGAACCATCCACTGCTCCTGATGAAGGAGCTAAGACAACCGAGTTCCGTATTTGAGAGCTCGGAGAGTGTACTGAAGGATCTGCTGCCTAGAAAGCGGAGGCGGTGATCCTCCATAGCTGCGCAGAGGCATAGAAGGTGTGCTATGCTTTCTTCTTCTTCCTCGTCATTACAGCTGGAGCAATACTCATTGTATGGTAGACCCATGCGGTGGCATGGGTTCCGAAGGTACAGTGTCCCGTGACCGTGGCCACAAGATTGCGCAGTTGCGGTTTTGGAAAGTTCAGCAGATTTTTGGTTCTGTTGATATCAATGCAAGGCCATAGGGTCCTTGCTGTGGTACAGGATGGTTCATTAAACCATCTTGTTTGTGCCTCTTGCATAAGGGCTTTCTCGATTCGCCTCCAGCAGGCCGAGAGTGGAAGACCACAGAAATTGTCAATTTCAGCGGCCTCCAACTCTGTACCTCTCCTGGCCAGATTGTCAGCGATGATATTGCCTGTGTTTTCTCCGTGTCCCCGCACCCAAATAAGGGTAACACTAGAACAATTAGCCACTGTATTAAGTGATTTCCTGCATTCCAGGGTAAGGAGGGATGTTGTGTACACACCCGAAATTGCTATTATTGCAGGTTTGCTGTCGGTTATAATATGAATAACTCTATTTGTTATCCTATAGTACCGTAGCCAGTTTGTTGCCTTTTTGATGGCGGATATTTCAGCTTGTAAAATACTACATTCGTCCGGGAGTCTGAAGGAAATCCTGATCCCGAATTCTTCAATGTAGACACCCCCGCCAACCCTGGAGCCCCGTTTGGGAGTGAACACTCGTAGGGCCCCGTGCGGTGTAGGGGGGAGGACCTCCGATAGAGAGTAGTTAAATGCTCTATAAAAGGAAGGTCTTGGAATGCAATAGTCGATGAGATCAGGGATAGTTCCCATGGTCTCTACAATGCTGGCGTGACCCCATGGTCGATATTTCCATGCGTCAGTTGTACTAAGTCGCACCGCAGTGCGTAGAGCTAGCTTCCTAGCCAACAGATCGACTGGAAGCCAACCCAGCATAGCAAAAAGGGCCTTTGTGGGCGTAGTTCTAAGGGCACCAGTTATCATGATTGCCATTAAGCGGAGAGTTCTCTCAATTCGCTGTCGGTTTGTTGCCAAGTCCAGTGCTTTCCACCAGATTGTTACACCATAGAAAAGAGTTGGTTTGATGACCGTTTCAAATATCCAATTAATCCCCTTGGGACTTATGCCCCAGGTAGGACCAATGGCTTTCTTGCAAACATATAATGCCGCTACGGCTTTTGTTGCACGAGCATGAAGATTGTCTCTCCATGTTAATTTATTATCAAGGATGATGCCTAAGAATTTGGCTTTATCCGATAGGGCTAGTGTAGTGCCATTTATTTTGGGTAGAGTGAAGGTGGGAATTTTGTATCTTCTAGTGAAGAGCACTAGTTCCGTTTTGGTTGGGTTGACGCTGAGGCCGTTCTGTGAACACCATTTGCAGACCTCGCTGAGTGCATCTTCCAGCCTGTGCGTAATTGTGTCAAGATGGAAGCCCGAGATAGTCACTGCCACATCATCTGCATATGCAACAGTATTGACGCACATGGACTCCAGTTTACTAAGCAGGACGTTTAATGCCACATTCCATAGCAGAGGGGATAGGACACCACCTTGTGGCGTACCCTTGCGGGCGTACCTGGTAATGCGTGCTTCCCCCATGGTAGATGTGATGGCTCTGCATTCAAGCAAATTCTTGATGAATTGACATAGTGACTGGTCTATTCCTAGCTCTGTGAGAGCTTGGGTAATAGCATCCGAGTTGATATTGTTAAAGGCGCCCTCAATGTCCATGAAGGCCGCTAGAGTATAATTCTTATGCTCAAGTGACCCTTCAATGTGACCTACGAGCGAATGTAACGCCGTCTCAACCGATTTGCCTTTGGTGTAGGCGTGTTGATTGGCTGATAAAAGATTTCTGTCGATTGTTATAGTTCTAATATGAACGTCGATCAGTCTTTCTAAAGTCTTTAAAAGAAAAGATGTAAGGCTGATAGGTCTAAAGTCCTTTGCCTTCGAGTGCGATGCTTTTTCCCCTTTTGGGATGAAAATTACATCGCATTTGGTCCATTGTTGCGGAATATGGGACCAGTCAAGACATGCTCTGTATATTATGAGCAGCCAGGGTGTAACAAGGTCTAAATTGTGTTGTAGATCTGCGGGAATGATTCCGTCCGGACCAGGTGATTTGTACGGATGGAAACTTTTAATAGCCCAGTGAAGTCTGTCAGTAGTTATTGCTACGTTCGTCATACTCCGGGCAGGAGGGGAAGCGTTTTGTACCTCCATAAAAGGGGAGCAGCCCGGAAAGTGAGTTTCCATTAGGGCTTCTAGGGACTCCAAGGAGTTAGTACTCCATTTGCCGTCTAGTTTCTGGATGAATCCAGGTACGGATGGTTGTTTGGCCAGAATTTTGCGCAGCCTGTTAGTGTCGGAGAGGGATTCCACATTTCCGCAGAAATCTTTCCAAGACTTACGTTTAGCGTTTCTAACCTGATTTTTGAATTTATTCAATGAGGCTTTGTAAAGAGCCCAGTTACCTGTTCTTTTTGCCCCATTAAAGAGTCTGCGGCAGCTCCTGCGAGACTCTTCTAGGCTGACAGACCACCAAGGTGGTTTGCTATTTTTGCGTTGTGTGGAAGATTTACAAGAGATTCTTGTTGCTTCCTTAAAAGCGTTAGTTAGATTATTGACTGCTATTTCTATATCAGCTACTTCCTCTATATTTGGAGGATGTGCAATTGAGTTGGTGAGGATGTTCTTATGTTCCTCCCAGTTCGTTTTGCGCCTATTAATGAAAAGCTTGGTGCTTCCGGTTTTTAAGCTGATATTGAATTCAATATAGCGGTGATCAGGAAAGGAGCAGTCAGCTGAGACCCTCCAGTCTTATAGAGGTATATAACTTTGAAATTGAATAAAACAAAGATGAGTATATTTTTAAATTGACATGAAATTTACATTATTCGAAAGATAATATTGATATTGGTTATTTGAAACATTAGAAATACCCGATATTATGTTCTGTAATCTGTTATTGTACTGTCGATTATGCTTTGCAAATTATTTAATATTAATTTGCTGTAAATTTCCAAGAAATCCCTTTCTGGTCGTACGTAAATCGCTTAAGTTTGCTCAGGCCGGCTCAAGTATGTCAGAAGGGAGTCACATATTACTACAAATGTGAACTCTTTGTATGTCTGCAACATGTCCAGACATTGATACTTTCACTATGATTCCTTTTCTAGGTGGGTCATAAAAATTTAAATTAAATATTTAAATATGATACCATCAGATACAAAAATATATATTTGATATTTACATCACGTTGTAATTTACAAAATCCTTAATATACTCCCACTGGCAGTTTTATAAAACCCTCAAACTAAACTATAATATTTCATTTGCATTCAAAATCAATCACAAGTATGAGCAATTCAAAGTGCGAGTGTAGAAATATTAAAAAAAATGTCACATTAAACTGAAATGGACAAGACAAGTGTCGACTGTCTATTTGTATTTAAAAAATATCACGTACCTATTTCTGTGAACTTGAAAAACGTATTAAATTACACGAGCCTAGAAAAACGTAGAAAAACGAAAAGGGAAACGTTAAAAGAAAAGCAACAGACCAAAGCAACTGAAGCTAATTGAATATTTTTTTAAGCCATTTTATTAAGACTATAGAATTTATGTTGAATGTTAAGCAACATTAGCATGGATTACTTAATGTTTTGTCTACAACTTTTAACACAAAATTTTGTTCTTGAAGAAACATTTTCAGACTTGTAGCGACACCCACACCCAGTTTGTTATAAAGTTAAGATAATGTGAAAAAAAAGAAGAGAAATAAATAAATAAACAAAAAAACTTACACGCATACTTAAGACGAGGCCAATACGTAAACACTTAACAGCTTCCGGTTTCTATTACCGAGTGACTTGACTAAAGGCAAAAAATGTTTTGAAGGAATACTTTTTACATAAAACAAAAAAAAAACAATCTTGAAAATTAAGCTGCGTGGAAAACTAGGCGAAACTTTGTAGGTGAAGAAAGAAAAAATACAAAGGATGTACGACTTTATAAAGCAACATCTATAAACGCAGCAGATAAAGCCAATATTTACTGGCTGTAATGAATTTAAATGAAGGAAGTTTGAAAATTTATAAAAAGTTCATTATAGAAAAGGCACTAAAAAATATTATCTCAGACTAACGATCGCATTTAGAAATTCTTATTATCTAATAGAGAATTGTTAGTTAAAAAAATTAATACCTCCTTTAAGTGCAACTTTCATAAATTTATTTTGCTTCGAATCCAGAGTTTTTGCATCTTTTATCCCATATTTATGTTTATTTATTCCATTTTTATATAAATTGTTTAAAGAATTTTCTTAAATCACCAAGGAATCTTAATACCACCGAGGAATTCTACCTTTTGTGACTTACAAACATACATATATATATTTTAGCTCTAGTTTATTTTATAAAACTTTTCTTCTTATATTATTTTTTTCCATATTTTTACTTCCGTTTCTTTGAACACATGACATTCTTCTTTTCATTTTTTTACTACCGGTGCTTCCATACTTGACATATTTGCTCTGTTTCGCAAAACTTCATTCGTGTTTTTTTTTTTTTCATGTGAACATCTTGTTGAGTATAAGAATATTTATTTGACTTCCTTTTAGAAGAGAGAAAAGTAAATAACAATAAAAATGCTTGCAAAAGAGCACTTAAACAAGTTTTAATAGGAAGATCTTAAGGCAAAAAAAAAACATTAAACTTCACTTACTTTATAACTGAATGAAATTTTGTTAAGGCTGTAAAGACGGGACATTTAAACAGACCCCTACGCAAGGTACTTTCTTTAAAATATTCTTAACGCATTTTTACGCAGGGATAAAGATTGAATTTCATAAAAGTTCTATAAATTAATTTTCATCTCTGAGTAGCAGATCAGATTAGAATCTATACATCTACAGATCATAAAGAAATATACAACATCGATATTGATAAAAGATATGCAAATTCCCCAACTGACTCCAGATCATTTATTAATGATGGTGTTTCCTGAAGTAGTTAATATAAACTATAACTGAGATCATAGTTTCTATCCCTCAATTCATCAACATCATGAATAAAATTAATTTACAATAGTGTGTAATTGTATTAATTGCTGCTGAACTGTTTAAGCAATGAAGGCGCAGCACTGGGCACTAAAAAATCTTCCTACTGCTATTAATGCTATTCTAAGCTATTGTAAAAAACAGCGCCCATCAATAGTCGGTGAGCAGAAAACAATTAATAAAAAAATGCCTGATCATACAGCTTCACCATTATGTCTGCAACCAAAAATTGTTCGTCATACATACAACTATAATAACCGGGTAATAATTGCTATTTGGGAAAGAATTTCTTTTGATATATCGTTTGTTTCATGTTTTGTCGCCAATTTTTGTTAGATTCAAAGCATTATATGGCAACAAACATCGTCGTTATTATTATACTGGCTTGGCGCCTTCTGGGGAAAAATAAAAGATCGTGGTGAACGAATTAATAAATGTTGTAATCTCTTTCAAGGAATTGGAAGAAACATCGTTTTTGACAATTAATCATTATTAAGCACAAAGGAAAACATTACGAAAACACAAATATTTCTACCAGTTGAGTTCTCCAACTTAAAAGGAAGACTATCTGCAAAAGAACGAGATAATTCCGGATAACTTAAGCGTAAATGACATTGTTACACATGTGAAAAAAAAAGAGATCAACTAGGAAATCTTGCAAAAATGTCCAAAGCCAGTATGTGCACATCATTTAGAGGATATTCTATTTTTTGCCTAGTCTTTTTTTGTATAAATAACATAACTATAAAACATAATTATTTTGCAATAAGGCCCTAATTTTGTAAAAAGCATCACCGAAGTGACTTTTATATGGAAAGCATAAGCTTTCCTAGAAATGAGATGGAATTGTACCTATCAAGAACTTGGTCCATATTTTGATCTCAGTACTTTTTACGGCCGAAATATTTTGGATAGGAACTTGGCCTTATTTTCACATTTGCGTTTTTGTGCGGAACTCACTTCTTTTTTCTTAGTTGTTTTTGTATAAATATTTGTATGTATTGCTTATCTGGGCCTACCTATGTAGAAAATTTCAGCTTTCTAGCTCTACCAGAAGTGCCCCATACAAAGAAGGCGCATGATTGTCCCCCCAGATGAAAAGTGCCCGTTAAAAACCATTTTCGGTAATTTCTCATCACTACCTGCCTGTGTACCAAATTTCAGCTTTCTAGCTATACTGGAAGTGCCCCATACAAAGAAGGGGAACCCTAGTCCACCGGGTGGAAAGTGCCCGTTTTCAGATTTTTCTGGTTATTTTCTCACCAAGACCTACCTGTGTACCAAGTTTCAGCTCTCTAGCTTTACTGGAAGTGCCCAATAATATTGATGAGTCAGTGAATATGTACTAAAATATAGACTTGTCACACCTTAATATCTCGGGAAGCTTTTAAATTTAACCTGTGAGGTCACCTCTGTGGGGACACCTTACGTTTCAAGTTTCATTATATTATGATCAAGAGGAGCAAAGTTATGAGGGGGTAAAAATAGCTCGAATGGTTTCGTGTAAGTATACACACTGTGTGGTCGAACTTGCCCTGGCGCACTACCGTGCGCCTAGAACATGATATCAGTACATGGCAAATGGTGCTAAAAATATCAATAGAAAAAAAAAAAAAAAAAAAAAAAAAACTAAACAATTTTAAACGTCTCTTTTCCATAATTTGTGTTTGTTATGTTTTTTTGCGTTAATAAATTATTAAATTTTCGATTTACGAGTATTTTTATGGTTAATCAGTTAATTGAATAATACAAAATATTACGGTTTTTAATCGACTAATTAATCAAGCGATTAAATAATTTTTTTAGCATTTTAGCTTTTCTTCTAAACTAAGAACTCTTTAAAATAGCAGATACCGAATACCACCAACATTCTTAAAAAGGCCATTTAATTACGATTAAACAAAAATAATTAAGCTCAAAAAGAAAATTAAAATAATTGTATCATTTTCGAAATGTAAAAAATTACTTAGTTGCAACCTCCAACATTAACTTAACTTGTTTACAATATTTAAAAGTCTGACATTAAACTTTTTGTTAACAAAACGGAAGTATTAGATAAAGAAAAGAAAAGAAAAGAATAGCACAAGCAACAGAAACAGAAACAGAAACAGCAACAGCAACAGCATAGAAAAAAAAAATCAATTATCTTTTATGTATCACAAGTATGGAGGTTTGAACGTAAGAGCTTCTTTTTAAATTTGTATATTATTATTATTTTTTTTTGTTTTTTTTTTTTTTTAATCACAGAGGATGTTACTAACCTACAACAACATTTGCTTTCTTTGGTTTCCTGTTATTCGTAATAGTGTTCGAGTGTGTAAGTGAGCATTTGGCTGAGTATTTAAGCTATTGCGGAAATACATTATGAGAACTTATTTTTTTTTGTTTTGATGTTGTCGTTTTTATTGTTGTTCTATACAAACATTTCGCTCTTGGCAAGTGTATAAAATTACGTGTTTTGGCGAAGAACAAAAATTTTTTATGTCACCAAACAAATAGAAATAAGACGAAATAAATGAAAGCCAAGAAGTTGTTACGAACTCTTATCTAAAAGTATGTATTTAAAAATTGAAGAAGAAAGTGAGAAAATTATTTATAAAATATTTATTTTCTTTTAAGTAATTTTAAAATACTGCTACTAACATTTCTATACAATTTCAAAATATGAAATTATTAATTCTCTTTCTATCGAATAATGTTAACAGAGTTAGAGAATGGAAATTACACGATTCTGCGCTATGTTATACAAACCACATACGCAACAAAGTTGGCGCCAAAAATTTTTACCTTAACTTTTAGTGTTAACAGATGTTCGAAATTCGAATTGCTTTCTGGTTTTTCATATAATTATTTTTTATTTAAAATGTGTTGTCTCTGCCAAAGAGCGAATGATTTTTATGCAGCAGCTTTGTTAGCTGTTCATGTTAAAGTTAAAGTCAATAGTTATCGAAAAATTTCTAAAGTTAAATTTGTTAACAGCATCCAGTTTAACGACGATGCTTTCTGAGCCAAGAACATACTAAACGCATGATTTTACTTTACGGAAATTTAACAATATTTTTCCTAAAAAATAAGAATATATGTGTTTAAAAATAAAACATGTAACTAAGATTTAAAAAGCAAAATAAAATTATGGCAAGGAAGGATACAAATTGCTTATTCCCATAACAGCAAAAAAGTGATAACATCAAAAGAAATACAGATCGGGACATCTGTTTTAAATAAAACAAACCCAGAGTATTTTTAAATAGAGTGAAAATATTAAGAATATAAATTAATTAAAGAAAATAATAGAAAACCAAGTGTTTAACTTTAAAATTAAATTAAGAAAAAATAAAAAAAAAAAATTCCATAAATAAGCAATAAATTTTTAAAACCCGTTTCTTACAAAGTTAATGAAAATTCTTCGAAATTTGTATCAAAAATATGTGGAAAGTTTTGTAGATATAATTTTACAAAAAATTTCATAAATTTTGTTGCTAACATCAAAAAAGAGAAAAAGAATTTCATATGGAAGTTCAACACATAATAACGAAATAATTTTTAAAAATATCTTCAAAGCAGCATTTAAGAAAAAGTAATTCAAATCAAAATTTTAAAATAATCCAACAATAATTTCAATAATTAAAAACTACGAAAATATAACAAATAAATATATTAATCAAAATATTAGTGAAAAAGGCAAAAAAATATATCAATAAAACTCTAACAAAATTCATAAATAATTGTGATTTCATTAAAAATATATTTAAGTAAATCATTTGACATCGATTTAAAATTTACAATAAAAAAATTATGGAATAATAAAAATACACAAAGGAAAAAAATATATTTCGAAATATGTTCGTTTATACGAAAATTATTTAAAAGACAAAAATATATTTAAAAATTCAAATCTGTTTACAATTGGCGGAGATCGTAGCAACATGCTTTCTTGAGAGTCTTTATATAAAACTTGTGAAAAATCTTTGTAAAATCTAAAAAAAAATTAAACACATTAAATAAAATTTCTAAAGCATTTGCAAAGTGATGAAAAAGTTTTCTTAATGATAAAAAAATTTTAGCATTAAAACAATTAAATTTTCTAAAAGTCGATTTTACGATCGCTGAAATCAGAGCTGATATATAAGTTTAAAGAACATTATCTTAAAGTTTAAGGAACGAACTTGCAACCGTTTTATAAAATTACGTTTCGGGCGTGAAAAGTACTGAGATCAAAATAAGGACCAACTTCTTGATAGGTACAATTCCATCTCATTTCTAGGCAACCTGTAAGCTTGGCCAAATTTTTTTGCGCTTCTAATATGGGAAAGAATTCTTGGAAAAAATTGCCAAGCTTATTGATTTGAAAGGGCACCCTAGTCTCCCGGGTGCAAAGTGCCCGTTTTTAGATTTTTCTGGTTAATTTCTCACCAAGACCTCTGTACCAAGTTTCAGCTCTCTAGCTTTACTGGAATTGCCCAATAATATTGATGAGTCAGTGAGTGAGTTAGTAAGTCAGTGAGTCAGTGAATATGTACTAAAATATGGACTTTTCACACCTTAATATCTCGGGAATCTTTTACGGTAGAATTTTCAAATTTAACCTTTGAGGTCACCTCTGTGATTATTATTAGTTTCATTATATTATGATCAAGAGGAGCAAAGTTATAAGGGGGTAATAAAAACAGCTCGAATGGTTTCGTGTAAATATACACACTGTGTGGCCGAACTTGGCTTGGCGCACTACCGTGCGCCTAGATATTCACAATATTTAATACGCTTGAGGTAATTCACATCACATAATCTCCAAAAAAAAAAGTTACAAAATTAAACAAATTTTCCAGCATGCAGGATCAACAAAAGCAAGATTTTCACAAAAATTCGTTTTAAGGAATTGATTCAAATCCAGCTTTTTTATAGTCTTACGAAAACGCGATTTGTTTAAATGCACCCTAAACTTAAAAAACTTAACTTTTAACTACTTTATGAAAAGTGTCATGATTTGCCGGTGTAGTCAAAGCGGACAAGAGTTCTAATTTTCAAGTCAAGCCTCATGGTGTTTTTTTTATCTGTTTTCTTTCTGAAAAAAATATTTAATTAAACATTAAATTATATGAACTTAAGTCATACAAATTTTATATTTCTTTGTATTAAAGACCATAAAATTCCACAGCCAGGACTAGTGAGAATAGAATAAGACAGATGGTGAAAATGTAGAAGAAGGATTAATTATTTTACAACTCTGCTATTGCGCATTTTTCGAAGTAGAAGCCTTTAGTACACGTTAGCTGGGAACTGTAGCAATTGCTGATGGGACAGTTTTAGTGACCAGTGATAACCAGAGCCTCTACGTGTACTCCCGAAGCAGAGCTCACCAATAACTGGTCGTGGACATATGCTATAATCGGGGTTAGTGCGATGCCCGCTTGCATAACCACCTCCAAGAGGACAGTGTGTACATCTCGCATCACATCGCAAGCTGTGTCCTATATTGGACCAACACTAATAATTAGTTTTATGGGTAATTGGCCAAAGGTAATTCTGAAAACCACAATTACCCTTTTTGCCAAAAAGCACACCATTAAGGTGTGAATGGAGGCAAACTGATATTTTGTGAAAAAGTGTTTGACTGCATATCATGAGGAAGTTTTTTTGTTTTCCTTAGTTGTATGCACACACACGTAGAAGTACGCCAATTGTACACCGATTTCAAAAACATCATGTGTTATTATTTTAAAGTTTCCTGAAATTTTTCATTTCTAGAAGCTGTTGTGCATCATATTGCATCATATTCGCTTATTAGATGAATATATTAAGACTATAATCGGCTAAATAAATAATCAAATATAACGAAATTATTAAATCAAACTTTAACCAAATAACCAATATAAATACAATGAAATCAAAATGAAATATTAAAATATATTACACCCATCTATCTACTGGTGATCTATTAAATAATTAATTAAGAGTGATTTAATCAAACAAATATTAACTAAACTTTTCAAATAACTTCTCAAATAATATAAAAATAAATCAAAAATTTCAACAGGTAACAAATTAATCAAAAGTTATAAAGTGTTTCATCATAATAAAAAGTTAAAAATTAAAACAAGATTACATAAAATTTCAATTTTTATATTACGACTATAGTCGAACCCAGTTTTTAAAGTAGAATTAAAAAACTAATATCATTAATAATAAAATATATAAAAACGAATAAAACTTCCATAGAAAATAATTTATATCAAAGCAAAAGTTTTACTCTTTACTTTATAGAAAATTATGGCTTAAACAATATGCTACATTCTGGATTAAAATTATATAATTAAAAATTTATATTAAAGTGAAAAATAAATAGCAAAAATATTTCTCAATTAAAATTTTGCTAATTAAAAGTTCAACAATTTAACCCAAATATTTTTTGTGTGTTAATTAAAGCATATAAGAGTGTTATGATATGATTTATACGAAATATGTGGAAATGTAATGGATAATTAGAAAACAGAGGTGGGTATTAAACTTCTTTAAAAATATATAAATCTTTATAAAAGAGAATGTTTGTCAATTTGTGTGTTTGATATAGATGGTCTCCTCCTAAGCCAGCTAATCAATCTTGCTGAACTGTTCACAGTATATTGGGATCGTCAAGTAGTAACATTGCAGGAACTACTTTTTCCATTAAATTGAACAACTGCGCCTGACCTTCAAATGAAGAGGATTTTTCTATATCATGACATATAGAATTAATGCAGCTTAACTCTTGAAATTTACTACGCGTAAATCTTATATTTTCTTTATAGAAATAATGAAAAGGTTTGCAGAAGTAAAGAAATGAAAAAAAATTTTAGAAATAATCCAATAAGAAACTTATTGAAACTTATAAATGAAATATTTAGTTTAAAATGTTTTTAAGCTTTAAACATTCCCGAATTTGAGTACCGAAATTCATACAGAATCCAGTACAACATAGTGCGCGTTTGGAAGGTCAGCGATTTAGAACGTCTACTTTAGGAAGGTATAAGGGGCATCAGAAGAACGCGAAAGATGTCTACTTAGTGACCATTCTAAGTTTACTGTCTATGTATTACTTACGCGTATTCTAATGATTAAAACAAATATGCCATTCGATAGGAAACGTTTGCCGTCTACAATTCATTTGGGTTAAGGTTAATGCTCTCACTTAAACTGCTTTATGTAGCATGCTTCTTAGTGTACAAATATATGCTAAAAAAATAAAGAATATATGTAATTTATCATAATAATTTAAGCAAATTAATTTCTAATAAAAAAAACTTAATATTGTATTTTGAAAAAAACCTTTTTTTGAAAATAATTATGCCGCATTTTGTTGCTTGATAAAGCCAAAACTAAAATATGTATACTAGAGTAAAGCTTAATAATGATTGTTCAGGTTCTCAATTTTTACCAAATGCTGATGACCTTAAAGTTTTTAAAGAAATAAATTCTGACAATGATGTCCTTGCTCTACAGATTTGCATTAATGGTATATCGTCCTGGTGTGATATTAATAATATATCTTTAAATATAAATAAATGTTACAAAATAAGTTCGAAAGAAAATGTTCGAATTTTACTGTTTTCTTTTTGTTACAGATATAATGAAAAATGTTTTGGTGTTGGCTTTCTCTAAACTTTTCTGAAAGAGGATAAAAATTCGATGTTAAAGGAGTTTTGCAATAAGATTTGTTTTAATATCTTTTACTTACTATATTATGAAATAAAAAACACCGTGTAGTTAAAAAGGTATTTTTAACGAAGAATTTTAAGTTCAGTATAAAAAATTTTGTTATTAATTCTGGAAAAAAAGACGGCTTCAGTACAAAAATTCAATTGAATGGAATATTACTATGCAAAAATGTCAAAACCCGTTATGACTCATATGTGTTAGAAGAAATATTTCTGGGGGTGGTGGGGACGATTTCCTCCAATTTAAATAACAAATTGTATGGAACTTATCTGAATGAAAACCATTTACAACAGAAAAGGGATAATGCAATTCGGTTTATAAATGAAGGGATAATTCAATCAATAATTTTGGGGATTAACTGAAACTCGATATTTCGGGACCAATCTGCAAACAGTGCCTTTAAAAATCGGTTCTTAATTAATAATAAAGTTATGGATGTTAAAGCACTAAAAAAAATACCCTATGAAGTCTTGAAGTCGTTTACAAAAGCTCTAAGACACCAATTAAAGTCTCTTTTACATAAATTGAGATGAAGTTAGCTTTTCGAAATGCACCGATTTTATCAATTTTCAACTATTTTTTACGGTCTGAAAACTTGAATTTGCAAAAATCTGTTCTTAGAAGATCTTAACAACGGGGGGAAATGTCTACATACAAAATTTCAAAACACAAATTTTAAAATTTTTAAAAATTCAAAGTGGAAAAATACGAAAACTGGAGCCAGGAATGGACAGAAGAGACGTAATGCAGTATTTTCGGTGTCTATAAGGGAAATTTTTTTATACAGTTTTGTTGTTTTTATAAACTCTTTCACCCAAAACTATAAAACTATAAAACTAAATATTATCATGTGTGTATGACAAAATAAAAAGTATATAGATTATTTTGAAACGACTTTCAAACTACTTTCGGGAATGCACTTTTTCTTTTTTTTCGTTTCACTGGATGTGTGAAAGACCAGCATATCCTCTACTGTAGTATTTATATCCATCATTTATTTAATATAGATCTTCATTTGACTTCATTCTGACTGAAATACTTTGTATAAATGAAATGTGATCATTAAAATGCCATCAACATTATTACTGTCAACATAAATCTTAGTACTCGTATGTGTTTTGGTTTTATTTTATTTTATTTCCTTCATTTATTTAATTTTGCGTTTAAAGCAAATTCATTTCTCTTTTATGTTTATAACAAAAAAACGTCTAAGACTTTACAAATGATTTTGGGTTAGTCGTGCTACTGGTCGTTTTATTGGGTACGTGTCTGATATAAAATAATAAAACTACGAAGACAAAATCAACACAAATAACACAACCAATTGAACACAAAAAAAAAAAAAAAAAAAAAACAAAGAGAAAAAAAAGGAAAAGAAATCAAATAATTGAATCAGAAAATTTCAACACGCATCTAATTTAGATGTTGGATAAAAACCAATGAAATTTTTTAAAGTCATGCATGTTGATATAAAAACTATTTTAACATAATTTTCTGAAGCAGTTGTTTATCTTAAACAAATTGAATTTTATTTTTCATCAAGAATTTTTATAGCCAGCAAAGTGCTACGCGATACCTCCTTGCTAATTCGGTCATGTAGATTAATGATGAAAAATCTTTCTTATGAAAGATATAAAAATGAGTTATTGCATAAAGTAAGACCCAACAAAAAATTTTCATAATAAAATGTTGAATATTTATTAATTATTTGAAATACTTTCACTCAGAAAAGTCTTATTATAAATAAAAAAATAAAACAGTTTGTTGGTATGAAATTTTATTTGATTTACAACTAAAATATTACAAATGTATACAAGGGAACAAACAAGGCAAGAATAAAATCGTAATCCGATTAAAATACTCTTAAGTTGCTGACTTAAAGTAAGAACAAAGAAAGCAATCAGAAATATGTAAATAAAAAAAGCCAAATAAGAGAACTAAATATCTTCTGGAAAAGAGTTGAATTTCAATAAGTCTTAATGGGTATTCACTCGAAAAGTGTTTGCTTTATCAATTGAATAATTAAAGTTAAATTCAGTGCAATCGAACAGAACAAAATTGAAAATTAATATCTAAGCAGTGAAAATAACATGAATGATTGTTCACAAATTAAATGAATTTTTTAACTGAAATTGAGCGAAAAATTAATTGAATTTTCAAAATAAATATTTCTGTTTCAAACAAACTTTTAAAGTAGTATCACTCAAATTCTTTCTATTTTTTATATTCTAATTGATTTTATATTTTTTAAATAAAAGATTGTCATTAATAAAAAGAATTGTAGAATTTTTGATATAGTAGACCTGTGTTAATTTATTTGAGTAAAAATGTTTTAATTAATTCGGCTGAAAGGTCTCATTAAGAAGAAATAAAAATAAAAACCAAAGAAGTGTTGTTCCTTAAAATATTTTAAGTTTTTATTTTATTTTAAATTAATCTAATTTTAAACTAACTTAGTTCAGGACTTGAAATTTTGGTGAAGGACTACTGTTAAATATTGTTTAGCGGATAATTAAATTCTTTAATTTCCTTGATAATGGTTATCGATGATAACCGAAATATCGGATTAATTTAAAATAAAATAAAAACTTAAAAGATTTTAAGGAACAACACTTCTTTGGTTTTTATTTTTATTTCTTCTTAATGAGACCTTTCAGCCGAATTAATTAAAACATTTTTACTCAAAAAGAATTGTTTTAAAAAAATTTGTTGTTTTCACATTCGGGCAAGTTACACATTCCGATCGGATTAGTTGCAATCCTGAAATTGTACCGTTTTTGATTTGAAATCTTCAGATTTCGTTTATTTTGTATTTCGATTATTACAATGATAAAGTTTTTTATGCGCACAGGCGTTTGCTTAATTTTTTTTTAATAGCAAAGTTCACATAAAGTAATTTGACTGCAATTTCATTTCAAAACTGAATAAAATTTCAGAGAGCCTGATTTAAGAAGAAAATGGTTCAGATAAAAACAAATTTATATATTATGGATAAGAATATCGACATGTCTTCAGTTTCTCTTTAACTTTCAGAGATAAGAGCGTTCAAATGTATTTGAAAAAATTTTGGGCCAACTTTTAATCGTCTTTAACTTTAAAAATATAATTGGCACTTTCAAGATAATATTATTATTTTACTTTACTTTAATACAAAACTATTAAACATAGTAACTTAAGTCATGCATTATTGGTATTCTTTCCTTTTTTTGATTAAATTTTTTTAAATTGATGGTTCAGTGACTAAAATTAAAAGGCGATGTATATAGAAGGAACTCACATGTCCAGTATCATGAAATACCCAAAAACATGAACTTTTTTTTTTGACGTTGGCTTATCTAAAATGTAAATTTTTCCAATGTGGTAAATTGATCTTGAAAGCTCTCCTGCAAACGATGTTATCTTTATTAGCAAAAAAGTATTTCAGATCATTAATAATTCTCATTTCATCTTTGACATATTATTTTTTTATAAAGGATACGAGTTTGAAAATGTTTAAACATAACGATAAAAATGTCCACTGATTCTCAAGCACATCTATTAATAAAGGGTGTTTTTTATAGAGTGACACAAGTTTAAATCATATTAAAACAAGAAAATATATTTTTAATATCAATGAAACGGGCTGAATTGTAAAGAAAATTTTATGAAATTAATGTTTAAATATGATTTCTGCCATGTGGCCGACACGGCTGGCGCGTAGAAGACGCAATCTGGAAGACCAATTTTCAACAACTTTTCGCACATTTACGGTCGTATTTCGCCGATAACTCTTCGAATGTTGATTTCTAGGTGTTCAATTGTTTATGGTTTATCGAAGTAGACAAGTGACTTAATATAACCCCAAAGAAAATAATCTAATGGGATTTTAACCGCGTGATTTATCGCGCGATCTTAGTAACCAATTATTTAGGCCATTACATGAAATTATTTTTTCATCAAAAAATTTTTTGAGTAAATCAATTGTAGCGGCCCCTGCACGATGAGCTTGACAAAAACACAATTATTTTGATTAAAAATTCCAACAATTCGCACTTGTTTTTCTGGTGTAAGTCGATTCATAATGAAATTTCGAAGCAAACTAAACAAAAAGCAACTAACAGCTGTTAAATGGGTGCTCTAATAAACTTAAAGTTCTGACACTCTATAAAAAACACCCTTTATAACAAACAACAATTTATCACAATATTTGAAATAAATTTCACTTTCTGATAAACATCTGATATAAATTCAATAAATTTAATTTCTTTCTATACAATCGCACCGAAACCAAATGCCAAATTATACGGCACAAATGCCATGAAATTTAAAACTCAATATATCTACAAAATTTTATTAATTTTTTGCCTTTGCACAATCAAATAAAAAATCTTTAATTAAATTCTTAAAAGAAAAAGAAGAGTAAAAAGCGATTGAAAGAAAATTGCAGTCCCAGGCGTATGATTAATTTAAGTCTGTTTTAGCATTTTAAAATCCGAAGTGTTTGTCTATAGAAATTTATAACACAAAACATAAATTAAAGAGTAATATATATATGTATGTGTGTATGTGAAATGGTTGCAAGAAAAATAATTTGAAAACGAAAACTTAATTAATTAAGCAAAACCAATTTTAACTACTGAAACATACAGAAAGAGGGAAAAAAACAATAAAGAAACACATAATTTATGAGTGCTAAAAATTACATCGGAAAGAAAGAAAAAAAATAAACACTTGAAAAGAGAATAAAATGAAAAAAAAGAAAAAAAAAGAAAGAAAAAAATCAATACTGTGAACTCGTCTATTACATCTGCTAAGAATAACAAGTATGCAATAAATTTTGTAGAAAAATTCAATTAAAAATACAAAATCTTAAGAATACATAGAGAAAAGTAATAAAATGAATCAAAAACTAAAGAAAATATCTAGAAAGCAAACAAAAATACTTAATCAAGGTGACTTAGAACCAGGTGGCTAATATTTACTTAAATGATTCGTTTTCTATTTATCCTGTCATCTATATTGATTTGTCATGTTCTCCTTGTTAATCTATCAACTTTCTTTGCCCCAGGATAGATTGTAAGTATTTTCACGTCGAACTCATTTGCGACTACCTGATGTTAATGTTCCTTAAAATATATGATGCATACAAAAATCATCAAAATTTTTGCAAATAATAAAATTTGCGTCAGTTAAGCTGATTTCAATGAAATCGCCAAAAACAATACATTTAAAATGTGTAGGAAAATACCCAATAAACCAATACGATTTAGGAAGCACTTGAGAAAAGCTTACTCGCATAAGCGTTAAGATTTTTCATGTTCAATAACAATTGTTTAATAATGAAATGTGAACCCTTTGGATAATATTGCATGTCTTATTGCAGAAAAAGCTTAAAAAATATGATTTATTTTTTCTGAATTTGAAAAAAAAAAAATTATATGGGACCAAACTACACGGAAACCCGTTAAAACATAAAAGGAACTATGAAAATCGGTAAATAATCGGGGAAACAAAAATATTGATTGTCAAATAATTCTCCCCGATTTTTCTAAAAATAAATTATTGGTCCCTTTGAAAAAAAAAATATTTTAAAATCGGTTCAATAATTATAGTTGTGGGATAATCGTGATATTTTGGTTTGGTAAAAGAAGGGGAGAAATTTCCCACGAACTTGATAACAAATTATATAGAACTCAACTGCACAGAAACTAGTTGAAGCGTACAAAGAATTATGAAAATGGGTTCTCCCGATTTTTCTAAAATATGCATATGACCCAACTACCAGCAACCCATTTCAAACGAAGAGAAAATTTTAAAATCACTTAAATATGGCGGATTTATGGGGGTTCAAACATTAAAAAAACCTCTCCCTTAAATTGATAGCCGCCATCTTATTTTTTAAGACGTTTAAAAATTTGTTTTCATCAGAATTTGTTATGTTTTACATTTCGTAAATTACAAATGTACATACATACACAAATTACACAATATATTCGCATTTCACTTATGGTATATCTTGTGTGAAGTTTTTCTACTTTTGACAGACAATTCTTTTTACAAATTCGTCGTCTTCTAGTCTAATAAAGTTTGCAGCATTTTTTTAACTTCTATCTCCACTCAGATCTGCACAATTTTTTTTTCTTAAAAAGACTTTTAAACGCTTCAGTTATTTTACAGAAAAACAATAACACCTAAAATTTTAACAAACAATATAAAACTCTGGCATGTGTCGACCGCTTACAAAGTAATAGCGAGCACAAGCCATTTGTAATAGTATGTGATAAATTATTATCTAAACAAGTGTATAACAATTGCTATATAAAAACTGTCATAATTTTGTTTTAAAAAAATAAAAATTCTACAATTCAGTTACCTTGTCTTTAGAAAATGGTTTGTTGGGTAATTTTAAATTGTATGAATAAAATAAGTGTGAAATAATTAAAATAAAGATAACAATTTTTCATTGCAAACACAACAAAGAAAAAACATAGCTTTTGCTGCTCTAAAATGTGTGGAGTAGAAAAAGTGTTTGCAGAAACAAAAATAATATCAAATTCAAATTTAACAAACAAGCACGTAACGCAACAAATAATTAAATTAATGTCATGAAAGATTTTTAACAGTTTAAAACAAATAAATAGTGTGTATAAATCCATATTTGTATGTACTTACAAATTTGAAAAAAATACAATGAATTAGAATCATGACAGAAAAAACTATGCCTGCAAATGTGGACTCAAAACATTTTTGAAAATATGTATATTAAAACATATTTAAAAGAATTATTTATTTAACTCGTAATATTTATCATTATGAGTCTAAACACAATGTTTGCGGTGCGGTGCTATTTCTCGTTGCGGAAGAGAAAAATAAATATAATACAACGGAAGACGGCGACGGCGACGGCAATACATTTACATTTTTATTAATTTTTATGTGCATACACTCAAACATACATCAAAATCATGTTTTTTGTTTACAATAATGTTGTGAACACCGCCAATTATTCAAAAACTATGGCAACATCAGAATGAGAAATAGTATTAAAAATTGAGAGAATAAGAAAGTCCGCAATGAAAATAAAATAGATTTTAATTTTATGCCGTTCCGCACTGCGGTTTTTTACTTCAAAATCGTATGAAAAACCGCACCGCAATAAATTATCGAAGCATTGTGTTCAGACTCTATATCTAGAAATTTTAATTAATTAAAAATTAAGCGGCCAAATTATCAACGTTGGCAAGTTCTAAGTTAATTCAAAATTATTTGAATAATTTAAAATAATCATTGAAATATCAATAAGTATTCAAATCTTTAATCTAAAAATATTAAATAAATGTTTAAGGTTCAATTACGTGTCGCGTGGCTGAGAGACAGCGTATCGCCTCCTTTTCAGCTGGATGTGGCCTCTATAATTTAGAATATTGCAAGTGAATTTAGGTGCAGTTCACGTTTTATATATATATATATATATATATATATATATATATATATATATATATATATATTCTGTCACAAGTTTTCAAAACACAGTCTTTACCAACGAAAGATCTATTTTAGATCTTTATAAGTTCGCTGATTTCTGAGGATGGTTTGGGCTGAAGTGGTTACTGCATAGACTAATAAGTAAACTTTGACTTAAGACCTGTGTACGATCAATGGTCAGGGTAACATCATAAATTTCCTTAATATGAAATTGTGCGACATTGAACTAATTGTTGCTGAAGGATGAAGGTAAAGCACTGGTCGGTCACTCAAAACTGTTCTGACAACAAATTGATTATACTCCAAGCTAATGTACAACACAACGCCCTCCTTCGTCGGTTAGCAGAGCCGCCGACGAAGTAAAACAATTAAAGCCTGCTCACACATCTTAAGAAACCTAATGCATCTGCAACATTGCTCTAAGAATTATTTGCAAAACGCGCAATATCAGAGTGTTAAAAGAAATATGCCTTTTAAAATTTCAAAAACTATATTTTCAATCCAGTCCCTTTTCCTAAGTTCTGGCACAATGAAGTGCATAAATACCAGGGAACTGCTGGAAATATACGAAGAATTTTATTGTGTCGCACTCGAAAAAAAAGACAAGCATTAAAATTTTGAAAAAAAAAAGATTGCCTATAGTTCAAAATATTTCTTTGTATGTAGATTAGAGCTATAACCAAATTTTTTGCATAGTACCCGTCGTTTTGGGAAAAAACCACACGCAGGGAAACAAATTTCTAAAACCGTCCAAGAAATTTTTTATAAATACGCAAGAATTGACATGCTTTCTAAAAAATCTTTAAATCTAAAGCATTTATGTGATACGTATAGGAATATATGCAAATATCAGGTGTATATTTTTTGAAATTTCCGTGAGATAAAAATTGTTGTTTTCAACCTGATCCCTGCGTGAACTTTTGTAACGATCCGAAAAAATAATCATATATTTTTTTTTAATAACTTTTAATGTTCTACACGACGTGTCAAGATGTTTGTTATCGAACTCCTCCGAAACGGCTCGACCGATTTTAATGAAATTTTTTATGCATATTTGGTGGGTCTTATATTAGGTTTTAAAGTATATTTTAAACCGCTAGGGGCACAAGGAGGGGAGGGAGGGGGCAATTTCTGTATTTACTAAACTAATAACCCAATTCGTATTTTAAATAGAACAAAATTATTTTTGTTGTTGAATAAGAGATGGCGCTACGTCCGCCTCGTTTACGAGAAACGTCGCATCATATTGACAGAAAGATAGCACTTCGTCCGGTTTATTCACGAGAAACGTCGCATCATATTAACAGAAAGATGGCACTTCGTCCGCCTCATTCACGAGAACCATCATCGTTCGTATTTCAAGTAGAAAAAAATTATTTATGTTGTTGAAGGACAAATGTTGCTACGTCCGCCTATCAAAATTGGGAAAATGGGTTGATGCGTGGGGAGAATGATTTCCCCTTATAAGAAAATAGCTTCCGGGCGAAGGCGGACAATCATCTAATTTTTTTATAATGAAAAAAAAATGTTTATGTCACTTCAAAACAATTCTATTCAAGAAAATTTTTATTTAATTAGAGTGAACACTTTTTAAAAATAAGAATCTAGGCGCACGGTAGTGCGCCAGGCCAAGTTCGGCCACACAGTGTATATATTTAAACGAAACCATTCGAGCTGTTTTTACCCCCCCTCATAACTTTTCCCCTCTTGATCATAATAGAATGAAACTTGAAACATAAGGTCTCCCCACAGAGTTGACCTTACAGGTTAAATTTAAAAGTTCTACCGTAAAAGCTTCCCGAGATATTAAGGTGTGAAAAGTCCTTATTTTAGTAAATATTCACTGACTCACTGACTCATCAATATTATTGGGCACTTTCAGTTAAGCTAGAGAGCTGAAACTTGGTACACAGGTAGGTCTTGGTGTGAAATTAACCAGAAAAATCTGAAAACGGGCACTTTCCTTTCAGGGGGACCTGGGAGCCCATTCTTTGTATGGGGCACTTCCAGTATAGCCAGAAAGCTGAAATTCAGTACCTATCAAGAACTTGGTCCTTATTTTGATCTCAGTACTTTTTACGGCCGAAATTTTTTGGATAGGA
Source organism: Lypha dubia (assembly GCA_947311025.1). Taxonomy (NCBI): domain Eukaryota; kingdom Metazoa; phylum Arthropoda; class Insecta; order Diptera; family Tachinidae; genus Lypha; species Lypha dubia. The sequence goes on from OX371261.1 coordinate 50,151,775, forward strand.
ACTTGGCCTTATTTTCACATTTATGTTTTTGTGCGGATGTGTTTTACTAAATTTAAGTACATTTTATGATACGATTGAAATTATTTTATTATACCTGTAAAAGAATTATTTAGTAAATGGCACACTCCTGAATAGTTTCTACAAAGTTTAATACTTAAAAGCGGAAAACTGCTGTCCTTAATTTATGTTCATAATGTTTTCAAATATTGATTTTTTTTTTAAAGAAAACAATTTTTTAAATTATTTTTAGTTCATGACTTACTAATTTCAAAAAATTATATTTGGTAATGTAAGAAATTGCGAATTTAGTACTTATGTCTACTGGAAAGGTGAGAAGTAGTAATGTGGTGGTTAGAGTGTATATTTACTAAGCCGAAGTTCTTTGGTTCGTCCTTGGTTTGTCCTTAAAGACGTAACTTTTATACAAATGTTTTCATCACCATTCATTCTAAATAATACAACTTCATGTTGTAAATAGGCTTTCCGGACATTCCGGCGCTCTGTGGCCGGTTCAGAAGGCGGTAAAGCAGAGAAATGAAAAATGCGCAGCAAGATGACAGATGGCGCATATGATGAGGATTTTTTTTATAACTTAGGGATAAAAAGTGAACTAGTATTTAGTAAATATTTTTCGAGTTTTTAGTAAAAATTTCCTGTTAGAGACGAAATTTTGTATTTCCTAACATCAAAGAAAATTGTACTGAGTTTCTGTAAACAACAGAATTGGCAACATATGACAACCAATTTAAATAAAATTCAAATTAAATAAAGTTTCCAAAATTTTAATTTATATATTTTAGTGTAAAAACGTTTTGTGCATATAAGGCTATAAGTTTATATTAGTTTATATTCCGATTAGATTCAACCTTTGTATGAGCCTTGCCGGGTGTTGGTATCATAGTAATCAGCGAAACCATCCATTAAGTTGGAATGTAGAATATTGTTAAAAATGAATAGTATTACTTTTTTTGCAATATATGTATCTAAGGCAATTCTTTAAGCATTCTGTTGCTTATTTTATTGACTCGGGCTTTTTTGTGTTAAGACTAGTGATAGCCTTTTTAATATCCATAATGATAAATCATAGCGGAAATTCTAGTAAAGAGACAACTGGTGGCATTTCAACAATACCAACAGAAATACTTAGAGAAAATATCTTTACAAAGATATCACCTTTTTCAGCATCAGTTATTGCCCAGTTACTATTTCAAACTCGTAACGGGGGTTTTTATATCACCGGCCTTTTAAGTCCTCTGGCTACACGCCATAGAGAATAATCTGTTTATGGTGTTGCATTGATTTCTGCCAGAAATTTTTACAGGCCCAAGCAGTTTTTTCATTGATCTAAAAATGCTTTTAAAGTTTTTATACATTCCTTCAGCCTAATTATTAACTGAGTGGTATTTCAAAATATGCATTTGGCCTTACATAAAAAGGAAATCAATAAAATAACAACACATGAAACTAAAAATTGTAGAAGTCCCTAAAAATTGTTGTCTTACCCCCTTATTAGTCATAACATTCTCTTGCTATTATGTGCCGTTCTTCTCAATACCAAATAGTTTGCAATTAATTTTTCTTTTTAAATGAATCAGCTGTTTTAAAAATAATAGATAAATAAGCAGACGAAAAAACTTTGAAATTGTAAACAAAATATAAATTTCTTCCACTAAAATATAAATGTTTTTTTAAGTCAGTCGTGCATTGTTGTTTAATTAAAAAAATTATGGTTCACTTTTTAATAATCTATAGTTAAAACCATTTTTTTTAGCTTTTAACAAAAAATTTATATACAAAATTCATACCATAACAATGTACACTACGAACTTTAGAATGTCGGATAACGTTGAATTATATTTTAAGAAGATTTGGTAGCAAAAAAAAAATTAAAAAAATAAAAATAAAACCTAAACACAAAAACAAACACAAACTGCATATATTTTCAATTAAATCGAAACCAAACAGTTGACTCGTAACTAATTTTCAATAAATTAGTTTTTTTTTTTATTTTATTACAAAAAAGTTAACGAAGACATATTAAGTGATTTGATGAAAATACTCATTCATGGCTTTTACAAACTACTCGTATTGAAAATGTAATCAACACTTGAAATATATTGATGTGGAATGTAGCAATAAGCTGATAAATAATAACATTTTATGACCCTTATACGTAAGAGCTGTTGTACTGGATACTTAACCTCAATTTTGCATTAGTTTCACCATTAAATCACTAGAATTTTTCATATAGAATTAATAGTAATTAAATGGATGAATAGGGGTTTGAGAAGCGAAGCTGTTATAACATTTCAAGCTAAACTAATATGCATCCTTAATTAAAAACAATCATATTAATTGTATGCAAAAGAAAAACAACCATAATAAATGCTAACAAATACCACACCACTAGACAGTTTTACACGAGTATTAGTAGTTTTTGGTTTTTATATTTAATTTTTTTTCTGTAATATTTACATAATATTTTTCTACAAAATCTAAGTACTAATTATCACTTTTGCTCTTAAGAATAAAGCCACAGTTTTTATATTTATTTATTTATTTTTTTTATTAAAAGAAATTTGCAACATAATAAAAATGAGGTAAAAGCAAAGTAAACACTTTGGCTAATGGTGTTCCCGCAAAGTGTATGGACGGATGTATGTATATTCGAGTATCGAAGGAAAATTATGGGGTAGAAATTAATCTCGTATGTTAGTTCTTGCATATAAATAAAAACACGTCTTCGTAGACAAAACTAAAGATTTGAATTTCATATCTTCATATCGTTTATTTAAACACTGCCAATGAGAGGCTGCTGGCTTCAGAAAATAACATTTTTCGTTCTCTTCTGCTGCGATCATTGAAAATTAAATTGATTCTGATTATTGTTCCCTTTGTTACTTAAAAATTGCCATGGCAAAATTCTACCGATTTAATGGCCATGCCCCTATTAACAATCTTAAAATATACATATATATTCTTCTTAAGTTAAGAAATATATAAATATATATATGTATGTATATTTATTTAAATGTCCTGCAATTCAACTTTATATTAATTTGAATATATTTTAATATAAAAAATCTCGTGTCACGATGTTTGTTATCGAACTCCTCCGAAACGGCTCGACCGATTTTAATAAAAATTTTATGCATATATGGTTGGTATGAGATTAGGTTTTGAAGTATATTTTAAGCAGATAGGGGCACGAGGACGGGAGGAGGGGACAATTTCTGAATTTACTAAACTAATAACCCAATTCGTATTTCAAACAGAACAAAATTATTTTTGTTGTTGAATGACAGATGGCGCTATGTCCGCCTCATGTAGGAGAATCGTCGTCGTTCGATTTTAAATAGTCGAGCATAAAATAGGGGGTTTCGGGAGAAGCCGCAACAATCATCTAGTATCTTTATAGTATTCGTATGTTAAACAAAAATCGGCTAACGATTATTAATGTGTTCTAAAATTAATTGAGAACTTTTAATTTATAAATTTATAAACTGAAAAAGTTACTATTTGGTCATTTTTAAACATGGTATATCGCCTTGTATGTATTTAACCTTTATGTCAACAGCAGAACTACTTTACGCACGTCAACAGCAACATACCTGGGTATGTTCATACGTTTTTTATGGGGAATGGCATGCCGTTAGCATTAAAATGCTAATATCCAAATCGTTTGTTGGAATTTCTGTGTTGTTGGTTTGTTAGAAACAGACAAAAGCGTCAAAAGTTTTATATTAACCTGTTTTACACTTACACTTAGTCATTGTTTGTTGAAAAAGTGGCTGTATTGGTAGACGCACGTATATATATAGATAGAAACATGTATAAGTCAGAAGCATGTATTGATGCATAAATTTCATTCTTTGTAATTTCGTCAGCAAATTTAGTTTACATTTATGATTAGAAGACTTTTCTGTTTATTTTGTGGAAGTAAATAAAAGTTAATACCTAAAAGTTAAATGGCAGATGGTGAATAGCTTACCCCACGACAACAAAGCGCACTTTCGTACGATGAACGACAAGCATATATTCGTCAAACGCTTGAAGAGACCCAAGACGACGATTCAATAGTTGGTGACGAAGCCTTATGTGACTCAGACGTTCAAGAACGCATGTTACCAGAATATGACCCAAAGGACGACAGTGATTCTGATGAGGAATTTGAAGATGCACCAATTGAAACTGGTGAATATTTTAATGCCAGATATGGTAATGTTTAGTCTTCGATACAACCACAACCTGTAAGATTCCGTACGCACAACATTCTAAGAAGTGCACAATCTGGTACGGGCAACGCAAGGTTTGACCATTGCAGAAACGTTCCATTTGATATTGTCATACGAAATATGCGACATAATTATTCGTGAATCAAATCGAAAGGCAAGGCAATTCTATGATAATGACAATGCAAAAAATCCAACAAGAGAACCAAGATATTGGATTCCCATAACAAAAAGTGAATTTGATGCATATTTGGGCCTACTTTTGCTAAGTGGCGTTACACATTCTGGTTACGTGCATACGAAAGATTTGTTTATATATGATAAATGTATTTGAACTTTATAATAATAACAATAATTTTAATTACAAATAATTATATAATAAAATAAAACAATAAAATTAAAATTTACTCAAAATAAAGAATAATTTAAAATTATATTATCATATTTGCATGCGTTTTACTACACATACCCAGGTATGCATGCTGTTGACGTAAGGGTGCAACTTTGTAAATGGGGTTTATCTTCCAAACGGATTATTCAATCCTAACCAAACTAGAGACTATTGCGTAAAACAGTTTTGGCTAGGATATCACGAAATTTAAAGTCGATCCGATTATCCAGTTCAGAGCTACAGCGTTTTCAAAATGCAAAACATACCCAGGTATGTTGCCGTTGACATAAAGGTTAAATCACCGAGGCAATGATATTGTGTCCTACATTCTCCTTGGGTGCCATCCCATACATATCTCCCTTAAACATTACTCTGAAAGAAGAGTCTTACAGAAATGCACTTCAACTTCCAGATATCTCTAGTATAAAGATAGGAAATCTCGTTTGGCTGATGAGCATATTGGTAAATTTTGTAAATGATCCGTACATTAGAATAAGTGATCAAATAAAACCGAAATTAATTTTGATCTAAAAATATTTTACGTTATAATTTCTGAATGGGCAAAACTATACTTCATGGCACGAAGATGCCGGCAAAATCTGATACTACGATCGATCCAAACATGTTAATGGAGATATTGGTGCAGGGATATACGGCCTAAATTTCCAAAACGCTATTCCCATCTGTAAATGCTCTACAATTTTCCAATCCGAAGTCTATGCCTTTCTAAGAGGAAAATGTAGAGGTACTCTTTTCTACTTGATGTCAGATAGCCAGGCAACACTCAAGACCTCAAGTTCTTACAGTATAAGGTCGTGTGTTCTCATGGACTGTGTTACATCTCTAATTGAACTTGCCGCCAATACTAAACTAACGTGATACTGCGTGCGTGGCCACGAACATTATGCTGCAAACGAACTGGCTGACTGTCTAGCCAACAGAGCAGCTTAACGTAAAGTTATAGATTCAGAACCCTCATATCACACGGATATGTCAAAGAACAGAATAGTTCATGGGCTCATATAGAGCAAACGACTTATTACGTTATCCCATGGCAAATCCTAGAAGTTACTACTAAGGAACAAAAATAATCCTTAGATTAGTGACGGGTTGATTTTTCGAACACTGTGGTCTCAGGACACATCAACTCAACATTGAGAACCCTGAAACCAATCTGTAGAGGTTATGCAAAACGCAAAAGATATACTGGGCAGAACAAGGATTATTGGAGGTATCTTGATATCTCCAAATGAAGTTTACAATATCTCACCGTGTAGAGTAGTTGACTCTATTTGAAGCCTTAATTTGATTCAGTAAACGTTTGGGCCACACAAAAGATCCTTTGAGTCGCAGTGCCTATGGCCGCACTTAATAAAAATAATTATTTTTGTAACAAAACGGAAATAGTGCTTAAGTCAAAATAATCTAATTTTGAGCCTTTATCGTATTCTGCATATTCAAAATAATTTTTGGGAACCGTTTTATTTCTATTGAACGTTTTTTTTAACGAAGTTGTTTCACACTACTTCCGGCTTTTCTTTTTCTACATTTCAATTGGTTATGCTGGGCAGAAACATGTGTTTTAAGCAAAAAGGAACAAATTTTTAATAACCCACCTAAACAGTTGAAAGTGCTTCTCTAAAAAATTATAATATATGACTTATGCACAAGTTCCTTATCGCAACAGATTTAAAATGTGATTTTCTTAAGAAGAAATTTTAGCAATAATCTTTGCTGTAGTAAATCTTGATTAGATAGATAAATTAAGACATGTTTGCACTTCTAAATAACAAATAATACCTCCAAAGTATTAGCAGCAATGAATCTAAAGAAAAACAAAATCTGACACTTAAAAATGTAAACTCTTTATCAGTTGTACCACATTTTCAAGCTAATCACAAACACAAATTTTTGTGTGGGAGCATAAATTAGTTTTATTTAGTTAAAATTTAACACAACATTAACAAGTTTCAGACTCAAGTGTATACTTTAAAGGCCAACTTCAGTAATGAAAGCACCTTTTTCACACATACATGCATATTTATTTGCACATGCTTAAACATGAAAACATTAAGATTTTTGTGTCACAATTTATCCAACACCGAATCAGTGTAGAATTCCATAAAAGGATATATATTCACTCGTATATGAAAAAAATAATCATTTCATTGTTGTACAAAAAAAAGAAACACTCTTTAGATTTTATTTTAGCACGATTTTCTATAGGATCCAAGTACCTCTACATCTAAATATTGTATACTTATTCTAAGTACATGGAACTGTGAAAATATCTAATGTTAGCAATAATTTAAACACTTCCATACATTCATACATACATACATATTTAGATTAGAGCATACACAATGCACAAAACAAGCTAACAGTATCTTAGTTTATTATTTTTTTTTTCAATTAAAACATCTAAGATTTTTATGTACATCTAAGACGAATCTTTGATGTCCTTTACACACGAGAATCAAGATATTTTTAAGAATTTTTACTGTAAATAATCACATACACAAATTTGTATGTAAAAAATTTCTCTCGAAATAGTTTAAGAAATGTCCTACAATATTCTGTATTTTACTTATTATTAAATATAATCTTCATCTTAGTAATTCATTTGCAAAAGACGACACTAAAAAAATATAATTTAAAACAATTTTTTATAATCTTTGTTTTATTTAAAAAATTTTAAATTTTAATAAATAAAACTAAAGAAAAAAATGAAATAGTTCGTAATATTCCAACAAAAAAAAAATAAATTGCAAGAATGACTTGTTTAGCGCATTTTCAAATCTAAAAACTTTAAATGAAATTATATTATTTTAGCTTTAAAAATTATTTAGAAAATGACTTGCTGCTGAATACTTCAAAAACATTTGAAATGAAGTCTATAGTTCTTCTTGACATTCATAAAAACGTTACAACAATTTCAGAAAAACATTACACAATTGTTAGTTAGAGAAATTAACTTTTTTAAAAGAATAATTTGCAAAATTTTCATTTTTATTTGTATTGTCAGGCGGTAGATGGATGGTATGTGTAGTACTTCAACTCCTGTGACACCAAAACAAAAAATTTTACTTTTTTTTAAATTTTATTTAATTTTTATTTTGTATGGATCCACATAACGTTCGATTCTAAAATTGAGGGCATATACTCCAAGTTTTACTCATACATATTGCAGTTATACATGAACATATGGATGCGGGAGAAACTAAAAGGCCTAAGTCCACTTTTCGAAAATTTCTCAATTTTGTTAAAATACCATCAAGCACAACTGATTAGATAGCAATTTAACAAAATTTAGAAATTTTCGAAAAGTGGAGTTAGCACCTTTAGCTTTTGACACATCCAAATATAGAACATAGATGAATAAATATTAAAAAATGTTAATTTGTTTTTAATTTTCACGCCGAAAACCATTAAATGGATCTGAATTAAATTTGGTAGGTAAATAGCATGAGATCCAGATCAAACCATCGAGTATTTGTTTGGGGGAAAAAAATGGGAAAATTTTTAGTTTTGGTCCTTGTAATTTCTGTACTAACTATTTTTATAATTTTGTTTTATAAGTTAACATACTTTGTGGGAGCTGATATGAGAAATTGTACTCTTGGTACTTATATACTTATGGTACTTTTATACTTTATGTGCTACTTTACTTTTAGTATTTTGTTTTCTTGAGCATATTTTTTAATTGAATTTGATGAAATTTGGTAAAAGGATAGCAAGTGACCCAAATTAAAATATATATTACTTTTTAAGAAGGATAAAAGGCAGACAAATTGTTTGTTTTTTTTTTTTTTTTTTTTTTGTTATTAATGTTTTACGTTGACTTACAGTGTACTTTTTGGGCAGTAAAACAAGGAAAAGCTAGTACTTTTTTATTCAATATATTTTTTTCAATAACCTACAGTGCACGTTCTTGGGGTAGTATGAAGAAAATCTGGTACTTTTGTCCATGTCTTTGTTTACGGTACATGTTATTAAAAAAAAACAAAGAGTACAAAACGCAAATATATATGAAATAATATATTATCAATTTCCGAAATCAATGGATGCGTTCAGCAGATACAGTTTGCAACACAACTGTTGCGCCACAATCTGCTGAGAGCATTGATTACTAAGCGATGGCCGAACATGTTGAGTGAGCGCTCACTGGTTTTGGTAGCAAAGAAAAAGTGCGATACATTTCATCGAATTACAAAATTTCAGTAAAGTTTGACTTTTGAATCAAAGTTTCATAATATATTTTTAAATTTTAATTCATTTAAATTCACAAATATACATATATTATGAAATATTATTTATTTGTTGCGGGTTTGCAATATCTAAATAAATATTTCGTTGTTAGCCATACCAACTTATCAGTAGATGTTTTACTCTTTATATATTTAGATATTGCTAACCCGCAAGAAATAAATAAAATTTAAAACATAAATACTTGAGTACATGCTCAAATAAATGTAAAATTTTATTATGAAATATTTTTACAAAATAAAATTCAATAATTTTAATTGAAAAGTCAATTTTTTTTTATATTTTTGACAAAAAAAGTAAGCAGATCGATCAGGAAAATTAATCAAATCAAAAGCTGCTACTTCTAAACTAATTAGTAGTAGTTTTTTCTGCTAAACGCGCCCAATGTTATATGATCAATACAAAACTTTTTTAGCAGGGTAAATAAAAATTTTAGTATGGCTTATTGTCTAAAAATAAATAAAATCAGTTAGTCTCACATGACTCGCTTCTTTTGTGATGAACACTAAACAAAATATCTATTGAATTATGAGATTTTATTTGCAGAAAGCAATTTTTCACTAAATGCACTAAAAATTGATACGACATGTTAGTTAATGTGAAAAATTTTTAAGAAATGTGTACTTTATTTATGAAAACACGTTAAGTTCGGTGTGAGAGATATATTTAAAAAAACCGATACAAGTGAAAAATGGAATAGACATGTGTGCTTTATGCTGCCCCAGTCAGCATGTGGAAGATAGTTGGAAGATGGTTTCACCAAAATGAGTCTTTTTCGACTCCCTTAGATGATCAAAAACTGATTAATCAGTTTTGCGCTTAAAATAAGACTCCAAAATGATTCCCAGAAATGCTTAGAAAGTGATTTGTTAAAAAAACAAAAACAAAATGTACAGAAAACCAAATGTACTGTGTCGAAAATGAGTCGAAATTGATCAAAACCGCGAGTCATAAAAGACTCTTCTAGAAGAGTCGCGGCTAGGGAACCATTTTCTCCCGAATGAACAGTCAATTTCGACTCGAAAATGAGTCTAAAAAGACTGGAATATGATCATTAATTTCATAAAATCTTGAATGGGGCATTAGAGCAACAAGCTGGATTTTTAAAAGTCGAAATTTAATTCAAGCGTTAGAGGCTGTCCTCGCAGGAATTCAATTGATTTCTCTAATTTGTGGAATAGTGGAAATCATATTTAAACTTTTTTAATAACACAAGCTTCTTTATCAACTACCTTTCTTTAATAATTTTAATAGATATAAAGAAAATAATTTAATAGCATTTTATGTCTCGAATAAAATGACTAACTTAAATACTCTCACTTTTGGGAAGTGAATAAAAGAAGGCTGAACAATATTTTTAACTTCTAAAAGCGCACATGTTTTTGTGCCGCTTAACATAAATACTATAAAAGGCTGTACCGAATTGGATAATGGTAACGTAGTTCTCATACAAAAGCTCTCATAAACTTCAAATATACACACATTCATACACACACACTCACAATTTTTTTTTTTTTTTTTGGTGTACTTGTATTTACAAAATACCTGTTTCACTTATGCCTTGCATGTTCATATAAATTGTTGCACTGTACGTTTTTAATGCTTCAAGCGAAATTTTGTTGTATTTTATTATGCTCTTGTTATTCGTGTTCAACACTAATTTATAATAAGTATTCTTACGATTATTATTAAATTTTATGATGATGGCAGTTGGTTTGAACGTTGTTAATGTCACTAATTATGCCTTGGTGGCATTAACGTTGCAGTTGACTGGCAAAAAAAAAAAAGAGAGAAAACTGGCTCCTTATTAGGCCGAAGGGTATACGTATATGTATTATGTATATGTAATGAAAAATTTGCCAAAAAGCGCAGTTTTGTACAAGGAAAATTTTTAAACTAAACCTAATCCAATTAAAAAGATAATGAAAATGCTAATATACGTACATACGTACATGTGATGTATTGCAATAATAGGTGTGTTTGAGAAACTTTTGCAAAAAAATTATAATAAATACAACAAAACAGCGGCAGGCATATTTCATTATTGATTATTGGCGGGGAAATTATAAAAAATTAAATAACTACAAAAAAAAAACGATGTTGTTGGCCACCATACATTAATTTGGGGTATTTTATAATTTTTTAGGAGGGCTACTTCCTGCCACCCAACAAAAACCTTTCTTTAAAATAAATTTAAACCCAAAATTTTAATAAATTTGTTTAAATTACACTGTTCTACACTAAAAATATTCGATGTAATTTAAGCACATTTATGTATACTTGCTTGAATATTCAGAGTTACCAATTTTAAATTATGAATTAATTGATTAAGCATTTTTTTGTTAATTTATATATATATATATATATATATATATATATACTAGCTGATCCCGGTGTACTTCGCTACCCCCCTCGTTATAAAATAAAGTTAAAAGTATTTATATATCCTATTGTGAAAATTTAATGACCATCGGTCCAATAGTTAAGACTATATTAAGATTTTTTATTTTCCTATAAAGGGGCGTGGTCCCACTCACTTTTCTCCTAGTACGTATTCCTAATTATGTCAATACTATATGTACCAAATATCATCGGCGTAGGTCAAAAAATGCCCAAAATATGGCGATTTCAATTTTTGGGTTATATGGGAACTGCCACGCCCACTTGTCCGATAACGCCCATTTTTGTCCTGATTACTCACATTAGTAACATATGAACTATTGCAATGTTTCAAAACTCTTGCTATCACAATAGTCAAGATATATGATGTTATTCAATTTATGTGGGAGGGGCTACGCCCACTTGAAATATTAAAAGCCTAAAACCATCCTCTATAAATTCCCTTTTGAATGACACCAGTTTGGGTCAAATCGGTTGGATAGTTTCCGAGTCTATAGCGAACATGGGTACAAACATTTTTTGTATTTTATATATATAGATAAATATCCGGCATAAAACTACATTGAGTTTTACTGGCAGCTTTTTTTTCAGCTCCAAAATTAACTGTAATATTTCAGCAAGAACTAAAAAAATTTTTTAAAACATTAAAAATAGAAAATATATTTATAAAAAGAGCAGCCAAACAGGACTAAGTTTAACTCAATTTTAAAAATTAGTTATATATATTTTCCTCTGAATTTGATGCGGCATAAACTGAGTTAGAATCTGCTATGGGTGTGTGTTAGGATGCGCTGAGTTGTTGCTGAGGTGTGGTGAGATACTCAAAAAAATGAGTAGAAGAAATTTGCACATGTGTGTGTAATAAGAAGATATGGAAACGACTATTACTAATGTGTGCGCATTCGGTTTTTTGGATCATGCACATGAATGTGCAAAGAGTGTGTAAATGCGTACAATGGCTTTCAGTGATATTTTTAAGTTAAACAGCATCTTTGTTTTTTGCACTGAACATTGAACAACTCTAAGGCGTTATAGATCTTTTTTTTTATTTTCTGTTTTTAATATAAAATAAACTTATAATTCTACATGCGATAAAGCATTTACTAGAAATTGAAATTTTCACAAAGCTAAAATTGCCTTAAAGAATGTAGGTAAAAGGCTCCTTTTTATATAATTTTTCTTGTCGCAAAGCATTTAGTTTTCTTTTTACAACAAACGTTTTGTTTTACATTTGGCTTCTTAATGTATTCATTAATATGCACAAGTCCACATATTTTCGGCATTCATCTAATGTAGGAGTGTGTGTTTCAAAAATATTTTGTAAGTGCACGATAGTAGTTTTCATGTGCTTATGGTATGCAAGAACCTAAACTAGATTGCATTATTAAAGTGTGTTGTGAGCGAGCAGGGCCATACTGATGTTGACATTAAATGCCTTTAATTTGAATATATGTGCAACATAAACTACTTTTACATAAACACACACACAAAAACATATTATGCATAAATTTAAAGTCCAGCAAACGCACAAGTTCTAGCAAGTCCGGTTGTAGTAGTGTTGGACATGTTATACTCAAATTGGTAAATTTAAGTATATATTTTACATTCTAAACAAATTTTTTTGGTTGAGTGAGCATAGAGATATGTTGAAAATGTACACCGTTTAATTCTTTTACAATTCAGCCATTGTGCGTTTTGATAATTTTCAGAAGAGTATTGCACCGCCTCCGTAATGTAGACGCATTCAATTTCTTAAGCCACCCATAGACGACATGTTTTTTATATCTGACTGGCCCCCTTTGAGACTCATGTGCAATTCTCTACTTCTCTCAAAATATTCATTTTATGGAGGATTTATTATATTAGCTCACAAACGTACATGTACAACTACATCTGACATAAAATCTTTTTTTTTGCAACAGCTGATGTCAGAAAGTTTGTCAGATCGAAATAGAACAAGTTCTAATTGAAAATTTGTCAGACGTATTTGCATTTGTGTTTTACAGAAGCAATATCTTAAAGGTACCACACGACATGTATGTACATGTTTTGCAATAAAAAATTTGACATGCCAGATGTAAAAAACATTTCATGTCAGTTTTACTGACAAATACGACAACACAACGTTAGTTCTTATCAGACAATTAACATCGAACAAAACTAACGCAAAACTGCGGCATAACATTAGTTGCAAACAATACTTGTGGTTTGATACAACATATCCACCCAGAGTAAGTGAAAAGAGACTGAAACTTACCTCGTTGCATATAATTGCGTGCTTTCTTATGATGTAACCCACACAAATAGAGACAAGTAAAAATAAACGAAAAAATACAAAAAAAAAAAAAACATTGTAATTTAAGGTATACATTTAATGTAAATCATTTTTTTTGGTATTATATACCATTAAACAAGTGTCTTTGACTTAGGCTAAACCCACACCAAGGAAAGACAAAACGTTTTTGTATTTTTAGTCTCTGTGGGAGTTTGTTAATAAATAAATAAGTTTGAAAACTTTTCAAGCATGATAGTAAAGAAGAGATGTTATTTAGCAACCCACGAAATGTAGCACATAGATAAGCTAAGCCATAAAAAATATATTAATTTTTGAAAATATGAATTCTTAAGTTATTGCTCAAATAAATGTTTAAGATTTTAAAAGATTGAAATTTGGTTGGTTGGGCTAAAGCATACAAATACATTTTTTATAATATTCTCAATTTCATTTTGACTGTTTGTGTGTTGGTAGCACGAGAGAAGAAAGCCCTTGCAGCGTTGCATAATGCAAAGAATTTACACTTGACTTACAAATTGTTGTCATACATCGTTTGGCATGTTGATGATGTTGCTGCTGCTATTGTAACAATTGCCCAAACCAAAAGTCAGACAAAGAGAGAGAAATAGAGAAAGCGATATATATAAAAAAATGGCTAAGTTCAAATATGCCTTCAGGGAAAATAAGTATGGCAAGTGTAATAGTGTGCTCAGCCTCTAAAATTTTACTGAATAAATGTTATCTGGGTCTCTTTGTATGTTCGTTTGTTGGGCATGAATTTTTGAATTTCAACTACTTTGGATGTAAACAAAAACTGAGCTAAACAAAAAATAAATCTGTTTTCATTTTATGTCTGTTTTTTCTTTAAGAATATTTCGAAATGCCATAAAATTATACTAATACTCTTACAACTATTCTCAGTCGTTTTATACTGCGGCTGCATTTTATTTATCATGTCCTAAATAACCTTAAGGTAAGCTTTCTGATACTGAAATATTTGATGTTAACTAGTTTTAAGCATAAACAGCAGTAGCAAGCAACAACTACAACAATGGTGTGTAATAATTTGTAAAAGGAACTTGATAAACTACGAGAAGGCAGGCAGGTATGTTTTAACATTTTGCGTTGCTTCATGAACATAATTTTGCTTTTGTATAATTTGATATTTGTTTGTGGTGGCAAGTGTGTAAAACTGTGTGTCTCCATTTGTACGAAAAAGCTTGTTGTTGTTTTTTTTTTTTAAAGCAATTTAAACTTGGCATCCATAAGAATTTCGTAAACAACAGAAATTCATGTTTTAATTTTTTTTTTTTTTTTTTTTGTAAACCTAAAAGGGGAACAGCTGTACATCTCAATGATTAATCACACCTTGGTTCTGTGCATTGCAATTAAAATGCTAATTTAGATTGTCCGCATAAACTTTTATGTTGCTAAGAAATCTCTGCACAACTTCAGAGTTCATTAGAATTTATGTGTATAAATCATGATATATTTCAAATATCGAATAGCAAGAATATTTTTTTATTTAAATTCGATAAACTACCTCGTTCATTTTATTATTAATATTTATGCAAAAATGCAAAACTTTTCTGTGCGAACATATATTTTGCATTATTTTTGTCTTCCAGCAACATAAGACTGACTCAGTTAACAAACATTAATTTTTATAATCGTTTTTTGCAGCTGTCAGCTGCAGTTTTTAAGCGAAGCATAAAACTTCTGTACAACATAAAATAAAACAAAACAAAATAAAGGCAACAACTTTTTTTTTTCACACAGAAACAAATTTGCGAATAATTTTAAAACGACAACAACAACAACACTAAGTTGTATTTGAAAAATTTAGGTCACAGTTGCGAAATATTTGTGGTTATGAACATAAATAAAAATAACTCTGATGATGTTCATAAAAGCAGAAAAATATTAAAAACAATTTTATGTAAACGTGCTTTTAAAATTTATTAAAAAAAAAATGATTTTAAATATTTTATTATAAATTTGACCTAATTATAATTGAAAATAATCATAATTATGATTATTATACGAAAAAGGTGTGTGTTGTGTGAAAAAAATTATTAAGTCCTTCAACAGTATTAGAAATAACTATAAAGGATCTTAAACTAATTGATGGCATTTGTCATGATTGGCAGTGAGCTCCAAGCCGTCAACAATTGTGGTGATGATGAGAACGTAGTTGGTCTCGCAAAATCATGATGTCAGTTAAACTTTCCGCGCAGTTTAAATTGCTATTTGTTTGTTCAATAATACGAGCTTCGAAATTTAAAATTAAAAAATAATTTTTATTGGAATTTAAATTAAACGCACATGGCTGCTGTTTCTATAAGACGAAGAGGGGTTTGAGTGCAAATTTTGTAAAAAAATTACTAATTTATTTTAGCGGTTCCCATACAAAATTTTTACTCAAATCAGTTGTTCGCAATGATGTGCAAACATCAATTTAATCTGATAAAAATTGTTAATGTTAGAATAAGCGAAATCTACCCAATCAAAGTGCAAACTGTTATTAAATCTAGAACACTGACGATGTATTTTACTACGTTATGAAACGTGCGTTTTATGTACTAAATATATTTTGTCTTTAGTAATGAATATTTTTAATTAGTTATATCAATTAATTTCTTAATTTTAAATATGGCAAATTTCCTGTGCATAATAGTCTTCTTGAGAGCGTCCTTTTTAAAAATATTGCATTTTTGTGAAGAGCATGTGATTTTCTTAACAAAAATGTGGCAGCTCATCAAAAATTCTGTCAGCACCGACCTGAGATGTCAAGTTATAAACGTATAAAATTGTTATTTACAAAAATTTACTAAAGCTTTTTAAACTAAATAAATTAAATTAAAATTAGCTAAAACACAAAATTTTCTTTTTTTACAAATAAAAATATGACAGCTTGTATGTCACAAGTTGTTGTTAATTTTCATTTGCAGCTTATCAAATAGGCACTACTATTTTTGCTCATGTTTTTTTTTTTTTTGTGCAAACGAAGCAAAATTAAGCAAATTGCAAAAACATACATTTTGTTGTTGTATTATGCACACTTTGAATCGTTTTCACACTTTGTACTACCTATCATGATTACCATTAATGTATTTTTTTTTTGTACATTCGAATTTGCAAATTTATGAAATTGTAAATATTTCAAGGCTTGTTGCAAGCATGTACACAGTTTACAGCTAATTGATAAATAGAAGAATTATTTTCAAGTCAGTTTTATATTTTAACTATGTCCCCTTTGGGTCACTTTCTTTTGGATGTATGGTAAATTTGTCTATGGACTTACCCTACGGGGTATGTTTTGAACCATTAAAAAAACTACTTGAATCATTAATTTGAAGATTATCTTAAGTTAAAACTAATAATTTATCACTTCATCATTAAAAACATTTATCACTTCATTTCAAAACACAAATTCGTGTTCGAATTGTAAATAAGTTAATTTTTTTTAGATCCACTAGAAGTCCTTCAATATTGAGTTCACGTGGATTTTTTGCTCTTTGTGATACAAGCACTTGAAGTTACTTGAAAATGGACTACGTTCTTTCGCTATGCCTTTGACATCCAAAATTAATTGGTTTTGTTTTTTTTTCTGCTAAATTTTTAGTAACCCTAATCTGTCAGCTGTCCAATTGTTTTTAGTTTAGATTTGCCAAAAAATTAAAATTTTGCGTTAATTTTGGAACACCCTTAATTAAGTTAAACAAAGAACATTTTGTCTTTTATTAACGTGTGCATACAAAGAAAACATATGGTTAAGTCAAATGTAATCTAAGACAATATAACTTGGTTAAATCAAACCATTATATAAATATATATATATTCTGATTGATTGATCAAAATGGTTGATTCATTTACAACATACTTAAGTATAATTTATTATTTTATTTGTTGTGCTACAATTGGGTTAATGTTAGTTGTGTACGCGTATACAGCTTACGTTATATTTGAAATTATTATATATTTTTACACACATATACTGTACTTATTTATGCATTTTCTAGGATTCCTTGCAAAACTCGACAAGAATATTAATATTAAAACTTAATTTTAAAATTTTGCAACAAACTTGTAACTAAGCAAATATGGAATTTCTAAAGTAACTCCAAACTTAATTTGCTATTTCTTGGTTTTTGACATAAATTCATACATGTACGAGTATTTATGTTTTTTTGTAAGGATATAATTAAAATTTCTAATTTCGTCGGAAACTTAAATAAAGTTCATGAACATGTTTGCATAAATTTTCAAGTAACATGAAGAGTTTAAAACAAATATTTATGTTTTGAACTTTTCATGTTATATGATAAATTTCACCAAAGATATGTATATTAGGGCGCTTCACCACCACTACTAAAGAATTTTTAAAATTTATATTTTACATTATATACGTCACATTATGCTGATCTCAAAGCCGCTACACCTCTCATAAACTTAGTAGTAATATTTGTAACTAAACAGAAGAGGGTGAAATTCTGACTAACCAAAATTTGTTTCAATATTTAAAAATTCTCGAATTCTATTTCGGTTGAAAAATTTATTATATAGTTTTTAAAATTAAATATTGAGAGTAGCTTTTGATTGATAACATTTAAGACACTTTTGTATCATCAATTCGAGTGTTGTTGACACACAGGGTGGTCTCGGCTAAATTAGTGGACTACAAAGCAAACCATGAATTAGAACTTAGGTTCAAGCTCTGGTCGGAGCAAGTCAATTAAAGCCATATATTGCTAAGTAATGCATTATAAAGGGTGTTTTTTATAGAGTATTACAACTTTGAGTTGACATCACTGCTTTATTTGAGCACATATTTAGCAGCTGATAGTTGCTTTTTGTTTAGTTTGTTTTGAAATTTCATTATGAATCGACTTACACCAGAGCAACGCGTGCAAATTGTTGAAATTTTTAAACAAAATAATTGTTCTATTCGTCAAACTCATCGTGCAGCGGGTGCAACAATTTATTTACACCAAGTAACTTTTGATGAAAAAATAATTTCACGTAATGGCCCAAATAATTGGCAACCAAGATCGTGTGATTTAACATCATATTATTATTTTTTTTGGGTTATGTTAAGTCACGTGTCTACCTCGATAAACCACAAATAATTGAACACGTGGAAATCAACATTCGAGGAGTAATAGGCGAAATACGGCCGAAAATGCTGCGAAAAGTTGTTGATAATTGGTGTTTCAGATTGCGCCTTCTACGTGCCCCCCGTGGCGACCACATAGCAGAAATCATATTGAAACATTAATTTTATAAATTTTTCTATCCAATAAAGCTCGTTTCGTTGATATTAAAAATATATTTTCTTGTTTTATTATGATTTAAACTTAAGTCACATTAAAAAAAAAAACACTCTTTATAAATGGTTGTTTGGATGAAGGCAAAGCACTGGTCACTAAAAATTTTTCCGGCAGTGATTTATACAACTCCCAGCTAATGTAAGAAGCGCTGCAACGCCGGTATAAAAAAAATTAACAAAACGGGCAATAAAAAAGTTGTGAAAGAATTAAGCCTTCTTCACCATTTTATCACTTTCCCATATCCCTTTCACCCTAAATCTCCCCTAAATGCATGGCATAAGTAACTGCTAATCGTACAAAAAGTATGTTTAAGCGCATATTATTCTGCAAATACCAAAATAAAAGTCGGAAATTACTCCTAGAATCCATATCGAAAATTGAAAAAAAAAAAAATAGCAAAGAACGCTGATGACTCATTTTAGTGGACTGAAAATCAGTATGTTCCCCTAATCTGATTGAATTTTCTAATACTTCTCTTAATAAAGAATAGTTTCATATTTTATTAATCGAAATATCAAAGCCGAAATGATGCATAAAAAAATAAAACACACAAAAGGATTTGATTTTCATTTGAATCCTTTAGGCATTTATGCAAACATAGCGAAGAAATTTTTTATAGTATAGTGGTAAAATTTGTTTCAAACTATTAAAAAGTAACAAAATTTTTCCGGCTACAATCATATATTATTGCCCATGATCATAATATAGTTGTCGCAAATAGTTCTCTTGTAAATCAAAATGTTTTTTTTTATCCTCTGCCAGAGTCGTTGGAATATTTTTTTTTTTACAATATGATTTAGATTTTGTTGCACAGACTGATTAGCAGATTTTAATTAGCACTGTAGTCAATGATCTTACTGAAATTAAAAATTTTTTTTGACACCATGCAAATCAGTGAATTATCGGTGAAATGAGTTGAAGTTAGTGGCAGTAATTTTATAAATGATTAGAATTTTTTTCAAATGAATTTTAGTTTTCCGGATGCGCAACGAAAAACTTTTATAAATTTAAGAGCATCCTAATGTAAATGTTTCGAATTAACACATGGCTATACTTCTATGATTTGCCATATATATAATAAAATGCAAACTACTTTTAAGGCATGTGTGAATATTAACTCTTGTGCAGTTATGGAATAATAAACTTGTGTTGATCTTACTTTAACTAACGAAAACTTTAAAGGAAAATAAGTTGACTATAAAAAATAAAATATTGCGCCGAATAGTAATTTTGATTTTGCTAATAATTTGTTGTATCATTAGCATATAAATATTTAAGAATTTAATTTTATATTAAATTAATTCTTTGTATGACATTAAAATGTTCTGTGATTTTTGGAAAATATGAAAACAAATTAGCTGGTTTCTAATTTTTTATAGATATCTTTGACTAGTGTAGGTTATTTTTTTTATCTTATATGACATGAGAGCTTTAAAGATAATTGGTAAAATATATTGTCGGGAAAAGGCCAATTAATTTAATCCCTGGAAAGTACGGCACTAAGATGCATATGCAAATGCCCTCGGGTAGAGAGTAGAATGCAATTAAAACTTAATTTCTAAATTGATGACCAGATATGTTGGTTATTTCGAAAGGACCAGGCTAAAGTTTGAACAATTAAATATATTTTTTATTATGAACAGACAAAGAAATTTGAAACTACGCTAAATAATTTTTCGAAACCAATCACGGTCTCACTACTCGTATCATTTACCGTTTATACCTACTAGTGATGTTACGAATATCAATTTTTAGGATTCACAAATACGAATACGAAAATTATTTTTAACGTATAAAGCCACTTAATATCTAAAATTTAATTGAAAATATCCCACCCTTTGCGTCAGTAACTATAAATTGAAAAAAACTATCACACTACTTTAGATATTTAACATTATTATGACAATGAGATCCCGAATTCGAAGATCACTACTGCACATTTTTAAATTATTTTACTTACATACTTTCAGAATTCGTTTTTCTTGCTCTGTTTGCGCTTTTAATTAGTAATTGCGCCGTTGGACTTTTACATATTAAATTTTAGTTCTTCCATTTTTGAAGTCCAACATTAATCTACTGAGAATTGATTACTAACTTAAAATGATCTATATGTTATTTGCTAAATATATATTTGTTTCTGTTTTTAAGGAAGGTTGTTATCTTGCGTCACAGATAAAGGTTTTCTTTAAATAAAAATTATGAAAAATTTATATATTTTTGTAAATTTAAATTTTTTTTCTTTGAAAAGTATGTGCAAATTATTCGAGAAATATTAGCTTGAATTTGGCGAATACGAAATATCTTGAAAAAAGCGAATAGTCGAATAATCGAATACGAATACGAGTATTCGTAACATCACTAATACCTACCTCACTGCCCATCCCGACAGGTGCAATCAAGTAGTTCAGTATCCTGACTCATTAAATAATTTAAGTTCTATGAAGAGTTTCTTTTATATTAATGATTTGGAAATGCATTATTTTTCTGTGTTATTATTCAGTTAAACTTTTTATTTTTTACTAATTTAATGGCGCCTATCGTCTGCCTATACACGAGGTATTTTTACGAGGTATTTTTCTTTTTAATGTTTTGTGTTTTTATTCTGTACAGCAGTGATGTATATACATTCTCAGCTACGTGCCTTTAGTGTTTTAATAATTAAGTTATGGGATTTTGGTGCAGGATAAATTTTCTTTGTCCGTTCAATTACTACAAGCTTCTGGAGTTTTCTTTTTAATAAAAAATACATTATTTAAAATTTAATTATGCAAACGCAAGTCCTAATAATTACAATTTCTTTGGATTGTTGTATGTCTTACTTTCTCACAGACCCAAATATTCTTCTAACATTTTGACGTCCATAAATTTCAAAAAAGTTGTGAAACTTGTTTACGTTTTTATATATAAAAATATTTGATTTGTGAAAAAATAGTCACAATAAAATTAGTGGCCGTTGTACATTCCATATAAAAAAAAATATTTCGGAGCTGATTTATTAGCCAACTTAAAATTTTGTGCCTTTGTTCCTTTTAAACTTCTATAAGGAGCATAGGGCTCTTGTGAAACTGTATATGGATTAGACTTATGGGTGCGTAACCTTCCACAAAGAGGAAATATTTAATTTGAGAATCCTTGAAATTTTGTTGATATTTTAAACAACGACGTGTCGCTTCTCGTATTTATTTTCAGTTGTTTTTTAAACTTAAATCAAGAGACAAATATTTTTGAAAATCTTACTGATACTCTAGAAAGGACAATAGCAAATGAACAATATAGCAAATGAGTTGTCAAATTAATGTAAGAGACATGTCAGAAAAAAGCTAAATAGACATCAGATAAACATGATTAAATATGGGAAAGTCACCTTTAAAACAAATGAGCAGCCACTAGAAGAACGCGAAAGACGTCACAGAATAAACTGTTTCCGAATTGCTTTAGCACGAGCGACAGCAACATAAAAAATGGAATGTAACTCTCATGTATGGGCCGGTGCTTCAAAATCTATTGTGAAGTTACTCGATCGCGTACAAGATAGGGCGAAGAAGCTTATCGGTGACTTTAGGCTAGGCAACTCTATTGACTCACTGGAGCATCGACGCATTGTTGGGTGTGTTTCATTGTTCTATCGCTACTACAACGGAATGTGTTCTAATGAAATCAGAGAACTTGTTTCGGAAACCCGTCACTTTGCACGTACAACACGCTTCTCATTAAGAGCTCTTCCCTTTGGGGTCGATATGCCAGTGAACCGCACTACGCACTTTAGCCGAACTGTTCGTATATGGAACATACTCCCCGCAGAGGTATTTCCTGTTACTTTCAGTGTTCTAAGGTTCAAATAGAATGTCCACAAACACTACTCCCTTTATCATCCGTCCCAAAACCTATTTTCCTAGTTCCTGCTCAATGCTTTGCATATGTAGGGGTCATCCCCGAAATGATGGTCCTAATAAAAAGAAAAAGCAAAATGATGCACGTTTGGAAAGTTCTCTTTAGAGAGTAGAAAGTCTTTCATATGATCCAGGATCAAAGGATTTAGTTTATGATTTAAGGCTTTCGAATGGTTTTATTATTATCATACTGATTTGAAGTTAAGCCTGAATAACTGCCTGTTCCACGATTTCAACAGAGTTCGTTCTTTCGTACAATTAAATTTAAACAAAAATAAATTCTGAAAGCATGGTGAGGTTTAGGTTGACATAAATCGAACCAAAATCACCAAGCTGCGATAAGTAGGCAACCATGCATAAAATAACTGAGTCTTTCTTAAAAAAATAAATATTTAATATGGGGAAAATGCACACTTATTGCTACATTGAATGCAGCTAAAAAGGAGTTTTTTTCACGAGTTTCAATATTTATTCACTCTTTCTAAGAGTGAAAACAAAGTTAGAATGATTTTTATGTCTATACATGCATATGTAAGTATGTATACATTTATATACCTATATTCAAAGATACACACATACACACATACACACATCATGTAATAAAAGAAATAACAAAATTTCTAGCAAATATTGCAAAGTTTCTTTCATTGTTGAAAATTTTATTTAAATTTATAATTTTTTTGTGTTCCTCGTGTTCTTGTCATTTTACACAATTTTAATTTATTTTCCATCAACTAGGACAAACTTTATGTACACAAATATAAAAAATTTAAATAAAAAAAATATACATATATAAAGGGCTTCTCAGTGTTAAAATTTCACAGAATTTATTTTTTAAATATAATTGGCACAAGACAGCTTAAAAAAAGGGAGAAAAAAAAGATGTTTGATTAAGACAGAGAAAAAAAAAGTTCCGCAGAGATCAATTTGGTAAATTGCATTTTATGGCAGTTTCCGTTTTGTTCTGTTACGTTATAAATTTTTTTTGTTGTCTTTCTATTTTACTCATTATAATATCGTAGTACATCTTACAAGGTCTCTTTTTTTATTATTTAATTTTTGGTAAAACTTATTATATGCAACATACTAAGAAACCGTCATGGTTTTTATTTTTTAACCTTTTTTTCATAATTTCTTTTTCACTACAAATTGTTTGGCAATTACATGGCAAATTTTCATTTACATACTTTTACAGTGTTTTTGTTTTTCGTCATTATGACAGTTTTTCTTTTATGAGTTCGAAACTCTTGAAGAATTTCAAGTCATGCTTCTTTGATATTCAAATTTTGCAAGAAGGACAAAAAACTTGACACATATTTTCTTGTTGTTTTTTTACACAAAAAAAAAAAAACAAACCAAAAATAAAAAAAAAACACATTTTATACTTGCAGTTGTTCTTTTCTTTAAATTTTCCTTCATGTTTGCATTTAGTCCAAAGTAATTATACAGTGCCATTAAAAACAACTGGTTGACGGTTGAGTATTTTAATTAGTAATTTTGAGCATAACCAACAAATCTGACTGATGAAGATTTTTTCTTTAAAGTTTACATAACTAAACATTAATAGACGTACATTGAAATATACCCGTATTTAATTAGATTTTAATAGTTAACAACAGAGAGTGCTTTATTCGGTCGAGTCGAATCCATTAAACCCTTCAAAAAGATGTATGTATGTATTTTCTTATATTGTAGATATGTTTGTATAGTAAAGCGAGGCGTGAACAATAACGAACAGCAAGTTTTGCAAGATCGGCATGTTTTCTATTTGGATTTTAGCTTAATTAAATTTTTTTATCACCGGTATTCTTAGATACCCTCTAAGTTAAGTATCCATATTATGGGGACTAATAGAAAACAATGAGCTGCTAAGTTTGGGTAGCTGCTGTTTGCAGTGGCTGAAAATAAACTAGCTCTAATATTCTAATAAAATTATACTATTTTTCGGATTTAATATTTCATATTCAAAACAAAATTTTCCATTATCCATAACCGGCCACTTCTATACTTGAACAAAAAGACTGTTAAAAGGAAAAAAAAAGATTGCGTTATTAAGTAAATATGCATAACATAATAACAAACCTCAAGCTTCAGTGTATGGAAATCTATTCTATGCTGGGGCACACGTCATACATTAATAAATTTAATTCCGGAATGTTTATAAATCTATACACTTGCTATTACAGTGAAACTTTGATATAACAAAGTTGTTTTTTAAGCATTGTTATAACAAATAATGAAAAATAACAAAAATAATTCGTTATAACCATAGTTTTTTTTTATACAAATTATATATTAATGGAATATACTATAAAATAATAATCTCCAATTATTTTATTTAAAATTTTATTTGCCTAATTCAGACTTCGTTTTATAGAGGCTTATGAATGGATACTTGGTTGTATAGAGATTTTATAGCTCAGAATTTCTTCTTTATAGCTATAGTGTATTTTTTTTTTCAAGAGTCTAGATTGAAGATCGTTGTATAGGGTTTTTCGTTATATTGAAGTTTCACTGTAGTACAGTAAAGCAGTAAAAATGAAACTTCGGTTTCAATATCGTCTAGTTCAAGACAAGTTTCCGTCTCATCTAGTGGCTTCGGAAAACCCATTATTCAACTCTCGTATCAATTAGGATCCAGAATATATATTTTCCTTTAATATTGTGGAAATAACACAAGGAAAGAAAAAAATCCATAAATACCCGTAAAACTTTTGGTAAAATTTTTTACCCTTTACTGAATATGAAAACAGAATCCTTTTTTGTTTAGTTTAGTTTTCTTTACAGTTTCAGTTTCAAAAATTCATATCCAACAAACGAACATACAAAGAGATTCAAATGACATTTATTCAGTAAAATTTTAGAGGCTAAGCACACTATTACACATATGCCATATTTAGTTATCCTAAAAGCATATTCAAATTTAGCCATTTTTTTAAATATCGCTCTCTATCTCTCTCTCTTTGTCACACTTTTCGTTTGGGCAATTGTTACAGCAGCAGCAACATCATCAACATGCCAAAAGATGTATGACAACAATTTGTAAGTCAAGTGTAAATACGTTGCATTATGAAATGCTGCAAGTTCTTTCCACTCTCGTGCCACCAACACAGAAATGTTGAAAATCAAATTGAGAATAAAGCAACAAAATATTATAAGAAAAATTTCCTTTTTAGATAACAGCAAGCTAAAGGAAGTAAGCTAGACTGCGCCCAATACTGTTGTAAATGTTATTGAACTTATGTTGCTTTCAATCGCACGTTACCGCATTCTTCATACAACAACTCTACAAGAGTATCATGCTAATATCATTCGCAATTTAATGAAAAGAAATGTAAGCAGATCCTGTCTAAACATTGCGGAATTAAAACAACAGACATCAAAATGAGAAACAATTTTTATCTAATTTGATCTTGCCTAACTCTCTAGTCTTGTGGTTGCGGAAGTAGTTAACGCGTCGACTATAAACCAAACTATGACATTTCCTAAACATGGATTCGATCCCTGGTAAGGGCAAGTCGATCAACATCAACAATTTCTCTGATGTACATTAGTGTGGCATTGTAATAATCGTTCTTAGACTGTTTAATTGATGAAGGCATAGTGGAACGTCATTAAACTTCGCTGGTTAGCAGAATCGTGGGCGAAGATCACACAGCTTAAGAAATTTAATGCGTTTTCTTAACAGCAGAGGCCCTGCAAACTGCACTAAAAATGAACAAAAACGTACAATAGCAGATTTGTTATAGAATTAAGCCTTCTTCCTTTACATTTTCACCATTTATTATCTCTACCCTATTCCTTTCTCCCTATATATCGTATATATGTGAGTATGTCCGAGCTTCGACTCCATCATTTGAGCATTCTGAATACCTATTGTAACAGTTTTTCTAAATGATTTACTTTAACTGCTCTTAAGAAAAATTGTATGTATATACAATGACAAATTTATGTACATTTTTCACTTCAAACTTTATCTATTCTATTCATTTTGTTTATCTTACGCGTAATTACCTTTCGACGCCAACTAATTCAAAGCTCTTGGCGTTGCAATAACGCATACTGGCCTGCACTTGTGGTTTTATTTTAAAATAGTTTATTTTTTCGGTTTGCTCTTTAACAATTTTTTATTTTTTTTTTTAAACACTTATTGTGTGCACAATATTTAAAGACGCCATAAGGTGGAAAGAAAGTTGTTGGTTGAAAAAGTTTATACGTTGCATACTTGTCTTGCAAAGAAAATAAAAATGTAAAGTGAAAAGCCGTTTAAATATAATATGCTTTCTTTTAAGCAATCATACATCTCTACGCCATATGCACTTCACATTTAATATCAGCTAAAGGAAGAAAACTTAATAGCAACAAAATTGGTTGGTCATAAATGCGAACAGAATACCAACACATGCATAACTACCAAACACAGAAGTTAAGAAAAAAATAGCATTAAAATTAATATTTGCCAGAAAAAGCAAAAAAAAAAAAATTAATACGAGTACATATTTACTACAACTAAAAAAATAGCAAGGTGCACAGTGGGTCTAGGATATAAAATTGCTAACATTTTAATTGTTTTTAAGAGATTTTTTTTAATAACTTTGTGATTTGGTTCGAGGCATTAAATTTCAAATTGTAGACGACTGCGAATTAATATTAATAAATCTCTTGGTTCTTTTATATTCCAACTCTTTTTTAGATGCAGCAAAAATGTTAACCGTATATAGGAAGTTTCATATTAAAAGCAAATACATATAAATTTTTTTGCCATTTTCTTATCTGGAAGGTTTTCTAATAAGAGTGATATGATTTCCTAAAAAAAAACACACTTATTGTTAAGGATATTCAAAAAGTTTTTATTTATTGTTAACTGCAATCGATACAATTAAATTCTAAATAAAACGTCATTCAAATGGCCTGCACGACTTCTTCTGCAGGAACGAATTCGATGAACCCAATTTTCGAGCACTTTTTCCATCAAGTCGTGTGTATATGGCACGTTAAATATTGACTTGTAAAGCTTGAAGAGAGTCTGGTTTATTTCGGAACACCAATGACTTCAAATAACCCGACAAGAAATAGTTTAGCGGTGTTAAATCACAACTTCTTGGAGGCCATTCAATATCACAATTTCTTGAAATAATCGAATCTCCAAACTTTTCTCGCAATAATTCAATTGTTGCAATTGCTGTGTGGCACGTAGCCCCATCTTGTTAGAACCAAATGTTCTCATGATCAACTTCTTCCAATTTTATACGGATGCAAATCCAAATCTTTTCTCAAAATCCGCCAGGTTGTGGTCTGACACAGTCCCAATTGTTGAGAACGTCTTGGAATCGACAAATTGCGGTCTTTAGCAACACTTGCCTGAACGGAAGCAATATTTGCATTACTTCGAGCGGTTCCTTGTCTTATTGCCGCTTGAACATTATGTAAAGAAAACGTAAGCTCAAAATTTTCGACAAGTCGACGAATAGCGAGCACACTTAAACGATTATTACGACCATAAAATGGCAAAAGCGAACAAAAAGAGGGAAGTGGAGAACGATTATTTTGATAATAAAACTGAATAATTTCTAAACGTTGTTCTTGCGTATATCTCTCCATGATGAAATTGTAAGCACTAATGAATACAATGAAAAACAAATGACAGATCATGACATATTTTAAATGGACAAAACGTCACTTCAAAATCATATCAACCCTATTGGAAAACCTTATATAATTTATTAGAAGATGAAAGGTGAAATGCTAGGTCCGTACTTCTTTAAAACCGATGCTGGTCGGAATTGGACCTCTAAAATAGACTACGTCCGAGCCAGCTGTGGCGGTCATACATTAGAAGTAAAATTATGGCTGACTTCCAAAACGTCAATTGCTTTGTGTTTAAACAAATCATCACATTTCATAACGCCGCAGTACAATAGTTATACAATGTATACCATTTGTTGAATCATTTTTTCGGAACTTTGCATATTTACATATGTGATTTACATACAGTAGCAATACTGTATGCAAACTTTGTATACGAAAGTTTTGGAAGTCAGCCTATATTGCCAGAAGATTATCCTTCGATTAAAGGAAATTTCATGTTAATTTAAAAAATTCATCTTTATATTATTCCATTTCATTGTTATATAAGAAATACCCTTTATAAAACAATTAAACTAATTTTTAAATACTATTCCCTGTAGTATTATCAGTATCTTGAAAATTTCTGGTAAGATAAACCACTCAAAAGTGCAAAAATATTTATTCATGATTATACAAAATATTTTCCCATTCCCCAATATCCTGTGGTGGCAGTCACAACCCTGCAGTCGACGTAGCTAGCGAATGACTAACTATTTCGCCAACTACCAGTCGTTACCACTGACTACCAGACTAACACTAGTCGGCAAAACCCAACCAAAATGTACCAATTAGATCACTAGTAATATTTCCTTAATGAAAATTCTACAGAAATTTAAAGTTTTTTGGATTTTTGTTTATTTATCAAATTTCTTTTTCAATATATATAAAATTTTCAATTAATTGTTTTTTTCTTTTGCATTCTGCTGCTCATTTTACCTTTTTAAAATAAACACTTCTTTTACTAAAAATTTAACATTCACTGACCACGAAATTCTAATTGTACGCCAACACAAAATCATAACACTCACATAAAATTTTTTTTTATTTTTTTTAACTAGTAAAAAAAAATTTGAGGTTGAAGGCATTAATATTTATGCATGTACTGAGTGCGTGTACATACATGTACATGCGTGAGAGAGTCAAAAGGCGGGCTCTTGCATTACTTCTAGCAGGTGAAGTAATTAGTCCATTTTTCGTTAGCGAAATACCTAACGATTTCGAGTCAATTTCTACTTTTAAAACTGGAGGGAATTAATGAACACGAACACCATAACACATAAATGGTTATGTATGTATGTATAAGCACATACGTACATACATGTGTGCATATGTAAGTGATGTTTAATTCCATCGAAATAAATAACATTGAGCTTTCGATAATTTATTGATTAAACTTTATTTTTCTTTCAATGACATTTTGTTAATGCGAATTTTTAGTGTGATGCAGTTCTTGAATTAATCTTTGATGTTTGCAAAAGACTGATTGAAACGTGACTAAAATCTAACATTTTTGATTTTGGTATATAATTACATTTTCTACAGATTATTCAATGACATGTTTAATCAGTCGTTGTCGTTGTCGTTATCGTTGTCATTGACATTTTCAATTTCTCCATAGTTTAATGTTATTTTTGCACATTTTATTACATATGCCGCTGGCTATATACATATATACATATACATTTATATGTGTGTACATCCGTTATAGTTAAGACAATTCAATCAGTTTATTTTTGTATTTCTACAGAATTGTTTTTAGCATCTTGTAGTTGCTAACTAAATTATTTATCAAGAATCCTGCTGAAAGGGAGAAGAAAAAGCTTAGAACTATGTTGTTTTCCGATAGGTAATCCTCGAAGTTATCGACTTCGTATGAAAAAAAAAAAAAAAAAAAAACAACGTGACTTAAAATAAACTAGTTATGGCCTTTTTATAATAAGGTAACGTTATGCTTAAACTTTTACGTGTAATAAGAAATTTATTGTGTTTTCATACTTTTTATAAAAACTGAAATCAGTTTTAAGAATATTTAACTATAAGATCATTCTAAATGACTAATGATAAGGAAAGACATGCAGTAATAATGTTTTCTGAAATGTTTGCATTCATATAATGAAGCTGATACAAAATATCATATTTTAATTCGATTAAAAAAATGTCTTAATGGAAGGTCACATTAGACAAATATTTGCCTAAAAAATCCTAACAACCAAATACGCAAGAAAAGCGTTTTGATTTTAACAACAATTTATTAAGATAAACAGTTTGCAATAATATTGGATTCTATGACATTTTTTTCAAGTTTTTAAATCAGAGAGTTTTCCATTGACAAGTGTGATAGTACATCGTACAAATTATTTTTTTATGATCAACACTCTTTGAAATTTATAAGATAAAATAAGATGTTACTCCATATGGGATAATTATTTAGAAAAAGAAAAGCAGCAAGTAATTGTGCCAGAACTTCGTTAAAAATCGTTCAATATAAATAAAACTTTGCCCAGAGATACTTTTGAATATGGAGAATACGGTGGTAATATTAATTCAAAATCAGTTTACCTCGACTTTAGCACTTTTTTCCATACAAATGTCCTTTTTCTAAATCTATTTATCGATTTAAAATCGGATGATATTCAAGTAAACTACCCATAACTCTAGTTTAATTTTTTTTTAATTAGGACCAGCACAAAGAGGATGACCCCTACGTATGCAGTCCACTGTGCCAGAACTCAGGGAGAGGAATAGGATAGAGTAGAGGAGGTAGATGTTGAAAATAGAAGAATTAACACTTTCTCAACTCTGTTTTGCGCGTTATGTTAATTTTTAAGGCTGTGTTGAGGCGCCTCCGGCGTTAAGTAGACGCATTAACTGTGTTAAGCTGTATTAGCAGGCATTTTATTAATTGTTTTACTTCGCCGATGTTTCCGCTAATTAGCGAAGGAGGGCGATGTTGTGTACATTAGCTTGGAAAGCATCAATCGCTGTCGGAACAGTCGCTTAAATAGTCTGACAACAATTAATACAATACCACACTATTTTACATTCGAGAAATTAATCACTTGCTCTGGCCAGGGTTTTAACCCAAGCCCCAAGTCATTGTTTGCTTATTAGTCAACGCGCTAACCACTTCAGCCAACACCACCCTGAAGGTGTACGCAAAATTTAAAAACCAGATTCTTGTTCTCGACAACGTCTACCT
Organism: Lypha dubia; assembly: GCA_947311025.1. Lineage (NCBI taxonomy): Eukaryota > Metazoa > Arthropoda > Insecta > Diptera > Tachinidae > Lypha > Lypha dubia. The sequence goes on from OX371261.1 coordinate 50,183,386, forward strand.
GAAGAATCTTAACAAATTTCAGAAATTTTTATTTTATTTATTTTTGTTGCACAGTGTTCTAATCTCTCCAATGAAATAAATGAAATGATTTTTAATTTGTTTTTTTTTTTAATCACTAAGACAAAATACAAATTCTTGTTACGATATTATTGTAATGAAATAAAAAAAAATTGTTTCTTTTTAATCAACACACTTCAAAATTAATTCGCCTCTAGAACACTTGCGATTATTTATTTCCACAATCTTTATTTTTTATAAATTGGTCAGTCAATACGACATCAGTATAAAAATAAACTCGAAATTATGGCTTTCTCGTGTCAAAAATATGGTTGGATGATTGTTTATACCCTACAAAACAAACAAATATATTAAAGTAGTCCCAAAGGCATCATGAAATTTGTTGGAGACACACACATACACAAATATACAGTAAATTCTGTTAACAAACATAATATCACAAAAAAAAAAAATAAACCAAAAAAAAATGGAAATGTGTTTCGTTTTTATTTTTTATTATAAAAAGAAAGTTGAGTTTTTCCACCCACAACAAAAGAATCTGTAAGCGACCCAAAGACATAAATACTAAAAATCAAACAAATACTCTAGAGCAAACAAAAAACTTTATTAAATTTCACTAAAAGTATGATGATAAATTTGTGTGTTTGTATCAAACAACCACGGCCATTTTTCATGTCTTTCACGCAAATGTTTTGGAAAAATTTATCTTAAGCCATATTTTGTTGTTAAAATATTATTTTGATTTTATTACTTTTATTTGTTGTTTCGGTCATTGAAAGCCAATTAACAGCTTATAACAATGACAATTTTCATAAGATATTTAACAAAATTTATTTCAGTTATTTACTCGTATTTATTTCTTATTTGGTACTCTGCTTTATTTATTTTCAGACTTTGTCTTTGCGATATTTGTGGAAAACAACCACTTGTGCTTATATTTATTCTTGATACTTTATTATCTTATTAATGTAATAAAATTAAATGCTCATTAGTTACACAGAAAGATTAACAAATAACTAGAGGTTGGTCTGGGTGTCAACTAATTGTACATATTTAGTAGTTTGTTTTTATTTCGTATAAAATAAAGATTTAGGTTTATTGCTTTTAATAAATTGCAAATAACTAGAGTTTGGAATATGTACAAAAACAATCTCTATATAATTATCAAACAAGAAAAAAAAACTTTAATTATACACTTGAGTGTTTTTATACGGGCAAATCACACATTCCACCCGAAATTTGTTTTCATTCTATAATTGTATTCCGATATACATATTTTCTATTTCGAATTTTACTATATCCATAGGAGTTTTCTTGAATTCTTTTTACTAAAAAGCTCTTAGTAACCGTTTAAAGCATATTAACGCTCCTAGTGTTTAATACAAGTTAAGTTAATAAAAAAAAATCATTTCAATTTCATTTTGATATTTTAAAATGTTTTGATTAGAAACAAAATATAATTTTTACGTTTTCTAAAGACTCAACTTTCGGAATTAAGACTACTTTTAGCCGAAATTAAATTCTTTTGACTGGCTGATAAACATGAGAAATATAATGAAATCATTTGTTTTTCAAAACCGTTTACACAACACTTTCCATTTTAAAATCAATGACATAATTTTGTGATTTCCAAATTTGTATACTCGCTTAAAAAACATTCTTTAAAATGACGATAAAACAAAGTTACTACTTCTCAAGATTCGATTATAAAAGTCTTATGACTTGTAAAAATCATTAAGTTGGTAATTCAGTTGATCAGTAGATCTCAGATTAGGCTTTTTTGGAATTTGGTTATTTTAAAGATTGCATTTTCGTGGAATACAAGTCGTTTTGATAATTATGCCTTATTAATTTTCTAACACCCAGCAACTTAATATATAAACGAGATGCCTATTTTTCTTTCCATAATATAATTTTTTTTTCCAATCTCTTAAGATTCAAATAATTTCAGTACCATCTATTTCTATGCGCCAAAAATTTTTTATAAACTGATATTGTTTAAGACAACAATTTAAATATTTATTATACGTTTATTTCATATTTAGTACAGTCGTATTAAAGCATAATACGACTTAATAAAAGAAGTGAACAGAAATATTTTGTGGTTCTTTAGCAATGTCGTAGTTAAATGAAGCTTATGGTAAATTTAAAAAAGGATTATGGTAAAAAAATAAGAACAAAAATACATACAAAGACAACGAATTTACATAGAAATCTATCGGTAAAAGGAAATATAAAGAGGAGTAGTTTTAGGCTGTATATAAAATGTGTAAGTTTATAAAATCCTTTATATACAAACCTATTTTTCTACACAATATTTTATTTGCAAAGTTTATTAAATATATATTCTAAACCGTCCTAAGTTATAGATCAGATCTAGGCCAAGTTCCGGCCACACAGTGTGTATATTTACACGAAACCATTCGAGCTGTTTTTACCCCCTCATAACTTTGCTCTTCTTGATCGTATTTACACGAAACCAATTGAGCTGTTTTTACCCCCCTCATAACTTTGCCCTTCTTGATCGTAATATAATGAAACGTGAAACATAAGGTCTCCCCATAGAGGTGACCTCACAGGTTAAATTCTACCGTAAAGTTCTACCGTAAACGCTTCCCGAGATATTAAGGTGCGAAGAGTCCATATTTTAGTACATATTCACTCACTCACTTACTCACTCATCAATATTATTGGGCACTTCCAGTATAGCTAGAGAGCTGAAACTCGGCCTTTCTAATGTGGAAGAATTCTTGGAAAAATATTGCCAAGCTTATAGGTTGCCTAGAAATGATCTCATTATTTTTTTTTTGGCCGAATATTTTGGATAGGAACTTTGCCTTATTTTCACATTTGTGTTTTTGTGCGGATATGATTTCACTACACAAAAGTTGTAAAAAATTAGCCACTTTTAGATCACCTTAAATTACAGAGTGTCTATGAAGAACAGATCATAAAAGCTAACTTACTTTTCGAATTTGTTTTTTTCAGACATGTTTTTGTAAACGGATTAGCTATTTAGATACTGTGATAGAGTTTTCACAGAAGTCCTTATAAACGAGCCTTTAACTCATACGAACTGGTTACCAAAAAATATGTATCTACAAATTTTACTTTTGACAAAAAAAAAATATCTTAAGCAGTGCTAACTTAAGGCTCCGTTAGCCGAGCGCTGCTCTACCGTACCCGTACTGCACCGTACTGTTAGCCCGTTGGTGTACTTATAGAATATTTAAAAACGTGTTTGACTATACATAAACAAAACAGAATTACCCAACAAACCAAAACGATTTAGGAATCCCTTGTAACAAGGGCTGCCTTCCTAAACGTCTTTATGCGACGTTAAAGCAGTGTTAAAATCAAGCAATTTTATTTTACAGCTCTGTAAATCAAATACATTATCATTAGAAACACTTCTTTGCTTTGCATACTTAAAATTACAATGACACCGAGACAAATTATTTTTAAAACTTTTGGAAAACACTCCACGAGCAATATATTTAATAGCTTTTTTGTTTTAAAACGAGATCATCTTGCACCTATCCTTTTCCACCATTGTTGTTTATAAAAAACATATACGATTTTCATTAGATTCCTAATAATTTTGTAAGCTTAGATAAAAAATAATTTTCATCAGGATTTGTCATTTGGTTTATTTAAAAATAACATAATTACAATAAACATATATAATTTACTTTTCTTTATTTAATTAAGTAAATTTATTCTTGTGTTACAAGCTTGTTTCATGCGGTATTCTTTTTAACTAAAGTTCGTTTTCTCCTACTTCAATTGAATTTAAAACATCTGAAAAATTTTAAAAGGAAATGGTTATGCCATTTGATATGCATATTTTATGAAAAACATACATTATTTCTATAGCTCCATTTGCACTCAGGCTACGCACACTCTTTTTCTTTTTTAAATAACTTTTCAGCTATTTGCTCTTTCCGGTAACAAAACAACAAACACAAAACTATAGCATGACTCATTTGCGAATATATAAAAATTGTAAAGTATTTGAAAACTGCATTTTGTATATAAAAAGTTTATAAATATCATGCTTATTAAAAGTGCTAGTAAATCTGTTATAAGTTTATTATACGAGTTACATGTTGCTTATGAAATGGTTTGCTGGGTAGTATATATAAAATAAATAAATAATTTATGAAAAATTAACAGCTGTTTACAACACAGTGATGGGCATTAAAAATTTTCAAATTGTTACTGTTGTGAAGAAAAAGTACCTAAGATATATATTTATATATACATATATGGTATAAAAATGTTCAGAATATTTGTGTTCATATAAAAATAATTTATATCCAAATCAAAGTTTATTAAACCAAGTGGCATCGCCAAGCCATGTGATAATTTTTTGCTTCACGAATTTCAATGAATCAATATATCAAAAGCAATTTTTGTTCTAAAAAATTAAATTTTTTTATTACACAATGATCCCAATAATATCATAGAACTATATTATATAATATATGTATATGTATGTACATATAAAATTTATGCATATATGTATATATATGTATATAAAATTCTTTTTACATGTGCATATATAAAAAATGTTTTTGCAGCCATTGAAATGTCTATTTGTTTGTTTTATACATCTAAGCATGAATATGTGTGTACATTTACATATAAATATGCAATTATATGTATATTTACATGTTTGGATTATTTTAAGTTGTTTATTCATAGTTTATCATCATTATAGAATAGTACCAAAAAAAAAAGAGCGGAAATACCCCCTTAGCATAAAACAAACTAACAGCCCATCACTGGCTTACAAATGTCACTTAACGGCCGTATGAAATTCTATTTTATTTAAACCTATACATTACGGGTACGTTAGTTATAAATTCGGTAAGCTTTTGTATGGCTTTTCCCATGCTATAGACGAACAGCTGACACATTACGGTACTGATGCGCTCGGCTAAAGGCTCCGTTAGCCGAGCGCTGCTCTACCGTACCCGTACTGTACCGTACTGTTAGCCCGTTGGTGTACTTATAGAATATTTAAAAACGTGTTTGACTATACATAAACAAAACAGAATTACCCAACAAACCAAAACGATTTAGAAATCCCTTGTAACAAGGGCTGCCTAAACGTCTTTATGCAACGTCAAAGCAGTGTTAAAATCAAGCAATTTTATTTTACAGCTCTGTAAATCAAATACATTATCATTAGAAACACTTCTTTGCTTTGCATACTTAAAATTACAATGACACCGAGACAAATTATTTTTAAAACTTTTGGAAAACACTCCACGAGCAATATAATTAAAAGCTTTTTTGTTTTAAAACGAGATCATCTTGCACCTATCCTTTTCCACCATTGTTGTTTATAAAAAACATATACGATTTTCATTAGATTCCTAATAATTTTGTAAGCTTAGATAAAAAATAATTTTCATCAGGATTTGTCATTTGGTTTATTTAAAAATAACATAATTACAATAAACATATATAATTTACTTTTCTTTATTTAATTAAGTAAATTTATTCTTGTGTTACAAACTTGTTTCATGCGGTATTCTTTTTAACTTAAGTTCGTTTTCTCCTACTCCAATTGAATTTAAATGAAAAATTTTAAAAGGAAATAGTTATGCCATTTGATATGCATATTATATGAAAAACATATTATATTTCTATACCTCCATTTGCACTCAGGCTACGCACACTCTTCTTCTTTTTTCAATAACTTTTGAACTATTTACTCTTTTCGGTAACAAAAAAAAAAAAACACAAAACTATGGCATGACTCATTTGCGAATATATGTGTTAAATTGTTATATAAACAATTAAGAGTATAAAAATTGTAAAGTATTTGAAAATTGCATTTTGTATATAAAAAGTTTATAAATATGTATCATGCTTATTAAAAGTTGTAGTAAATGTGTTATAAGTTTATTATACGAGTTACATTTTGCTTATGAAATGGTTTGCTGGGTAGTATATATAAAATAAATAAATAATTTATGAAAAATTAACAGCTGTTTACAACACATTGATGGGCATGAAAAATTTTTAAATTTGTGAAGAAAAAGTACCTAAGATATATGAATGGTATAAAAATGTACATATGTACATGTATGTATGTATATATGAAATATTTTGCATACTAAACTTTTGAGACAAATGTTACATTTTCGTTTACCAATAAGTTGCTAGCGAATGCGCAACTTTAAACTCGCCTTCTGCATAACTACTTTTTTTGAGTTATGACTCTATTGCAGCAAAGACTCGATATGTGCATACATAAAAAATGTTTCTGCAGCCGTTGAATTATTTATTGGTTTATTTTATACATCTAAAGCTTACAGTACACGGCATGTCAAAAGCCACATTCGCATGTGGCTCTGACGTAATTTTGACGTCACCATGAAGCTAAATTGGCAACATGTCGTGTACTTCCACTTTTTGTGACACTCACATGCAGCACACATTGATATGTGTGCCACATGTTCCTTTGTAGAGACATGCAAACGTGCGTATTTTAGACATGTCGTGTACTAGCTTGGTACATTTGAATTTTGACATTTGTAATATTTTTACATGCGCATGTAGCAGTCCCAAACATGTGGCAGCAAACATTTTTGACACAACATTTTTCAATAGTATGTAGCCAATGGCACTCATGCCAATGTTGATTTTCTCCAACAAAATGTGGTAGGAATTTAATGACGAAAAAATTTTTTTATTATTATTAATCACACGATGACTGAGATTCATGATAATTTTTTTGGTTTACGAGCGGGGTAGAGATAAAAGAAGGGTAGAAAAATTATCATATTTTCTCTTTTCCATGCATTTATGTGTATATCTCTTTGCTTTGGGGTTTTTGTTTTATTAATTAATATCTTAATTAACAGCTTAATTAGTTTGGGTTTTTGTTATTATTTCTCGTTATTGTTCTAAACCATGCAAAAGATACCTTCATAGCTAAGATGAAAAAATTCATGTATAAGTAGTAAATTTATTCAATAGTTAATAAAACAACTGTGATCGCCAATTGTTGCGTTGTTTTTGTGTCAGTGTAGTATTATTTAATTTTTATCACCATTTTATTGTTCATGGGAATTATTTCACGATAAAAGTGAATTTATTTTACTTTTTATCAGATGTTGTTTTATTTCTTCTTTCTCTTCGACATTTTATAAATTTGACTTCACACAAAATTTTAAAAACTAAACAAGCGCCATAAACATGTGACTATTGTACATGTTAATATGAAAAATGTGTACGTATGTTACATGCGGTGTACTGACAATACATATGTAGCCAATCAAAAGTTCACACATATGCTGCCATTGCAAATGTGTACGCTTCGGCTACATTTGTCACATATAAATTTTGGGACAAAACAACATTTCATGTACTACCAAAATTTTGAAGCATGTAGACACTTCTGCATGTTTAGTAAATGTAAACAAAATGCTGCAAATTCTAGTGACGTCAGAGCCACATATATGTACATACATATGTTTATGCAGTTACATGTACATGTACACATATTATTTTCAGTTTTTCAATCATAATTTACAGATATCATTATTAAAAAGTACCAAAGAGAAGAGCGAAAATACCCTTTTAGTATAAAACAAAATAACAGCCCATCACTGGCATACAAATGTCACGTAACGTTCAAATGAAATTCTATTTTATACAGATTGAGACGTTCCATCAACGTGACATTTAAATTGGGTAAGCATTTGCATTGTTTTCAAATAGTAAAACGGATCAGCTGTTTCGTTAGGGGACGTGGACGTTCGGCTAATTCTACCTTAACGGAGCCTTTAAAACAAACACAACGTGAAATTTCGTTCGAAGGTACTTTGATTAAAAAAAAAAAAAACAACCTTCTTTGTTTACCTCATCGTTTTGTCAGTATTTGTCGTGAAAATTACAGAATGAAAAAATATTTGCATTATACTGAGTTGCAGATGAACAAAACATTTTGTTTAGAAAGAAACTGAAAAAACAAACACGAGTGTGTAATCAAATGATTTGGCACAAGTGGTACAAAATTTCAAGTGGCTAAAAAAATCTTTTATTCAAATACCGAATACTCATGCCAGATAAATAAAAAAAAATAAATAAAAAAGAATTAACAAAATTCCCATTTGGCTGTCTTTTTGTTTATTATATTGTTTATATTCATATTGGAGAAAGTTGAAAGAACAGTACTCCGTGTTAGAACACGGTGGAAAAAATTCTATTGGTAGCCTAAGGAATGATTTACAAGCAAAATTAAAATAAAAATATAATACGGCCAGCTTTACTGCGAATGTTAAATTCGAAACGAATACAACATATTGGAAATTCCAAGGATCAGTGGAAAAATCCACATGAATATAGTATTCAACGAATACTAAAATAAATTGTGTATATTTAACCTCATATTTACAAACGATTGGTAAAGTTAAAATAGGCAGTAAAACCGATTTTCATATATAAAATTTGTACTACGAGTAATAACTTTAATAATCGTTTTTAAATATTGGAGTTACTTTTCATACGAAATAAAAATATCATTGGACTACATTTATGATGTGTTTCATTAAATGGAACTTATAGCACTTGAGACAACAATTGGATGATTCAAAAAAAAAAAAAAAAAAAATCCCTTGGAACTTTCTTATACAAAATTGGCATATTCACACTTTTAGAGGAAATCAAAAATATATTAATGGTAAATTTTCAGTAGTAATTTGAGGGTGGTGTTGGCTGAAGTGGTTAGCTTGTTGACTACTAAGCAAACAATGACTTGGGGCCTGGGTTCAAACCCTGGCCAGAGCAAGTCAATTATCATCATTACTTTCTCTAATGTACATTAGTGAGACATTGTATTAATTGTTGTCGGACCATTTAAGTGATGAAGGCATAGCACTGGTCACTAAACCTCTGTTCCCATGGCGATTGATGCTGTTCCAAGCTAATATACACAACATCGCCCTCCTTGTTCGGTTAACAGAAACAGCGGCGAAGTAAAACAATTAATAAGAAGCCTGCTAATACAGCTTAACAAAGTTAATGCGTCTACCTAACACCGGAGGCGCCTCAACACTGCTATAAAAATTAACATAACGCGCAAAGCAGAGTTGTAAAAGAGTTAAGCCTTCTACATGTTCAACATCTATCTTCTCTACTCTATCCCTCAGTCTGAGTTCCGGCACAATGCACTGCATACGTAGGGGTCATCCCCTGAGTGCTGGTCCTAATTAAAAAAAAAAAAAAAAAAAAAAAAAAAAAAAAAAAAAAAAAGGATGACTCATATAATTTTAATAAGATTTTTATATGAGCCACCCTGCAAACCTAATAAAAATTTACATTTTTATTGTCACTCATCCTGTTTTTCACAAATGATAATAAACTTTTCGATGTGAGAAACTCTCACATTCGTTACAGAAACGAGGCACAGATATCGTTTATTTTGTGTTTTGATTTTACAATAATACAATTTTTATACTCATAGGAGTGTTTTTAAATTGTTTTTAATAGCAAAGTTTATACTTAGCTGTTTTCATAGCAGTACAAAGATTATTTAAATGACGCACCTACAAGTATGATTGTTTTCTTAGTTTTTACTACAAGTAAAGTTAGTAGAAAAATTCATTGTCAATTCTATTTAGACTTTTAAATGTTTTGATTAAAAATAATATAAAATTTTTCGTTTTCTTAAGTCCCAAATTGCGTAATTTAAAGTGCTTTCAATTGAAATTGAATTCAGTGACATGACAGAAACTTGCATGCAGATCTATAAAAAAAAAATATGCAGCAGAAAAATTTTTATAGTCATAAAAAGTTCACTGACTGAAAATTTTCAAACCCATAGAAAATATAAATAATACAAAATAAATGCATTTTATCCGCTATTACTTCTTTAAGCATTGTTTCTTGCACGAGTTTCACAGAGACGCTGATATTCAAAGTTTTCCAGTTACTTTAAATTTCCACAACAATTCAAGTAAAACAAGCTGTAATGCTGTATTAGACAAAAAAAAAAATAGTTTTTCAGCCAAATTTACCCAAATTTGTATTTGGTAATAATCTCAGAAAAATTGTACACAATATTCAACATCATTTAGCCAAATAGTCAACCTTTTTTTTTGCCAACTGCTTAGACAACCGCTTTGAAGCCACTAAGTTTGAAAACAAATTGTTGGAAAAATAACAAAATCTTGCAAAAAAAAAATTGTCATGTATTATCGCAAAGTTATTCAGATGTAAACTGCCTCAAATCAGTGAAATGAACAGCATCAAGGGGTTTTACTCTTAAAAAACTTGGGGAAAAAAATCCCGGAAAATAATTCTGGTTTTTAATTTTATATTTTATGAAGTGTCTGTACGTAGTCGTTTGTAAGAAATGTGAACATATTTATTAAACTATCCTAGACGGACTAAGTCTTTTTTGGCAAATATTTTATAATCATATATGTCATAGAAATCAACTCTGATCGAAAGTGATTTTAGATCAGAAAGTTAAGTTTATAGAAAAATAAATTTTGTTTGTACGGCAACAACATAAAAAATAAAAAAAACAACAGTCATTTTGTTTGTGTAAAATAAATTTACAATTGTCAAAAAATAGCTCAACAGCATAGCTGTAAATGAAATATTCCTTTTTGAAACGTGTGACTTGCCCGTAAATTTCTTGGAAATTAACCACCTTGTGTGGATTCACATAAATTTTTCTTAAAAAATCCCTGCTTGGGATGTCAAAAAAATGTGCTGGAAAATGTGTTTTAACATCTGAGGGAGATAAAAAAAAACAAGCGGCGAAAGTAGCCAAATATAATTATCTGTGCTCTCGAGACCACTTTGTATGAATTGATTTATTCCTGATTGCATTAAATAATTCTTAAAATATTTAATGAAAAACTAAGAAAAACTTTACAATAAAATTTGTTGTGTTGAGAATTAGCAGCAACGAAAGCAAATGTTTGCGATTCCCGCGAATAAAATGCATTTCCAAAAATTTGCAAACTCTAAAAACAGCGCGACTACCATTGACTTGCTGTTGCAGCCAAATTTAAAGTTGATTCTGATGTGGATTTCGGTGGATTTTTTTTTACTTCTCTTTTCTTTTCTCTTCTTCCATTTTAACTTAATAAGCAGGGCTTTCGTAGTTTTTAAAAAAAAATCTTCTATTTTGTATTCATTTTTTTATATGATGTTTGTAGAATAATAGGAATCAGAGAAAAACATACATATATTTAAATTTGTATGTCTAAATATAGAAAAATCCTGTAAAGAGAAAGACACATTTTTTTGGAATAAAAATAAACATGGTATTTTAAGGCAGAAGGTTAAAAGTGATTGATTTGAATTTAACAAACTAACTTGTTTTTTAGTATTGATGGCTGACAACCAAAACGAATTGGAACGATTAGATAAAATGAATTGATTTATTATTATAAAGAAAATGTTATTAAGCTTGAAATTAATAAAAAAAAACACATACACAATAATCGTATAATCAATTTTTAACAAAAATATTATTTATTACTACCATTAGCAAATGGGTTTCATTACCAAAGGTTTATCTGTATTACTGCACTGATCTGTAACGATCATAAATAGATATTACGCAGATGCGGTTCTAGTTTCGAAATTACTGAATTAAGTATATAGAAGAACACGGCACGTAAAGATATAAATTTCAATATTAAAAATGCGCTAAAATTTCAGTTCGAAAATAAATGTTTTGACTGGGTATACTTATTATTCAACTAACATCCCATAACAATCATACGTTCAGAAGTTTACTAAACGACAAAAGCATGCTACAAATTTTTAAACCATTTAGCAACATCTAAACATATATGGACGGATACATAATATTTTTATTATCTGTAATATTACTCATACGTAATGAAACATCTGCATTAGTATTAAAAATATTTAAAAATCCATCTGTAGTTTCTAAATGGATTCGCAGATTTAAATGAAATTTCAGACACTTGTTCAGGAAGTATGGATGAACTTTAGTTTGAAATTACGATTGCATACTTCCATTTGAAGGGGACGTTAAAGAGTCCCCAATTAATGCAATTTGTGTGTATGAAATATATAATGAGATATAATTTTCTTATTTTGTATTCGTTTTAAAAAATTCGACTACACGTCCACCACTTAATACGTTCTTAGAAATAATACAATTTTCAATTAAAACGAACATGCACTTTTATATAATGTGCCATACATACTCATAGCCGTGATATTGAAAGTTTTTTAAATTTTGTTAAATCTGATGTAATTTCTTTTTTTTTTTTTTGCATAATAAATTTATTAGTTTAGTTTATTCGACCTTTTGCTTTATATTAAAATATTTATTACGCCGGTCAAGTAACTTACTTTTATGACTCTGATTGTGGTTGTAAATTTGGGTGAATAAAAAATTCCATATTCTCTATATTTAGCTTTCCAGCTGTAAGAAAAGCAAAGCCAAGCTAAGTAAAGTTTAAAAGCAGTTTTGTCTCAAAGTTCGATTCTTGCAACAAAAAAAAAAAAAAGAAAAAAAAATAAGAACGAAGAACGAAAAGATTTATCGAAGTAAAAACTAGTTTAAAATAAATAAAATTTTTTCTTTAGTAAAAATGGTTTTATATCGAAAAATATTTTTCAATTTTTATTTTTGAAAAAGCCAAATAAGACTTCAATTTCGATTCTGAACAGAAAGGTGCTCTATGACTAAATATTTACAAAATATAATTATAATAAGCAAATGAAAGCAAATTCAAGTAACGTTTTGTAGTTGCCTTAAGCTTAAGAAAATACATCATATCCGAAAGGAACGGAAACGTTATCTTGTACAAATTTGATTTGATCTTTCTGAACAAAATCTTAAAATCAAAAATATAATTCGTAAATGTTAATATTCTATAAACAGGACATTAATGGCTTTTAACTTATTATATGCACATATATAGATAATGTCCCCTTTATAAAACATCGATTTCCGATAAAAATTATAAATATTTTTCTCAGTGATTTTATTTATTCTCAATGTTAAACTTTTAATTATTTCAGTAATTTTATTGTGTTTTTTTCCTCTTGAAATGTTGGTTTTGTGTATGCCTGTGTGTGACAATAACTCGAATTACATTTGTTCATAATTATAAAGTCAACAAATTAAATATATAATTTAAAAGTACACCTGTATGCATGTAGATGTTTATCAATATACGAGTACAGTATCACTTCCTGATATTGGCACAACTACACATAAAAAATAACTCGTTCTAATTTTAATAGTGCAGAGCTGTATTTCCGAAGATAATTATTGGCTCAGCATATTTTTTTTAATTCTGATCCATTTATAAAGTCAAAGGATGTTTGAAGTCAATTAAATTTCTCTGCCAACAATTATGAGTGATAGTGTGGATAATAAATTACATATGTATGTATGTACATATATATTTTCTTCTTTTATTTATTTATTGTAGTAAGATTTTTTAATTTTCACAAGATTTTTATTTTCAGATTATTTTCTATGGATGACAAATAAATGAAGGTATGTATGTATTAAAATAATGAAAATTAATTGAATATTGTGAAAACATTTTTTCAATATATCAAAAACCTTTTTTTTTTTTTGAGGACTATATGAATTCAAGAATGATGGTATGAATTTATATATTATCATTTAAGTTCTTGGTTGTATCCACATAAACATTTTTGAAGCATGTTAAGCAAAAAGTTTATATAAAAATGTTTAACAAGAAATCATTTAGAACGATGAGAATTTTTCATAATTATTCCAATAATAATTTCAGCTATAAATTTTACTTATACCTTATTAAAAAAAAAAAAAAAAAATATCCTGTAGTGATCCATTCTACTTTGTTACATTAACTTTACATTAAAATTCATTAATGGCAAAAAATATTTTAGTCTGACTCTTTAATCACATTTCAGAGAGTTATTGATAAATATTGATATTGTCTGTTAAATTGTTAAAGCGTTTAAATTTAATTAAAAATATGGGGGAAAAATATAATTTATTTACAATATGGATGCTGAGCTCCTTTGTGTTGTATCAGCATGCTGTTATTTGATTAAATTTATTGATAAAAAAAAACAAATGAGTTGTACATATATTAAATTGGAAAATATTAACTAATTGGTTGCAAATGCAAATGCGTTTAAAGTTATACTTGTATATCTACATGCTTGCAACAGAGAGAGAGAGAGAGAGAGAGAGAGATATTAAACAAGCGATGTCAGAAAGCCAAACGGATTGTGCTTGCTTTATAATCACTTCCTGGAAAGTTAATCAATTGTTTTGCTACGAGGGCAGGCAATAATTAATTTTGAGTTTTGATTACCGAAACTAAATGGTTTTCTAAGGATCCCTCAAATATGAACGACTTCATTCTAGAGGATTCTAATACTCTGTAAACAATTCTTAATGGTATAGAAAAAAAAACGGCCATCTTCTTAAAGCTACATCTTTCAAATTAGTTGTCATTTATTTAGTCTGTTTTGCCAATTCACAGGGAATGACCATAGGGTGGTATTGGCTGAAGTGGTTAGCGAGTTGAGTACTAAACAAACAAGGACCTGGCTTCAAACCCTGACAAGTAATCAACATCATGAATTAAGTTAATGTACATTCATTAAATCTTAAACATTTGGGATGCGCTGCACATAGAGAAGAAGTAGTATTTATTTAAACGATGTTATATTTGACACATAATGTCATCAATATTTTTTTTAAGCGAATAAAAAATTTCGATAATATCTTACACACACTTTGTTTGATTCACATTTAAAGGTAGGATGGTGATGTACCCGTTTGCCCCCATTTTATAAGTATTAACCCGCATCGAAGTTCTGGTGAAAGTCCAGTGTTTTACTTGCGCATTTATATGAATATTATTAAATTATTTCGACCTGAATAAAGTTTACGATTTTTTTATAAATAACTAGAAAGCTATAAATTAACACAAATAGAATATCAAGTAGTTATAAGGTTTTCTAACAAGAGTGATATGATTTCTTTAAAACAAAAAACTCTTATTGTTAAGGAAATTCAAAAGTTTTTTATTTAAGGTGAAGTGCAACCGGTATAATTAAGTTCTAAATAAAACGCCATTCAAATGGCCTCCACGACTTCTTCTGCAGGAACGAATTCGATGAACCAAATTTTCGAGCACTTTTTCCACTAAATCAAGTCGTCATGCATGGCACGTTAAATATTGACTTGTGAAGCTTGAAGAGAGTCTGGTTTATTTCGAAAGACAAATGACTTGAAATAGCCCCACAAGAAATAGTCTAATGGTGTTAAATCAGAACTTCTTGGAGGCCATTCGATATCACAAACTTTTCTCACACTAATTAAATTTTTGCGACGTTTACGATGGTCCAATGGCTTCAGTTCTTGAGTGAGAAAAATTTTATACATATGCAATCCCAAATCCTTTCTCAAAATCCGCTAGGTTGTGGTCTTCAGCAACACTTTCCTGAACGGCAGCAAAATTTGCTTTACTTCGAGCGGTGCTTTGTCTTATTGCCACTTGAACATTATGTTAAGAAAATGTAAGCTCAAAATTTTCAACAATTCGACGAATAGCGAGTACACTTGGACGATAATTACGACCATAAAATGGCAAAAGCGCACGAAGAGTTGCAATTGAAGAACGATTATTTTTATAATAAAACTGAATAATTTGTAAACGTTGTTCTGGTGTATATCTCTCCATGTTTAAATTGTAAACACTACTGAATACAATAAAAAATAAATGACAGATTAGAAATGGCCGAAACGTCACTTTAAAATCACATCATCCCTATTGGAAGACGCTCTATAATTATTTTGTTTTTATACAAATTTGACAAACACAATTGAGCTTCCTTCGTATTTTCAAAATAAGTACCACAATTTTTAAAATATATTTTATTAAAAATGTTTTAATTTTAAACAAATGGGCAGATGAAATTATAAACGATAGATCTGAAATCATGTAGAATAATTTAACTACGGTATAGTGTAAATAAAATAATTTTATTCAAATTACAAAATATTAAATGTCAATTAAAAGAGCCAATAATATTATCGGCAGAATATACTTCGAATTAATCAAGTTCAGTATTACATATTAACATTTTCAATTAATAAAATCAAAACGTTTTCAGGTTAATTGAAGCAAAAAAATCAAGTTGTAAAGTCACTACAGTTTGCAATAAATACCATGGTAATAATAGTTAAGTCCTTCTTGTTTAAATTTATTGAAAAATGGATGACCTGAATATACGACTACGCTAATTAAAAAAATAAACTTTTCTTTTAGATATAATTTATTCAACAATTTATTGAAAAAATGACTGTTTTAAGAACAAATAGAAAAGTTTAAAGTAGGTTTGTGTAAATTGAGTTATAGGCCAAACATCGTACCTGTATAGCAAATTTCAATGCAGTCATAACATGATGCTTTAATAAAAATATACAAACAAATAAACCAACAAGAAAATATAGTTACAATCCATTTTTCTTTTCCATATCATATATATATATATACGGACGGATTAATATAGAGGCAGAATAATATTAAAAAAATATATCACACACCTGCAATTAAGAATTATAAATAAAATTCACAACAAATAAAAATAATCGAACTGTAAACAATTTTCTGTAACGAATTTATTATTAACAAAAATGTGAACTAAACTTTATGTATACATGTGAGCAACAAAAAAAAAAAAAAAAAGGACACGTAAATAACAAGGATAGCAGTGTTCGGTAATAACAAAGGGTTGGTGCAACAAATCAACAACAGCCATTATTACAATAAGAACAAAAATATATGAAATAAATATACTAAATAACAAAAAATATACTCTCTGAGTATGTGTGTCCGTGTGTAAATTATTCGAAAGCAACAATGAATTTTTCACTTCTTTAAACGTAAATAAATAATAAAGTGTGTGTGTGAATCAAAAAAAAAGCAAGACATTTACCAGAAAATATGTATCATTTTATCTTTTTAAGCTACAAAAATATCTTCGATTGGAGAGTCTGTAAGGTCAGTTGGTATTAAAAATTATTTCATATGAAAAATTCCATTATAATTCGTCGTAGGGGAATGCAATTTCTATTGTGGATAAAATATATTACAAAGGATTACAAACAGTTCTCTGAATAAGGTACAAAGATGAGCAGCTCTGTGGTAGTCCTTCATTGCCAGCAAACCGCTTTTCTTGGTGCTCGTGACTTTAATTGGATGTTTTGATGTTCCCACCAAAAGAACTTATAGCACTTGGAATTTTCTTAAATTCAATAAAAACTAAAATTAATCCTTAAAAAATAGTAATTTCTAAAACTTTTTAAGGGAAAATATACTGCGTGGACCAATTTAAAGTTTTATCATTAAACCAAATATTTTCACAAGATTTTATTAACTTAATTTTAAGAAACTCAAATATAATTCTCGGGCAATATTGTTTTAGTTTTATTTAAGATATGAAACAAATAACAAATTATTTTATAGTTTGTGACTAAACAATAAATGAAAATGTTCCAGACATTTGAGTTTTGTTTTATAAAACTAAGAATGATTTAAGCAAATTGAAACACAAGAACAAAAAGATGCAGTTATAACGAATATTATATCAATTTTATAAAACCATTTGACAAATATACATTTAAGTTATAATTTTATTAAAAAAAAAAGTATAAAGTGACATATTTTTTAAATGGCTGCGCAACAATCAAGTCCAGAACTTTAATATAATAAATATTACAAAGGTACTTCTGGCAAAGTAAAGAGTGTTTTTTATAGAGTGTCACAACTTTGAGTTGGCATCACTGCTTGATTAAGGCACCCATTGAACAGCTGATAGATATTTTCTTTTTGTTTAGTTTGCTTTGAAATTTCATTATGAATCGACTTACACCAGAGCAACGCGTGCAAATTGTTAAAATTTTTCTTCAAAATAATTGCTCTATTCGTCAAACTCATCATGCACTTCTTCATCTTTTATGGTGTACATTATCGTCCATCAGAGCAGCTAATTCGAAGAACACCAAGATCGTGTGATTTAACCCAATTAGATTATTTTTTTGGGATTATGTTAAGTCACTTGTCTACGTCGATATTACGTAACGCTCCATGGGGGAGTAAAAGATTTGTTACGTACCGCCACATGGCAGAAATCATTTTTTAACATTAATTTCGTAAAATTTTCTTTCCAATAAAGCCCTCTTCATTGATATTACAAATATATTCCCTTGTTTTATTATGATTTAAACTTGAGTCACTATATAAAAAAACAACCTTTACATGCGTCATGCGATGTAATTTTACTTTTAAGTACAAAATAAAGGACTTGTAAATCAAGTTCACTTAAAGATTTTTTCTAATTAATAATATTGTTTTTTCGAAACTTTCTGCAATCAATACCTCTGAAGCGATTTTTTTTTATCAAAACAAAAATGAAGTTTTTCAATTTCAAAAGCATGATTTAATTTTAAAAATAAAAAACTGCAGAGCTTTGTTCGAACTTTTGTGCCAACGTACAAAAAAATCGATTGCTTTTAATCAAATTTTAGCAGACGTTGTTTATTCAGTTAAGGCGTTGATTAAATTTTTATTTTGATAGGCTAGTAGTTTACAAATTGTTAAAAAAAAATTTAATTTTTCTTACGACAATATATTCGAATATTTAAAAATCTACCATACCGAATCAATTAATAATCTCCACGGCATCTAGATAATATCAGTTGCTTTATAATGTACACTAAAAAAGAAAACGTCCGAGGAACTTCAATTTAGTAGATAGGCACTCTAACCACCCATAAGAAACATAAGAAGAATATGGAAAATCAGTTTTCGCAATTGAAGCCCGCAACTTCAAGGGACACATTCCATCCGATTGACCAAAATACCTGAACAAATCGCAAGCTAACATTTTAACACAAATATTAGGAATTTCTTTTTAAGGTTGGTGGCTTCCTAACGAGAACATTTTTAATATCGTTCCAGACATTATGCGTTATGCTTTTTCTTGGTCAAATTTCATGGTGATGGGATGATTTTAAAGGCAGGCTCTTAATTAACAATGAGTCAACGAATGTTTTAAAATATATCGCGACAGGAAGTAGAATAAAAATTAAAGAAAAATTAAAGACGAGCTTGAGAGAAACTTCCTCAAAATGACTAAGACCTGCAGTTTGAAACATATATGTACAGCAAAAAAAGCCAATATGGTTTTCGAATGGAACTTTTTTTTGTGAAACTCCTGTCATGAATGTAGAAAAAATCATAAAAATCCACAAATAAGAGAAACTGCGAATTGGGAAAAAATTACCTCCACTAACATCATAATATAAAACGTATTTAATTAATAATATTTGTTTATATTTATACAGGCTAAAGTTTGTAAATTTAATAATCATGGAAATATTAGAAAAACACATTGCTCACACCTTTCAAGCAACAAAGGAAAAATTTAATATATAAACATCCCATTAGATTTCAACTATACATAGCTGAATAGAACAATCGTTGTTTTCGATAGAAGCCACTAAACCTCGTCAGCATTTATGTGTAAATGCTTTCACTACTTGTTAGGTAGCTCTCTTCAACGTGTTTAATAAAACCAACCCAAAGAATAACAAATAATAACATCTTATTACACCAAAAAAAATATTAACTAATATTTTGGAAATATTACTTAATATGAGTTTCAATTGGATGTCATGCCAATGCCAGTTTTTACAGAAACTCCAATTTTTTTTTTAACATTTAATTCGAGAATTTAAGGAGTATTAAAAAATTTCTAATATTTTTCATAGCAAGAAACTGAAAAAAAGGATCAATATTAATCTCAAAACTTTAAATAAATGGCACAATTACTTACTGTGAAAAAATTCATTTCACTATATTCCAGTCTAAAACGAAAATTGCAAAATAACAAACGGCATGACAATCCTATATTTCTAAACGCTTTGCTATTTCCCTATAGGGTATTACAAAAAGAGCGTCGTTTACGTCATGCTAACAAAAATTGCATTTGTCAGCATGAATACAAAAGTGAATTTATTTCAATTTAGCAAAACATAAACTAGTTTCATAATGTTTTCGTAGTTACAATAAAGGAAAATAAAATTATTCTTTCCTTAAAGTAGTTCTTGAGCAAAACTCTTCGTATTTGAAAAACAATTTTAAATTAATTTTTTTTTTTTTTTTGATAATTTTATTTTTTATTGAATCTTTAATTATTAATTAAATTATCAATAAGTTTTTCAAATCTTAAATCTAAAAAATATTAAATATAGGTTTAGCCAATGCTAAACAAAATTTTTAATTTCAACGGTTAATTTTTGTTGTTTTACATCTCTCGTGAACGGCTGAGAAAAAGAGTATCCCTTCTTTTCAGCCGGGTGTGGCCTCTATAATGAAGAATATTGCGCGCAAGTGGATTTGGGTGCAACACAAGTTTTTTTATATATTTTTTCGCGTGTTTTGAAAATACTGTCTTTACCAACGGAACGTCTAGGTCTTTATGAATTCGATGGTTTCTGACATACCAGGGGGCTGCTGTTATTGTACGTAGGATTTTATTTTGTCGCCTTTGAATTCTTTCGACATTCGATGCTGAGGCAGTGCCCCATAATTGGATTCCATAGGACCATATTGGTTTCAGGATCGCGTTGTATAATAGTAGTTTACAGTCTAGGCTTAGTATAGAATTTCTTCCAATAAGCCAATTCAGTTGGGCTGCTTTTAATTTCATTTGTATTAACTTTGCGTCTATATGCGATTTCCATGTTAAACGACGATCAAGATGAACGCCTAGATATTTGACAACAGTGTGTTGCGGTATGGTCTCGGTGTTAATTTTTATAGGCGGGCATGTTTCCTTGCGCAACGTAAAAGTTACGTGCACACATTTCTGCTCGTTAACTTTAATACGCCATTGTTTGAGCCAATTTTGCAATTTGGATATATACCCTTGTAAATTGCGGGAAGCTTCTACAGGATTTTCGTGAACGCTTAGAAAAGCTGTATCGTCAGCAAATGTTGACGTGTGAATGTTACTGCTTAACAGTAAGTCAGAGGCATATATTAAATAAAGTAATGGACCGAAGATACTGCCTTGGGGAACTCCGGCTTCGATCGACTGCGGTGGGCTTAAAAAATTGCCTTCCCTAACTACAAATTTTCGTTCAATTAGGTAGCTAATTAAAAGCCTAACAATGTTTGCGGGTAGATTTTGCGTTAATTTATGTATAAGACCTTCGTGCCATACTTTATCGAAAGCTTGAGAAACATCTATAAAGAACGCAGAGCAATATTTCTTCTTTTCGAAAGTGTCTCTGATAACATTCACAAGTCTGTGAGTTTGTTCAATTGTGCTATGTTGTCTGCGAAAACCGAATTGATGATCTGGAATGCATCCACTTCTAGTCACTATAGGCATCAGCTTGCTCATATACAGTTTTTCAAAAAGTTTCGACATATTGGGCAATAAACTAATAGGCCGATAGGATTCAACCATCGTATGATCCTTGCCGGGCTTTGGTATCATAATAATCATCGAAACCTTCCATTCTGCAGGATAGTATTGCAGCCGTAGAATACTATTAAAAATGAATAGTATAATTCTTTTTGCAATATAAGGCAGTTGTTGAAGCATTTTGTTGCTTATTTTGTCGACACCTGGGGCTTTTTTGGTGTTAAGACTAGTATTGGCCTTTTCAATTTCCACAATGCTAAATCTTATTGGTATTTCAGGTAAAGAGACGACTGGTGGCAGTTCAACAATATCAGCAGAAATATTCGGGGTAAATACTTTTTCTAGGTGCTTAACAAATAGATCACCTTTTTCAGCATCAGTTCTTGCCCAGTCACCATTAGAGGCTCGTAATAGTGGTTTGCAAATCACTGGCCTTTTAAGTCCTCTGGCTGCACGCCACAGCGAATAATCTGTTGATGGTGTTGCATCGAGTTCTTGCAGAAATTTTTGCAGCGAAGCTGTTTTTTGTGATTGTAAAACTTTTCTTAGCTGTTTGGTACACTCCTTAAGCCTTAATTTTAGCTGAGGCGATCTGTAACGTTGCCATTCTCGTCGAGCTCTCCATTTTTCAGTCAATAGCCTTTCTATATCTGCACAAAAAATATTGTTAAATCTCGCTTGTTGATTTGGTTGAATTGAAGAAGCATTAAGAGCAGCTTGTTTAGCATGTGCTTCAAACAACCTAATAGAATTTTCTATGTCAGCAGGTGTTCTCAATGGCATATTTTCCGTGCAATGAGCACTCAAATATTTTTTGTATTTCAGCCAGTTAATACGTGCAGGTGTCAGCGGTAAATCACATGTTGGTGTTGTAGTTGTGTGTGAGTAAATAGTGATAATAGTAGGCGAGTGATCTGAAAACAAATCCAGAGATGCTTCTATTTCAATCATTTCGCTGGGCACGCCTTTCATAATCCCAAAGTCGATAACATCAGGAATTTTTTGACGATCCGTTGGCCAATATGTTGGCTGACCACTTGAAACTACATTCAAACCCATTTTTGAAATTGCGTCAAACAAAACACGACCCTTAGGACTGATTAAACGTGAGCCCCAAAATTTTTAAAAGAATAAAGAAGAAATAAAAGAACAAGATATTCGCAATCCAAAAAGCTTAAACGAAATAATTAATTATTCGAAAACTATAATTAAAACAGATTAAAAAAAATAGTTTTGAGTTATAGGTAGTTTTTCCTTTTGTATTTCTTTCCAAGCATCCATCTAAGATCATTGATCAAAATTATAAAAAATTGAGATTTTTAATTTTTAGCTTTTTGGATTTATTATTCTTCATGTTTACTAAAAGGAAAAGAAAGGTTTGGCTGTATTTTACATAATTTTCTCCTAAATATAATTACAGAGTGATATAATGAACGATTTGATTACTGCAGCACTAATTTTAAAAAGAATTGTGAATATCAAAATAACTGTATTTTAAGTCTGCTGTAGTTAAGGTCTTAAAAACATGAATAAATATATAGAGATCATTGCCATGTGTCTCAGTTGTTATTTGTTCAGTTCACTTTTGGGTATTAAATCACACAAACAGGACGTGTCAGTATAATGATTTCAAGGCCTCTACACCTCTCATCAGCTTTCATTCGTCCATCTTTACAATTTTCGTAAAGTGAACACTAATTGGGAAGAATATCAACTATTTAACCAAGTTTTCAACAGAAATAGAATACGAGAATTAATTTGATTAATTTTTATTCTATTTTTGAAAAATTAAATTTTATTTATTACGAAATTTGTCACTGCTGATTTTTTATATATATTATTGTGCAAACTCATTTGTTTAGGGTTAAGCAATGTTTATATGCATTACATTGGTGCTTTACATAATCATCAGTGGACTATAGACATCAGTGGACTATACTTTTTAAAACTTCAAACATCTTATCAATGAGGGTAATATTGGCTGTAGTGTTGTATACTAAAGAATCTATGACTGACGTCTTTGGTTCGATCCCATATCAAGGCAAATTGTCAACATCATTAATTTCTACAATTTGCAATAGTGTGGCATTGTTTGATTTGTTGTTAGACTGTGCAAGTGATCACTAAAAACTATTTCGACTGCATTTGATAGTATTCCCAGATAACGTACTCTACAGCATCCTCCTTCGCCCGTTAGTAGAACCCTCGGCAAAGTAAAAGGCCAACTTCCTAAAGGCATGTTGCATAGCATAATTCGAAAAACTGGGTATGCAGTGCAAATAATGTTGTATCAGCAACCTTGCATTACAGAGAAATGCTTTGCATAAAAACGGCGTTAACGAACGCTACTATGCATTTTTTTTTACTGTAACAACAGTTGTTCATAAAAATATAAAATTAAATAAAAGTTTATTATAAAAATATAAAATAACAAATTGAAAAACAATATAATTATAATAAATAAAAAAAAAAAATACATACTCTGCCAGTGTCTAAGTATCAAACACTTGCATACCAAATAAAATAGATGCAAGAATTTGACAGCTGATACTCATCAAACGGAATTGCCAACAGATTAGGAACATTGGGCATTGCCAATAATTGTAGGTATGCGTTTAGGAAGAGTCTGCATTGTAAATATTCATTGCAACTTGCGTTTAGAAAATCGGCCAAACAATTAATAAAATCCTTTCTCTCCCTCTCTTTTAAACACGAGAGGCGCTGCAACACTGCTCAATAGCAGAGTTGTAAAGAAAGAATTAGGCATTCTACCTTTGCAACATCTATCATCTCTTACCTATCCCTTTTCTTAAGCTGTGACACAAACCATTGCTTAAGTAGGGGTCATTCCCCTAATGCTGGTCCTAAAAAAAGAATATTATAAGAGAAAAGTAATATTTATAAATCTAATCCGACTTGTCGAATACTTCAATAGGATTTTTGGTGTCACTACACCATCTTATCAAAGTTATTTATTCATAATTCCTATGACTCATGAAGAAGGATGTTTTTTCATCAAGTTTAATTATAAAATTGGAATACGAGATATGTTTATTGGAAATATTTATACATAATTGATAAGCTAAATTACAAAGAAATTCCTTATTCAAGTTTAATATCATTTTTTACTTGTGATTTCGTATAAAGTTCTCCTGTTAAGTGTGTTCTTATGCAAATCTTAGTTGACTTTTCTAGCATTTCATGGTAAGAAAATAATTTTGAAATAATTATCTAAAGTTTTATTATTTTATGTATTTTTAATTTTCAACAAGAAAAAAAAAACAGCTTTAACTCTGTTGTACAGTAAGATTGTATTATTATAGAGAAATAATATTGTCTTAAAAATGTTTCATACTTTCCACTATCAGTGTTTTTGTAGCACAAAGTAGTTTTCTTAGCTGTGGGATGTCCAGCATTTCTAGGTAGTACGAGAATTATCTGTATGTCTTTAAGACACGAACAACTTCCACCATCGTTATTGCCAAAGTTTAATTGTGGCTGCAGTTTTGTCTGTGATCCAATGTTTTTTTTTTTTTTTTTTTTGTTATTTCGTTTGCCTTTCTTCTCAATAATATTTTGTTTCTTGAAACAATTTCTTTTAAAGGTGTTGGTTTGTAGCTTTCTGCAAGTATTTTATTTTTTGAATAGAGATATAAAAATAGTTAAACAGCAAGTGAATAGTTTTGCATAAAAAACGACCACTTTTCTATTGTTGATGTTTCTGCTGTCTTACGCATTAATTCTGTTTTTGAAATCATTTTAATGTTTTAATGTATTTCTTTGCTCGACGAAACAATTCTTAAGAATTTATTAAGATATTTGTAATGGATTTTTATTTTTGTTTTTGTTCAATTTTTATTCTTCTTTAGTAATAAATTAAGTTGGAAATTTTTCCTTTTTAATGTATTTTTATTTGCTTTTAAAATTTGCTTTGCCAACAACTGTCTTTTGTTTGCATTTCTTTTATTGCAATTATCTGAATTACTTTTTTTGTCGTCGTCATCTTAAAAGTCATTTGTTGTTGAGTAAATTTTAAATGCTGCATATGAAAGACTTAGAATGCACTGGTAATATTTTTAGCGAAGAAATATATTGTGACGCAAATGCGCTTAAAAGAGTAAGTGTAGTTGCGGAGGGATGGGCTTAATGGTGGTCGAACATTTAAAGTTAAAGTTTTTGCTTTTGCACAACTTCTGGATGCTTTATTTAAGCACTTTTAATTTGTTCAGGAAACAGTTTTTGTGCTGTTTTTTTTCCTTCTTAAACTTTTACTGTACACGCAACTCAACGTATAGAAGAACACAAACACTTAGCAGCAGCAGTTGAAAAGACAATTGTTTAACTTTAATTATCTTACTTAATATTTTAATTAATACGATTTTGAAATAATATTGAAACAATTCTATTCAATTTGAAAGTAAAAAGAAATAAATTACTTTTTCCCACATTAACGGCTAAATTAAGTTGGTTGAAATTTAAAATTTTATTTTTCTAAGCAATAAAATAACAGAAGATCGTAAATGAAAAAAATCTTTTTGAAGTTAAATTGGTAAAAGTTCAATGTAACTTTATCGGCCTAAGTTCAATAGGTGAATTTAGATAAACCAATTTTTTTTTTATAGAGAAAGGAATCAGGTTAATTATCAATAATGATTCCTGGGGCTTTATTTTTCCTTTTTCCAATTCTCTTTATTAGGATTATTTACTTCTTCCTTATGGAAATCGCAAGTAAAAATGGATAAAAACTCCTCGGCACTGAATATCATAACACTTCACACAAAAAAAAAAAAAAAAAAAAAACAATACATGTACATCGTACAAGACATT
This sequence comes from Lypha dubia, assembly GCA_947311025.1. Classification (NCBI taxonomy): domain Eukaryota; kingdom Metazoa; phylum Arthropoda; class Insecta; order Diptera; family Tachinidae; genus Lypha; species Lypha dubia. The sequence continues at coordinate 50,209,705 of OX371261.1, forward strand.
TTAGTTAAAAAATTCTTTTAAAATGGTGTAAAAAGTTTCTTTATTTAAATATAAATTTATTATTAAGTAGTGATTTTTTTTTTAAATCAAATAAGTTTCTTATAATAAGAAAAATCTAACAATCATAATTTTACTCCGAAAAAATTATACTTTGAAGGAAATTTTAATTTAACTTAATTAATTAATTAAGGTCCTCCACTTTTGCTATGTTTTTTCATTTTAATTTTCTTATGTGATTGTTAAAGGTCGATTCTGTTAAGTTTTTAATGTTTTTAAGATTATACCTTATAGTCTTAAGGATTCTGTATATTTTTTTCTTTAAACAATTATTGTTTACAAAAAAAGCGCAATAAATTTAAATTTAAAATTTAATTTTAACTTAATTGCGCTTTTTCTGAAAGTACCCTGCAAACAATTTGAAGATATCGCCTAAAGTAATATTGCGGCAATATTCCGAAATTGTCATCTGTAAATGATTTTCAGAATATGAAACGAAGATCGGTTGAGAGTTTAAACGGTTGAACCGATTAGAGAGAAGGTAAGTGATGGCCCGTTAAAAACAGTGTGTCCATAAATTAATATGCTAATATATTTATGCATGATGTATCTATGTATGTATGTGTGTATGTATGTATGTTAGTATGTTAGTATGTACATACATTATTGAAAATGCAAAATCTTCTTTTTATCTTCCAAATGATATTTTAGCGATATCTTCTTATTGTCATATAAGTGGTTATCTGGCGATTTTGCCAGTTTATCATCTGGAAGAATCGCATATCGTATTGCTTAGGAGTATTGCTATCGAGACACATTACTGCCCGAAGGAAGTATCTTCCGCAATACGAAATCCTGTATTGCCGCAATAATATTTTTCACCCAGGCACTACATTTGGCAATAAATGGAGTGTATTGCGGTGTTTTTTGGGTTTGACTGTTTTTTTACTAATTCACTACAAAAAATGAGACTAGTCCATACATGCGTGTATGTACTACTCCATAATGGAGTAGGACTACTCCAAAACTAATCCAAATGTATGGGAAAAACATTGTCCAATTTTCATTGCGATATCCTAGGGGTGAACCACGTAACCCAAAAACTACTCTATGTTACTACTCCATGGGGTACCCACAGGGATTAGTTTTGAAACTACTATTTTTCTACTCCACAGAGCACTCGCAGTGATTAATTTCGAAATCATTCAATACCTACATACATACATATGTATATTACGATCTCACTGTCGGTAGCATAGACCCTAGAATGCCTCGCATTTAACACAAGACTGTCAAATTGAATTCATATTGAAACAAACGTTTTCTGTGTTTCTTTAAGCTGCCATGAATTTGTTTTAATTTCAATAGGGAAGCTGCCACAGTTTCAATTTAACTCTAAACAGTTTAGTGTTGCAAATGGTATTTCACTATAAATGTTTGTGTACAAATGAATAATTCAATAATTTTTGTAGGGTTTAAAAACATTTTGCCATACGAATGAATTTTTTTATTTTAGCTGTATAACAATGATGTAGGAAAAGACTTACTCCTGAGTAGTTCACGAAAATTTGAAAATTTAAAAACGGAAATAACGTCAATTTAAGTTAATATTTTTTTATTATGGTGGAAATTTTTTCAATATTTAAAGAAAATAATTTTTTAAATTATTTTAAGATTATGGCTTACTAATTTCAAAAAAAATCTTTATTATTTTTAATGTAGTACTTATGTGTACTAGCTACCAACATGAAGCAAGGTGTAGTAGTGAAGTGGTTAGAGTGCCTATTCTCGCTATTCTCGGTTTTATCTCTATTCTCGCTATTCTCGCTTTTGTCACTAGTCTCGCTATTCTCCCTTTTCTCTCAATTATCACTTTCATCGCTTTTCTCGCATTTTTCGCTTTTATCGTTATTATTGCTTTTCTTGCTATTCTCAGGAGAATTGTTGGAAAAAAAAAATGAGAGTTCAGTTGGAAGTTATTTTGTTTTTGCATTTAACCGTTCTATTTATTTGTTTAATTTTTGTGAATTCAATCAATTTTATCATTAAATAATTTTAATTTTGGTTATTATATGACAGTTTTATAAGAGATTTTTTATGACATTTCTTTCGATGACTATAACACGGTCGACATTCAATTTTGAATGTTTATGTTTGTTGTTTTCTTTAAATACTCTTTATTTCCCTCTTTCAACTGACGGTTCAATTATTTTCTAATTTTTTTTATTGGATTTTCTTGAAGTTGGGTCCAATAATTTTTTTTTTTGAGTGTCGTGTTTTCCTTCAAAATATTTAAAATATTTAAGGCAACCTGCTATTTAAAGACCAATTTTAAATTTTTTTTTTTTTTTAACAGAATTATGTGAGTGTCTCAACAACTATTCATTCAATCAGTTTATTTAACGAAATCAAATGTATAGTTTTAAATAATTATTAGCAACTATATCTAGTACTTTTAAAATTTTGTTTTTTGGAAAATCCAACTTTCTTAAATATCGGGTATTTTTATTCGCCAAGTGTAAAAAAATAGAAAACAGAAAACACATAAATTAAATTATTATAGATCGAACCATTAAAAACCACATTTTTCACTTTTCATAAACATTTGTAAAATATTTGTTTTGGAATAATTTGTTACAATTTTTTTAAAAACATATTATATATCCCTGAAGAAGCTAGCAGCGAAGTATTCGAATAAAATATAATTAATAACCTTTTTTTTATAAAATATGTTGATCTTGAGCTCTAAAAATAAGAATTTAATTCATTTAAAAGATTAATGGAAAATAAAAAGCAATAATTTCAAAATTTGTTTTATCCAATTTATTTGTTTCGTACAGACTTTGCAATTCTATAAAAATAATGCTTTAATTTTTTACTTTATAGTCAATCTTCTTTAGTTTTAGTATAAAAAAAGGATATATAATAGAACAGATGCCACAATCTAAAAGTATTATGTTTGTGTAAGAACGCATATACTCGTATTTAACATATAAACTTGTTTTCGTGGAAGACTGCACATTACTTGCAGCGAAGTTTTAGTTTATAAAAAATAGAATTCAACAGGAAAATGAAAAACATGTTTTTTTTATCATATTCAGTAAAGAAATTCAATGAATAATAAATATATTGATTAAGTTCATTTAATCAAACACTCATTCATTCATATTAAAAGAATTGAATTTTTTTCGTTTATTTTTTAATTTTCTAAATTTTCACCACTTTAACATATTGCTGTACAATAGTTTGATGCGTTACGTTTTTTCGATCTAAATATTGGAAAAGAAAAACATTTTTTATAAAATAACAGGAAAAACATTTAAACAAAAAAAAAAAAAAAAAAAATTCTATAAAATGTTTATGAAGCACAAAATTAATACACAATCATTTTGATGGCAACCAAAATGTGCACGTTGCAAACATTTTAGTACGATTCTTTTGTAAAAACACCATGAATGCATACATGAACGGTACGCATTGATAAATATACATAAAAGCATATTGCATTCAACGTATTTGTATATATGATCGTACATACACACATCCATACATACTAACATTTATTCTTAGAAATTATTTATGCAATGCATCCAGCAAATACTGTGGCTGACATTGATTGTTACAACGATGTGTAGTGTGCGAAAAAAATATATAGAAAAGGTTGCTAAAACAACATATTCCTTGTATTTGAAAAATTTAAATAAAAATGTTTTTGATTTGTAGAACTTGCTACCGGCCACAAAAAAAAAGTATTTTTATGAATTATATGATTTTTATTATGTATTCAAATTATACTGAGCAAAATAAAATAACAAGTTTCTAAAGATTGATTCTTGCAGAGAAGAAAATTCGGAAAAAATTACGACAATTAAAAAAATACAAGAATAATTATTAAGTGTTCCGAAAAATGCATGTTTCCCGTTAGAGGTTTTCTTTAGATGCAATTGAAAGCGAATAAGCCACAACCCACAGCTCGAAGTAATGCAAATATTGCTGCCGTGCACTCAAGTGTTGCTAAAGACCGCAATTTGTCGATTCCAGGACTAACTCAACAATTGGGACTGTCTGAAACCACAACCTGGCGGATTTTGAAAAAGGATTTGGGTTTCCATCCGTATAAAATTGGAAATTGATCTTGACAACATTTGGTTCCAACAAGACAGGGCTACGTACCACACAGCAAATGCAACAATTAATTTAATGCGAGAAAAGTTTGGAGATTCGATTATTTGCAGAAATTGTTATATTGAATGGATTCCAAGAAGTTGTGATTTAACACTATTACACTATTTCTTGTGGGGTTATATGAAGTCATTGGTCTTTCGAGATAAACCAGACTCCCTTCAAGCTTCACAAGTCAATATTGAACGTGCCATTCATGATATACGACGTGTTTGAAAATTGGCATAATCGTACTCATATTCGTTAATGCAGAAGAAGTTGTAGAGGCCATTTGAATGAAGTTTTATTTAGAACTTAATTGTATCGATTGTACTTCACATAAAATAAAAAACTTTTGAATTTCCTTAACAATAAGTGTGTTTTTTTTTAAAGAAATCATATCACTCTTATTGAAAAACCGAACCAGAAATTGATCTTTAGAAAATAAATAAAGACTACAGTCACATCCGTTTCTTGTTACTAATTTCCTAGTATATATACTTCAATTACATATTTATGTAAAAAAATTCCAATTGTAGATTTCCTTATTACATTTTATGGCAACGGTTCTTCTTCATATTTCACTCTAAAACTTAAACTGAGAAATCTTTATTTCATCATATATTCATTTATTATAAAACTCCTTCAGTTTGTTTTGAAGTTTTATTTTTGTTGATTTTTAAATTATCTCTTTCAAATTTCTTATTGCGAAGTTTTAAAAAAGACTTACTGCAGGAATTTTTACTGTTTCTAAGTATAAGAACCAGTGTAAAAATGGAAATAAGTTACATGTACTTTTTCCATTATGCTTTTGAAAGTTATATGCAACAATATGCTCTTAAGATGAAAACAAAATGAATATTAGAAAATTTTACAAAAGGATCACAATTATACAACACATACACACTAGTATGTAACAGAAATTGCCAATAATAGTTGTTTGTGCAACAGCTAGAAAGTATTTCGAAAAGCTTTAACAATTTTCTAGGGTATGAAGAGTGTGGTTAAGAGTAATTTTAAGGTGGCCATAACAACAGCTTCAAGCAGAGGAATTGTATTATATTTTTTAATAATTGTAGTTGTTGTTGTTGTATGATTTCTACTTTATGAGTTTTTTGCCTCCAGAATACGGTAGATTCAGTCGTCCAATGCTTATACGTGAATAATTTATTACTTAAAATACCTTGAAGTTGTTTTATAACAGGTCGGTCGACATTTTAAAATAAATAATTAACTGATTTTATGTAATTAAAATTTTTCTGTTATTTTTGCGAAGAAACTAAATTATTAGAAAATATTTTATCATCATTAAAATTTTGGCTTTAATAAAATATTATATCACAAATTTTGTAGTAAAACGAAAAAATGAATCAAATTTTTTTTTACATAAAACTTAGAAATTCTAATGGATACCTGAAAGATTTTTTTTTTTATTTTGAGGCATATTTCCTACAATTGTGGGAGATGTTGAATATACAAATGGCATGTTGGCCAGCAAGCAATTGCTATTAATTAATAGAAGTGCATGCCATCAAAACGTGAACGTGCATACGCTACTTTTTAATTTCTGCAAACATTTCTAAAATGTGTGTGAGTGTTCATAGAAGCATATGCACACACACGCACACGAAGCCATATACATTTACATAGAATTTATACATGTATGCTACATATACTACATTAGTTTTTAAATACTAAGAACATTTCAATAGCGTCACTAAAACCCAGTTGACCAAAACTTTTATTTCTGGTTGGATTAATATTTATTTTAACTGAACATGTCCTGATTGCTTTTATTGTATAACAACATGAATAACTTACAGTGAGAAGAAGGGATAAAAAAATCCTTAAAAGATTTCATGAAAATTTAACAAAATATTTTAATATTATTTCGAATAAACGTAATTATTATATGAACTTATATTGATGTACTTATGGAAACTAATATTATCAGGCTCAAGTTCATTTTTATTGAATCAATGAAAATTCAAATTAGTAAGAGTTATTTTATGTTGGAAAATATTATTACTTTATCCATCAGTTTAGCAGAACGTATCAGTATACCGATTTCAAGGCCGCTACACCTCTCATCAGCGTTCAATTGTCCATCTTTACTATTTTTGTAAAGTGGATACAAATTGGGAAGTATATCAAAACATCCATCAAGATCTATCAACTAACTGGAAATCTTTTCGAAAGTAAAATCATTGTTAAAAATTAATATATAACAAAAAAAAACAACTTATTTTCCCATGCATTTCAAGCAATTCATACTTTTCTCAGAACGGAAATGAAACAGGAAGAGACTAGAAATAACAAAATAAAAATATATGTGTACTTGTATTTTCACCTGATAAACACATAAAATATATATTTACTACATTGTGAGGACAATATTTAAAAAAAGCAACTTGTTTGCCGGAAAAAAGGAAGTGATGATAGAAAACAAAAGAAGTGCAGAAACAATACTATTAAATGTATACTTTACAGAAGTTTTTCATATTTTCAGTGCTGGAGATAGCAAATCATAAATACTTGATACATGCTTTTAGTTTGTGTTCCCTATTAGATATATTTTATAACTCCAAGTTTTCAAAATAATGATGAAAAAAAAATTAAATGCTTAACCCTTGTAACCAGTTACCAATGTTGAACTGAAGAAAATAGTATATTTCTCATAAACATTTATATTTTCATAGAAGGTAGCCAAGTATCATGCCATACTGTTTCTTGGAAATAATATTCCATTAGTTTTAAATTATTTATGTTTTAGAAAAATACAATTATTTGCAACTCTGTAACTTCATCGTAGAATGATTAGTTTCACCAGAACTGCACCGACCTCAACTATGTTTATTCTTTGTGTGTATAAGATGCAATTTTATTTATTTATTTTTATACCGCGTCATTAAATTAATTCATAATCTAACTTTTGTACGCAATTCAGTTTGCAATTTAGATATCCTTTACCCCACTTCTTTTTTTGGGTTAAATTTTTGTCATTAATTTTGGCATGATGGCAAGTGATTACCCAAAAGGGGTATTATTTAAGAGAATGTTATTGTAGCCGTTGTTTACTTTTGGTTTTTGGCTTTTCATGTTGATGGCCATGAGCAACTAAATGTCATTTTATGCATGCAAAAACAATTCTAGCATAACAAAAGTAGCACAACAACAATAACAACAAACATTTAGCAATACTGTTAAAGATGACAATAACTTTAAATTTTATACTCATACTTATAAATGTTATTTGTATACTTGTGCATATGTATGTATGCATGCATGTGTGTGTTTAAGTGAATCCACAATCATCGTACTATTTTATTAATGGAAGAATTGTTGTTGCATTAAAATGGTGACAGGCGTTGTTAAAATTGTTTCTTGTTATAGCAACACTAATGCTGTTGGCCACAACAATATTATGCTAGACATGAACATGAACACTTATGTATGCATGTGTGTATGTATGTGTGTATGTATGTTTGTACATAAACACTAACTCATGCACGAATTTGAACATATGAATAGATTGTCAATAGAATTTTTGAAATCCGTTTTATTGTTAAAATCAATTTGAGTGAAAAGAAAATGGATTTAAGAAATATATAATTTTAAATGAGAACCATGTTTTCTCTGGCATGAACTTTGTATCGAATGAGTTTTTACAAATCATGCGGATGAGTGTTTTAGTGTCGTACATTAATCATACGCCACGTTGCATATCGAACATTTACACACATACAGCCCGACCCACGGTGTTAACAGATTGACAATGCTGGAGTTTTCAACGGAAAAGAATTGATTTGCGGGCGATTTTCTAACCATCCATTTTATTTATTTGTTTAGCTTTTGTGCCATTAAACAAAATATAAGTTGAATCGAATCGTTTATTAGTAAAATTAAAGTAAAATTTGTGTTACTTCTACACTGAAAAAACAGTTTTACATAAATTCAACGAGCTACCGTTCCTTGAACTAAATTCTTTGAAATACAACGTATTATACGTTGTTTCAGTAAAATATTCCTTGAAATTAAAAGTAAAATTTTATGTATTTATGAACTCAACGTTGAAACCATTATTTTATTTTATTCGTTAAATTAAACAATGAACTAGTTTTTTGATTAAATGTATAATACGTTGAATTTGAGGAACTCGTTCATTTATTTAAACACAATGAACAAATACTTTGATTCGAAGAACATCTTTCTTGATTTTTAGTAATGTACGTTGATTTTGTTGTATGAATACGTTGGATCAAGGAATAAATTCTTAAAAATCAACGTACGGTTTTAACGTATGGATTTTTAACCTCAACGAACTGGTACGTTGAATTCAACAAGCCAATGATTGCCATACGTAGAATTCAACGAATTTATTCCTTGAATTTAATTGCTTTTGTTTGTTGAGTGTAGATATCCAAGTGAACAATATCGTTTTACATCGTGGGTGAGGACGATAACGTATAGGCAACCGGTTTTTACCATCTAGGTTTGGTTAAGAAACAATAAAAATCTAAATTGAACAAGAGGCAAAGAAATAGTGAATTTCTAAATTATTAAAACGTAAATATCTGATAATAAATTTTCGTTGGCGATCTGGAACCTAGTAGAGGAAGGTCACCTGAAATCCACTTTCAGTGGTTCTCTCCTCAATCTCTCTCATTCTACTAGAAACGGATTGCTGATGCTCTTAAGCAGAAAGCTAAAAATAGATGATAGAGAAGCCAAGCTGCTCCGCAACGAGATCCTTATGACATATTTTAGAAGCTAATAGAACTAAACAATTGCAAAATTTGTATAATATATACTTGCGCAATCTTATGGCCGCGTGACACGTAACCACGTCAGACGCATGCGTTTCCCATATAATGATTACTGAACAACTATGACTGATTATTGATAAAATATTTCTCTGTCCCCCTCTAGGCTATCATGGCATATACTTTCTAGACGGGAGTTCTTTCAGAAGCTTCCCCAAGCTTTTAGGAACGGAAGTCAGGTACTTAAATTTCTTTTTAAGGAGCAGCGGGTAGTTCTCTACCTGACTATCCAACAAATCAACTCTTCCTGTTCTTCTTACTAACGGTATCGCAATAAGTCCATATCAGGACCTAACTGGACTGTAATCTGTTATTCTTTTTACAACAACCTGCTTCCCTAACCTTAGGATATTCATCCATCTACTTAATTGCAGCTGCCGTGATTGAGTAAAGCGGACAACAACTCTGCCGATGAGGCTGTGCTTGGTTTCATAAGATCATGTTGTCAGATCAACTTTAAGTGCAGTTAAATTTTCTTTGTCTCATCAATTATAACGACCATCTGGGGAATTCTTTATAATTAAATTAAATTTAGTTCAAAATTTAATCATACGACCTCAAGTCTTGAGGGTGGTGTTGGCTGAAGTGGTTAGCGCGTTGACTACTAATCGAACAATGACTTGGGGCATGGGTTCAAACCCTGGCCAGAGCAAGTCAATCAATATCATTAATTTCTCTAATGTACATTAGTGAGACATTGTATTAATTGTTGTCGGACTATTTATGTGATGAAGGCATAGCACTGGTCACTAAAAACTGTTCCGGCAGCGATTGATGCTAACCAAGCTACTGTACACATTATCGCCCTCCTTCGTCGGTTAGCAGAAACATCGGCGAAGTAAAACAATTAATAAAATGCTTGCTAGTACAGCTTAACAAATTTAATGCGTCTACTTAACACCGGAGACAACACTGCCTTAAAAATTAACATAACGCGCAAGGCAGAGTTGTGAAAGAGTTAAGTCTTCTAATTTTTCAACATCTATCTAATTTACCCTATCCCTCTCCCTGAGTTCCGGCACAGTGCACTGCATACGTAGGGATCATCCCCTGAGTGCTGGTCCTAATTAAAAAAAAAATAAGTCGGAATAATTAAAATTTCTTTCGTTTAATCGAATTTTAATAAGTATGGTATAATACTAAAATTTTGTAATTTTAATTATTGCTAACCAATTCTTTTGGCTAAAATCATTGCATCAAATTCAGACAGAATTATATTATTTTAATGAAGAATGAAAAGAAATAAAAAAATTTAAATTTCAACTTGCACAACAGAATATAAAAACGTTGTTTTCGTCATAAACCATTTACGAATTATATGTGTTCATGTGTATTAAGCCTTCACTACTTTCAATTCTTCATCTTAATACTATTTTTAATAAAAATTTAAATACAATTTACTTTATGAGTTGAAGTCTTAACTGATGTTGGATATTGATTTTTCCCCTGTTGCTTAAAAATTAGATATTGTGTAAATATTTCTGAAAATAATATGAAAAAATTTTGCATTTATTTTAGATTATTAAAAAATTGCTTTATTGCTTTATCCTTTATAATGTAGCGGTACTCACTTTACGGGTCTTGCGAATTATATCTCACAAAAAAAATAGCCAGCAATCTAAGTGTCTAAGACCATTGTAGCAGTCTAAAGTCTTCCTCAAAAAAATTAGTCATAAAATTTGGTTAAAAGATTTGTTCAGTAGTAAAAATAAATGTTTTTGTTATACAGTGTAATTTAAAGGATTTAACGAAGCAAATTTTTAATGTGTATTTTTTAATTTTGTAGCAGCTACTTTCCTAAATAACAAAACTATGCTTGTACACTTGTATTAAATCTTGTTTAGAAAATTTTTACACTAAATCTATTTACTTTACAGCTTATTTATTTATTATGTCTAACAGACTTCTTCTTTTATTCTAAATGGGGCTAAACCACTTGGTACAACTCGAAAGTATATTTATACACAATTACAAAAACATCTCAGACAGTTTTTAATTTCCCATTCAAATGAAAAAGAAAAAAAACATTAATAAAAAACACTACTCATTTTACTAAAGCTCTTTTATTTATATTTTACTTTTTACTAACTTTGGCAAATGTACATATATATAAATAAAAAGTTTATTTTTTTTCACTAACTTTTGTTTGAAGGTAAATAAATGCAGAAACAAAAAACCATTATATATATATATAAACTTATATTTAGATTAAAGAGGCATGCAAATGCTTAAAGTTTTACACAGGTGTTGATAACGAAAAAGTAAAATAAAAAACAAAATTGAAAATGAAATATTTTATTCAAAAATTTATAAATTAAAAAACTTTAAAAGGCAGACAGGTACGGTGGTATGAGCATTTAAAAGGCAACAAAAAGTTATGCAAGCATTTATTAAGTTTTTATATCTGTTTGTTGTTACTAAAGTAAATAAAAATTTAGGCTTTAAGAGCTGTTTATTTTTGTAACATAAGTAACATAAATTAGTTAAGAGCTCTGAAAAAAAACTGTCTAAAATACTAAACAAGTCTTTGTGTATTTAAATGCCTTAAGAAGTATGTAATTAATTATTTAACTAATTTTCTAAAAGCTGTTGAATAAGTTCTTGTATTTTAACAATATTTAAAAAATTTGAATTCAAATGGTAAATTTTTTACAGATGCCAAATAGTGTTGACTTTCAGAACATACAACTCGAGACGACTTCAACATTTCGGGGATGCATCGGCGACTTTGAGCAAATTTTACCAACATCTAAACTGTCGAATTTGGTTTATATTTTCTCGTACTAAATTCATATCATTGACGCCGCCAAGGAGAATTTTGACAACATACCGTCTGCTGAGTGATAATTTGCATCTTCAGAATTTGTTAAATATTAACTTGAAGCCGAATGATCTTTTTTTTTCAAAAATAACTTAAATCACATAAATTATTTTTAAAAATGAGTATTTAAGATAAATATTTGACCCTAAATAATATTACTTCGTATAGGTACATCAATATAAGTTCGAATAATAATTACGTTTATTCGTAATAATATAAATAAAAAATATGATAAATATTTGGTTTTTACTCAATACAAAATACGAGTATAGTGTTCAATTAATTCCCCATCTGCTGTATAAGCACATTTCTGTTTGTGCTGTTCATCAATATCACGAAATTTAGTTTCTCCCTCCGTGTATACATGCGTTTCATGAAGGCCCTACTTGATTTTTAAGTTTTTTTTTTCATACGTTTTAAAACGTTTCATTGCCTTAACGTTTATAAAACAAATACTACTCAAAAAGTTGTATAAAGAAATAAGTCACATGTAACATATGAAGTTATTTCAAAATTCTTCCGTAAATTATAAAGTATCTTTCACAAGGGACTTATAAACTTTGACAGTTGTTAGCGGTCTTGAAGCAAAATTTGTCAAATCAAATATCATTTATTCACATTGTTTTGCCAAATAAACATGGCCGGACATAGAATTCAACAACACGTGCTCTGGCACTGTTAGCAACAGACCCTAATTTTCAGTGAAAATTCATCTTCAGCGATGAATGGGTACGTGAGCAACCAAAGTTTTGAAATTTGGAACGATATCAATCCATAAGAGATCCAAGATCGTCAAATTCATCTCGAAAAAGTCACTGTTTGGTGTGGATTTTAGGCTGGCGGCATCATCGGTCCTGAATTGGATGATCTGGCCACCAAAGATTTGTGGTTTCAACAGTACGGCGCTATGTGCCACCCCAGAGTTCATAACTCATTGGATATTCTGTACAAGCGATTTGACAGCATGGTCATCTCACGTAGAGGTGATGTGAACCATTCACCGAGATCGTACGATTTTACCCAGTTATAATTTTTCTTATGTAGTTTTTCTAAAGTCGCAGTTGTATGCGGATTGTTTGAAAATTCGACATTCCTGATGTTCTCCACCCAGAAAAGCCGTGGCGGACATTTAAACGATGTTTAAATCTACACATAATAGCATCAATAAGAGTTTCAACTAAATAAAAAATTTCGATGATATCTAACACTCATTTTGTTTTATTTAAATTTAAAAATAGGAAGCGATGAATGAAAGACCCTTTCTATGATACATCGGATATTAATCTTCAAAAAATGTTTAAAACTTATTATTTCAGGGTTTAGTTTTCCCAGAATGCTGGACAATTTTATTATATTCACAGAAAAAAATAAAAATTGATTTCAATTAAAAAATTAGTGATATCAATTAAAAATTTAATTAATTTAAATTAAAATAAAAAAAAAAAACAAATTAATAGTATCAATAAAATTTTTATACATTTATTAACTAAAATTATTTATTACAATTAAAAATTTAATTAAATAAGTTAAATTTTTTTATATTTTTAATTAAAGAGTTAATTGAAAAAAAAAATTAAATATTTTTTCTGTGTTTTAAAACGGCCTGAAGCAAATTTGAAGAGATCATTTCATAGTTATTTAAGAACGAAATACATAAATTTTAAATATTAATTTTATCCATGTTGCATAATAATCATGCCGTATTTAATTGTTTTTTTTTTAAGAATTAAGATTATTTAAAAGTTTGCTGAATATGGAAAAAATGGCCCCTTATATCATCCAAAATACTAAACCCACAATACCCTGTTCATTTCTGTGAATAAATATTTATAATTTTATGCAAGTTTTGTCAATATGGGTTGAATAATACGTCCATAGATTCCAATACAGCAAGTGGTCTCGTCTATTAATTAAATAGATATCACATCTGTTTAAAATGTGAAGGAAATTGTTTAATTCTAGAATTGAGAACTCTAATGAATTGGAACTACATTTTCTTTATATTTTTATGATGATAATAATAATATATATATACTGGCATAAAGTCTACACCATGTTATTCCAGATGATTTTTTGTATTGAGTTGCATCATAGACATACTCGTACAGATATGGAGATACCGTTTGTATCCGTCTGCATTTTCCTGCCTTCTAATGTTGACATCAGTTTCAATATTTAACTTAACATTTATTATCGTCAAAAAATTAATGTCTGTTATTGAACACAAAAATTATTTAACATATTCTTTTTTTCTCGGAATATTTTAATTAAAATGTCAAAAGTGTGCGAAATCCGCAAATATAATGAGGATGATACTGCTGTGAAGGTTATTTTTCTATTATATTTCATTAAAAACTTAATATATTTTACGATTTATTTTTATCTGCCTATAATTTTATTCAGATTTTTAGTAAAAACAATGATATATTCATCGTTGCTTATTGATTCTGGCAGATTTTATATGTTAAAGCTGACAGCAATCAAATGAAGGGGTTTTTTGTTTTTTCGAAAAAAATATTTTACACTGAATAAAAAATTGTATAAAATAAAAAATAAAAACAATAGTTGTAACATAAGAAACAATATAAAAATACTTGCAATACATTTACACAAACACAAAAGTGTTAAATATTGTTATCCAACATACATATCGCACTGCATAGTTTTATAAAAATTTCTCTCTGTTATTGTGTCAGATCACAAGTCACATTTTTCCAGCTATTTTAGAAACATAAAAAGCACACAAAGGAAATTGTTCTTGTAAGTAAAAAAAAAAAAAATATGAGGAAATACTCGTATATGAAACTTATCTTTTTACGTTTGAAAGAGTTCTTCAAGACACAAATGCCACATCATTCAATAAAAATATCTTTTAAAACAAAAAATTGATTATATTCAGAAAAAGCAATTGAAAAATTTTCTAAATATTTTTGAACCACTTAAGACGGAAATAAAATAATTTTCTTCAAAACTTTGCTGGCAAATACTGTATTTACTTGATGCAACTTTTTATGCATACAATTTTCGTTCTAAGTTAAAGTGTCATTTTATATTTCTTCTTTGTCATTATGAACATTTGATATTTTTTTTTTTTTTCATTTTAAAATATAAATTCTACATATTAATAATATTATTGTTATACGAGTATATAGAAATATTTAAAGCAATGTTTAAGGAAAGAGTTCTACTAAACTGTAGTACATAAATCTTTTTTTTTTGAGTGTACACTTTCTAAATTCGTACAAAAATGGTTGATAATGACAATTTTTTGGGTGTTATTTGCCTCTGAACTAAAAAAAAACATAAGAGACAAAACCGCATACAACCCCATTCTAACATAAAAATAAATTTGAAAATCGGTCCAGAAATGCACGACTAACTACATCAATATATAAGGAAAAATCTGCCAACATGCCAACACGATTTTTCAAAAAAATTTAGCACCAAGCTACAACCGGCCACTCTCAAACAAAAAAGAAATTTTAAATGATTTTGATCAATATATTGGGGGAACAACTTACCCCTAACTTTTAAAAAGATATGTGCAAGAGCACGCGATCAAACATAAGAAGAAGGGGAAGGGACACATTCCATCCGATTTAACAAAATACCTGAACAAATCGCTAACATTTTAACACAAATATTAAGAATTTCTTTTTAAGGTTGGTGGCCTTCCTAACGGTAACATTTCGAATCTCGTTCTATGCATTACGCGAGGCGTTATGCTATGTCCTAGACACATCTTATGGTGAAGCCTTGGAATCTTCCTGGGATGATTTTATTTAAATCGATTCAACGGCACCAAAAATGCTAATATATGTTCTGAATGTAAACAACTTTTTGTAAAACTCATGTCAGGAATGTAGAACAAATTATAAGAATCCATAAAAAAATTAAACTGCGTATTGGGCGTAACCCCACTAACATCATAAAATAAAACGCAAGTAATTATTAATATTTGTTTATAATTTGTACAGGCTAAAGTTCGTACATTTAATTATCAGAGAAATGTTAGAAAAAGACATTGTTAACATAGATATTTCAAGCAACAAAGGAAAAATTTAATATCTAAATATCCCTTCAAATTTAAACGTCGTTTTCGGTAGAAACCTCGTCATTAATCATGTGCAAGTGCTTTCACTACTTGTTAGGTAGCTCTGTTGAATGTTATTAATAAAACCACCCCAAAGAATAACATCATATTAAACTAAAAAAAATAACTTAAAATTTTGGAAATTTTTTATTAATTTGAGTTTAAATTGGTTGTCATATGGCTTAATTTCTTACATTTATAAAAATATTTTTTTTTAATTAGTAAATATGAACCTTTTAATTGCGGATAACAGTTTTCCGTTTTTAAGTTTTCAAACTTTAATGAACTTTTCAGGAGTACGCCATTTCCAACATCAATTTTTTACACCTAAAATAAAATAATTTCAATCGTATGACAAAATATTCTTAAATTTAGTAAAAAACATTCTTACTTTTAGAAAATAAGCACTCAAATTAAATAAAAATTTTCTGAAAGTACTTTTTTTTTTTTTTTTTTTTTTTGAAGTGTTCATACATTTTATTTATTTTTTTATTATAAAAAAATTTTATTTGAATACAAAACAATTATACATTTGTACATATTTAAGATATTATACTTAAACATATGTACATATATAGAAATATTTTAAACGGATTTGAAGGAAATTTTTTTTACTAAAATTTAGTACATGTCCTTTTTTTTTGTTGAGTGTACCAAAAAACATACTTATACGAGTATTCAGTCTTTATTAATAAATATTTAAAAAGCAAAACACATTAAAGTTCAAATCATCTTATACTTATGCGAAAGCTTTAAATAAATCCTCCAAATCCTTAAAATATATATAAGCCTCTTTCTCAAACGCAAATATGGTCTCCACAATATTTTCTTACAAATTAACATACGATGATTTAACAGATGCTTATTTATAAGACGAATAATCTAGTAATTGCAAAATTACTAATTCTTATTGTAAATTTTTTCAACAATTCACACGAAATGGGTTAAGAACCTAAAATACGGCCAGCTTTATTTGTTCGCAGTGAAAGTACAACGAAAGTATATACATTGAATAACCATGTAAATATATAATTCGTATAGTAAAGATATTTCACTTATAAAGTGGCAAGGAAAAATATTGCCATATGAAATGCAAAAGAGTATATCATCACATTTAACATTTTAAGGGAGAGAGAAGTATAATAATAACATGAAAATATTATTATTTCTTCATCAAATAATTATGATATTATTTAAAAAAATGCTTTAATTATCACAATTTGCTGTTTATAAAGTTTTCCATCTGTCCTGAAGAATATTTCAAAACTATTATAGGCCCTTTTATATTTCAAATGACGATATACGTCAGTATTATAACAATCTACAATGATCTAAGGATGTATGGAAGAAGATGGGTATCCTATAATCTGAACAAAAGCATAAGTAGCCTTAATATGTATGAGTATATATGCCTCATATGTATATAAGAGTATATATGTACATATGTACAATGTATGTCATTCAAAACCAGGTTTTATTGTAATATTTTCTTTTTCACATTTACATGAATGAATGAAAGACTAAACAAATAAACTTATAATCACACGAGGGTGAGGCACGAAGCAATAAAAATATGTAAATTTCAATCGATGTTACAACCAAATGAATGCTGATTTTCCAAAGTGAAAAAGTAAATAAATAAATTTATTGGCAATCTGGTGTTTGGTGTTTCCATTATTGTTGCGCCAAAATGTGAGTATTTGCACTTAAGCATTTTACACATTTTTTTTTTCGAGTTGTTTTTCCCCAACTCCCTAGAGACTTTAAAGACAAAATTTTCATAAAAAATATGCTACAGCGCAGGTAAACGTTAAATTTATGTTATGATAGAATTTCTTGCTAACAAAAAAGAATTTCAGACAGTTAAAGGTCTTGCAAATATTTCTTTTTATTTGACAGATGCTCATATTGCAACAAAAACATATTGGTATATGTTGTTTTCATTGTTAAAAATGTGTCTAGGAAATGCTTTTGCAAGCTGATCAATTTATCGAACCTACTTCAACGATTCATTAAAATTTCTGTAGTAAAATGTGGTCTCGCAAAGAAATCAAATGGATGAGGCAACTGCAATACTCTAAAAGCAATATACTAACTTTGAATTTGGAACTTTGGTTGGAGTCAAATTATAATGTCATGACTATCTTACAGTTTTTCCATAAGGAAAACTCTACTAAGTAAAAATTGCTATAATTTCACCATGTAAACATAAAATTTCCTACAAAAGTAAAAGTACCTAAGTATTGCAACTTTAAACTTCCGGCACGTGCAGCCAAATTTGCAAATAATTGGTCTTTACTTTTACTTTTCGCACCTGCACCAAAAATCAAATTCTAAAGAATAAGACCACGCCACTATTAAACTTAAAACATTTATTAAGTAGGAATTAGTATTTAAGTATGTTTTAAATTTGTAATCAGTTAGTTATTAATTCTTACTGTATCTCAACAATTGCGATTATGTCGCAACTATAAATAATGTAAAATAAAATAAAAAAAAAAGAAATAAAATTGATTTTTTAAGAGATTTCACTCTAGAATTCTCTAACTCATATCTTTACTTTCCTCTACAATCAATATTACCATAAACAATTTGTAACACAAGAATTATTAAATCGAAAACCCCTTTGCTTAGAAAACTTTTTGGGAGTAACCTCGCATTCTAACATACAGACGTACATGTGTTTAAAAATATATGTGTATGTACGTTACAAAATCATGTTTCTCAAACTAAGTTAAAATAAAAAAAACTTTTAAAAATACTAAAAGTTTTCCAGTAAGATTGAGTTCGACATTGTACAAGAAAACTAAGTTTAAGTTAAAAAACAGAAAGAAAAAGCAGAAATACATAAAAGAGTTTAAAAACTTATACACACATATCATCTACAAAAGTTCCGATTGTCATACATCGTAGAAACTTAAAATAATTAAGATAGTTTCAGAAAAATTGTAAATTGGTAAAATTGTTACATATTGGCTTTTGTATTTATATGGAAGAAGGTGTATTGAAAGTTTACAAAGGGCCCAATTATACAAGACATGCTCACAGGCGCTGAGATATTCAACTAATATCTATAAAATTTAAATTCTTTCCCAATTAGTAGGCACCTGCCAAAGTGGTAAAACGAATAATCGAACTCTGGTACGAGATGTAGCGGCCTTCAAATCGGTATACTAATACGTTCTGCTAGTCTGATTGGATATTCTTATGTTCCTAAGAAAACTATTACAAATTGAAATGTTCATTAATTCAATACAAACTGAACATAATAATATTAATTTTTCAAATTATATGTTTCATACAGATATCAGTATATGTTTGTAACAATGAGTTTACTTTTGTCTTAACAGATTGTAAGCTTTAACTAAGTTAAGATGAACAAACTCTTGTTTATAGATGATTAAAATAATATTTTAAAAAATTCGGAATATAAAATTACAGATTATCAAAAAGTTCCGGTTTGGTGCGGCAGTCTGTTTTTTTTAATTATTTGAGAGATTTGCTAAACTCGGCTAAAGAAAATGTTGTTAGGCTGAACTTACACCAACGAAAGACAAAACGTTTTTGTCTCTTAAGTCAAAGGCACTAGTTTGATGATAACGCAAACCATAAAAAAAGTCTTATCACCTATAAATGTTTTGTCTTAAATAACAACCGCCAATTAGACAGCAATGCGACAATGTTATTACAATTTTTTTGCATATATTTTTTGTTTAATTGTCTTATTTGGTGTTCAAAGACTTTTGTTTTAAACCTCATATATTTGCTGCAACCAATATTAAGGCTGAACAAACACTAACGTAGGAGTTAAAGATTTTTTCTTTTAAGTCAAAGACATTTGTTCGATGCTCTTAAAACAAACAAAAAATTATCATTAGGGAAATCACTCTTAGTATTGTAATAATTGCAGATCTTGCAAGTATAGCTTATTTTCACCAGTTTGCAGCAATGCAATAACAAAATATGTAAATAAGCTAGACTTGCAAGATCTGCAACGGATGCAAGAGCAGTTTTTAACCACTATTAAGTTTTTGTCTTAAAAGACATTCAGCAACAATGCGAAAACTTGTTATACTTTTCCGTTGGTTTTACTTGTCTTAGTTGGTGTGGATTACATCTTAAAAAAAATACACATATATACAAATATAGGAAACGAGATTCGTTTCAGTCTGTTTTCTCTTCCTCCGTGTGGATATGTTGTATCAAACCACATGTATTTTCAACAACCAACGTTATTGCGCAGTAAGTCAAACAGACAGTTTTGCGTTCGTTTTCTTCGAAGTGGGTTGCCTGATAAGAACTAATTTTGTATTGTCGTTTTACTCAGAAAAACTAGCGATGAGGGTTCAGCCGTATTCAGCTATTGATTTTAGCAAACAGTATGAAAGAAAAACACGTCGACAAAAAAAAATTTAAAATAAAATCAATGTAAAATCTACAATTACAAAAATTTTTACTTATTTTAATTTATTCTAATGGTTTCTTTTTAAAAGATTTTTTTTAAGGATTTCGTTTGCATCCAAATGGAAAAAAAAGAACAGAAATTCTGATTAACTTATGCAAATATATTACTTTAACTTTTCTTTTCTGTTTAGAAAAATATTTACATATATTTTTAATGTTTCGATAAAGTGGATTATCTTTCCTTTGTGGTTTTGCTTATTTTATTCAGTTTGTGTATTTAAAATTTGTTAAAAAAATAAATAAACTGTTTGCAAAAATAAAAATCCAGGAAACAAAAAGTATTAAAGTAAATTTTACTTAAATTATGGCTGTTAAATTTTGGAAAGGACGCAGTATCAAATCAAATTTAGACGATCTCTCAATTTGCTTATAAACAAATATGTATAGTGTTGGCTATGTTGGGTTGGAAGAAATTTGTGATAGATCCTTTATGATTATAAACGGTTACTAATATAGGGAAAGAAAGGATTGAAGAGTCTTAAAGGCCACATGTCCATAACTTAGCTCAGCTAAATCTGAATGGCACTCTGGATTATTGCAGGATGTGCGTCGAAGAAAAAGAGCCAGTAACTATAGAGCATAACATTTTTTATTTCTCAAGGCTGCAACGCCACATGCAAAGGACGTTAGTGGCTTCCTCATGGAAATTAAGTAACTTTATGAAAAATAAAAAAAAGCCTCATGTGCTGTTTTCACATGACAAACGAGTGATTTGAGTGTAAAATTTGTATGAAAAGCACTAAGAAAATTAAGTACAATGAAATCACATATTCTTCATGTAAAAATAGCACATTAGCCAACAAAAATATATGTTAGGAATCACAATCGATCCGTTTGGGTATTTGACTAGATGTGTGTTTGCACACTAACCTTCTTAAGCAACCAAAACTAAACTCCACAACAAGAATTGGGAAATTTTACTTGCGTTCAAAATGGTTGTCCTATCTGGCTCATATCCGAGTTTGTCTGGTGATGTCATCAGCACTATTACCACTCTAACACCGCCATACTACTATAGCTTGCCACCACTCACTAAGTTCACAGAGGAAACAAAAATCGTTGTAATTGCTCAAAATTATTGCAAATATGCAACCCTAGAAAATTCGAATTATACAAACAACATTCGAATTTTCTAATTCGAATTCTAATTCGAATGTTGTTTATATATTTTTGATCTGTGCAATATTCTTCACTCTTATTAAAACTTACAAAAAATTAAAATTGAACTTCTTAATTTTTTTTTACAAAAAACAAATTTGTCCAATAAAATCTAGAACTAAAATTTACTTAATGAAAATTTAGCTTTTACTTATTAAAAATTGTAATTTTCATATTTTAGAAGAATTATTATGAACTTAAGTTTTTATGAACTATTCAGGAGTAGGTCATTTCCTAAATCATTATCCTAGCACCGTCAAGCTTTACAAATGCTATTTACGTGAACGAAAATTTGTAGTTCGAGAAGGCAATTTCCGCGGTCGATTCAAGCTGGAGACCCTCAAGGTAGCATCTTCGGTCCTTTACTTAATTTATGTTATCCCTTTGACTTACCGTTAAGCAGTAACATTCACACGTCAACATTTGCTGATAATACAGCTTTTCTAAGCGTTCATGAAAATCCAGTAGAAGCTTCCCGAAATGTACTGGCTAAAACTATGGCGGATAAAAGTTAATGAGCAGAAATGTGTACACGTCACTTTTACCTTACGCAGGGAAACATGCCCGCCTATACAAAACTACACCGCAACACTCTGAAGTCAAATAGATATTTGGCGTTCATCTTGCTTAACATGGAAATCGCACATAGACACAATGAAATTAAAAGCAGCCCAAATGAATTGGCTTATTGGAAGAATAATAGAAGATTCTATACTAAGCCTAGACTGTAAACTTCTATTATACAACGCGATCCTGAAACCAATATGTCCTTGGAATCCAGCTATGGGGCACTGCTTTAGCATCGAATATAGAAAAGATTTAAAGGCGACAAAACAAAATTCTACGTATAATCACAGCAGCCCCCTGGTATGTCAGAAATCTTCGAGTTCATAGAGATCTAGATGTTCCCTTTGTGAAGTTTTTAGTGTAGTTTTCAAAAGTTGCTGGTTTTTTCCCCTTAGCAATCCTTAAAATATAATTTTACTACTTTTAACTGTTTAAAGTCTAAGGTTTTATTTCAAGAGTTTCGAAGACAGACAAATTGAATAGTTAATTAATAATGTCAGAAAAAAGTTTCTGTCTGTTATAAATCAAGTTAACATTCTATTAACAAATTGGTATTACTTACAAAAACTTGTCATGAAAAAATATTTTCATAGATGCAAATTAAGCAGATATTTAGTGCCTGCTTTTAAAGCTACGTTCATATTTAATAAATATTTGTCCAAAAATACGTAGCGACTAGTTTTGCTTTGGGATAGTGTCATTTAACCTGGTTTTTATATTACAAAACAAAATTAATTATTTTAGAACTTGTTTAAAGTGGTTACTAATTGGGAAAGAATATCAACTATTTAACCAAGTTTTCAACAGAAATAGAATACGAGAATTTTTATAATTTCTTGTAAAAATCGACGAACGAACGCTGATGAGAGTTGTAGTGACCATGAAATCAGCATACTGATACGTTCTGCTAGTATGATTGGATAAAACAATGTATTCAAAAATAAAAAACTCTAAGTAAGTTAAATTTTTATTAATTCAATGAAACTGAACTAAAGCCTAATAACAGTAATGGCTCATATATACATTAATATACAAGTTCTAATAATAATTACGGTTATTCGTAATAATAATATAAATAGTATATTAATTGATTTCTTATTTTTTTTTTTCTTTTTTAAAAAAATTAAAGCTGACTGCATTACTTTTTGATCCAAGTTGAAAACAACGCCAACACTGAGATTTTGTAGTAAAATAATTCTCGTATTTCAATTTTGTAAAAAAGTAATGCGATCAGTTTCAAGAGACCATACTAACGGACTAATGACTGCTGAAAATTTAAATTTTGCAACTTTCAGAGACAAAGTTTTTCAATTATTCTGTCTACGTTGCAAATTAATTTGTAAATTATGTAATTTTAGGAAGATGAATTAAAAAAAGAAGTACTGAAAAACGTTAAGTTCACAAAAATTGCTGAATCGAAAGTTTTATTTAAAGACGGAAATTTGAAAAATATAATTTGATACCAAAAACAAAAACAATAACTTAATTACCATCCCAGCAAAAATTACTGCTTTGCCTAAGCACGGTTGTAAGAGAATATCAGGTGATATTAGCTTACAAACCTGCTTACGTATGGCATGATATTTGTTCGCGATGTCCCACTTTGGAGCATTTCGTTTTAAGTGCTTATTTCAGAGCAGAGTATAAAGTAATTCATGGAACGAAAACAATATCCACTGAATTATATATATTTTATTTTTTATTGCATCATCCAAACATTCGTACTGTCGTCTTATTGTGTTCGTTACACTTCGTAAAATTTAAAATTTTAATCATTGCCTTACAATAGTGCTTTCTAGTATGCACTAGTGTATAGAGATTGTTTGCTTTAGTGTTTTTTGTTTTTATTTCTACATTGATTAAATAAAGTTATCAAAAAATTTTACATTTTCTGCCATACATTTCTGCATTTGTTAAGATAATACATATGTGCTTAATACGAAGCACGTTCTTCAGGCAGAAAAAGTATGTACTGCTTCCAAAAACTTGATTATTTTTTGCTGGGATCCTTGTAATTCCTGCATTCATAACATTTACCATTTCCGCCTTTTCCCTAAACTCTCTAATACAGAATTATTCACATTAACGGGCCAATAACATGAGTCTTGAGTAACACTGAAAGTATTTTTATACTCCCTCTTGCTGTTGAACCATACATTTATTCATTTGTCTGTTTTATGTTTTCTATTCTAGTCTATTTTTTTTTTTATTATAATAATTTTGCTTGCGTTATAATTTTTTTTCTTTACAATGACAAAGAAGTGCTAATTTGTTAAAGAATTAAGAAAAAGTATTTTATATAAAAGTTGTCGTAGAAATGGTAACTATAAAAATGTGTTTTCAAACGTATGAAAGGCAAGTGTCTTGTTGAGTGGCGATGTTCTCACTGGTAGAATTTACAATTTGAGTGGTTTGTAATTATGAAAAAATTATGTAAATTAATACAGCGAATATGTAGATAAGCACTTAATAAATTACTTGACAAAATGAAATGAATTTAATGCAAAATATTATAGAATTTTCATTACAACGACATCGAGGAAAAGAACACATCAATTGTGTTTAACATTAAGCAGACTTCTGTGGGATTTTTTTTTTCTTTTATGTGTTTTTAAATTATGATGTTGTCAGAAGCAAAAAGAAAAATTGGGGGGCATAATTATTTACGGCCTGACATGTATATAAAACACATATTTGATTTATTAAGAGCTTATAAGGTGAATTTTTATACAAAAACCGTATACTAAACTCCTAATAAGCCAATTAATTTTCTTTATATTAATAAGCCGCTCGATTCTCTAGCAAAAAACTGATTTTAATAAAACCAGCCAATCGAAAAAATTGTACTATAGAGGCAATTATGGGTGGGTAAAGCTCTAATTCTATATAACTCATTTCTTATTTAAGAATTATTTTCCCATTAACTTCTTAATTATACTTTTATTTAAATGAGTCTAAAAATGGCGCAGTTGTTCGATAATCAGTACTTCCGGCAACCAACAGCCTCGGAATGCAGAGAAACTATTAATTTAGCTTAACTCTTTGAAGCTAATAAAAGTTATTTAATTATATATAAGAATTTCTTCTTAAAAGTGTTTTATAAATCTGTTTTAAATTTGTATGCATTAAAGTGAAAGTTGTTATTTTTTATTGTTACAAAAGTATAATTATTATTAATTAGATATAATTTTTTTTTTTTTTTTTTTACAAAACTTTTTATGTATCACAAACTTTCATCAAACTACATTTTTGTTATAATTTATGTATACTAAAATATTAAACAACTTATTTTAGTTTTTTTTACTTTCAATGTTGATCTTTCAAAAGAAGTATTTATTTTAAATAGAAAATTAAATAAAACTTTTACAAAACTAAACCATGAATTTTAGACGTGCTCTTTAATTTTTTATTTATATATTTTTAGCAGCTTTTGCTCTTAACAAGAGAAACTTTTTGAAAACATTAATATAAGCTAAACAACAGTTAAAATTTTTAATTTAATGCAAAAATATTTTTGGCCAAAAACTTAACTGCATGTTGCTGCAAATACTCTTATTAATATTAAGTGATGTTGTACATGGTTTCAAAGAATTGTTAATTTTTTATGTTAATTTAAGTCAGAGATGCTCATCGCGTTCAAGATCAATATCTATCATACACGTACATGACAATGCATGATCGTCAGTATATATTTCGGGCATTAATGGGAGCGTCCATGAACTTAATAGCGAAAGGAAATTTACAAAATATTGGTTTGTTTTCAAAAATATTCATAAAACATTTTGAAAAATTAAATTTTATTGAATTCAACAATGCTGATAAAAACAGCCCAGTGGACGTATTTAATTCAATTAAACTTTTCGTTTTTTCCGCTTAGATTAGATTTTTTATTACGACTATCATTTAGGAGCTGAACCGTGAAGAAGGATAAAGGAAGCAGTGTTTGTGGACATTCGTTTTGAACGCTAAGAATACTATTGGTGAATACCTCTGCGAGAACACTTCGGGTAAAGTAAGAATTCTCTTTGTAATGTGTAGTGCGGTTCACTGGCATATTGGCCACAAAGGGAAGTGATCTCATTAAAAAGTATGTATGTACCCTGATTTCATTCCTTTGTATTCTCCAGGACGCGGTCGAGTTATTTCAAAATAAATTTTGACTTTTGATTATTCCATCGAACATCACAAGAAATTTTCGTGCCAAGAACATTAAATGCAGTCTACCTTGTTGCAGGCTGTATTGAAAAAACCATGAACTTAAGAATCTGTTTTTGGAACGCAAACGGCATCTGCCAACATAAAAATGAAATTGAATATTTTCTTCTGGATAAACAAATCGATGTTATGCTTATCTCAGAAACTCACTTGACGTCCCGAAGCTATTTTCGAATTAGTGGATATAATTTCTACGACACCAAGGATCCTCAAGGTAGAGCTTGTGGTGGCTCTGGAATCCTAATAAAAACTCGAATAAAACACTACCTACTAAACGACCTTCGTGAAGAATATCTTCAAGCAACGAACATCTGCATTGAAAATTTTTATCAAAAGCTTGTGATATCATCTGTTTACTCTCCTCCCAGGTTTTCAATTTCAGAGAGTCAATATACCGCATTTTATTCAACACTGGGGTCCCGTTTTCTAGCAGCTGGCGACTGCAATGCTAAACACACTTTTTGGGGCTCACGTTTAATCAGTCCCAAGGGTCGTGTTTTGTTTGACACAATTTCAAAAATGGGTTTGAATGTAGTTTCAAGTGGTCAGCCAACATATTGGCCAACGGATCGTCAAAAAATTCCTGATGTTATCGACTTTGGGATTATGAAAGGCGTGCCCAGCGAAATGATTGAAGTAGAAGCATCTCTGGATTTGTCTTCAGATCACTCGCCTTCTATTATCACTATTTACTCACACACAACTACAACACCAACATGTGATTTACCGCTGACACCTGCACGTATTAACTGGCTGAAATACAAAAAATATTTGAGTGCTCATTGCACGGAAAATATGCCATTGAGAACACCTGCTGACATAGAAAATTCTATTAGGTTGTTTGAAGCATATGCTAAACAAGCTGCTCTTAATGCTTATTCAATTCAACCAAATCAACAAGCGAGATTTAACAATATTTTTTGTGCAGACATAGAAAGGCTATTGACTGAAAAACGGAGAGCTCGACGAGAATGGCAACGTTACAGATCGCCTCAGCTAAAATTACGGCTTAAGGAGTGTACCAAACAGCTAAGAAAAGTTTTACAATCACAAAAAACAGCTTCGCTGCAAAAATTTCTGCAATAACTCGATGCAACACCATCAACAGATTATTCGCTGTGGCGTGCAGCCAGAGGACTTAAAAGGCCAGTGATTTGCAAACCACCATTACGAGCCTCTAATGGTGACTGGGCAAGAACTGATGCTGAAAAAGGTGATCTATTTGTTAAGCACCTAGAAAAAGTATTTACCCCGAATATTTCTGCTGATATTGTTGAACTGCCACCAGTCGTCTCTTTACCAGAAATACCGATGAGATTTAACATGACGGAGATTGAAAATACTATAACTAGTCTTAACACCAGAAAAGCCCCAGGTGTCGACAAAATAAGCAACAAAATGCTTTAACAACTGCCTTATATTGCAAAAAGAGTTATACTATTCATTTTAAATAGTATTCTACGGCTGCAATACTATCCTGCAGAATGGAAGGTTTCGATGATTATTATGATACCAAAGCCCGGCAAGGATCATACGATGGTTGAATCCTATCGGCCTATTAGCTTATTGCCCAACATTTCAAAACTATTTGAAAAGCTGTATATGAGCAAGCTGATGCCTATAGTGACTAGTAATGGATGCATTCCAGATCTTCAATTCGGTTTTCGCAGACAACATAGCACTATTGAACAAACTCACAGACTTGTGAACGTAGTTAGAGACACCTTTGAAAAAAAGAAATTTTGCTCTGCGCTCTTTATAGATGTTTCTCAAGCTTTCGATAAAGTATGGCACGAAGGTCTTATCCACAAATTAACACGCAATCTCCCCGCAAACATCGTCAACCTTTTAAAAAGCTATCTAGAGGAACGAAAATTTGTAGTTAAGGAAGGCAATTTTTTAAGCCCCCCGCAGCCGATTGAAGCCGGAGTCCCTCAAGGCAGTATCTTCGGTCCTTTACTTTATTTAATATATGCCTCTGACTTACCGTTAAGCAGTATCATTCACACGTCAACATTTGCTGATGATACGGCTTTTCTAAGCGTTCATGAAAATCCTGTAGAAGCTTCTCGGAATCTACAAGGGTACATCTCAAAATTGGAAACATGGCTAAAACAATGGCAGATAAAAGTGAATGAGCAGAAATGTGTACACGTTACTTTTACTTTACGCAGGGAAACATGTTCGCCTATACAAATCAACACCGAGACTATACCGCAACACACTGTAGTAAAATATCTAGGCGTTCATCTTGATCGTCGTTTAACATGGAAATCGCATATAGACGCAAAGTTGACACAAATGAAATTAAAAGCAGCCCAAATGAATTGGCTTATGGGAAGAAATTCTATATTAAGTCTTGACTGTAAACTTTTGTTATACAACGCGATCCTGAAACCAATATGGGCCTATGGAATCCAGTTATGGGGCACTGCCTCAGCATCAAGTGTAGAAAAAATTCAAAGGCGACAAAACAAAATTCTACGTACAATTACTGCAGCCCCCTGGTATGTCAGAAACCATCGAATTCATAAAGACCTAGACGTTCCGTTGGTGAAGACAGTATTTTCAAAACACGCGAAAAAATATATAAAAAAACTAGTATTGCACCCAAATCCGCTTGCGCGCAACATTCTAAATTATAGAGGCCACACCCGGCTGAGAAGGAGGGATACTCTTTCTCTCAGCCGTACACGAGAGATGTAAAACATCAAAAATCAACAGTTGGAATTAAAAATTTTGTTTAGCACTGGCTAAACATATATTTATGTATTTTTAGATTTAAGATTTGAAAAACTTATTGATGTTTCAATTTATAATTGAAGATTCAATAAATAATAAAACTACCAGCAAAAAAAAAAAAAAAAAAAAAAAAAGAACATTAAGACTTTCAAATTCCTCCATATTTATACCCTCCATACATACAGATGGAGCAGCATCTCCGGTTATATATCTGTGCGTAAGCAAAGCACATTGGCTCTGTCGTGCATTGAAATCGACTCCTATTAGCATGACCGCAATTTGAAATTGTTAGGAGGTCTCGATTTAGTGTATCACTCATGTGTTACCAAATTACCCGGGTTTTCGACAGGTTTTGTCTATTATTGAATAAATATAAATGGACGATGCTGTCATCTGCAAAAGAGTAAGAAGGCTTGAAAGTTTTACATAGAAGTTCACTAAGAAAAATTAAGAAGGGAGACTTGCAATATTTTTAAGCTCCATAATAACAGATGGAGCAGCATGTTCGGTTATACGTCTGTCCGTAAACGAAGGACATTGGTTCTACGTGCATTAAAATCGACATGACCTCCATTTAAAAATGTTCAGTTTCATTGAGCTCTTTCCTTTTTATTTTTGTAAGCTAAGGGATATCAAGTATATGTAACTTCTAAAAATATTTCACATTTATATTCTTTAAATGAATACTAAATAATGTGGTCTTCTAAAGCTGTGTTTTTGTTTAAGTTTCGTCGAGTTTGAAATTACTAAGACTGCCGTCCCCAACCCAGAATCATTATTATTTTATTTATTTTATCGTATATAAATCAAAAAAATTTAAGAATAATTTTTTCTTTAACAGACAATAAGCTTTGCAATGTTGTCTTTAAGTACATATTCATACAATCTATTTTAACAATGCTGTTTAGTTGCAGTGTAAATAATAACAATAGAAAATGTAAAAATCAAACTTATTCCGACAGACTTTTGTACATAAACTTTTAATACGTTTATATATAGAGAAAAATAAAATAAAAAAAGAAGAACAAACAAATATCAACAACAATATTCTTTGTATTGTCTGATGGATGAGAATGCAACCACAAACATATGATCAAATATAAATATTTACATTAACATATATATAATCAAGCACACACATGTACATATATGTGTGTATTTATGTATTTGATATTCTTGCTCTTGTTTGGACAGACAGATGATTGCATATATAGTATAAGAGTATTATTCTAGTTGAAGGATGTATAGGGAAGAATTAGGATATTTATCACAAAATAATTAAAGTGCATTTATATGTAACTATATGCACATGGTGTGTGTGTGTGTGTTTGTGTCTCCTACATGCACATGTTGCCTATTCTGCTAAATCCTTTACTAAACATGTCTATTTATTTTTGACTGTTTCCTTATCCGACTGCTTCTCACCATTTGTAAGCTGTACAGCAAATGGTCACATATTTTAACACACACAAGTCTTAAAATAGCAACAGAGGAATGTATTTAAAATTTAATTTCTTACTACTAAAGAGAAATTATAATTGCATGCGGGTGCTCTGACATCTTGATGGTTTCTAAGGAATTAATTAAGGTTAGATTTAATTATATAACTTTAAATGGAGTTTTGCGGGCAGCTAAGTAGTAAAGAAAACGGCATGTAAAATATAAGAAATTATTATTTTAAGGCTTTTCTCTGTACACAGTTCAGAATAGAAAACTTTGTGCTTTATCTATGCTAAGGGCAGATATTATTCGATCTCGAAAGCAGTTACAAAATTTTCATAAAACTTTTAGTCAATAACGTTTTAATAGAAGTAAATCAATTTACTATATTTTACATACATACATACATATGTATGTCTGTATATAAGTATATATGAATCAAATAAATAACATTATAAATAAAGTGCTTAATAGTATAGGATTAATATAGGTTGTGTTTTAAAAAATTTAATTCAACTTTTATTAAAATTTATTTTAATAAAAAAATATCCCTAATATAAGAAACAAAAATCAGAGGTGTCCAACGCCTATGACTTCAGACAATACATTTATAAAAGCAGCCCGTGCCAATCTAGAACTCTCCTGACAGAAGCTTTTAGCTTCTAAAGCAGAAAATATGAAAATACGAAGCGCTTTTCAAGATCACAAACCACATAGCAAGGAAATTAACCACTAATAATGTAACTGTATGAAAACATTGGGCGCATTAACAGAAATAAAAGCTACTAAGCAGATTACCTGTAGCAGGTTCTTATGTACCCTAATTTTTCTAAACTATGAGCTCACTTTTTTTTATCAAAATATCAGACAATTTTACTTTTATGTTATAAAAAAATTTCACTAATGACATTTGTGACTTAACCTGAATTAACGTGCTGCTTCTACAAGACGAACAAATGAATTGATTGTAAATTTTATATGAAGAGCACTCAATTTTTTGTGTAGTTTCCATAAACAATTTTGTAGAAACTTCACCACAAACGTTAAAACATTTTAAGAAATTTAATTTTAAGTCAAACTGAACTGAAATATTGAAATTTGATGAATTGTATCGTATTTTTTTTTTTTTTTTTTTGCTACCAAAAAAAGTGATCATTCTCTCAACATGTTCGTTCATCGCTCAGTAATCAAAGCGTTCAGCTGATTGTTGAGCAACAGCTGTGTAGCAAAGTGTGTCTGCTGAACGCACCCATTATTTCTTACCATGGCAAATGGCTCACCATATTTTGGAATAAACCCTAATAAATTTTAGTAAATATTTTCATATAATTATGAAAACTTTTCTGTAAAAAAAAGACATTTTTAATCAATAATATGAAAGAAAATGTTGGATTTTTTGTAAAAACGGCAGAGTGTATGTTTCATGCCGCCCATAAGTAAATAATAAAGAAAATTGCTACATCGGTTACCATAGTTTGCTGTTTGTCTATTTACACATACATACATACATACATATCAATGTATGTAGATATATTTTGTATGGAAAATTTCTTTAAACTTTCAAAGTTTCTTCCATCTTTAAATCCTCTGAGATAATTTCCATCTCTCAGTTTTTTCTGCTTTGTAAAATAAAATTTTTCATTTGCGTTCACATAAAACACGGACGATAATAAGAGAGACACAACCAAGAGGATATAAATATTTAAATCATATCCATGGTATTTGTTGTCTGCCACACTCAGTATTAAGTCAATAAAAATAAAAATAATAATAAACTGGATGACAAGAATATTTTTTTTATTATTTTATTATTATTCATAACCATTTTGTTATTAATTTTTGTGTGTTTGTGCGTGTCTTTTATTCTACTGAGTCAAAGTTATTTGTTTTGCCGAATGCCAGTCAGCAAGAGAAATAAATGAAAGAAGTAAAATTAATTATTAGTTTTGTTATGTAAGTAAACGCCATCGGGGTACTTGGTGGGTAATAATGTAAAGAAATTTTTTTTATATATTAAAAATTTAATCAAAGTATGAGTATGTATGTATGTATGAATATACGTACCATCAAAAGATAAAATGTTTGAAGCTTTTCAAAAGTATGGCTTAAGTCTACTGATGATTTGGTAGAGTACTAATAAAATGCATATAAACATTGATTAGCCATCAACAAATTCGGTTTGAACCAGTTTTTATCGGAGTTGTCTTCATGAAATATTTGTCCCATAGGAATGTAGGTGGACCCTTTCGTGGTAAAAGTAAAGTGGTGGCTCTAGATATTTGTAAGGCATTTGATAGAGAGTGGCATGGAGCACTTTTGTCAAAACTAATTGCTTTTGATGTCGCTGATGGCTTCACTTGATTGGTATCGAAACTTTCTCAGATATCATTTTACACGAGTTGTTGTAGATGGGATCTCATCCCATGAATTTAAGATAAATTCAGTCCCTGTTCTATCCTCTGTCTTATTTTTAAGTTTTCTTAATTACCTGCTATGAAAAACTTCCAAGACTGTTCGGAAATCCGGGTAGTGACAAAATATAAATGATTCACTAAATCGAGATCTCTAAACAATTTCATAGACATGCAGCTTCATCTGTATATATGGAGGGTATAACTATTGGAGAATCAGAACCTCTTGATGTTCTTGGTATGAAATTCATTGTGATGTTCGATGTAATGATAACACATTCAAGTGTTTCGGGTTCTTAAAACGTTGTATCACATACTTCACCCCATATGATATCCTTAATGTTTATACCAACTATTACAGACGAAAAATGGAATGCAACTCTCATGTATGGGCCGTTGCATCAAAGTCTATTTTGAAATTACTCGACCGCGTACAGGAGAGGGCGAAGAAAATCTTATCGGTGACAGTAGGGTAGCCAACTCTTTTGACTTTCTGGAGCATCGACTCAATGTAGGGTGTATTTCACTGTTCTATCGGTAATACAACGGAATTTGATGAGATTACTTCCTTTTGCGGCTGATATGCCAGTGAGCCGCATTACGCATTACATAGGGAATTCTTACTTAGCCGAAATATTCTTATGTTAAATAAACAGTTGTCTTTCCTGTCATCCTCAGTATAGAAGGATTCAAATATCCACTAACACTTTTCCCTTTATGCTCCTCCTTACAACCTTTTTTCCTAGTCTTTCTAGTTCCAGCACTGTGCACTGCATAACTACGGGGCAT
Organism: Lypha dubia; assembly: GCA_947311025.1. Lineage (NCBI taxonomy): Eukaryota > Metazoa > Arthropoda > Insecta > Diptera > Tachinidae > Lypha > Lypha dubia. The sequence continues at coordinate 50,243,386 of OX371261.1, forward strand.
CCTGATTGTGCTGGTGTGCTGGTCCTGATTAAAAAAATTTAATTATTTATATCGGGTTTTAAACTATTATTTGATTATCTTTTCTATTTTTCTGTTATAATTATTTCAAAGCCTAATTCTCTTTTCCAATACGATAAAAATTTAACAATAATACTAAATGTTTCTTTTTTCATAGTTAAACAGATGAATATAATATATACAGAGCTAAATTTTTAATTTAGTCTTTAATTTCAAATCACACTTTTAATGTGCCCTCTTTATTCTCTTTTTAAAAATTCGTCGAACAGAAAAACTAATGCTACTCCCGCTCAGCCTAACACTCATTTAAACTACCCACAGTTACCTCAACCGTCGTCTAGCCATAATCAATACTCAAATGTTTTAAAGTCTAACACGACTCTTACTCAACAAAAACCTAATAGTCAATTTTCATACGCTAATATTTTAAAGAGTAACCAGATTCCGGCGCAAAAAACTGTACCAGTAAATGAAGAATCAGGGCATAATTTTAGTCGTATTGAAGCCTCAATAGAGATCCTTATACAAACAGTAAATACATTCACTCTCCTGTATGATGCAGGAAATGTTGAAAATGCAGTATACCTTGTTGCAGGCTGTATTGAACAAACCATGAACTTAAGAATCTGTTTTTGGAACGCAAACGGCACCTGCCAACATAAAAATGAAATTGAATATTTTCTTCTGGATAAACAAATCGATGTTATGCTTATCTCAGAAACTCACTTGACGTCCCGAAGCTATTTTCGAATTAGTGGATATAATTTCTACGACACCAAGGATCCTCAAGGTAGAGCTTGTGGTGGCTCTGGAATCCTAATAAAAACTCGAATAAAACACTACCTACTAAACGACCTTCGTGAAGAATATCTTCAAGCAACGAACATCTGCATTGAAAATTTTTATCAAAAGCTTGTGATATCATCTGTTTACTCTCCTCCCAGGTTTTCAATTTCAGAGAGTCAATATACCGCATTTTATTCAACACTGGGGTCCCGTTTTCTAGCAGCTGGCGACTGCAATGCTAAACACACTTTTTGGGGCTCACGTTTAATCAGTCCCAAGGGTCGTGTTTTGTTTGACACAATTTCAAAAATGGGTTTGAATGTAGTTTCAAGTGGTCAGCCAACATATTGGCCAACGGATCGTCAAAAAATTCCTGATGTTATCGACTTTGGGATTATGAAAGGCGTGCCCAGCGAAATGATTGAAGTATAAGCATCTCTGGATTTGTCTTCAGATCACTCGCCTTCTATTATCACTATTTACTCACACACAACTACAACACCAACATGTGATTTACCGCTGACACCTGCACGTATTAACTGGCTGAAATAAAAAAAATATTTGAGTGCTCATTGCACGGAAAATATGCCATTGAGAACACCTGCTGACATAGAAAATTCTATTAGGTTGTTTGAAGCATATGCTAAACAAGCTGCTCTTAATGCTTATTCAATTCAACCAAATCAACAAGCGAGATTTAGCAATATTTTTTGTGCAGATATAGAAAGGCTATTGACTGAAAAACGGAGAGCTCGACGAGAATGGCAACGTTACAGATCGCCTCAGCTAAAATTAAGGCTTAAGGAGTGTACCAAACAGCTAAGAAAAGTTTTACAATCACAAAAAACAGCTTCGCTGCAAAAATTTCTGCAATAACTCGATGCAACACCATCAACAGATTATTCGCTGTGGCGTGCAGCCAGAGGACTTAAAAGGCCAGTGATTTGCAAACCACCATTACGAGCCTCTAATGGTGACTGGGCAAGAACTGATGCTGAAAAAGGTGATCTATTTGTTAAGCACCTAGAAAAAGTATTTACCCCGAATATTTCTGCTGATATTGTTGAACTGCCACCAGTCGTCTCTTTACCAGAAATACCGATGAGATTTAACATGACGGAGATTGAAAATACTATAACTAGTCTTAACACCAGAAAAGCCCCAGGTGTCGACAAAATAAGCAACAAAATGCTTTAACAACTGCCTTATATTGCAAAAAGAGTTATACTATTCATTTTAAATAGTATTCTACGGCTGCAATACTATCCTGCAGAATGGAAGGTTTCGATGATTATTATGATACCAAAGCCCGGCAAGGATCATACGATGGTTGAATCCTATCGGCCTATTAGCTTATTGCCCAACATTTCAAAACTATTTGAAAAGCTGTATATGAGCAAGCTGATGCCTATAGTGACTAGAAGTGGATGCATTCCAGATCTTCAATTCGGTTTTCGCAGACAACATAGCACTATTGAACAAACTCACAGACTTGTGAACGTAGTTAGAGACACCTTTGAAAAAAAGAAATTTTGCTCTGCGCTCTTTATAGATGTTTCTCAAGCTTTCGATAAAGTATGGCACGAAGGTCTTATCCACAAATTAACACGCAATCTCCCCGCAAACATCGTCAACCTTTTAAAAAGCTATCTAGAGGAACGAAAATTTCTAGTTAGGGAAGGCAATTTTTTAAGCCCTCCGCAGTCGATCGAAGCCGGCGTTCCCCAAGGCAGCATCTTCGGTCCCTTACTTTATTTAATTAATGCCTCTGACTTACCGTTAAGCAATAACATTCATACATCAACATTTGCTGATGATACAGCTTTTTTAAGCGTCCATGAAAATCTAGTAGAAGCTTACATCAACTTACAAGGGTATATATCCAAATTGGAAAAATGGCTTAAACAATGGCGTATAAAAATTAACGAGCAGAAATGTGTACACGTCACTTTTACGTTGCGAAGGGAAACATGCCCGCCTATACAAATCAACACCGAGACTATTCCGCAACATACTGTAGTCAAATATCTAGGCGTTCACCTTCATCGCCGTTTAACATGGAAATCGCATATAGACGTAAAGTTGATGCAAATGAAATTAAAAACTGCCCAAATTAATTGGCTTATGGGAAGAAATTCTATACTGAGCCTAGACTGTAAACTTCTACTATACAACGCGATCCTGAAACCAATATGGTCCTATGGAATCCAGTTATGGGGCACTGCCTCAGCATCGAATGTCGAAAGAATTCAAAGGCGACAGAATAAAATCCTACGTACAATAACAGCAGCCCCCTGGTATGTCAGAAACCATCGAATTCATAAAGACCTAGACGTTCCGTTGGTGAAGACAGTATTTTCAAAACACGCGAAAAAATATATAAAAAAACTTGAGTTGCACCCAAATCCACTTGCGCGCAATATTCTTCATTATAGAGGCCACACCCGGCTGAAAAGAAGGGATACTCTTTTTCTCAGCCGTTCACGACAGATGTAAAACAACAAAAATTAACCGTTGAAATTAAAAATTTTGTTTAGCATTGGCTAAACTTACATTTAATATTTTTTAGATTTAAGATTTGAAAAAGTTTTTGATAATTTAATTTATAATTGAAGATTCAATATATAATAAAATTATCAAAAAAAAAAAATAATTTAATTCTGTAACTAAACGGAGTGTTGTCAGAATGCTGCTATTGAGTATTAGATGATTTTCTTCTCAACTAAATTCAGCTGTGATCGAGCGCATTTTAAATTTGAACACAATTACTTTATAATCGAATTATCTGAGAAGGAAAATAATATTTTATGGAAATTATGGAAGGCCCCTAATTGTGGGTGTAGATTAGGATTTTCTCAAAATATTATGGCACCTACTGTTGTATGAGCATGAGTTTCATTATTTCCAATGACTTGGCTTTAATATGTAACGCAGGCATAAAAAGGAAAGTAGTGAGGCACTAGCCGTTGACCCTTTGACGATTATAACGAAGCTGAAGTGGTTAGCGCGTTGACTACTAAGCAAACAATGACGTTGGGGCTTGGTTCAAACCCTGGCCAGAGCAAGCCAATCAATATCATTAATTTCTCTACATTAGTGAGAAATTGTATTAATTGTTGTCGGACTATTTAAGTGATGAAGGCATAGCGTTTGATGCTGTTCCAAGGTAACGTACACAACATCTCCCTCCTTCGTCGGTTAGCAGAAACATCGGCGAAGTAAAACAATTAATAAAATGCCTGCTAATAATGGACCATAAAGGTAATAAAAGTGATACTATTGGTTTTGTATAAATGTCTTGGATTTATTGCACGACGGACTATTTGCTCTATTCTTAATAAGCATTTTAGGCATCTCATCGTTTTATGAACTTCATGAATGGTGCGTTCTGATAAAATGCGTCTAATACGCAATTTTTTTTAGGTTCCTTCCTTCCATTCTTGATCTTATGCTATATTTCAACATAATTCTTACTATATTTTTGCGGTATTGGAAAGGAACTTCTAAGAGCTTAACTGGGAAGATCAAAGAATAAACGTTAATAATATTTTATTTTTTGATTTGATAAGTTGAACGCCACCCATATGTTTTTAAGCAGACGCTGATTGCCTTCGCTTCACAAAAATTATGGAATATGATCAATTCATATTAATAAAAATGTGTACCGATTTCGTATCCATCTATTTGATATACGAACATCCTTGAAAAATTTTGGAATTGATTAGCCCTAGCATGGTATAATCGAAATTACATAAGAAACGTTTTTCTATCAGAAAATATATCCCAATTCTATAGAAGCGACCTGACGTCCATCCAAAGATATATATATTTTTTTGTATTTCCTGATGTGTATCCTTTGATTTTCACCACTTCTGCATCGTTTCTCTGCATTATACTCTTCAAAGAACTGTTGATCTAAAAAAAACGTTAATTTTCGCCATTCATGCTTTTGCCAAGGCAACTGCTAAATCTAATTTTTACGTAAAATTAATATCCCGAATTGTTTTCCAGTCATAAATGAAATTTAAATCGAATCCTTTTAATTAAAAAAGTTATATATAAAAAAAACGAACTTTCAGGCGCTACATCTTAATGAAGGCATAAACTGTCTGTGTACCAAATGAAACAAAAATGGTAGAAAAAGTACCATAATTTCACTAATTTTATTGCACGGGGGCGGTAAAAAATGCATGTAAAAAAAAATAAAAATTAACAGCTTATCTATTTTAATCCCGCCAAGAAAACAAGTCCTGTTCATAATAATGTAAAACAACTTAATAAAAAAAAGCAGCAAAAGTACCAACATAGCCCATTTTTACCTCTTTAAAAGTACCCTTCATTTAAGTTGGGTCGCGTATTATACATCTACTAAATTCATTAAGAAGACAAGACAATTTTAGAAATCCTTGTCATTGATTTGGCACTTAATTTATTCAATGCTATAAATTTAAATTATTTTTGAAACATAAATAAACTTTATTTTATATTATTAAAATAAACCCAAAAACAAAAAATACATTAATAACTTCCACTGTTGTGAAAGCGTTGATTTTTTTAAATTATTTCAGTCCAAAAGTGTCATCGGCTTTTCGTTAAATGTCATTAACTTTGCTAGTGTGAATATATTCTTAGTTTTTTTCCGATAATCAATAATTCCCAGAGTTTGATGTGCGATCCGTAATTTCAAAATACGAGTGCGTTTTATGTTTTTTTTTAACTTTTGTGCTGTGAAAAATTATGACCAGATGTAAGTTTTTTTCTTACCTGGTAATTTTACTATGGATCTCATAGTTGTACAATACAAATCTAAAAAAAAAAAACACCAAAACAATATAATAAAAGTGGTTAATTGATGTGGAAAAAGTGCTGACATGGTTGGTTTTTGCTTCTATTGCATTTTTTCTTTATTTTAGTGTGGCTAAAATTTAGGTAAAAAGGATAAACAATTAAAAAAACTGTCATTTGCTTAGACTGTCAGGTCAGTGATATTGAGGTAGCAAATGCTTGAAGCAAGCAAAAATTTGAAACCACACAAATATTCTATTGTTTTTGTAAAATGTGGTCAGCCATTGTATTCGATTAGTTTTAAATTAGGACTTTTTTCCAAAAAAAATATGCAAATTAAAAGGCGATACAAGTTTACTGACTTTTTCTGTTTTATACTTTGCCATCAATGAACTTAATTAATAGTTTTTTTTTTTAGCTTGAAAAACTTTGAATATATTTTGATATAATTACATTGCTCAGCAGCAATATCATCCTTGCAATAAATTTTGTTACGCATCTTTTGGTGTTTTGTTTATGAAAATCGGATGAATCGTTCTCGAGTTAGGCTGAAATATGTCTTCGTACCTGACTAATTTCGGGGGAAAAAATTGTCACACCCATAAAAAAAAACCGTACGTGACGGAGAAAAACCGAAAACGGATTTGAGTTTAGGAAACCAAAATCCATATAGTCAACATAGTTTTATTTAAAGGAGAGCCAAAATGATTTTTTGCAGAGCAGTGTTATCAATATATGTATTCCGTATACGCCTTCAGAGTTATTTTTCATAAATGACATTAGTCTCAGGTATCCACATTGAAGATAGTTAATTTCCTACACTAAAATAAAACATATTTACTAAATTTATGTAATAATTTTTTGTTTTTTCAAAATAATTAAAAAAACTATTTCGAAAATTAATTAATTAGAGAGTTAATAAAATTTAGAGAATTTTATTTCAATCATAAAATATTTTCCTAATATAAGAAAAATATCAAACCATTCTTGTAAATAGTTCGTAATGTTGCACCAAAAAAATCCCACTTTCAGAATACATTTATTTAATTTGAGAGCATTTTGAAGAGTAAAATTTTTTTATTAAGTTAAAGGACATTTTGTCATACGATTGAAATTATATAATTAAAGCTTTTAAACAATTATGTAGGAAATAACTTATCTACTCCTGAATAGTTTAGAAAAATTTGCCCACTTTAAAATGGAAGCCGCTTGTCCTTTATTTAAGTTCATAATTTTTTTCTCTCATATTAAAATTTTTTCTAAAATTTAAATAAAAATTTTTTTTAATTATATTTAATTCACGACTTACTAGTTTAATTATTCTTATTATTTTTGTTAATGCAAAAAATTAATTAAATGTATGAAATTACCTAGTAAGTGTACTGGCTGGTGAGCGGAAGTAAGGTGTAGTAGTGAGGTGGTTAGACTGGCTATCTACTAAACCAAAGTTCCTTGGTTCGATTCCCAAAAGACGTAACTTTTATAAAAATGTTATCAACCCTTCTTTTTACACACCTATTGTAAATGAGCCCTCTGACTATACCAAAATCTTCGTTGTAGCAGATGGACGGTTCAGATGATGGTAAAACAAGGAAATAAAAAATGCGTAGTAAGATCAGGAACCACATTGTTTTTAGCCGTGGCAGATGCCGGCGTCTATGAACTAATTTTTGTATATGTATATTTTTATGGTTTTTTTAGTAACAATTTCCAGGGAAAGACGAAATTTGTATTTCCTAACATCGAAGAATATTCTCAGAATTTTTATAATTGGCATACAACAACAATTTTGAGCAGAAATTAAATAAAATTTTCCAATTTATTGTTTAGTCATCATTTTGTGATGTCGCATGATTTTCATGCCTAAACATATACGAAAAGAAATCTATTTAAATTATTTTTGAGCAAAAAAATTAATGCCATTTTAAATGCAAATTTAATCTAGATGCAAACAGAAGAGAAAGTAATATGCCCCCTAGTTACATTAATTGTTATGCACCATCTTTATTATTTCCATTGCTATCAAAAGGACATTAATAAAATAAAGATCAAAGTCAGTCTACAATGTGCTCTAATCATGGCATATTTTAAGAGTCGCTTTCCTCTTATATGCCTGTCGTATTGTATACTTCATACATGTACAAATATTTTATAGTCTTATGCTAATTCAATATTTAACTCAACGTATTTAATTCTAAACAAATCCTTTAATGCGAATTTCAAATGACCATTCAAAGTTAATATTTATGTAATTTATACCAATAAAGCTGTTATAATTCATTCTTAATTAAGCCAATATTGATTGATATCAATACTTAAGATGTTAGGGATTGTATTTGAAAACCTAGCGTTTTAAGTAACACCTGCACGTAATTAATCCTTTTTCAACGATACTAAATTTGTACATTTTCTCCTTTCGTTATACTACAGACAGTGTAGTTCAGTTATAATGAATTGCTGCAGCCGGCAAATTTGGGAAATTTTTTAATTTTTATATATTTTGAAAGGTTACAACAATATATTTCTTTTCTGGCAAAAAAAAACATGTTAAATATATATATAGGCCGTTTTTTTTTAAAGTGGCATAAGTCACTTTGCTTTTAAGTCGATATATTTAAGGGTTTGCGTTTTAACATGTTTAAAAATATAGATGCTAACTTTCGAGAAGATTTTATCTTGTATTTTTTATCTCGTGATACTAATATTTTTCTCAGTATTTCTCCATAAACAAATTTTTAAATAAAATTATTGCAAGAATTGAATTTGTTCATTATCAACTGCCATAAGCATACTCCAGTGTACCTGTAAAATTTCTTCTTTTGTAGCCATTAGGTCAATGTAAGCTAAGTAACTAATTGCCCATAATGAGTTGGATATTAAGATAATAGAAACGCGTTAAGTGCAAACGATAAGAAGAGATTTTCATTTAGATTTTGCAAAGAACAGTTTACTTGCTGTTAGGTGGTATGTGATTAATTTAAAAAAAAATATAATTTTAAATCAACTTATTTTGAATAAAAAACGCACAATAAATCACAAAAAGTAAAATATAATCCAAAGCTTTATTTTTAATTCTAACCCAAAAAAAAAAGAATCTAATTCGTGTTAATAATTTTTAAATAAAGGGTGTTTTTTATAGAGCGACACAAATTTAAATCATAATAAAACAAGGAAATATATTTCAATTGTTTGTGGTTTATCGACGCAGACAAGTTACTTAACGTAAACCCAAAGAAAATAATCTAATTGGGTTAAATCGCACGATCTTGGTGGATAATTAATTGGGCTATTACGTGAAATTATTTTTTCATCAAAAGTTTCTTTGAGTAAATCAATTGTAGCGCCCGCTGAATAGACAAATTATCTTAATTAAAAATTTCATTAATTTGCACGCCTTGCTCTGGTGTACGTCGATTCATAATGAAATTTCAAAGCAAACCAAACAAAAATCAACTTTCAGCTGTTAAATGGCTGATCAAATAAAGCAGTGACGCCAACTCAAAGTTGTAACACTCTATAAAAACACCCTATATACAAATATCAGCTAAAATTACTTTAAGTGATTCAGCAGAATTAATTAATTATGGATGATACTCGAACGAATGCTGAATAGAGAAGAAACGGTCTTGAAATTGCTATACTGATACGTTCTATGAGTCTGATTGGATTTTTTTTTTATCCAACATTATAGGCCTGCATTTGATCTGCTTTTGAAGATGATTTTATTTAAATTTATGCTTGTTCATTATGACATAAAACAGAAAACCTTTTTTTAATTTGATTTTTTTTTTGTTCGTTACGGTGTTTTGGATTTTAGGTGACGATATGTGCTTTGAAAAAACTAATTTATTATTAAAAAGAACACCATTTCTATGACATAATTTTTTTATTTTTTTTGTGGTTACACTTTAGTTATTCTTATTGTTATACGATTCTTAATGTTATTTTTCTAAATATTTTTTAATATTATTCGATTTTCTTAATATGTACGACATTCCTTTAAATATTTCTGTAACAGTGAAATCTCCCATTAAATGACACTCGCTGTGATAATGCTTTTGTCCGCTTATACGAACGGACGAGATTTATTTTAATTTTGTTTCGGTTACGAAAAGTACGAAAAGTGACCATTTATAAGAACCCGCTAGGTAGGTTTCTTTCACTGCATATATTTTTAATATATTCAATTCACTTCACTTGCTTCCACTCTTTTTGATCTCTAGTAAAAAGATTGCCAGTATTGACTGACCTAATAACTTCATAAAAGTTATATTATGATGGCAGTTAAAAATATTTATGTGCATTAAAATGCATCATGGTCGTCCTTTTATTTAGCTGCTATTGGCTTCATAAAAATTTGACATCGTTTAACGCAGAAGTGATAAATACCTTTTTAGCACTTACTTTACATTATTGTAGTGCATTACATCAAACATAATTGCTTTTATTATAAGTTGCTCCAATTGATGCTGTCAATTTAATAACACTTGATTATGGCAGTACTTCGTTAAAGTGTATTCAGATTTTTAAATGAAAAAAAAAAATTAAACTAAACTAAACTAAACATTAAACTAAATTTATTGAAAATAAATGTAGAAATATATGTTAGAACGTTTGTATCAAAATAAAATATTTGAAAGAGTTAATGACGCCAACATTCTGACATTCTCACAACTTTCACTAAACTGATGTTGTTGGCCTTAAATCAATCAAAAATTTTGCAAATTTGATTTACATTTTTACATTTACATGTACATTTACTTTATGATTTAAAATAATTTAAATTAAGTTTTTAATCGAAATATTATTGCAAAAGCCAGTCAAATATTCTCGCAGAAGGTCATATACCTTTTAGTTCATATCAGATATTTAAATGTTGCAACATAGTATGGCTTTAATTTTTAAAGAAAATTATAAAGTTGAACACCATACAGTTCAAATAAAAGGAAGAAATTTTAATTGTTCAGCTTTTAAGTTTTTATAATTTTATTTTAAGTTATTGTAACTGAACGTACAAAGAAATACTTTGAATGAATTCGCGAAAGATCGAAATGACATCATGATGTTTTGAGACCAACTGTGATCTCATCATCAGTGGTCCGCTTTAAACTCTCTGGAATCAAGTTGTTAAAAATCTTTTATCTCTTTAGTTACATATATTTAATCAGAGAAATATTAGAAAGACATTGTTAACAAATTTAAATTAAAAAAGGAAAAGTTTAATATTCAAACATCCCTATAGATTTCAACTATACACGGCTGAATAGATCAAACGTTGTTTTCGGTAGAAGCCACTAAACCTCGTCAGTATTCATATGTAAATTCTTTCACAATTTGTTAAGTAGCCCATACAAGTTTCAATTCAATTGCCAAATGAGTCGGTTGTTGTTCAAATCAAAGCGTGTATGGCTCTGTCAATTGATTAGAGTTGGTTGAAGAAAAATCAAAAGATTTTGATTTTTTAAAGTTGGCTAGCAAGTCTTTCAGTTCGATTGTGCTGTGTGTGCATGATTAAATAATACACGTGGTATTATAAGGGCAATAAATACATACGAAACAAGAAATTTTTAACATAAGCATTTTTACTAGAGCAAATTGACAGTTTATGAAGTGTGTGGCCAAGAATCAATTCAATTGAAAGACTCAATTGACAATTGAATTGAAACGTGTATGGGGTGCATTAGGGAGCTCTGTTGAACTCTGTTTATCTTTTTTTAATTTCTTGTTTCTATTAAACGTTTATCATCACTTTTTTTAATTTAATGGTTACGGAATTCATTATATTCCTGTCTCTTGTTCAAATGAATTTTTATTGCTTTGCTTACAACATTTTGCGCACTCAATCCTTATCTATACACTTACTACAAGCTTCTGGAAGTTTTTTTTTAAATAAAAATATAATTTAATTAAAAATTACATTGTATCGACTTAAGACCTGAATAACTAAAAATTTTTTGACTTAAAGAAGATTTTAAAATAAATATATGAAACTATAAAAAAATTATCTTATACTGAGTTAATAAATCATAGACACATTGTTTTTGCTAAATTACTTTCAGGGTGGCTCTCTGTAGGTTTCTTTCTGCAAATATTAACACTAAAATACAGAAGGAATTAAAGTTAGATCTGAATAAGGAAGAACGGAGCAGAAGAGCGTATGTATTGCTTAGGTCTGGAACCGTCTACTGATCCTGTTGACGGATCAAGCTCACATACTATTTAAGAAGGATTGCTAGTGAAGGCTAGCGACACGTTGATACTCTACTAAACTTCCTACGTTTGTTTTCTTTACCTCCCTCATTCGACAACCTTTTGGAAATTTCATGTCACATTAGCTTCGCAAGGCTGCCAAATTTTCAATATCTTCGGTTTTAGCGCCGGTGGTGTCTTTGTAAAGCAGCTTCTAGAATAGAGTTCCCATGTTCAGATTGCATCTATTCCACAAATAGTTGCCCTAAACTCCATGGTTTGTCCTAGAGCCAGGTAGTTATTTTTAATTTACTGTTTGCTTATAGAAGAACAATTCCTTACTCTGGCAGTGTTGCAAACTTATCTCCTTTTCCAAAATATTAAAATAAAGTTGTGTAAACTACAATAGAGTTATATTATCAGTACAACACTAAAAATAATATATTATTATTGAAAAAGTTTTCATATGATATGTGGTAAGCAGACCTATTGATGCTTATAGCAAATCATTTAAAGTGTTTACTCATATATTGTAAATCCTAAAAACTTCTGATCTTATGCAGCTTAAAAAGCATTTGAGAACTGAATCTATAAAAAAAGCAAAACATACCATCCGATCGAAATTGTTACAATTCCGTAATTATATTGGTTTTACTAACAAAGCTCACATTAAGCTGTTTTATTGACAAGGAAATCTTATGTCGATAGCGCTCCTAAAAGTATGCATTTTTTACTGTTTACTATAAATGAAGTTAGTAAACAATTTCGTTGTAAATTCTAGTTTGAATCTTAAAGTGATAAAAAATGTTCGAGTTTCGTTTTCTGAGGAGTGAACTTTCAAAACTGAAACTACTTTTGATTGGAGTTAAGTTGTGTCAAGAAAAGTCGGCTGCTTGAGTTGTTATTTGGATTTTACTGATGCCAGTAAATTTCCAAAAAAAGTTGTTTTTAAACTTTATTAAACAGTTTAACAAAACACGTATCTTGTTTAAATAAAGCAATTAAATTTTCATTTTATATAAAATATTCTCAATTTAAGTTCTGCAGTTATCTTTCGTCATTTTGTTTCATAATTTCATTATTTCTGTCATAATGTTCGCTATTTATAGGAATGTTTTATTTTATGACAGTCTTCTCATGTACGTGCAAAAAGTTATTCAAACTTTACTGAAAGCTCTTTTCAATACAAAATTTGTATTTGGAAATGCTTTTGGTTAAGTTTAAGCAACTTTGTGCACGTACAAAAATAGGCTGCGATTTATATATTTTTTTTTTTTATTTTTTGTTTTCATATAATTTTTTGATTTTATTTTGCCATAATTTTGGCTTCCACTCGTACAACGCCTTACTTAATGACACTCAATTGTGTCTGGAGTGTATTGTGTTAGGAGCGTTTGTAAATGTATGAGTGTGCCTTGAAATTCGTATAATTTGTATGCTGTTTTATCGGGTATTGTTGTCATGCTGTCAACTATAAATTAAGAACAAAATGTTTTTTTTTACACTATACTGTTAAAAGCGCATATGTACATACTTTAATATTTTTATATTCAACGCAAATTGAAAATAATATTTTATCACTGTATATCGTAAAGATCTGATTATGAGTTTTTTTTTTATTGAAAAACATGAAGGATGTAAAAATATTTTATGGTGACTTGGTATTAATAAACTGTAGATTCCGTTTAAATCGCTGGATGTTAAAACTAAATATTAAAGGTTTGTTTAAGACTGATGTGTAGACTTGCGGTGATGTATAATCGTATATCACATTAAGTAAACTAGATTTAATAAATTCTATTCTAATTGTTTTTTTTTTTAACAGCTAACGAACGAAACGCTTCCGTACTACACTGTTTTGACCATATTTTGTTAAACCATCTTAATAAATAGTATAAGTGTTTGTTTGTTTGTTTGCAAATGTACTTGCCCTTCTTTGTAAACTTCCTTTTAAGTGTTACACAAGAAGTTGTATATTATCTCGCAAATGAACTACTAGTAATTATCATTAAAAAACAAGATAATATACAAGGATGTAAGGATGAACAAATAAAATTACTTTTATCAATTTCCCTGTTTCCACTTTACATGTGTAATTCCTTTTAATGCGTCTCTTTGTTTTTCAATATTGCCACAACAAATATTTTTCAAAATTTTATAAAAAAAAAAAGTACTTAAACGGGTCACTATTTCTCATTGCTTTATATCTTTTGACAATTGAATTTAAATTGTAGCATTTCTAAAAGGTCAATGTATGATTAGTTTAATCACATTGACTGCTTTCAATCGTAGCATGGAAGAGAACAACATTTTTCAAATGTCTCTGAGTTTTACTGAGCAGGTTTCATATGAGGTTAATTGTAGGTTGCAACCAAAAAACAACCCCACTAACCACATTTGCAATAAGTTGGCTGCAGTTGTTAAAATAAGTTAATATATTAAACTTTAGAAAAGCTGAGATCTAAACATAAAGCAAAAAAGTGAGCCAATAATTATATTTACCCGCTGTAACATACAATATATACATGCGCAAATGATAGCGCGTTGAGATTTCAAAGGTCAGATGTGTTACAAATTAACGTCAGAGCCTGCCTTGTGGTCTTAGCTGACGGATTTTTTCATACGGTGTGCAATCATGTACTCACCACCACTCCCGAGCAACCACGAAGGCATACAATTTTGACCACAAGGATTAGATCAAGTGGAAACTTATTATCTTAACTGTTAAAGCTATATAATATCATACTTCTAAAGAAGCTTGTGCTGTTTAACAACAGTACATAGAGGCTTTACACTGCTTGTCTGAAGTCCAACCAGCCAATACCACTGCTCAAGCATCACTCATTTAACAAATAGAAATCTCTAAGTGATTTTGTTAACAACCACAGCCGTCAAATGTACTCCAGAAGCAGACTTCATTAATAAACGTTCACGTTATCAAGCCACAATCGATGGCAGCACGATTCCCGCAAAAAAATGTAGTTTGGCCAAAATCAGAACCATACCTAAGGGAATAGACTACAAATCTTGAATCACATTACAACGTGACTCAAGTGTAGAAGCTACACTTACCTAACCCGGGGTAGACATACATCCGTGGGGCATACTTGATTCCTTGTTACAAGTGTATGGTGACTGGCCGAGCCTCGAAAGGGATCCCCTACAGATTAACTTTCTATCAGTTTTGGTATTGGGCAGACGTCCTAATTGACTTTAAACATCTTACCTTACTAAGATGCTTCCTTTTATATCTTATATGTACACCCGTTATACTATTGCTTCAGAGATTGTGTACTAACATATACATTATCTTTATAGGTGAATGGCCAAAGATAATGTCTGGAAAAAGCCAATTACTTTTTTGTCCAAAAAGTAAAGAACCAAGTTGCGGATAGTCACAAAGATTTACAAAAGTGCATTGAGGGGGGATTTCATGGAACTGTAACGAACTTTTAATTTGTAATGAATAATTTCTTACACATAATTGTAATTTAATTTGAAGATATTGGCAATATAGGTTGCAGGTGACATCGTACTGATCAAAGTATATCAAAATCAAATAAATTCATCTCGGCAACAACACAAAAACTAGAAAAATCAACAGGCTTTTTGTTTGTTTAAAATAAATTTACAATTGTCAAAAATAGCTCAGTAGCAGAGCTGTAAAGGAATGATACCTTTTTGAAAGAATCTAGGAATCATTAACTCTTTTGATTTTTTTTTAATCATTCAATAGTTTTTTAATAATGATCCTAATTCCGGTGAAAACAGTGAATTAAAAAATTGATTTTCTTTAAATCACCAATAAATTCACTCAAAATTTAATACTATAATACTTATAAAAATAATTAATCTTTTTGGTGATGTGAATGCATGCGAAAATTTTTAATTCATGAGGAAAACATTCGTGTTTTAATTAAATTCACATTTTGTGTAAAATTAATAAATTAAACTTTTTGTAAATAATTTTGAATTAAAAACCAAATTTTAATCATTATTTTACATGCCTGCTCGGCAGATTTTAAAGAAAATTGTGTAGAAAGAAAAATAAAAAAATTTTGACAAAAGTCAATGCAAATATGTATAAAAAAACACGATCAGCTGTGCTTTTACATGTCCTTGTATAAATATAATTTGGTACTGGATTAACAAATGGGTGTAAGCATATGTCAGATATAAATAATTATTTAATATATAAAAATTCTGTATAGAGTTCAGACGTATTGAAATTATTTTAAAGAAATAAAATTAAAAATTAAAAAAAAATCATTCATTATAAATTTTTCTATTTGTTGTAAACTTCATCCCCTTTTTCGGAATATTATATTCGATGTCTTTGATAAAAAAAACTATCCAATTGTATATAAGAGCAAAAAAGAAAAATAAAATTTAATTTACTTGATTTAAATACTGTCGTTAAATTAACTTTTTTTGTAGAACTCAATTAGTTGGAAAAATGTGTCCTTTTTTAATCTAAATAAGAATTAAGTCTACTTGCTAGTTTGTCATTAAATTTATTTGTTAACAAGTTTAATTACTAGTCATAAAAATACATTTTCAAATATTTTTTTTATGATTCTGTTTTGTTAGATTTTATGACTTAATAAAGTCAACTGTTCCTGATTATGTAAATTATATTATTTTAATCTATATATATATAAAACAGTAGCGTGAGTGACTAACTGACTCATTCATCATCGCCCAGCCCAAACCTAGAATCTTGAAATTTGGCATGTAAGTTCCTTTTACAGAGTGTAGATCCACTAACACCCGATTTACATGATGACTTTTGCGACGTCGCTTTTTCGACGTCTCTTTTTGCTTGTTGGTGAGCGGTGTAGGCAAGAAAGAGGGGTAAACAAAAAGTCTTGATTTGTGTTTTTCAGGACTTTTCTTCCATTTCTCTTTGTTACTTTTCATTATTTTTCTTACTTTTGTTATTTATCTTTGTTACTTTTCATTATTTTCATTATTTCGAAACAAAAATGGGAAAAAAGACATGAAACTAAAAGACATCGTCTGAACACACAAAGATTTTGGCAGCAACTTTAAAAGGGAATTCAGTAAAAACGACGTCGCAAAAGTCATAATGTGAATTGGGTTTAAGACGGGATTTTTGGAAATTCGAGTTTTTAGGGGGTAAAAAAGGGTAAAAACGGCCAAAAAATTACATTTTTAAAAAAATCTTTAAACATGGTCCCAGGAATATGAAATTTGGAATGTAGGTTCCTATCAGGACGTAGACTCGAACCAAAATATAAATTTTTAGAAATTCACACTTTAAGGGGGTAAAAAGGGGTAAAAGCGCCCCAAAAGGGAATATTTTTAAAAATGGTCCCAGGAATATGAAATTTTGAATGTAGGCTCCTTTCAGGACGTAGACTCGAACCAAAATATAAATTTTTAGAAATTCGCACTTTAAGGGGGTAAAAAGCGTCCCAAAAGGGAATATTTTTAAAAATGGTCCCAGGAATATGAAATTTGGAATGTAGGTTCCTATCAGGACGTATACTCGAATTAAAATATAAATTTTTAGAAGTTCACATTAAGGGGGTAAAAAGGGGTAAAAGCGCCCCATAAGGGAATATTTTTAAACATGGTCCCAGGAATATGAAATTTAGAATGTGGGGTCCTTTTGGGAGGCAGATTCGAACCGACATAGGAATTCTTCGAAATTTGCACTTTAAGGAGCTAAAAAAGGGAAAATACGGCCCAAAGAGGGACATTTTTAAGCATGGCCCCAGAAATACTCGATCTAAATACTTAAAAAATATGTTATTTATTTTTTACTTTAAAAATTACAGGTAACGAAGTACCGGGCGGGTATGCTTGTTGAAAATAAATGAAGCATTAATAGCTTGGATAGATTAACAGCCATAAAGAAAATGTTTTAAGAACAACTAGTTTTTAATTATCATAGCAGTGCTTTCATATTGATTGTAAATATACACACTTTTATATATTTGATAGATTTCTTATTAGATAAATTTTACCTGCAATACTTTCCTTGTCTGTCAACCAATTAACTTCTAACTCATTAAATATCACGGTACATATTACGTACATATGTATATGTAAACAAAATAATATATTAATACTGTAATTATATGTGAATCGTTTATTACAGTCACTTAAGATAAATAAATATGACACGAATAGACTAGGGGACTAAATAAAATCTCTATATAACTTTAATTTTGAATACAGAAAACTAACAAATTTAACTTGCTGTGACTAGTATATATATTGCTTGAGAGAAATGTTCTTCCATTTTTGTTGAAATAAAAGAGTTTTTTTTTTTTTTTTTTTGATAATATTATTATTTGTTGAATTTTAAATTGAAACATCAATAAGTTATTCAAATCTTATCATATTATATGTGTAGCCAATGCTATCAAAATTTTAATTTAAACTGTAAAAGACCTAATGCGTAATCTAATAAAAATCCTTAGAAAGCAAAAAACTAGTTAAGAAATCATTTAATCGTCAAAACAAGAATAAATTAATTCTTGCTGTAGAAGAGAATAAAATTATTATAAAAAATAAAAAGTGTATGTAAGGAAAAAAAATTTAGAAATCCAAAAAAATTGTATACCCTTCCTTCATCAAACTAAATATTAAATTTTTTTCTATAAATATTATAATAAATAATAAATTATTGGGTTGAGTAAACTACAATTAACCGCTAATTTTGGTTTCAACGATATTTAGGGTGGCCGCCATTTTGGGTGTAGAGTGATTACGCTCTTATATCAGCTGACTTCTTAGGTAACCCACTCATTCGTTTGGTACCGATAAAAACAATGACCTGCAAATTTCAAGCACCCGATGTTTAAACTGGACACCATTAATAATTTAGAGTGACTACATTTTGTCATCAGGTCTCTTCTCAGAAAACCTTTTGCTTTGATAATGCTCTTTGCGGTGCTCCAAATCAAATTAGCACTTAAAATCTAATATATTTTAATTTTTCATTTCATATTTCAAACAAAATTTCGTATTCCTGGCGGAAAAAAGATATTGGCGGTATTCAGACAATATCGTAGCTTTTTGGTACGATATTTTGCATTTGCAATTTTGCAACGCCATTTGCACCAAACACTGAATACCGCTATTGTTATTAAGAATTAGCAAAGCCAATGGCTGACAGAATCGACCGTATTCTAAATGTTATTCATTTCTTTTTATGTTCTTAAAAATATGGTACAAAAAATATTTTAAAAATCAGTCATACAAAAACTACAACTGCAACTAATGTAAATTTGTATGAATTCGCATAAATTAAAAGTAAAATAGAACAT
The DNA here is from genome assembly GCA_947311025.1 of Lypha dubia. Taxonomy (NCBI): domain Eukaryota; kingdom Metazoa; phylum Arthropoda; class Insecta; order Diptera; family Tachinidae; genus Lypha; species Lypha dubia. Next base: position 50,262,465 of record OX371261.1, read on the forward strand.
GCAGCGACAAAATAATTTCCAATTAGTTGTTTCTATATTTTGAGCTATCTACTCTTTTGTTTTTTAAACATTTCTAAAATTCTACGACAGCAAAAACCACTGCTTCGAACCACTGTGAAGCTGTTGCTTTAAGCATAAAGGAGGTTTTTTGCTAATCATCCAAAATGTGCTAAAATCATGTTTGAATTATCTGAATTATGCCTACAGTTTACTGCGCCATCTACTCGTATACATAATTCATTTGTAGGCAAATACAAAATATATAAATAAATAAGTGAGAGAGAGAGAGAGAGATGCAGAGAGCATCTAAATGAAATTTTATCTTCCGATCGCTGTTTACTTCATTATTCGTGTCAACTAAATCTAAATGGCCGACCAACTTCAACGTGCTTAAAAATAAGTTTAGCGATCTCTCTCCCTTGTTTTTGTGCTGCCTCGGAAGCGCTTCAAAACTGCTCATCTCGAAATCATGTCATTTTGTTACTGCTTCAAGAAATATAATAATTTTTGCTGGGTACTTTCTTTGAAAAAAAAATGCATAAAACCAAATACGTGTTTAGTTTGCTTGTTTTTTTTTTTTATTTAACTTAAACGCATGAGTAATGCGCGAGTATGTATTAGTAACAAGTTTAAACTCTTATAGCTTCAAAAATACTAAATCCACAATAATTCACAATATCTTCACTTCACTTCTATGAATAAATTATTTTAATTTGGTATAAGATTTTGCAAAATCAATTGAATAATGTGGCTATAAATTCTATCACAAAAATCCTTATTGAATAATGATTATATATAGATATAAAAAACACAATAACAAGCATTTCTGCAGTTTATTAAATTCTATTTTAGATGATTCACTACCGCCGAAATGAAACAAAGTCAAAGTAAAATATTATTAAAATTGAACAAATCAGCAAAAATAACAAAACTTGCAAAAATAATTACAAAATTCTGTGTAAAATTTAAAATCAATTTTAAAACTCTTTGATAATAAAACTGAGTTCTACGAATTCATATGAATCAACAAATTTTCTTATGAATTCAAGTCATCATATCAAATATTTTACAAATCTTTGGTATGAAATAAATGAAATTTTTCTTGGAACAATTTTGATTTAATTGTTTAATTTTTATTATCTGTTATGTATCTCTACATTCACAGAAATTTTTTTGGCTTCGTCTATGAATAGTTGATGATATTGCTGTTATATGTTTCCATTATTAAATCTATCAATATTTCACTACCTTGAGTATTTTCACTAAAAAAGTCTGCTTTTTAGAGTTGACCGTATACAAACAAAGGAAAACTTTTCTGTGGAAATGGTCATATACAATCATAGGAAAAGTTTTATGAAAATCTAAATTTACTAGATCTCTATGTTGTATGAGTGATAACAACTCATTTGATATTAAGTATACGCTACACCATTTAAAGTACGATAATTATTTGTTTTGTGATAACTTAATACAAATGGCATTAGAGAAAATTTTATGAAAAACTTCAACCATAAATTGTTTGATATACGAGTAAATATAAGCAAACGTTTTAATATAAAAGATCATTTACTATATAAAATTTTTGAGTCACGATGTTTGTTATAGAACTCCTCCGAAACGGCACGATGGATTTTAATGAAATTTTTTTGTATATTTGGTAAGTATGAAATTAGGTTTTAAGGTATATTTCTAACCACTAGGGGCACGAGGAGGGGAGGGAGGAGGCAATTCCTATATTTACTAAACTATTAACCCAACAGATGGCGCTATGTCCGCCTTATAATTATTTTTGTTGTTGAATGACAGGAGAATCGTCATCGTTCGTATATCAAACAGAACAAAATTTTTCTTTGGTATTTTTTTCATCGGCGGTCTTCGTCACACACTTACAATATATGCGCTATTTTTTATATAACACCCAAAATATGCACTACAAATATTTTGTATGGCAAAACAACGTTTGTAGGGTCATCTAGTTTTATTATAAATTTTTTAAATTAAGAATTTTTGTACTTACCATACTTTTGAGATTCTCATTGTGTATAGAACTATTGTATGTCATGAGTGTTGTGATGTTTTCTTTAATTTTATCAGCACTCATCAAGACCTTGGCGGTGTATATCCCCTTTTAATCAGATTCTATTCGAATATGTGAGGAATACTTCTTTTAGTATTTATTCAATTTACTACCACTGCTAAACAGACAGTCAGTATATTTCAATGTTCTGTATGTTTTTATTTTAGATAAGCGGCATATCATGGAAAAGAAGATATACACATCTGATTTTACATCAAGAAATTTTTCACCAAACTATTATGGTAAAGTAATTCGAATAATATAAACGAAATATTATTTGTAAATAAGTTAATGACCACTCTCATAAATTTGAAATGTGATCTGTAACCCACAGTTGGAAAGCTGCTTTTGTTTCCGGAAGCCTTGAGTATCATATGCTGTCGCTTTCCTAAAAATAAAAACAAAAATGTTTTATCTTTATTAGCTATCAAGCAATAAAATGTATAAAAATTTTTGAATGTAAGACCTTGATAGTGAAATATCAGTTTTAGATATTTTGGACTCTCACAAACGATCTATGAATAGATTTGTAATAAAGATGAACTCAAGAATAGCTTTCCTGTTACCAAATATGTTTTACGAAACAAAAGCAACAAGAAAAATTAGATGATAAAAGAAAAACCTACCAAAGTACTAAAACTCCAGTATTCTTTCCTTCCTAAGTTTAGGAAATCATATGGAATCTAGATAAATTGTATGAGATGGAGAATTTGCATTTTCAAATCAAAAATCATTTTATCAGTTATTGCAGTCCTGGAAATAATAAATTCCTTTTTTTATTATTTTTAGTTGTTTGAAAAGGTACTTGACTCCTTTGAATTTAAATGTACTACCGAAATTCGGAGTCTGTGACCGCAACTTTAAGAGCGTTAACATCTTTAGTGACGAAGCTCATTTTTCGCTCAATGGGTTCATCAATAAGCAAAATATGCGTTATTGGTCTGATGAAAATCCACATGTGTTTTATGAATCACTACTTCATCCCAAAAAAATTACTGTTTGGTGTGGTTTGCATGCCGCCGGCGTCATTGGGCCATATTTTTTCGTCGAAAATAACGATCGTCACGTTACTGTGAATGGCGATCGTTATCGCGCCATGATTACCGATTCTTTTTGGCCCGAATTGGAAAACATGGACTTGGACGACATATGTATGGTTTCAAAAGGACGGTGCCATAAGCCACACACCACACGTTACAATCGATTTATTGAAGAGTAAGTTTGGTGAGCGTGTTATGTCAAGAAATGGACCAGTCAATAGGCCACCTCGTTCGTGCGATTTAACACCGGTTGATTTTTTTCTTTGGGGCTACGTCAAATCATTGGTCTATGCCAACAAGCCGATGAGGTTGGAGGAACTCAGAGACAGCATTGAACGCGAGTCATCGAAAATCGGGTCCAACGAATCTAAAGTTTTGGAAATATCTCAATTAGTTTGCGTTTTATTTAAAAAAATATTGTCAATTCCTTATTGGAAAACCCTTTATAAATTGACTAATATCGAAAAATATTTGTTGGATGTGTTGTTTCCATAACTTTCTTTACTTTATTGTGGTTTTGCCTTAGTAATTCTAAAATATTACTTGAGATTTTAAGTATAGGCAAATGAGCTTTAAAACTTTTCAAGCGAGTTGGTAAGGATCTACTGATAAGTTGATATTAGGAACCAATGAAAACAATAAAGTAAACCCATCACAAATACATATAAACATACATGCATTAATTCTTTTGAAAAGTTATCAACCTTAAAAAACAATTTTATTATACAACAGCGTTTGCAAAAGATTAACGATATTATTATGAAAAATATCATAAATCTTTGCATTTTGTGCAAAATAATTTATCAAAATAAAACAATAAATAAATAACCGCAAACACCCAAAACAATATTCCAATAATTATTTAAATAAATATTGTCGAAATCTCACTTGCCAAACACACAGTTTTGTTTTTTTTTTTTAATCTCTTTTCTATTACTATTTTAATTTATCTCTTTTACTAAACTTATAAAATATTGCCAAATTTTTGCCTTAATTTATAAAAAGAAAATAAAACAAATTTAGAAAACAAAAAACAGACACACAACTAAACTGCCAAAAAAAAAAGGCAAACGAATTTTTTAGTGTAAAGCAACCAAGTCTATTAACCTAAAAGTATGCTGCACAATAAAATTGCAAATCATAGGTTAACCACTTTATGCACAATGATTTTATTCTATATAAAAACTATATGAGAGGCAATTCGTGTGTGTGTGAGTATTAAAACAAATAAAAACATGCTGTATGTACAGCGAAATCTGCTTAGTTCATAAAAATAGGGGGAGTGTTTACCATAAATGCCAGCAAGACTGCTGTTGAAGCTTTTTCTATGTGAAACAAAATTATACAACGCATGCAAATAATTTTACATACACGTTTGCCAGTTTGCAATCATTTTCACGTTCTTATTTAAACAAAGTTATTTTATTTTTTGGCAAATCTAAAATTTATATGAGAAAAAAGCCCAAAAAGAACTATTTAAACAATATTATATCAAGGCACACATATGACGTTTGTTTTAAAAGTGTCTTAAGTGCCATCATTAAATACCATGAGAGCCATTTAAATTTCTATACAAATATGAATATATTTAAAAGACTATATTATTTATGAACTGCATGTATGATATTTTGAATCTAGTGAATGTTGTGAGTGTTCAATTTCGTACATTGTGTTTCTATATATCAGAGATTATATTTCTATCAATAATATTTTATCATAACTTAACATTTTTATTAAAATCTTCAAATAAAACCATTCTTATTGTTGACTTTAATATTTATTTCATATCATATGACAACATTAGTAGGCATACTTATTCAAAAAACACAACGATATCAAATTTAATGACCTCTGCAAGACAGAACAAAAAGAAAACTATCAAAACCAATATTCATGGTTCATTGAAGCAATTAAAAGTTTTAAACACAAAAGACAAGAAAAAAAAACAGAGTGAAAACCATTCAAGCATATAATTTAATATGTCTCCAATAAAGTTTTTGTCGCATTGATAACAAAAAATGAGGAAAAAAAACCAAAATAAAAAGATTATAAATGCAACCCGCATGATTTCAAGTATAAAATAAATACAATTTGATTTTAGCACAAAATGTAAAGTAACTTTATTTCAATTGAAAACTAACAAAACTGACCATTAACTTAAATATTTATTTTATTTTAGCAGAAGAAAAAAACTTACACTATTATGAGACTTTGTTTCTTTGAGTTGAGTTGACAAACCCTTGAAAGTATATTTCAAGTAGATGAACTACTTCACATACTTCGGAGGAAGACTCCTACGTTATTAAAATTATTTGAAATCGAATTGCAAATTTGTTTGTCAAAAGCTTTTTTTCCATATGTACTTGTTGGTTTACTTGCATTCTGCATTGTGACTAATTTACTAAAGTATTTTGTAAACACGAAAAAGAAAACACACTTACATGCATGTGAACATATTCACATACTACATACTTCAAATACTTAAGATTCCCAATGAACATTTTCTCTCTGGATTCGCTACAAATTCAATTATAAAGTCTACACATACAGCCATGTCACAGAACTTAATTCGGCTTGCAAGTGCTTTGAATTTCGAAAGTTGAGTCTTTAGAAAACGAAAAAAAACAAACCAGTTTTAAAATTTAAATTTTAATTGAAATTGAAATAATTTTTCTACAAACTTCAAATAAAAAAACATTCATACACTAAGATGCGTCAGTCAAATAAGATTTGCATGGTAATTGAAATAATGCTATGCCAATTTTGGCACAACGGCCACAAGTGTGCCAAATAGGAATTGTAATTCTGTGCAAAAAAAAAAAAAATCAAAATGAGTTATAAAGAATATTTTAACGCAAGTAAATGTCTGACTTCTGTCCAAGTATTTGAAAAATTTTTGACCAAAAAGTCCTGGCCATGATTGCCAACTTCAGTCGATATAATTTTACTGTAGCAGAGCTAAAAATATCTTTTTTGGTTTGTTTTGGTAGTACTTCTATTAGGTTCCAATAAATTACATATTAAAAGAATATATTGGTCTTTGGATGAAGATATTGTAATCGAACGTGTACCAAAAGCTAAAAATTAAATAAAAAAAATCTACATCTTGTTGACAAGAATTATTCTGAAGGCACCACTAAAAAATTATTTAAAGTTTGGAAAATTTAAGATCTTTTGATCAAAAACTTTAAACTTGGAACTGCATTTCATGAAATTAAATCGGTCGAATAATCCATGGTGAAGTAGTAAGATCGGTAATGCAATTTATTTTTGTTAAACCTGTAAGCTTCGTTTACAAAAATCGAGTTGAAACAAGTTTCTCTGGATGCTGTTATTGTTTTAGCATATAGAGTGATAAGTTAAGTGATAAAACTAATGAGACATTGTCAACCAAAGTTGTGAAAATGTTGCGCATAAATTAGACACAAATCCTGCAAATCCCAAAATATTATTTACAATTTTGTTCTAGTTGTGACTTTTTTCGGGACTTACGCGACTTCCAAAACAATCATATAAAGAAATTATAATTATTAAAATTAGGTTAGGAAAAAGGATCCGCGATACAAGGATCTTTTGTGCAGCCGAAATGTTCGCCGAATTAGGTTAAGGCTACGAATAAAACCATTCACATTACTCGGAAAGAGATTGTAAATTTCAGTTGAAGACAGTAAGATTCCTCCAAGAAATCTTTTTCTGCGCTGCGTTTCCGCCGGACAGTCACAGAGGATGTGCTCCAGCGTCTCTTTTTGCATTTCACAGAATCTGCATAAATCGTTCTCAGAGTTTCCAATAATGAATTGGTGTTTCCAGAGACCACAGGTTCCAGTAAACCATCCCGTCAGTAGTCTGAGGTCACATTTGTTCATTTGTTGTAACGTTTGAGATTTGTTTTTGGATAATGTAAGGAAATCTTATTGTTTTCTATAAAGGAGATGATAAAAAAGTCCAGAGGCAAATTTCACTATAGGTTCGAATAGGTAAGAATCTGTTGGGTCTCTTGAACGAAAATAGCAGTGAACAACGATTCCCATTATCGAGTAGAACTATAAAAAGATAGAATACAGAATAAAAGTTAAAGTCTAATACGCAAATCCTATGTTTTTTTGAAAGTTTTAATAAAGGCATGGCTCATTTATTATTTAGAAGAAATGTAGCTTGATTTTATCTTCGATAGTTGTCAAAAATATAATCTCCTAGGCCATCGTCCTCAAGTATGCAACGCTTATGACTAGATAGCACTGGGCACATCCCTGAGAAATCGTCTACGATGTGTAACTTGTAACAATATAAGCCATTGACGTTGAAAAAAATTAAAAAAAAAATATTTGCATTCACAAAGGATATTTGGCAAATTTTCATACATAAGTGCCCATTTTACCAATTTGGGTACACGCGTTTTATGTCCTGAAAATATGTGAAAGAATTCTTGGGAAAATATTGCCAAGCTTACAGGTTTACTAGAAATGAGATAGAATTGTACCTATCAAGAACTTGGTCCTTATTTTGATCTCATTACTTTTTACAGCTGAAATATTTTGGAAAGGAACTTGGCCTTATTTTCACATTAGTGTTTTTGTGCGGATCTCACTTCTTTTTTCTAAGTTTTTTTTGTATAAATATTTATATGTATTGCTTATCTGCGCCTACCTGCGTACGAGATTTAAGCTTTCTAGCTATACTGGAAGTGCCCCATACAAAGAAGGGGCATGGTAGTCCCCCCAAATGAAAATTTCCCCTTTAAAAATAATATTCGCTAATTTCTCATCAGGACCTACCTGTATATCAAATTTCAGCTTTCTAGCTATACTGAAAGTGCCCCATATAAAGAAGGGGAATCCTAGTCTCCCACGTGAAAAGTGCCCGTTTAAAAATTATTTTTGTTAATTTCTCATCAGGACCTACCTGTGTACGATATTTAAGCTTTCTAGCTATACTGAAAGTGCAACATACAAAGAAGGTAAACCCTAGTCCCCCCCCCGGGTGGAAAGTGACCGTTTTCAGATTTTTCTGGTTAATTTCTCACCAAAAACTACCTGTGTGCCCAATAATATTGATGAGTCAGTTAGTGAGTCAGTGAGTGAGTCAGTGAATATGTACTAAAATATGGACTTTTCACACCTTAATATCTCGGAAAGCTTTTACGGTAAAACTTTCAAATTTAACCTTTGAGGTCATCTCTATAGGGAGACTTTATGTTTCAAGTTTTATTATATTAGGATCAAGAGGAGCAATGTTATGAGGGGGTAAAACCGCACTACCGTGCGCCTAGATATTAAAAACATATTCGAAAAATTGTTTGCATTGAGCTTTGTATATCATTATCTGAAATGCAAAACCACGTAGGTAACAAAATATTTTACATTACATTTTTAATATATTATTACGAGTTATGTACAACAAAGTTCGTCCCTCTACAGTATTTGCAAGTCTTCATCAGCGAAGTTTAAAAACATTTATAGAAATTTATTGAAGTTTTTCCACTATTCTATAAAAGTTTTAAAAGTGTAGTTGCGTGATTTTAGATTTCAGTTATCGACATGATACTAATACATTTACTTAATTTTTTAAAAGCAATGAAGAAAATTTACACATCCTTAATTATATATTTTTTTTAAAGAATTCAGATGCGCCATCTGGAAATTTTCTAATTTTTGTGACGAATGCCCAGGATAAAAAAAGAGCATTCAAAACAAGTTTTTTTTTTAATGGATTTTAAAGGAATTTAATAAGAATAGTTAATTTTTATAAATTTTGAGTGAGTGGAAGGATCCATTTAATCGCAGTTGACGCAGGAACCGAGAAAAGCAGCATGCTCTTCTGTGTTCTGAAATTTTCAATTACTGCGTAGATTGTAAAAAATCTACTTAAAATTTTTTTAATGCTACAAACTGTGATTTCGTTCTTTTTTTCGCGATCTTCGATTTAATTTCTTTGATTAAAATTGTATATGAAATTTTGCTAAAAACTCAATCGATTTGCAGTGTTTTAAATTAAAAATCCATCGAAAGTACGTAAAAAATCTTTAATTAATTAAAAATTATAATTGAAAAAAGAAAATAAATTTATTTTTAAGTAATTTAAAAATTGTTCACTAGATCTTTCTCATACAATCGTTCGATTGATCACAACAATGTAACATTAAAATTTAGAATGGTTCTTGCAATTGATGTTTCAAACAAATAGTAAACATGCCATTTGTTTCTATGTAAGGTTATTGTATCCACATCCATGTTTGTATCTTGACCACTAATGTTGCTGCCAGTAGTACTCGTTAGTTGAAAGTGGTCTTGCCAATAACCAACCAATTGTAGATGAAGTGTATATCAAGTGCATTTTGTTGCATTTGCTTTTAATTTCTTTTTTTTTTATTTTATTGTATATTCTGTAGATGGTACATTTTTTCTATTTTTGCTAGCAATTATTGTGGTTGACTTCTAATTGTCGTTTTACAACAAATTCAGTTTATTTTCCAAGTTCTGTGCCATTTCGATTTGGTTATTAATACAAAGAAGATGAAGAAAAAAGTATTATATACGAGTTTGTATGGTTGTACTTGAATGTTTGTACTTGGCACAATATCATAGTTTTTATATTTAAGTAAATATTTTTAACCAACAAAGTATGAGGGAGAAAGTACATACTCGTATAATGAAGAGAGTTTGGCAACAAGCATTTTTAAAATGTTAGAATTTTGTTGCTATTGTTGATGTTTTTGCAACATATTTGAACAAGTATTTTTTTTTTTTGTTACAGTACACTATTGGGAACAAACTTTCATGTTTGTATTTGTTTATTACACACATATAGATTTTTTACATTCTGATTCCCTTTTAAGTTCTTTTACTTTTATTACGTTCATTTGCTTCAATACGTAAAACAGCAAGTATCTTGTTTGTTAGATTACTATAAAAGGGTCTTGTAATAAAGAAGGGTTGTTTATAATATATCTATATAGAACATGAAATAAGGGAAATTTTTTACAATATTATTAACATTAATTTTTATGTTTTTATATTATTATTATTACGAATAAACGTAATTATTATTTGAACTTATATTGATTTACATATGAAAAGTAATATTATCAGGCTCAAGCTCAGTTTTATTGAATTAATGAAATTTCAAAATTACTAAGAGTTTTTTGTGTTGGAAAATATTATTATTTATATCCAATCAGTTTTTAGCAGAACGTATCAGTACTGATTTCAAGGCCGCTACACCTCTCATCAGCGTTCAATTGTCCATCTTTAAAATTTTCGTAAAGTGGATACTAATTGAGAAGAATATCAACTATTTAACCAGTTTTCAACAGAAATAGAATATGAGAATTAATTTTTTTAATTCAATTTTTATTCTACAATGAAACAGTGCTGGTTAGTACGAAATTCCCTCATTACTGTTTGGAACTAATAATCAACACAAACTCATAGTCCGTTATCATCAAAGTATTTTACTTTGTATTTTAACGTTTTTGTTGTTTTTACTCTATATTAGGGAAATTCACATATTACTGTGACCCCTGTTATTAGGGTATTTATAGCTCGTGCCCAAGCGGAATTAATATTTTTATATTATTATTATTATTACGAATAAACGTAATTATTATTTGAACTTATATTGATTTACATATGAAAAGTAATATTATCAGGCTCAAGTTCAGTTTTATTGAATTAATGAAAATTCAAAATTACTAAGAGTTTTTTGTGTTGGAAAATATTATTATTTATATCCAATCAGTTTTTAGCAGAACGTATCAGTACTGATTTCAAGGCCGCTACACCTCTCATCAGCGTCCAATTGTCCATCTTTACAATTTTCGTAAAGTGGATACTAAATAAATAAATAAATAAAAAAAAAAAAATTGAATTAAAATAATTAATTCTCATATTCTATTTCTGTTGAAAACTGGTTTAATAGTTGATATTCTTCTCAATTAGTATCCACTTTACGAAAATTGTAAAGATGGACAATTGAACGCTGATGAGAGGTGTAGCGGCCTTGAAATACGTTCTGCTAAAAAACTGATTGGATATAAATAATAATATTTTCCAACACAAAAAAACTCTTAGTAATTTTGAATTTTCATTAATTCAATAAAACTGAACTTGAGCCTGATAATATTACTTTTCATATGTAAATTAATTTTTATGTATTTTTCCATCTACATTTTGCGATTATGTTTTCGCATATTATTTATATAAAATATAATAATAGTGTGTATTAGATAGAATCATATAGAGAAAATGATTGGTTAAGGCAGCGGGTTTTACTGATTTTGTCTTCTCAATTAATTTCAAAAAGTGCCTGTTATTTAAGTGACATCCTTGGTAATTTTTTATTAGAAATTCTAGTCTCTATCATCATTGTATGATAATAAAACGTTAACTGGAGTTGCAAACCTCCACTTTATTAAATCTAATAACAATTGATGCGATTTGTCTGTAAGTAACAAATTTTGAATTATGAACATGTGATTGTGGGTGCCGCCGTGGCTGATAGGCGAGCCTAGTAGTCCGGAGGTTGTCGGTTCGATTCCGGCCGGAGATCCTGGGTGTTTTCTGCAGACAAGATAATCTCTGTGCGGGGTTGTGTTTGTTTTTTAAAGTATAAAAAAAATAAACTTAATTATTTAATTCGCAGACAGCTCGAGCATTACATATTATGAGCACAGCCCCATACCTCTATAAAAAAAATCCCTTTACAATGCCGCCTTTCTACATACCATTATTTCGAAACTTCCAAAAAAAATTAGGTTCTGTTTCCAGATGGCTGACGAATGATTTGAGTGTAAAATTTGTATATGAATCACTTAAATAATTGAGTGCTTTTTTTATACTCAAATCAATTATGCGTTAATTTATTTTCAATAAACTAACACAAAATCTACCAGCAAACAGCGTAAAGCTTTTAAAAAGCTATTTGATGGAACGTAAATTTGTAGTTAGGGAAGGCAATTTTTTAAGCCCTCGGCAGTCGATTGAAGCCGGAGTCCCTCAAGGCAGTATCTTCGGACCCTTACTTTATTTAATATATGCCTCTGACTTACCGTTAAACAGTAACATTCATACATCAACATTTGCGGATGATACAGCCTTTCTAAGCATTCACGAAAATCCTGTAGAAGCTTCCCGCAACTTACAAGAATATATATCCAAACTGGAAAAATGGCTCAAACAATGGCGTATAAAATTTAACGAGCAGAAATGTGCACACGTCACTTTTACGTTGCGCAGGGAAACATGCCCGCCTATAAAAATTAACACCGAGACTATACCACAACACACTGTAGTCAAATATCTAGGCGTTCATCTTGATCGTCGTTTAACATGGAAATCGCATATAGACGCAAAGTTGACTCAAATGAAATTAAAAGCAGCTCAAATGAATTGGCTTATTGGAAGAAATTCTATATTAAGTCTTGACTGTAAACTTTTGTTACTCAACGCGATCCTGAAACCAAAATGGTCCTATGGAATCCAGTTATGGGGCACTGCCTCAGCATCGAATGTCGAAAGAATTCAAAGGCGACAGAATAAAATCCTACGTACAATAACAGCAGCCCCCTGGTATGTCAGAAACCATCGAATTCATAAAGACCTAGACGTTCCGTTGGTGAAGACAGTATTTTCAAAACACGCGAAAAAATATTTAAAAAAACTTGTGTTGCACCCAAATCCACTTGCGCGCAATATTCTTCATTATAGAGGCCACACCCGGCTGAAAAGAAGGGATACTCTTTTTCTCAGCCGTTCACGAGAAATGTAAAACAACAAAAATTAACCGTTGAAATTAAAAATTTTGTTTAGCATTGGCTAAACTTATATTTAATATTTTTTTAGATTTAAGATTTGAAAAACTTATTGATAATTCAATTTAAATAATTAAAGATTCAATAAATAATAAAATTATCACAAAAAAAAAAAAAAATAATAAATTATGCGTCATGTGTGGAACAGCACATAAGTTTTGTTAATTTTATTGTAAACGAACTAAGAAACCTAAAACGCCATGTTCTTTCAACTATTTTATTTCATACAATAAATGTTTTCTATTTATTTCTGCCTTTAATATTTTCATTAGCGATCTATTTATTCATACAAGAGTCATATGTTTTATTAATATTTGATCGCAAGGCCGTCCCGAGTTTCTAGGAGTATGGTCTCATATACGTCGAAGCTTGTGTTAGAAATAACAAACGTCCAAACTTAAAGGTTATGGCCCTTGTCACGATGTGAACATGATAAGTATGTTGAAGGCAGGTATACATATTATTAAATTTTTTGCCGGTAACTAGATTTTTAATGAAAATTGTTAACAAGGCTAATCGCTTTGCGGGGTTGTGTTTTTAATGAAAATTGTTAACTTGCAGATATACGTTGCTTAAATAAATTACTAAGAAACTAAAATTGACACGTTAACGTAATTTCTAAAATCATCAATTCAATCATTTACTTATTCAAGATTAAATATTATATTATATTAGTATTTAACCTATAAATAAAAAAAATTCCAATTTATTGTGTTTATTTTTTTTTGCTAAACATGAAATTTTATTGCCGTTTGCTAAAAATTATTAAAATAATAATAATTGATTCTTGCTTTCACTACTTTCTTTGTACGAAAGACTTTTTGTAGCGTCCTAAAATCAATAACTCGTAATATTTGTCTATTGTTTTGTACTCTTCCTCTAACAATTTCACTGTTTTAATCTATCAAACACACTCCCATTTCTTAATACTTAGCGACCCCTTTCAGGAAAAAAAATATTTTTTATTATTTTTTATTTAATATTTCACTTTAGATTTTATTAAAAATTTTTACGAGAGATTTGCTATAAATGTGTAAAATCGAAGAAAAAAAAAGTCGTAAATAAAATCAGCAAAAAAATTTATGGTAAAAAGTTTTTAGATTAAATAAATTTTTTCTATTAAATTGATCATAATTGCGTTTATTACAGTTCCATGGTCAAGTTAACACATCACTAAGTCTTCGACAGTCGGTCGCATCAGTACTTAAACATGTTTATTCATTTGACTCGTTTAGATACTTAAAAAAAACAAATCACTAAAAATGTTGATTAGTATTTATCTTTGTACGCAAGTATGTCTTCCCGATATGGTTCTGTTCATATTTGAAATTATGTGAACACTAAAATAAACAACAATATTGTCAGCAGAGGATACAAAAAAAAATACTATTAGTTAACCTTTTAAATGTTAGACACGAAATACAAATAGTCTTTGTATATTAAATAGATTTATGTACCCGTGTGTATTGATGTGTAAGTTTTATATCAGTGTGCGTTTTATGAATATGCATGTGTGAATGTACTAGAAATTTTATCTGTCTGTAGACAGTTATTCTGTTAACTTTTGGTATATATTATGAGAGTCAATAACAGACTAAAACATATCCCTTGTGGGAAATTAAAAGATAAATAAAAATTACGCGTAGTTGAGACAGTAACAACAATAACACCAGTAATATGTACAAACATATATTCATACAGATGAGAGCGCAAAAATATTTCACATCCTTTAGGTTTCATTGTTTAAAGATAAAGAGTTTCAATTTTCGCCAATTTTTGACACTCCCTGTAAAGCCAAAAACTGAGGAGGGGCAAAAATATATATATAAAAAGTTTTCCAATAGGGATGATATGATTTTGAAGTGACGTTTCGGCTATTTGTAACATGTCATGATCTGTTATTTATTTTTCATTGTATTCAGTAGTGTTTACGATTTCATCATGGTGAGATATACGCAAGAACAACGTTTACAAATTATTAACTTTTATTATCAAAATTGTCGTTCTCCAATTGCAACTTTTCGTTCGCATTTGCCATTTTATGGTCGTAATAATCGTCCAAGTGTGCTCGCTATTCGTCGAATTGTTGAAAATTTTGAGCTTACAACTTATTTACATAATGTTCAAGTGCAAATAAGACAAAGAACCGCTCGAAGTAATGCAAATGTTGCTGCCGTTCAGGCAAGTGTTGCTGAAGACCGCAATTTGTCGATTCCAAGACATTCTTAACAATTGGGACTGTCTCAAATCACAACCCGGTGGATTTTTTTTTCTGAAATTGGAAGAAGTTGATCTTGACAACATTTGGTTTCAACAAGACGGGACTACGTGCCACACAGCAAATGCAACAATTATGATATTGAATGGCCCCCAAGAAGTTGTGATTTAACACCATTAGAATATTTCTTGTGGGGTTATTTGAAGTCATTGGTCTTTCGAAATAAACCAGACTCTCTTCAAGCTTCACAAGTCGATATTGAACGTGCCATTCATGACATACGGCTTGATTTAGTGGAAAAAGGGCTCGAAAATTGGGTTCATCGAATTCCTTCCTGCAGAATAAGTCGTGGAGGCCATTTGAATGATGTTTCAATTTATAATTGAAGATTCAATAATAATAATAATAATAATAATAATAATAATAATAATAATAATAATAATAATAATAATAATAATAATAATAATAATAATAATAATAATAATAATAATAATAATAATAATAATAATAATAATAATAATAATAATAATAATAATAATAATAATAATAATAATAATAATAATAATAATAATAATAATAATAATAATAATAATAATAATATATATAATAAAAAATATTAAATAAAAAACTTTTGAATTTCCTTAACAATAATTTTTTTTTTAGAAATTATATCACTCTTATGAAAAAAACTTTATTTTGACCTGCGACTTCTGGCTTATGTTTGTGGAGTTTAATTTTACGAAATAATACAACTATATTCCAGGATTAATCTGGCAAGCGTAGAATATAATGTATGCCTTTCGGCGCTGTTTCTACAGAATAGGCTAATGATTTTAGTGTAATATTTATATGGAAATCTCTTAAAAAACTAATCTATTTTCATAAAAATGGTATACAATTCATTCGTTTGTCTTGTAGAAAGAGCACCGTTATTTATTATTTCGCAAATTTCAGGAATATTTAATGTTCAAACAGTTACACGAGGTAGGGAAATAATCATTTAAAACTTGCTAACCTCAAGATGAATTTGTTCGATGAGATTGTTTAAGCTAGCGAAAATATTTAAAAATAATCTTAAATACAATTCAGCCTAAACAGAAAATTGTTTTAATTTTTTATTTTCTTAAATTGACACGTTTTTACACATGAAACTCTTGTGCTGGTTTGAGTTTCCTTCTTAATAGTTTCATTTTTACTTTTCTTCTTAAATACTGATATCTCTTGTGAAATATGCCATGTGACGGCTAGAAAGGACGTGATATATTTCCTATGTTGTCATCATCATCATCATCATCAAAATATTTTCGTATACATGCCTACATACATATATACCATACACATTTAGCCAAACTCACACAATGACAGCATGAAAAAACGAAACAGTGGCTTCACCATCATAAGCAGAAGCGCTAGCAAATAACAGTCATGTCATGTTTGTGTATTTGTATACATTTTTTTTTGTTTCTTTTTTTTTCTTCTGTTTTTAAACGGAACACTGCTTAGAAGTTTTTGTCACTTTTGTTCATTCGTTTAAATGGTTCTTCGTTTCTTTTGTCGCGCCTTGTTGGGCGCCATATGAGGCAGGCAGGCACATCATAAATTCAATATGGATTTTTTTTCTTTATTGCAAATTGAAAAAAAGGACAATGTTTTCCTTTGTACGGTAACATATTTTGTAGAATCTTTTAAGGATTTCAAAATCATAATGCGAGTACATGATGAGTAGTACACTGCAATCCCAAATAGGCACATTATTCAACATATATGTATAGGTATTTATACCAAAACTTTTATAAAATAAGTGTATAATTAGGATATTTCATTAGGCATTAGTAACAAAGTGCTCCTTATATGAATTCCAATAGGTTTTTTCTTAAATCGGGAATATATTCTTCCCTTTTTTGCAAGGACTGTACCATGTTGTCGTCGTCCCCATTTAAGTATATAAGATTCATACTCTAAACTGAAGATCAATAACACCTTATCATATGTCGTATCATAATTCATTAAATTTGTATTGCTTATTTTTGGACCTTTTCTTGAAGTTATTTATATTTGAGCTTGAGGTCAATTTTTTATAAAATTCGTTATAAAAACTTTATATATCGATATTTTGATACTCATTTCTTTCAAAACCCGTAAAAACAATAATCAATATTAAAGCGAATAGATTTTGGGTTCATTAGTTTGTTTATAAATATTGTGGTTATCCTTATTTTTTTTTAATTTAATCCTAAAGAAGCTACACAAAGGAGTAGCGAAATATCAATAAAAAAATGTTTATAAAGTTTTTAAAAAAAAATTTACCCCAACTTTATCAATCAAATATAAATAATTTTTTAAAGTTTATTTTCATATATTTTTCCGTAGTTTTCTACTATAATAGCTGTTTTTTCCATTAATGTGCTGTTTTCCCATGACGAACAAATGCTTTGAGTGTAAAATTTTTATGAAAAGTATTAAAAAAACACCCAAATCACTTGTTCGTCAGTTTCCAGGAATTCTTTCCCATATTAGAAAGGCAAACAATTTTGCCAAGCGTACAGGTTGCCTAGAAATGAGATAGAATTGTACCTATTAATAACTTGGTCCCTATTTTAATATCATTACTTTTTACGGCCGAAATTTTTTGAATAGGAACTTGGCCTTATTTCACTTCTTTTTTCTAAGTTTTTTTTGTATAAATATTTATATGTATTGCTTATCTGGGCCTACCTGTGTACAAAATTTCAGCTTTCTAACTATACTGGAAGCGCCCTTATACAAAGAAGGGGAACCCTATTCCCCCTTTGTGAAAAGTGTCCGTTTAAAAATTATTTTTGTTAATTTTTCGTCAGGACCTACCTGTGTACCAAGTTTCAGCTCTCAAGCTTTACTGGAAGTGCCCAATAATATTGATCAGTCAGTCAGTAAATATGTACTATAATATGGACTTTTCACACCTTAATATCTCGGGAACCTTTTACGATAGAACTTTAAAATTTAACTTCTAAAGTCACCTCTGTGGGGAGACCTTATGTTTCAAGTTTCATTCTATTATGATTAAGAGGAGCAAAGTTATGAGGGGGTAAAAACAGCTCGAATGGTTTCGTGTAAATATACACACTGTGTCGCCGAACTTGGCTTGCCTAGATAAAATACGACTTGAGTAACATTAAATTTGTTAATATATATAATTATATGTTACTGTCACAAGAAAAAAATAATAATTAAATTTTTTTACCTCTCTGTGCATATTTCAATTTTGTGCTCACCACAAACATTTTTGGACATCTTTTGCAAAGTGATATAGTCATTCGATGCTCTTTGTAATCACAGACACTACAAATCTTTCGTTCATGTGAAGGCAACTGATACTGGGTATCTGCTTCACAATACCGTTAAATACCTAGTTCTGGAGTAAGTGCTACCTGGCTCCTGAATAAGTGCTCCTTATATTATAAAAATTCAAGCATTCTATTTCTGTTAAAAACTTAGTTAAATAGTTGATATTCTTTCCCAATTAGTGTGCACTTTACATAAGTTCTAAAAATTGACAAGCCAACGCTGATGAGAGGTGTAGCGGCCTTGAAATAGGTAATGTTTTTCAAAAAATAAAAACTCTTAGTAATTTGAATTTTCATTAATTCAATAAAACTGAACTTGAGCCTGATAATATTAATTTTCATATATACATACAAATTATTTTAAGAATTTACTATTCTCGCCCACTGCTGGATGTAGGGTACATGATCAAAATGAAAAAAAATAATTGTCGTTTTGAGGTATGCGATCGAAGAGTAAATATGTTAACAAAGTTTTTTCAAAAAGTAATAAATTAAGAGTTTTTTTTTTAAATTTAACAAACCTCATGTTTCCGAAAAATAAAGAGTAGAGTAAATTTTTTCTTAAAATTAGAGATATGAGATGAATTTTTATTTTTGCGTTAATAGCAATGACATTTTCTAGTTAATTTTTTTTTTATTTTTGCTATAAATTTTTTGTAAAATTACCTACATAATAATATAAAGAACTCAGCAAAAGGATGATGCATAGGATCAACAATTCTTAAAGGAGTAGACAGGATTTTAGAGTGACTAAAACTTGATTCGGGAAAATCTGAACTACGAGTACAGCTGTCATTGGACTAGAAATGTTTTATGAAATAAATGACTTACGCTACGGTTTATATAGATGATCAGACACTTTTATGTGGGAATTAGTGATATTTCGCAGCATTGACTTGATGGGAATTAAATGGGTCGAGTGATAGGTAACAAAATTTACACAAAATTTTACAAAAAATTTTCATAAAATACGAACTCTGCACAACCAGATTGTTTTTTCCACTAATTAGTATTAAAGAAAGGACAACAGGACAAATAATATAAATTTGCTACTAGAATCGATCAGTTAGTATTTTAATTATGCGAGTTAACTGACAACAACAACGAAAATAAAATGGATACAGCTTTTCTTATTGCACACAATTTTTTTAAGTAATTGAAAATATATAGAAAAATATTTCTAATTTTAAATTTATCACTCAGCACTAGTTAATTGCTCAGACAGAAAACAAATGTATCTGTTTGTGTCAATATAATAACATGGTATTTTCTTTTTACTGAACAAATAAAACAACAAATTACACACCAAAAGTGTTCACTTCATAGAATTGTCATTTCATCAAATTTCAATAATTTCCCAGTGACGAACACTTCTTATGTTTCATGTCTTTTTTCAGTTGAAAAGTATTTGTACTGTTCCATTTGACATTCTTATTTATTTGTGATTGTAATTTGTTCTCCGTAACTTAAATTAAATGGAAATTCGAAATTTTATCAGACATCCTCTTTAAGTTGTACTGAGTTGACCCATTTAATTGGGTACTTGAAGTTATTCAAGTGTATTTTTGTTTTCGAGTCGAACAGAGAAAATGCTTTTCTTTTATATCCAATTTAAAAGGCTTTTCCTTTGTTGATTTAAAGTATGTACATAACCAATACTACTTTATATAAATTGTTGTCGGTTTTCCTATTGCTTTTGTTGTTGTTGTTGTTGTCTTCGGTGTCCTTGTTGTTTGTCTTACTTTATTGAAATAAAATGAATCAACAGCAAACACTTGTATTCAAATAAAAGAAGAGAATATAGTGAACATTTTTTTTGCTGCCTTTCTGCTCTGAATCGTCATCATAATAAAGTCATTTTTAGTAAATACACTTTTATTTATAAACAACATAATTAATTTTATTTGTAGTAACAAACATTTATTTAATTAAATGAAAATATTGCGAGGGTTATTTGGCAAAGTTACTGGTCTCATTTCAATAGTTTTCAATTCTGAAGAAAAAAATCAATCATCCTGTAGACTGACAAAATATTATCATTGACTTTTCCCATATAAGAAATTATAATTTTGTGTAATGCCAAATATCTTAAGGTTGTACCTCACTGTTGGATTCAGACATTAACACCTTCTGTGGATTTCTACTTTTTGCTGAACACAGTATATTGCTAAAATTTTCTCGGATATTAACCAGGAGAGGCAGTCTAAAAGCCATCTTTTAGGATCTCCAGACTGATTTGCCCAACACTTGACCCAATTTGTACTAGAAGCCTCTTAAGTCTTCGAAAAGTGTTCTATTAAACAACGATCACGGGTCACGGCGAATTTGAAAACAAGCAACCAAGCAAGTGCAGAAGATGCGGAAATGAGGAAGAATCAATTTCCCGTCTTCTCGGCTTTTATTCTTCTCTAAAACACCAACGAATGCTACAGAAGGGCAGACCATTCTTCGTCAGTTCGTCTGATTTTGTGCTCCTTCATTAGGAACAGTGGATGGTTGCAACCTTAACCATCCCTAACTAATGACAAGCGGTAGCAGTCAACTGTTCTACACTCTCTTCTTCCTTTCCTATAAGGATCCTGAATGATTTTTTTTTTGTAAACTAGCACAACCCGCAAAGCGATTACCTTGTCTGCAGAAAACACCCATGATCTCTTGCAACCTGTGGACTATTAGGATAGCGTTTCTATCTATCAGCCGCGGCGGCATCCTTTAATCCCCAAATCATTTTCGTTATAATTTTCGTTCAAAAAGGACCTTATCCTGGATCCAAGAGTACAAATTCTTTACAATGAGTGAAAAT
The DNA here is from genome assembly GCA_947311025.1 of Lypha dubia. Lineage (NCBI taxonomy): Eukaryota > Metazoa > Arthropoda > Insecta > Diptera > Tachinidae > Lypha > Lypha dubia. Next base: position 50,283,737 of record OX371261.1, read on the forward strand.
TAAAGCTCTTTCAAACAAAGCTCGCGAAAGAATTACTTTTACTATTCTTTTTACTCCGGTTCATAAACTGAAGCGACATGCGCTTTTTCAAAATGCTGGTTAGGGATTTTTTTTCGACTGAAACTTATTCTTTGTAAGAGTTCCTCTCTTCTGAAGATTGCGCATGGTGCTTTTTTTTAATTTTGTTTCTTTAAAAAAGGGAACAGTACTTGCCTTTAGTACAGAGAAGCTTCATTGCCATGCAAATAACTCAGCGCCAATATATTTAAGAATTAACTTAGCACTGATGTGCATTAACTGACCAGAGGATATAAAGTTAACGCGACCGTTGGAACAGAAAAATGCGAATGAAATGAGTGCAGTTAAATTGCTTGGTTTCCATAATTAAGAGCAGGTGTTGAGAAAAAAACAAGTACCAAGCAGATTGCATTAAGGTAAAAGTTGTCGACGTGATATTAACAGACTCTGGCAGGACGAATTTTAGATGGCAGCATGGTGAAGACGCGCAAAATTTTCTAGTCTTTACTCGTATCATTTAATTCAAGAACTTGTAAGCAAATTAGAATTTTTATTTAAATATAGAGCATACCACAAAATAGAAATGCCACTATTGATAATTTTAAAATGCTGTTCGTCTTTTCTTTAAAACAAATCTTAAATGACATAACGTTCAGCTCTAAGGATAACTAACGTCCTGTGACAAAAAAACAGTGTTAAATTAATTGAAGTCCCACCAGTAAAAGCAGAACATCTATCAGCTCAGTACATCAACGATACATCACTATGTTGCCTTTGTAATATGCCTGCTAATAAGTTCCTGGATAATTACAAAAAGATTTTAAAAAAATTATCTACAAATTTTAATAACAAATATTTTTTTAGTGCAAATGCTTTATTGATTAAAAATACAACTGCCGTTTTGAATTATTTTTTTTTCTGTTGTGGTATATGCACCACAACAACCGTAAAGGATATTTCGAGTACCACACATGCGAGAAAAAAAGGAAAACAATTAAATGTTTGGTTAAAGTGTTAATGACAGCAATATTAACAGCTGCACTTTCAGTACAAAATTATTGTATTAAACAGAATTAACTTAAGCAAAAACACAAAGAATAAAAACAAAAAAAAAAAATAATAGCAGCAAAGTATTTAATATGCAGCTGCAATTCAAAATTTTAATGTAACGACTTCGAACAACCATTCGTAGAGATCACAAACGTGTGTGTGTATTATACAGCTGACATGCCATAATCTATCAGGGCATAATACCGTCATAAAACGCGTCAAAAGATCTATAATCATTTCCGTCGACTTTATAAATGCGCTTTATAATGCTGACTAAAACTTTTTTCTAGAGGACTTCAATTAAGATATATTTTCACCCGGAGGAGTTTTCCTCTTAGTATATCGGTTGGTGGCTTTACTAAGTAAAGACTCTTTGCTCATTCGTTCTTCTGCAAGAGATATTGGGTATTTCTTACACCCAAATCATACGTTGATTTAAAACTCGCGTTTTTTTTAATTCTCTTCAATAGTTGCTTTCAATATCTTTGCAGATTCATACGATAATTTTTTCCCATATTTTAAATGTTGATTTTTTTCTCCGTAATCGGTTATTCTTCTTTACTTTATTATTTGTAGAAAAACAATCTGACGTGTGTTTGTATGTATGTACATCAATTTGTTAGTTATGTGCAAACTTCGTGCAAATGAATATGTGTATTGCCACATGAAAATGAAAAATGAAATAAAGCAAAATAACAAAAAACGAATATGTGTAAAGAGAAATATAAGAAAAATATCACAGACAACTGAAAATGCGATTTTTTCTTTACCCCTTTCGCTTCTCTACACCGTTCGACTACATGCACAAAAAATCGTGATTTAAAAATTTTGGAAAAAAATTATGGTGTGAATTGGGTGTTACTCTTAACTACTTAAATAGTTGCTGGGCAGAATAGATATTTTGTGGAAAAAAGGTCTAAATTTACTCCGTTGAAAAGTTTGGAAATGTTTTCAAAGGACCTAGTAAAAATTGCATGTTAACAATTTCATGTTCCATGTGTGTATCCACGAAAACAATTATATAGAAATTTATCAGCCGGTGCATATTTTAGAGAAGTCATCAAAAATTTCAATATTAATTTAATAGTACAGAGCCGTAATAATATGCCGGGTGATGAAACGACTATTATTTTTGGAAAATATATTTTCGATTGCACAGTTTCCTGTTAACTTTTGATTGATTGAGACATTTCAAACATTTTTGGCGTGTGTTTTCTTTTAATAATAATAATAAAGGCATACATATAATCGTCTTTGCGAAATGTGTAATCAGTTTAACGTAAATATTATTAACGCGTAACATTTTGCACCAATCGTTAGAGTTTTTATAATCAAATTGATTGAAGACTAATAAAATTTTTGTAAAGGGTTGTCTTATATATATATGATATAGAACTTTTAAAGGGAATAAGACAAAGATGAATTTTTTTAAATTAAAATGAAATTTACTTTAGTCGAAAGATAATCTTTTGGGATTATAATTTAAATATGACTTTTGGCATTTGACCGACACTGCTGTCTCGGACGTAGTGTAATCTGGAGGTTAAATTTCCGATGACTTTTTTAAACATTTGTGGCCGTAAATCGGGAATAACGCTGCGAATGGTATCCACGATTTGGTCAATCGTTTCGGGCTCATCGGCGTAGACAATCGACTTCATATAATCCCACATAATATAGAGTAGCAGCGTTAAATCTCACGATTTTTGAGACCAACTCTCAAGTCCGGAACGTGGAACTATACGGTTCCCTCAATAAATCAATTTTGGCACGAGCTGTGTGACATGTTGAGCCGTCTTGATGAAACTACAGCTCCGGCACATCATGATTGTTCAATTGATGAACGTAAAAGTCACTAATCATGGCTCTCTAGCGGTCACCATTGACTGTAAAGTTGTGACCAGCATCCATTTCACAGAAGTACAGACCAATGATTCCACCATCCATGATTTCATCTGTTTGCACTGTACGACGTCTCCATGGACACGTATTATTATTTAAAGTAAACGTGGTGCGAAAACATTCCATAGTTAATAAAATTAATTGTTTTCGTGTACGACTATGTTGACTGTAAAATGGACGTAGTGCGCGATGCGTATTTCGTGATTTCAAAATAAATGTGCACAATTTGGAAGCGTTAATCAGGCATCAGTCTATTCTTGTTGAAATGCCAAACTAAACTAAACATAAATTACTTTACAGTATTGCCAACTTAAAGTTTTATACCTCTATAAGGAACACCCCTTATATTTCTATGCGAATCAGTGGTTAATTGTTCCTGCATTAGAAATTAATACCACGAACATCTTTCCTTCAAAATATTAAAATACGTTAAATAATTGCTCCTTGTATAGTTTATAATTGCAAAGAAGCAATAAAAATTCCAATATTTTTGTGTTGTGCTATCAGCAAAAGAAGTGTGGTGATTGTGAAACTGTACCATACTTCGAGGCATTGCACTGAAAACTGTAACTTTATTATAATAAATATGGAGAAGACCAATGAAAATAATTGTAAAATCCGAAACACTTCACTACCCAAAATATATATTAATACTTTTTTGTATTAATTAAAAAAAAAACAACAAAATTTTTTCGTTATATAAAATGCAAAACGCCCCAACTAACATGTTTGTTATTTTAGAGAAGAAGAAATAACTGAGCTAAAGAAAATAATGAATTTTGGACATATCTTGTGAATCCGAATAGAGAGGAAATAAAAATTTTTACAGCCAGTATTATTATACTGGTAATTACAGACCAGTTCAAAGTTTAGTGTTGTCCAACCAAATAATTTTAATAATCAAATGTGGGGGTGTTGGCTGAAGTGGGTAGCGCGATGACTACTTAGCAAACAATGACGTGTGGCCTGGGTTCAAACCCTGGCCAGAGCAAGTTAATCAACATCATTAATTTCTGTAATGTACATTAGTGAGACATTGTATTAATTGTTGTCGGACTATTTAGGTGATGAAGGCATAGCACTGGTCACTAAAAAACTATTCCGGCAGCGATTGATGCTAACCAAGCTGATGTACACAACATCGCCCTCCTTCGTCGGTTAGCAGAAACATCGTCGAAGTAAAACAATTAATAAAATGCCTGCCAATACAGCTTAACAAAGTTAATGCATCTACCTAATACCGGAGGCGCCTCAACACTGCCTTAAAAATTAACATAACGCGCAAAGCAGAGTTGTAAAAGAGTTAAGCCTTCTACATTTTCAACATCTATCTTCTCTACTCTATCCCTCTCTCTGAGTTCCGGCACAATGCACTGCATACGTAGGGGTCATCCCCTGAGTGCTGGTCCTAATTAAAAAAAAAAAAATTTAATTCCTCTATGTTTGTCATGCTGTATGCAATTTCCACAATATTCATATGAGGCCAATAAATTATATATATATTCCGGATCCTAGATAGGGACTTTGAATAAGATATGTCCGTCTATCTGTCCATCTGTCCCTCTGATCGAATAAAATATTAAAATTTTCAAGTGTAAAATTTTTACCAATTTCTTGTAATAAATATCATTTATAATATTTTAAAATTAATTTAAAAATAGAAACTTTTTTATACAAATCACCCGTAATTCAATTGGGAATATATAAAAATAAATGTTAAGGTATGTGGCTGCATTTCATACATCTTTAAATTTTTTAGTGCATATCAATTATTATTGCACAGCATTATATTTTTAAAGATTTTATTTAAATTCCTTAAAAAATGTCCAAATACCACAAATTTGCAGAAATATATTTAAGGTTTTATATAAAATCGAAAAAATAAAATAACAATATTTTATCTATTTTGTTTAATAAAAATTGTTGTTCTATTATTTAAATTCTTTTTTTATCTCTTAGAATGTTTTTGTTATTTTAACTTGTGCTAACTAACTTTTTATTAGATTGTTTATTTTCCATAATAATTGCCCAATATATACAACTAAATTTATTTAAAACGTTGATAACAATGAAAAGGAAATCAGAAAAATATATAGAAAACAAATCGTTATATTTCTTTGCATACAACAAATGCACAAGAAAAGGAATTGGAAAACAAAACATGTTAGAACACAAATTTCTAGCAACTTGATTTTTAATTGTATTTGAGATTTTCAACTAACAAAAAACACTAAAATGGTAAATTGGTAAAAATAAAACACATGAATGCGGATCAGATTGTGTAGAATAGTGTTGTTACTTCTTCTTGCTAATGTTTATTAAATTTTTCCTATATTCATTTCTTACACTGAAAGAATTTTCTTCATAACTTCTGTGAGTTTCGGCAGTATTTTAATGATTTATTTTATTAAAATTCAGCAAACACCTTCAACCTTGATAATTGCAAATGTATAAAATGAAGCAAGCTAAGAAACATCATTCATCAGTTTTCGAAAATGTTAAAATATATTTTACACTACTGAATACTCAACATCTGTAAAAATTATTTTTAATTTTTCAACTTAAATTTAGTGCTCAAAATGGCTTTTTCTTATCCCATTGAAATATATTTTTTATCTCAAAATCAGAAATTATCACAGATAATTTAAGTTGCAAAAGATGAACTGATTTTGTGCTAAAGGAAGCTAATCAAGTGCGCCGAAATCTAAAATTTTTTTTTCTAAACATACAAAACTCAATTCCGATCGAAAGTGGTCTCAATTGCCACGATTAACTCTTTAGAAAACGAAAAATTACAATTTTATTTGTACTCAAAGGACTTTAAAATTGAACATTTAATTGGAAATAATTTTGTCTACTACTTTATTTGCCATAAAAAGTAAAAAAAGAGCATTCTTTTAGGAGTGTAAATTTTTCGTGATAGACCTTAAGGAAAGATTATTTCGCCGATTTTGACAAAATTTATACCAAACTGGAAATATTATTTCGCAGATTCGAACAAGATATTGAATGTAATTTTTGGTTAAGCATTTTGAAATCTATAAGCATTTATATATGTTACTTACGAAAGCATGCATCTAAAAACAAACAAACAAACAAAATATGCATCTGTTTTTCTCCAACTGGTTTTACGAAAAAAACCAACAATAATAAGATATTTATCTCTGTTTGGATGTGGTAGAGGAAATAGTTTTAGTTCTTTTTTTGTTTTTTGCATGTGGTTTTGTTTTTGCATTCAACTGTTCTGTTGTATTTTTTATATAAGCGAATTTATGAAAATGTACCATGTAATAATGACAGTTGCTGTTGTTCTGTGACAGTTTTTTAAGAGAATTTTTATGGCGTTTGGAAAATTTCTGTGAAAACATTAAGGCTCTAATTTTGTACAACGCATCACCGAAGTTACTTTTATATGGAAAGCAAAAACAAACATTCAAATATTTAAAAATTTTGTTCATTGTTTTCATTAAAATATTTGAAATTTTTGAAGGCAAAGGAACGTCTTAATTTCTGTGCGTTTGTTCGGTGATGATATTGTATGAAAAACAAAAACAAATTTTTAAATATTTGAATTTTTGGTTTTGTTTTTGCTTTTGCTTTCCATATAAAAGTCATTTCGGTGATGCGTTTTACAAAATTAGGGTCTAAAAAAAATTGCCAATGTCTAGAATACGGTCGATTGTGACGCCCGATGGTAAGTTGGTAGAGTTGGGAGCTTTGGCGGAAAAAAATCAATTTAAGCAAACGCCTATAGGTATAAAAGACTTTAATACTGTAAAATCGAAATACAAAATATACGGAAACTGAAGACTGTAAATAAAAAAAAAAAACGAAATACAATTGCGGAAGTCAATCGGTCAATGTGTTACTTGCCCGATAACATTAAAACCAATGACTGGTAGGCTTTGTAAACTTTAAAATAAGAATATCATGTTTTATAAAATTTTCTCAAAAAAAAAAAAAAAAAAGAAGCAAGCAAAAACGACTGAAGCCATTCAAAGAAGAAAAAAAAAACAACCTACAAATTAAACAACAATAGAAAACTGTAAAAGAGTACAAAAATGCCGATAGTCAACGCACACGTACCCATGCTGACTTTGAAAATCAAATAAACTAAAAACGATAATCAAATTTGCAGAGAAAATGAAATACAATACGAACATAAAAGCCAAATAAGGATTTCTGCAGTAACTAGGACAGCAAAAAAGAAAGTCAACAAAATGTTGTTTTAAATTCTACCTACTGCTGGTGCCATGAACGCCTTTAGCAACAAACTCACACTTCCAATAAAATGCAAACAGAATTTTATTTACGCAAATGTGAAGTAAACAAGAAAAAGCACATTTTGTTCTGGCTAAAAATTGTAATAAATATTTTTTTTTTTTAGTACAACTGAAACGTGTTTAGAATATTTTTTTACTACTTTTGGGAAAAGGGTCATAAGCTATTTTGAGTAAAAATTTACAAAAAAAGCAAAGGCGTCTAAGTGGAAAAAAATACGACACAAGTATTTCTTGTTTTTCTTTTTTTTAAGCCTCAGCTATCAACCAAACCCTTGTAATAGTTTGGTCATCTTTTTAAGATGTAAAGTATTAATCTACAATGTTAACATTTTTTTTAATTTATTTTCTTAACCTTTTTTTAAAATATATTTAACAAAGAAATGATCATTATATTTTCCTGGGTTTTTTTACTTTTGTTATTTAATCCACTCAGATCATTAATTTTTATAGAAATAATATTAAATTGAAGAGTTTGGTGCATGTTAATTCGGTTACTGTAGTTTCATTGCAAAGTACTTTGCCATTTTGTTATTTATTTTTAAAGAAAATTATAAAGCGCGTTAATGAAAAATTTATGTGCACAAGGTATTAATTTTTTTTATTATGATTAAAATAAAAAGGAAGCTTTTTGACAGCTAAGTTACAATAATTTAAGTAGAAGTTATCTTGTTTTTTAGAGAATATTTAAATTTTTTCACATATTTTCTATGTATTAGCAAACAATAATTTGTAAAATTACCCACAGAACTTCTAGTGAAAACTAGAACCTACTGTCTTTTTCTGAGGACATTAAATTAACCAAAAAAAAAAGTATTTATGAAATTTTAATTGAATCAAGAGAAATTTTATCTATTCAAATTTAAGTGCGTATAATTATACTTTGAAATAAATTATATTTTAGTCAGAAAGAAAATTTTGAATACGCGTAAGGTTGAACTGGAACCAAAATATATAGAAAAAAAAAAGAAGGTCTCATTATTCGATTTGTTTTACGCTAAGACGTCCCTGCCGATCGAAATAAAATCCTCATTTGGTTATTTATTTTCAAAATATTTTGGTCGTTAAAATCTGTCTGTCAATTTATATAATTTAAGGTTTTTTTAATTTTTAAATTTTTAATAAATAAATTTTTAAGAAATAAATTTTCTTTTCATAATTTTTATCGAAAATTAGTTTTGCCGCTGATTCCTGAAGAACTCCAAAACATTTGAAAATATAAATAAAATACCATGATACAATGACTATTCATTGTTTCATGTAAAATACATACAGTGACTTGACTCAAAATCACTTGTATACCGATGATGTTTTATTTGTCAAAATCTGACAACATTTTCATTAGTGTGATCGCTATTTGATTTGAATTAAACTCCTATTTTCTTTCTCTAGAGTGACAACATTATAAAGGAAATTAATTATATTAAATCTGTGATTACCGGACATCTTTAAATAAGATAAAAAGATATGCAAGAATGTCATTAGTTTAGGTTCGAGGATATTCATATTGCTTTGGGAATTGATACATTGATTTGTCAATTGTTTTGCATTTTGTTAATGTTATTTTATTTATTTTTTTTTTATATGTGTCCAACATATCACTTAATTTGAACACTACATAGTTGTGTCCACGATAGTAGCTGCGAAGCGACTAAGTTAATATCGATCCTCTACTTAGATCCTCTACTTAGATCTTGTCATCAATTTGTTCTCTAATTTACATTTCGGTATGAAAATCTTATGAAATTATTGTTTAAATATGATTTCTGGCATGTGACCACCACGGCTGGCACGTCGAATGCGCAATCTGGAGCACAAATTTTCAACAACATTTCGCAGCATTTGCGGCCGATAACTCTTCGATTTTTGATTTCCATATGTTCAATTTTTAATGGTTTATCGACGTAGACAAGTGTCTTAACATAACTCCAAAGAAAATAATAAAATGGAGTTAAATCACACGATCTTGGTGGCCAATTAATTATTTTTTCATCACACGTTTATTTGAGTTAATCAAGTGTGGCGCCCGCCACACGATGAGTTTGACGAATAGAACAATTATTTTGATTAAAAATTTCAACTGATTGCACGCGTTGTTCTGGTTTAAGTCGATTCATAATGAAATTTCAAAGCAAACTAAACAAAAAGCAACTATCAGCTGTTAAATGGGTGCTCAAATAAAGTAGTGATGCCAACTCAAAGTTGTGATTCTCTATAAAATACACCGTTTAGAAGCTTTTAAAAAAGGACATGCTGTAAAAATATTTTTATTTAATATTTTCATTTTTTATCTTTTTCTCTCCATGATTGCTCTTTTAAAATGTTTCTGACGCTATTTTTATTTACTTTCTGTGACACTTGAGTGCACATTAGCCATACAGCTACACAAACATATACAGTAAGTATTTAGAAAGAAAATATAGATGCATGGCGGTAGGCAATGAGTGCTCGTATGGGAATATCTTATACTCAAAAAGATTTCAGCAGACATTTTATTGTTTCAATATGAACATCGTACACGATGAACATACTCCATATTCGCAACTACATATTGGTTACAATCTGGAAAGCATCTTGTTGTTGTGTTTACTTGGTGTCATTTAAAAGATGTTGTATGAATTTATGTGGAAGTGCGAGGGCTTCAAGTAAAATATATTGCTGGATTTTTTGTTGTTTTCCAAATTATAATTTCATATATAGAAACATGCTTAAATTTTTATATTGTTTTTAATCTAAAATATTAAAGAACAAACTAAAAAACAAAAAAGATTTGGGTGGGGAAAAATCATTATGTTGGTATTAAAAAGAAATATTACGAGCAATTAAAACAATTAAATGGCTCGGAATAATGTCACTAGTGGACATTAGAGTTGGGCGTTTATGAAGGATGTTCTTCTATTTTATTCTTTTAAGCACGATTTTTCTTCTCATTTTTACATTCCATTCCTTTTTTCTACTTTTCTACTCTCTTCATCTAACTAACAAAATGTTGCGCATCAAAAGATGACTGGTATGGACACACAGTAAGCAGTTAAAAATAATTTACATTCATAAACATTTTTGAAAATTAAACTTTTGGAAACATTAAAATGTAGAGAAATATTAAAATGTCTAGAATTTAAACAAGAAATATATGATAAATAATATAAGGTTTTCCAATAAGAGTGATATGATTTCTTTAAAACAAAAAAACACTTATTGTTAAGGAAATTCAAAAGTATTTTATTTAATGTGAAGTACAATCGATACAATTAAGTTCTTAATAAAAAGTCATTCAAATGGCCTGCACGACTTCTTCTGCAGGAACGAATTCGATGAACCCAATTTTCGAGCACTTTTGCCACTAAAATAAGTCGTATGTCATGAATGGCACGTTCAATATTTACTTGTAAGCTTTATTTCGAAAGACCATTGACTTCAAATAACCCCAAAAGAAATAGTCTAATGGTGTTAAATCACAACTTTTTGGAGGACATTCATTATCACAATTTCTTGAAATAATCGAATCTCCAAACTTTTCTCGAAATAATTCAATTGTTGTTCAATTGACGTTTACGGTGGTCCAATGGCTTTAGTTCTTAAGTGAGAACCATTTTATACGGATGCAAACCCAAATCTTTTCTCAAAATCCGCCAGGTTGTGGTTTGAGACAGTCCCAATTGTGAGAACGTCTTAGAATCGACAAATTTTAGTCTTCAGCAACTCTAGCCTGAACGGCAGTAACATTTGCAAATGATTTCTTTGAAAATACAATTTTCGTTTTCCACTTTTTAAAGACACAAGTGTTGGAATTGAAGGCAGTTTCGATCAAAATTTTTTTCTCTCAAATGCAATATAAACTTGCAAAAATAACAAAAAATTTTTAAAGAAGTGTAATAAGGATGTCACTTATTGAAATAAAAAATACTTTTATCATTGTCACGAAAACCCACATGATTCCTAAAGAAAATAATCCTTCCAAGTTCGAGTGCTCTACTGTTGCATTGTCTACTCTAAAATTTTTTGGAAATTTCATTTATAATTTTAAAAGTGGCTTGTTTACATATAAAATTTTTCAATTTTTGTTTTCCAAAGATACCAACGTTTAAAATTTAAACCCCTTTTGAATGATTTCAGTTCTATGACACATGGCTGTGTATTTCAACTTCGCAAATAACTTTTGTTTTAAGACTTCTCGTCAAATTGAGTCCTACTTTTATTGTCTACATATTCATACCATTTAAAAAATAATTTAACACTATGAGATTGTGTTTATTGCCTCACATTTTAGTCAATTACCTTCAAAGTGGCAATTTTTCAATTTATTTAATTTTTAAATACCGAAAAATATATATATATTTTTTTGTGGTAACTGTTACACAATAAAAAATGTCAATCACTTGCGAGAAATTCATCAATCCACTTTAGCAAAACATTGTAAATGTGTATTTTCAAAATGCCATTTGACTTCGAAACGACCTTCCTGTCATTGCAGTCATTGAACAACAAGTTCAACAATGTATTATTTACGAAGAAATACTTTTATTCGTTGTAAAATGAACAAAGTTTTCTAACTTACTACAACAATACAAATCACTTTAAGGTGTTTAAGTAGAAGTTTGATAACCAATAATGACAAACTGCCTTTAGGTTATAAATTCAATATACACTTTATCAAATAACAATATAATGTTAAGAACAAAACAAAAAAAAAAAAAAACAAACAAAAAAACAAAAAAACAACACCAATCGAATATGGTTGGAGTAAAAGAAGCAATAAAAAAACAACACAAAACTAAAACAATGAAATGAACAATAGTGTTTACATGAATATTTTACAAATACTCTTGTGTATATTTACACACCATTAAAGAAATATAAATATTTAATAAATTCTGTAATTGCTATTGTTGTGCGTTTCAAATGATTTTCTATCATTATGCTGTTAATTTGGTTTCTTGTTACGTTGAAAAATGAATGAATTTCATTTTGTTTAATCAACATCATGATTTAATTATCAACTTAACAATTGTTTGACATTTAATTAAAACTGGCGTAGCAAATAGCATTGTAAATTTTAACTATGAAATAATTTACGGTCAAATAAAAAAATAAAATCTTTTTTACGCAAATAAAAGCTTTGGCGAGAAAATGAAATAAACCAGGAAAGGCAGATCCAAATTGTTGGATTCAAAACAAAAATATGAACTTTGGGGCCATTATTCTTATTTTTTTAGGCCATTTTAAATTTTTGATTTTTTAACTTTGGAGCACTTTTTCATTTTTTTATAAAAAGATAATTTATGCCATTTTGGGGTCATATTTCCAATTTTTAGGCCTTTTTTTAATTTTGATTTTTAGCCATTTTTCTTGGAGCAAAAATAAAAAAATGGCACGAGCTTATATAATAAGCTATAAACACATAGACCACAGCCAGCAGGCAGCAATGCGTCAAAAATAAAATACACCAGCTTATATGAAGTTGATTATTTTGACGACGGTAAGGAAGGTTGTGGTCTATGTTATTTTTGCTGTTGCTGCCAAATTAGGCTAATTTCTATTTTCATAAGTAGCTATAAGATGTGAGCAAAAATAAAAAACTACTACACGAACTTTAGGACCATTTTTCCTATTTTCTTACTTCATTTGTAATTTTTTATTTCTAACTTTGAAGTATTTTGAATTTTTAATTTTGGGCTATTTTTTTTTTTTTTTTTTTTTTTCTACATGACCTTTTTTAACATTTTAGGGTTATATTTCCTGTTTTGGGTTATATTTAATTTGGGGCGATTTTCAATTTTTTATAAAGAGCCAATTTTTGTCGTTTTCAATTTGGATTTCTAGCCATTTTTCATTTTTGGTTTGGTGCCATTTTTTTAGAGCAACATTTGCAAAATATACTTCCAAAAGTAAAAAAAAGACGACAAAAACTTGCCATTGATTTTCAATTACCCAACAACATACTTTTCAATCACAAACTACACACCGTCCGCATTATTTTACAATGGTTACACCAACACTACTTATTAGTGAGAAAGCAAACCATTTATTCTCTTATTATCACACTAGTAGTGGGTGTCTGTGCTAATCATACTAATGTTTTAAAGTTCAATTCCTGCCGCAGCAAATTGTATTTCTTTTAATTCTGTGTGTGTTTGTAAAAACAAATTTGAAGACAGCTGTAAAAAATGGTACAGTAGATGAGTGAGTGAGGCATATGGTTTAGGCTTAACTGAGACTTTAAACTTTTATTATTTTTGGATTATTTAATAACTTCTAAATATTGAAAGTTTTAAGATATAAATTGTAAGTTAATGTGGTAAATAGTTGTTTCTAATACCATCGACAGTTTGTTAAAATGCTAAAGTAGAAGTAGTGATGATCATGTTTCTGAAAATTTTTTCTCATTACTTTTCAATTAAAATATTTTTTGGGAAAAGAAGATACATACAAAGCATTTCCATTATAATTTTCACAATAATCATTTGTGACATCACAAAGGATGATTTTGGATCATTGGGGGAATTTTTGTCTGTTAAATAATGCCAGCCTCTTTGTTTTCATCTATTTTGTATTAAAAATATTAAACATCAAGATTTTTAAAGAATTTTAAGACTTAAATTTTAACTAATAATTTGGATATATTTTGCAAATTTTCCATATTTTGCAAAATCCCAAAATATAAGTTGCAATCCGAATAATAATACACTCACTTTCTGATATATTGTCCATAGTTTAAACAAAAGTTATTTTCAATTCTGTATCTTTCATATACAAAAAAAAAAACTTGTTATTTACAATTTTTATTAATTTTATTCAATAGAATATATTCAAACTTATAGAGAATTTAAGAATGCTTAAGCTCGAATATTGTTGTGTACTGGGACTTTACTTTTTTGAGTATCTACATTCTAAAATTAAAAAAAAAATATATAACAACAAATTGTTTGCTAAAAAATAAGTAAATGCATACATACTAACTTTATTGCATGAAAAAGTTAAACAAAATGGAATTTGTAATAAAACAAGAAGAATATTTGCAAGAAGACCCAACATCTATAGATGTTAAAGTCATCTAAGAAAAGCAAAGTAGAAGAAAAAATAAAAAAAAAATAAATAAAATATTCCTACATTTACATACATATGACAAGAATATAATGTATATATGTATGTACGTATATAGTCAAGGAAGTGTTAAATGTTCCTGTATGTTCAGTATTAACATCGTTGTATAGAAAGAAAGTCAGTAGGAAATAAAGTGTCACTTGTAAAAATACTACTTTGCAAACAAATATTTTAAAAGTATGTTGTTTGGCATTATTTCTTTTTCATTCTAAAAAGTTTTTTTTCCTTTTTTTGTTGCCTTTAAATTAAAAACTTTCCGCATAATATGAAACGAAAAAGTTTTATTTTCCGACATTTTGCCATTAAAAGAGACTACAATACGTACGGTATGTTGATAAATTGACAAGAGTTGTTGTGAAATATAATAAATTAGAATAAAAAAAATTATAACAATGCACGTAGAAATGGGTGAAATGTTAACTGAATTTTGCTTTGAAAATTAATGACAGCAACACTAATACAATAGTTGGAAAATATTTTTGATCAATAAATTATATATGCCGTCAGCAGTAACCACATTTTAAGGAGATCTCAAGATTTGGCTGAACACGAATTTTTAAAATATTGATTTTCAGTGTAAATTGAATGTTGTTATATTTTTTCTTAGGCTTAGACCAGATGAGAGTCCATTGATTTTTGCACCTTTAATTAATGAACGCATTTCATCTACTTGAAAATCTAAAAGTACCAAACATATTTCTCTTGTAATAATTGTCAACCTGAAGAAATTTACGATAAACGAAGACATATTTACAAGAGCAAATAAATGTTGCAAATGTAGAAAACTTAATTCTTTTACAACTCTGATATTGCGCGTTATGTTAATTTTTAGAGCAGTATTGCAACGCCTTTGTTAAGTAGACTCATTAACTTTCTTTAGCTGCATGAGCATGAGAATGTGAATTCTTTTACTTCACCTAAAGGTTCTGACTAAAATTTTACCTTAAGTTATTATTCTAAAGGGTTTTTTTTATAGAGGTATAGAACTTCGAAATGGAATAAAACAAAGATGAATTTTTAAAGATTGACACAATTTATTTGAAAAATCATCTTCTGGCATAATAATTTTAATATGACTTGTGGCATATGACCGCCACACCTGGCTCAGACGCACGCTAATCTGGAGGTCCTTTTTTAACATTTGTGGCCGTATTCGTAAATTACGTGGGAATGTTGTCCTTCAAGTGGTTAATCGTTTCGAACTTATCGGTACAAAAAATAGTCTAGCAGAGTAAAATCGCACGATCTTGGAGTCGAATTCACGGGTTCGAATGGTGAAACTTTGTGTTTACTAAACGTTTCCTTTAATAAATAAACGAGCTCTGTGACATGTTGCGTCGTCTTGTTTGAAACCACATCTCCTGCACAACATAGTTGTTCAGCTGATAAATGAAAAAGTCACTATTCGTGGCTCTATAGCGATCACCATTGACTTTAACGTTCTGAACAGCATCGTCTCTAATGAAGTGAGGACCAATGATTCCACCAGCCCATAAAGCACAACAAACTGATTTTCTGGATGTAACGGTGTCTCGAAATACACATGAGGATTATCATCACTCGAAATACGGCAGTTTTGTTTATTGACGTATCCATTGAAACAAATGTGAGCTTCATCGCTAAACAAAATTCGCTTGGGAAAATCGTGATACGTATTTCGAGCAGAACCATGATTTTCAAAATTTGCAAGAGTAGTTGTTCAGGCGTCAGTCTATTCATGTTGAAATTCCAAACTAAACTAGACATAAATCACTTGACAGCTGACAAAATGGCCGCCAGTTAAAAAATTGTTGCCAACTTAAAGTTCTATACCTATTTAAAAAAACACACTTCATATTATATAAATATATTAATAACCATAATATGCAAATATAGTTTGTTTGCAATCAAATTATAATAGACAAACCCTGGAAAAAGATTGTTTGGAAAATGGTTGTGGCAATGAAATATCAGTTGCATAGATTATATCGCACAACTAGTTCAAAAGTGAATCAACTCCAAATTTGTTTTCTTTCTTTTTCATAAACTGTATGGATTTTTTAATAAATTATTAAAGTTTTTGTACTTTTTTTTTTTATTTAGGTCAAAAACATTTTTTTTTTTTAGTTAATGAAAAAGTAAAATTTTGAGTTGATTTACTTTTAAACTGAGTATACGATATTTCAGCTAGCGCTACCAATATTCTATGGATCTAACTAACATTTTTACAAAAGACAATATTAAATTAAAAACAGATAAACATAATATGTTTCTCGTAGCTTGTGGTTGCCTCAAGAATTTTAGTTTCATTTCCGTTTATCAAATTTTATATGTCACACAAACATTTATCTGGTTACAATTTTTAGTAAGAATTGTAGATAAAAATTAAAACTTGATCCTTTAAAACAAGCAAAAAAAAAAAAACCAAAAATACACACTCTAGCTGACCAAGTACATTAATTTATTTTAATATACGTATGTATGTGCAAAATTAAGCAATGAAGAATAAAACACACAGAGTTAGAAGTAGATTTGTAAGTAAAAAATCAAAAATTATTGGTAGATATTAATGTATGTACTCGTATGCACACACTGTTAGATACGAAGATTCTTAAAGTTTTTGCAAGTTCAATTACAGTTTAAATGACTTCTATAGAAAATTGCAATAAACACATGATAAACTGTGTGTGAATCACTAAAATAAGGAAAATAATCTGATTAATTTTGGTCGAATAAATATACACACCACAACAAAAAATGTTGTACTAAATTAAGGAAGTAGGTTTTCCAATAGGGATGATATGATTTGGAAGTGACGTTTTGGCCATTTGTAATATAAAATGATCTATCATTTGTTTTTCATTGTATTCAGTAGTGTTTACGGCACCACGAAATAAGCCCCAATGAAATAAGCCCCAAATCGAAATATGAAATAAGCCCCAAAAAATTTTATGAAATAAACCCCAAAAAAATGAAATAAGCCCCAAACAAAATTTACGAAATAAGCCCCAAATAAAATGAAATAAGCCCCAAAAAATTTTATGAAATAAGCCCCAAATTTTTAAAAAATGAAATAAGCCCCAAACAAAAAATTTGAAAATTTTTTGGGGCTTATTTCATTTTTCGATTTGGGGCTTATTTCATTGGGGCTTATTTCGTGCCACCAGTGTTTACAACTTCACCATGGAGAAATATACGCAAGAACAATGTGGCTGATTTTGACTTGGAACAACTGGAAAACGATAACGATTTTTTTAAGAAAATCATCTTCTCCGATGATGCTCACTTTCGTCTGAGTGGTGCGGTAAATAAACTAAACTGTCCATTCTGGTGCGAAGTAAATCCACAAATTATTCACGAAAAACAGCGTTACTGTCAATGGAGAGCGGTATAGAACCATGGTAATTAACTTTTTATGTCCGAAATTGGAAGAAGTTGATCTTGACAACATTTGGTTTCAACAAGACGGGACTACGTGCCACACAGCAAATGCAACAATTATGATATTGAATGGCCCCCAAGAAGTTGTGATTTAACACCATTAGACTATTTCTTGTGGGGATATTTGAAGTCATTGGTCTTTCGAAATAAACCAGACTCTCTTCAAGCTTTACAAATCAATATTGAACGTACCATTCATGACAACCGACTTGATTTAGTGTAAAAAGTTCTCGAAAATTTTGGTTCATCGATTTCGTTCCTGCAGAAGAAGTCGTGGGGTTATCTGAATGACGGTATATTTAGAACTTCATTGTATCGATTGTACTTCACCTTAAATAAAAAACTTTTGAATTTCCTTAACAATGAGTGTTTTTTGTTTTAAAGAAATCATATCACTCTTATTGGAAAATCTTTTATTTTAGAATTATTTCAGTCCGAATTGTGATTAAAAAGCTTAATCCGAAGTATTCTCAAATCAATTCCAAAAGGCCTTAATCAGAAATGAACAAAAATGAAATAAGAAAATGTTTTTTCTTGGTTTTTTATTTGTCAATTTTAACCCTAATCTTACCAACATGTATTCCGTAATACATATATTGATGTTTAATTAATTGTAGTCACGAAAATATTCGGCTTGTCGCAACCAAACTTCTTAACTTTTATTTTAAACACACATGTAAATAGAATATGAATTCCTTATTATTAAATTTTTTTATAATTCAAATAAAAAAAAAAACAACATAAACTGCTGATAAATGTTTCATACAGGCATTCAGCTCGAGAATATTATTGGCTAGAAGTTGATAAAGCACTTAATGCACCCCAAATTCGCCATTGGGCACGAAATTAATTACAACAGTCTGTATATCAGTGCATGCTAGAATTTCTTCAGGAAGAAGCTTCACCAAAGGCAAATAATTGTTCAACAAAATAAACGCAGAATGGTACTCCAACATTATCCGTTCGGTATTTAAAACGTAGAAAATTACTGCAGCATTCTATAATATCCTTTAGTGTGATGCTTTAAGAGGCAGTTCTATGCATTTTCCAAACTTTACTGCTCCCCTACTAAGGACTTACTACACAATACTGTGCTCCATTGCAAACTTTTAGACCGAGGATTTGCGCGCAATGTGCAAATTGTTACAAAACGATTTTTTAACGGATAAAATAAAACTATCACTTGAATCTAAGAATCGTTGTACAACTTTATGAATAACCGAATTTATTAAGAAAATTTTACTGTAGAACAGTGAAGTTACACTTAAAGAAATTTTCTTATTTCACTATTTTTAATAAAATTTAATTGAACTTAACAACGATTTAGCTTTGAAAAATTATTTCCTCTTTTATTTAAAAGAAGGTGGTGTTGGCTGAAGTGGTTAGCGCGTTGACTACTAAGCAAACAATGACGTGGGGCCTGGGTTCAAACCCTGGCCAGAGCAAGTCAATCAACATCATTAATTTCTGTAATGTACATTAGTGAGACATTGTATTAATTATTGTCGGACTATTTAAGTGATGAAGGCATAGCACTGGTCACTAAAAAACTGTTCCGACAGTGATTGATGATGTTCCAAGCTAATGTACACAACATTGCCCTCCTTTGTCGGTTAGCAGAAACATCGGCGAACAAAAGTTAATGCATCTACCTAACACCGGAGGCGCTTCAACACTGCTATAAAAATTAACATAACGCGCAAAGCAGAGTTGTAAAAGAGTTAAGCCTTCTACATTTTCAACATCTATCTTCTCTACTCTATCCCTCTTTCTGAGTTCCGGCACAATGCACTACATACGTAGGGGTCATCCCCTGAGTGCCGGTCCTAATTAAAAAAAAAAAAAATAAATATAATAAAACTGTTGTAGATTTTATCATTGATAAAAAATTAAATCATTTTATTTAAAGACTATTATTTTTCCAATAAAGTCTTTAAACAAAAAAAAGTTGTTTTAAAAATGTGTACAATTAAATTCCTTATTTAAATGATTCTCGGTATAGAAGAAAAATGTTCAATACATGTTGCAATCTTATTACTTTATTAGTGCAAAATATAAATTTCTTATAAATGGAAATATAAGTTCAATAAAAATGTATACACGTATGCATTTATTTATGTAAGGCAGGCAAAAACGAGAAGGTCCTTACATGCTCTTTCATTTTAACTAATAATTTTAATATGTCTGTTTGTTTTTCTCAAGGGATAGTAATAAAGGGTGTTTTTATAGAGTTTCACAACTTTTAGTTGGCAACACTGCTATGTTTGAGCACCCATTTAACAGCTGATAGTGCAACATAACTTAAAGTAAAAAGGCCTTTTGGAATAGTTCTACTCTCTAGTCGGGCGTTGGAATTGTAGTGGTCATTTATACGTATACTTAATATTACTGCATATTATTAAGTATTCGTACGTTTTAAAAGAGTTTTAATAGAAAAATGAAATACTTAATTACTTTTAAATGCTTAAAAAATTTATGAATTATTAGTATTTAATAACCAGCGAAACTGTGCTATTTTCACATGACGAACAAGTGTAAAATTTGTCTTTTTTACAAAGTTTCGTCCGCTTTATTTTTGGACAAGTAGTACTCGTAGTGACAAGAAAGCTATAAAATCCTGTTCGCTTTTACACAAGTTTTCGACAAATATTCTAGTTCCACTATAAAAAACCAAAAACTATTTCTATACTTTATATCCATAGAACTTCACTGACAAACAAAATTGTAGCTTTTGCCATTTTTGCTGACGATATAAAGTATAAACCATACGAAGTTATATTAAAAACAAAGAAAAGAAAAACCAAATCTAACATAACTCTTTATTTAAACATAAAATCTATAATTTGTTTGTAATTGCTGTTATAGAAAATAGTTTTTATAAATTTATTACAGGTCCTTAAATCCAAAAAAGATAAGAAGTGATTTGCAATAAAATGAAAATATATAAAGACATAAATTTTAGCACTTTTTATTGCCTTGTCCCCATTAAAAGAATTGTAAATACTATTACATATTCATTCTTTAGAATGTCTCTATTACTCTATTGAGCATGACCTATTTTTTTATATATTGTGAGTCCTTTTTTTCATAAAATGTGAAAACCAATAACTTTTCATGTTTTGTAATAATTTATTGATAAAGTTTTTAATTTATTGGCAAAACACATTTTATTTAATTGATAACAATTTTTTTATATTTTTTTTAATAAAAAATTATTAAGTAAATCATGAAAATTTTATATATTTCTATGTGTTCAAGAAAAAATGCTGTGCTAAAGTTTTAAGAATATCTAACATAGAAAGTATTTTTGAGTATGGCAAATAATTAAAAAAAAAAACTTTTTTTAAAAAAACTAAACTAAAAATATAATGGTTTTATAAAATGTTTTTCTTTCACTTGTAGGAAATTTGAGCCCACTTGTTTTTTGTTTATGAAAGAGACAAAAGCACCCTTATGATAAGACATTAGTCAAAAAATAAAATATATTACAAAAATACTCCCTATAAATGTAGGAAGGTAAATATTCCCTCATTTCACCAAATTAAAGGATGGTGACCTTGAAAATCTTCTTTCAAAAACCGAAAAATCCGCGATTTTATCACCTACATATAAATATTTATATTAAGCAGCATCATTTAATAAAATTAAATTTTTCTTATATATCGCATTTACTACATGCATACAAAATATGCATTGTTTGCATTTTCATATCTGTGGAAAAAAAGAAAAAGTGCTTAAGTCGAGATAAGCTAATTTTGAGCTAATACCAGCACTGTATTCTCCATATTCAAAACTATATCCAGACATTGGGTGGTGTTGGCTGAAGTGGCTAGTGGTTTATCTACTACCCAAACAAAGATTAAGCACATGGGTGTTATTCCTGGTCAGACTACGTCATCAACATTATAAATTTCTCTATTAATTAACCCCACGGCAGTGTGTCTACTGGTAAGTAGATGGTGTTCTTCTTATATTGGACCCACCATACGAGATGCATAATTTGTCCTCTTGCGGATGGATATGCTGGCATGATTCCACGACCGGTTATAGGTGAGGTCTCTTTCGAGAGTACATGTGATGGCTACGGTTCCTATCAAAATCTGAGAGAGATATTAGTTTAAGGACTGATTTTAGTGGCTGGTTAGACTTCGGTTAACCAATGGGGAGACTCTGTTGTATTGTTTGGTCTCTGGTCCATGCATAAGAAGATTATGTAAGCCTCGAGATCTTCTTTGTGAGTCTTTGGTGTGACTTGGGGTGGTGGTGACAACAGAAATGCTCACGGTGTGGTTTAAATTAATCTGAAACACATCTGTACATTAATGTGGTATTGTATTAATTGTTGTTAGACTGTTTCAAGTCGGGAAATCATAGCTCGGGTTACTACAAAACTGTTCCGACAGCGATTAACACAGTTTCTAGCTAATGAACATCACAGCGCCCTTTTTCGTAGGTTAGCAGAATAGTTGGAGAAGTAAAACAATTAAATAAAAAAATGCCTTTTTATAAGCGTCTACTTAACACCAGAGGCGTAGCAACACTGCTTTAATAATATAACAAAACGCGCAATAGCAGAGTTGAAAAAGAATTAAATCTTCTATATTTTCAACATTTATCTGCTCTATTCTATCCCCTTCCTTAAGTTTTGGCTTAATGCATTGTATAAGTAGGGGTAAATCCCTATCTGCAGCTCCTATAAAAATAAGAAAATATTTCAAATGGAATACCTTCGTAATGGTGGGCAAAAATCAACGTTTGTTTTTGTGCAATGGGAATAAATTTTTAAAAACTCATTCAAGCAATTAGAAGTACTATAAGATATTTCTTAAGCACTATTTTCTTATTGCCGTAGATATGTGCATGTGCATTCCTTTATATGTATGAACCTTTGACCATACTTATATGCATACGCAAATGAAGAAGTATGAATTTTATGCTAAAATAGTCAAAATATTTTTATAAAGTTAAAGTAAAAAGTGAAAAAAATGGTAAAATAAAAATCAAAAATTATTAAATACTGAAAGTTAAGAATCTCTTAATCCCTCTCACGAAAAACTGTTCTCCAAAACAACATCTATAATACACACACCTGGCTGTACTACTACACCCCATGCTATTTTATATGAAATTGCTAAACTTAACGATTGCATTACACTTAAAGATTACAAGATTTTCTTTGCAGACTCTGTATAGGAATATCAAAACCAGGACACATTGAGTTTCCCCTTCAAATTATATTTTGTACAACAAGTAGTTGCTAAAGATATGTCAATTATTTTGCATTGGACACAGTTCTAAGAATTGCAATAGAAAATTTTTCAGTTAATAATGCAATGCCATGACTAAAATTTATGTGTTGTTTTTTACAAAATCAATTAAAGACTACTAATTTGTATACGTCTACATTAAGCAGTGGAGCGTAAAAAGTCTGTTATGATGAATGAAATGCTGTATTTATATATGCTGAGGTCCTTCAAAGGATTCTAGAAGTTCTATTAGTAACCTGTACCATCAATCAAACTGTTTCCTTTGAATTCTAAAGAAAACATTTTAAATTTAATAATATTTCTATTAATTAAAATGTCATAGTTTATATTATTTTTCAATAAAAATTGAAAATCATTGTCAATAAAGTATAACAAACAGTTAAATTGCTTTACAAAGAGCATTTTTTGTTATGAATGAAACAAATTTTTTTTGTATTATTTGACCAAAAATAAAAAAAGCATGTCTTTGGGCAAAAATCAATTGTTATGGACATATAACGATTTGTTAAAAGTACACAGCAAATAGCCAAAAATAATTGTTTTGTCTTTGTTTGTTGTTTTATAAAAAAAAAGCAATTGTTCTATTTATTTCTTTGTTTTTTTTTTTTGTATGAGTTTTACACTGTCTAGACATTGTAAAAATAAAACAAATTATAAACGAGGTCAAAAAATAAAATCAATAACAGACTCATAACGTTGGCTTTCTACATAAACCTCGTCTCAGCTAAATAATGAACTTCGTGAAATCAATAAATAATTTGTTAAGCTACGTTCACATATATTAAATATTTGTCCAAAAAAAAACGTAGTGTCATTTAACTTGATTTTTTATATTGCAAAATGTTAATTATTCTGCAAAAAAAAGTATTTTTATACATTTTATAAAAAATGCGAACACATAATTAAAAAATATTGAAATTAAAGGAAATAAATTATAAGAATATCCTTGGTCACGTTTTTTTTTTCGAAAAATATTTGATAATTGTGCACGTAGCTTTGGGTTTTTAATTCATGCAAATATTCCTGCAAAAAAAAAATATTAAATGAGATTGGGATCGATGATCTCACCAGATGCATTCTAATTGCCTTTCGCCTTATTTTAAGAACTTTTTAGTTTTGTCTGTACATATATATAGAATAATTTCTCACTATTGTCAGCTGTTGAACGTGACATACTCGTATATGAGAATAAGAGTTTAAGAATTTAAAAGTTTAAACTAACTTTTTCATTCAACGGCTGATCAAATTTCAAGATAAATTTCAAACAATTTTTAAATATTTTCCTTCAAAAAACAACTGTCTCCGAAGATTAAGAAACAACTCTATTGTTCGCTAAGAAAGCTCTAGACTTATTCAGTCCATGGACGAGAGCTCCATTTTACCAAACAAGGAATCCCCCTACACGTTATTTCATGCATTTTGATCTGTGTTTCCTACAGAAACATCCTTTAACTCAATTTTAAATGTCATTTTTTTAGTTACACAAAATTTTCGGAAAATAAGACGTAACATTTTAAATAATTCTGAAGAATATGGAACATATTATTTAACAAAGGGTGTAAATATACCCAATGATGAAAATGATGAATTATGCAACTCTGTTGCTTGCAATTTCCATTTTAAGTCAATTGTTGAAATTAAAATATTCCTTGTATGTCTTTTTTACTGGGAAAGGGAAGTTGCATGCAAAAAAGCTGCGTAGTGTTAATACCGTATTAGTTCATTCTTAACGTTCTCCCTAATCTAATCTAGAAAATCTTAAGTAATCATAGCTGTTTCGCGACATGCCATGGTGGAGAATACCACACGGCCAGACCAGCCGGAAATCTATAGCAGGGAATTTTAATGAACAATTTCAAGATTTTTGTTACCAAATTTTCTTTAAAAGAAAAATGGCCCCACATTAAAAAACTAAAAATGGCCATAAAATTAAAAAATTTTACTCACTAAAAGAGTTGTTGTTCTTTTGAATGGAAATATTTTGAGACCATTTTTTTATTTTTTAATTTGAAGCAACTTTTCCTTTAGTAGTAAAAATAACCCCAATGAAAAATGGATTTAATCTGAATGATTAAAAAATTTTAAGCCATCTTCCCTATTTCGGAGCCATTTTTCATTTTTATTTTGGGCTAATTTTTCAGTTTTTTTTTTAGATTTGGCGCACTTTTTTATTGGGATAATTCTTATCTGAATCAGTTTCACATTAACTGTTATTATGCTTTTTACACGTGTTAATTTTTAAAAATTGCTCTTAATATTTTATAAAACTTTGTGTTCCCTTTATATTTCCTAAATATCTGTATAAATACAAGGCGTTATCTATGAAAAGTAATATTATCAGGCTCAAGTTCAGTTTTATTGAATTAATGAAAATTCCAAATTACTAAGAGTTTTTTTTCATGTTGAAAAATATTATTATTGATATCCAATCAGTTTTTAGCAGAACATATCAGTACTGATTTCAAGGCCGCTACACCTCTCAACAGCGTTCAATTGTCCATCTTAATAATTTCCGTAAAGTGGATACTAATTGAGAAGAATATCAAGTATTTAACCAGTTTTCAACAGAAATAGAATATGAGAATTAATTTTTAATTCAATTTTTATTCTACAATGAAACAGTGCTGGTTAGTATGAAATTCCCTCATCACTGTTTGGAAATTACTAATAATCAACACAAACTCATAGTCCGTTATCATCAAAGTATTCTACTTTGTAATTACAAGGCATTATCATTTTTTGTGACATAATTTCTGGCCATATTATTCAACCGATTTTGACCAAATTTATAAAAAATTTTAAATAATTATTCACAATGGTGAACACGGTATTTTTATTGAGTTTATTATGGGTACAGTATTTTCAATGTATCAATTTCGCTAAGGCCCACGTGGGAGGGTAATGGCCCCTTTGTGGATTCTAGAAGTTTATGTTGGTATACGGATGGATCCAAAACTTTAGATGGAGTAGGCGCTGGAGTCTGTGGACCCAACGTAAAAATCTCAGTCCCCATGGGTAAATGGCCCACGGTATTTCAGGCGGAAATACGGGCAATTAACAAATGTGTTCATTTTAATTTGAGCAGAGGCATTAAAGGCGCGCATATAGCTATCTTCTCCGATAGTCAGGCTACCCTTAAGTCCTTAATTTCATGGGAATTCCGGTCTAAGCTTGTTTTAGAGTGCTTTGACTCACTACAGCAGCTATCGGTACGGAACAAGGTTTCCATTTACTGGGTACCTGGCCGTAGTGGTCACCCGGGTAACGAGGTAGCGGATAAACTGGTCAAGAGGGCCTCTGCCGCTCCTCTCATAGGCCTAGAGCCCTTTTGTGGCATAAATTTGTCGACTCTAACTACCCTAATCAGAGAGAACGACATTTCGAACGCTAAGGAAATTTGGGTGACCTCTCCCGGTCTAAGGCAGGCCAAATCTTTGTTACAGCCATTTTCATACAGTGCTATCCTGAATTTCAGCAGGAACGACTTACGGCTAGTTACTGGTTTCCTCTCCGGTCATTATGGACTGAACTAACATCTTTGGAAAATTAATCTAGTTCGCTCACCCTTGTGCCGTTTATGCATGGAAGAGGATGAGCCAACGGCCCACATTCTCTGTGAATGTATAGTCTTGTGTAATCATAGAAGGCGTGTTCTTCTTTCTGAATTTGTGTGTTCGGAGGATATTAGGCGGACTTCTCCAAGCTCTGTGCTGACTTTCATAAGGAGAGTCATTCATCGCTTGGTTTAATTTAGAGATCCATGTAGGGCTGCCAGACAGGCCTGATTTGGCCTGATTGTCAAGTTTTTTAATGCGCGTCAAGTGTCAAGTGAAAAAGTGATTTGTCAATGTTTTTTGTAAGTAATTTTTTTTCTCAAATTTATTCTAGCTACATATGTAATAATACTTAAAAAAAGTAAGTTTAAATTTCTATAAAACACATCGAAAGAGCATATTTTTAATATCAATACATTTAAGGACTAATATGATACATATATTTTTCTGTGCAATTATAATTTAAAAAATATAGTTCTCTTTAGGTATGTACAATTATAATAAAAGTGCCAACACTGATATTTACCCCATTACTCAGATGGTAGAGTAATTCTGTATCTAAGAATACGAAATATATGTGGCAAAATAAATAGAACCTACATATATTTTTTTTCTTAAGATAGTACCTATATTTTTTTTAAAATAACGCCTAAGTTTTCTTTAAAATATGTAAAGACTGAATTTTTATTGTTATATTGTTTTTTGCTTCTTTTACATTGTTTCTGTTATATTTACTTTTTATGATATTTTTGTTTTTATTCTGATAATTTTTATGAAAAAAAAATAATAAAAAATTAAATAAAAACCAATAGTATGAGTGTATTTATTTGTCAAGTTTTTTTTTCAAAATCAAGTTTTTTTTTGGTCAATGTCAAGATTTTTGGCAAATTGGATCTGGCAAGCCTAGATCCATGGCACAAAAGATCCAATAGATGTCGCAGTGCCGGTCCTTGGACCAGATCTTTCCACTTATCTATCTATCTATGGGTACAGTATTTTAAAGATGCTACTAAAAGTTAACTCAAAAAACAAACAACTAAACATCCATTTGTTTTTTTTGTCAACTCGATTTGCAAGTGAAATAACAAAAATAAGTAATTTTTTTCAAAGTTAGAATGTGAAAGCATTGTAGAAGAGCTCAGTAAATAAATTTGGCCTTTTTAAAGATATTTTGTTTTTTGCATTTAACTGTTTTGTGTTATTTTTAATATTTTTTGATTTTATGCGAATATTTAATTAATTAATTGTAGTTGTGATTATTGTAGGAATTTTTTTATGATAATTTCTCTATGAACATTAAAAATATTTATTAACATCTTGAATACGGTCGATTGTGTCGGTCGTTGTTTATACGAATCGGTTTTCACTAAAAACTTAACAAAAGTTAATGGTATAATGAGAAATTAATTTGCTACTAAAATAATAATATTTATTCATATGAAATTTGTATATCAACTGCTAGAATTTTATTCTGCTTTAACTGCTAGAGATATTCTATCCGTATTAAAGTTATTTTTAACTATGTGTAACTTTTTTTTAAATCGACAAAGACAGTTTAACAATACCACCTACTCTGTTATTAACTTAGTTTAAGAACTAGATGCTGCTTAAATACTTCAATTTTGTGACTGACAATTCGATTTTATAAGCACAAGGATTATTGTTTTACATATTGGATTAATTTGTTTTTTTGGCTTTTAAAAATTGTTAAAAGCATATATCGAACTTAATGAAAAGAAAGGCGAAAAACGGATATAAATAAAATGCATCAAGAAAAAACTAAAAATAAGTAGAAAAAATGTAGGTTAGCAGGATACCAAATACAAAAACAGAAATAACAAACAAAAAAGTGGGGATAATTACAAATAATTACCAACAGCAACAACATGATGTATGCTATTTCTGTAAAAGAAATATATTACACCGGGGAACAAAAATTTTAGTTTTCATACACAAATATCGCAAACAATTTTTGAATAGACGAATTTTTTAAAATATCCGAATTTATGGTGGCAGGCTCCCAAGGAAATAACTTCATAAAAAATATATGAAAAAATATATATATATATATTTTCGAGCACTTTTTTCATCATCATCATCAAGTCTTATGACATGAATGGCACGTTTAATATTTCCAAATTATTTATTTTCAAAGACCAATGACTTCAATTAACCCCACAAGAAATAGTCTAATGGTTTTAAATCGCAACTTCTTAGAGACTATTCAATATCACAATTTCTTCAAATAATCGAATCTCCAAACTTTTCGCGCAATAATTCAATTGTGGTATTTGCTGTGTGGCAAGTAGCCCCGTATTCTTGGAACCAAATGTTGTCAAGATCAACTCTTCCAATTTCGGCCATAAAAAGTTAATTATCATCGATCTATACCGCACTCCTTTGACAGTAACGGTGTTACCAGCTTCATTTTCAAAGAAGTACGGACCGAGATTCCACTAAACCAAAAACCACTGTCATTTTAGGTGAATGTAATGTTTTTTCATGAATAATTTGTGGATTTTCTTCGCACTAGAATGGACAGTTTTGTTTATTTACCGCACCACTCAGATGAAAGTGAGCCTCATCGGAGAAGATGATTTTCTTAAAAAATCGTTATCGTTTTCAAGTTGTTCCAATGCAAAATCAGCAACGTTGTTCTTGCGTTTATCTCTCAATGATGAAATTGTAAACACTACTGAATACAATGAAAAACAAATGACAGATCATGTCATATTGCAAATGGCCGAAACGTCACTTCAAAATCATATCATCCCTACTAGAAAACCTAATATTTACGCCAGCAACAACGATTATTAGGATTATATTTATTTTTTTTTTTTTTTGGGCAATAATTTTTTTCTTGGACGATTTTTGACTACACATTTCCTGTGTAGCCGGCCTCTGGCTGGGTTTAAAAATTTTTTCCATCGCGGTACTGTCCGAAGCGGCGGAATTTAGTATAGATTCCGTAAAATCTGTAATTTCAATTAAAAATAAGGTGTTTATTTTGTATCATATACGACCACAATAATGGAGTGTTAGTGCATGTTCGACGATATCAAATAACTTCTTTTTTTCGAACAATTACATTTGAAACATAAACTAATTCAAAAATTTTGTTTTTGTAATTTTGCGAAAGAAAGAACTTCTTCGATATCGGCGAACAGGCAGTTAATTTTTTTTTTGTCTTATGTCCTTTTAAAATTTTAGTTTAATTGCATGTGAAAGAAATCCCCAATGTTAAGGCTGTATTTCCATTAATTTTTTGGGACTATTATCCCTAAGGGTATTGCCAGCCGCTTAATTGTTAATTATGTTTTTAGTTATTTAGTTCGTTGTTTGTTTATAAACCAAAAATATATTTTATATCTTCTCTATAATATATACATATTATATATATAAATAATAAGAATATTATATATAATAGGCAAGACCATTTTTTGTGATAGACTTTATGGTCACAATATTGGGCTGATTTTAACAAAATGTATGACAAATAAAAACTATTTAGAAGTGAACGAAGAAGTAACTTTTTGTAGTTTTATTATTCTGAAAACTATAAGTTGAAAAAACAAGCAAAATAAACATGCAAGTTAAGGCGGCAGCATTAATTAAGTTAACATTCATTGACCCGCCCCACACATCTATTTAAAATCAATTATTTTGCTGACATTGTCTGTCTGCAAAATTATTGAAAAAAATTGTTTTTAACTATAAATTTAATATATCAAATTTCTTTACACGTAACGTAAAATTGCTGAATTGCAATTGAATTGTTTTATTATTGAATTGTAATTGAATTGTTTTATTTCAAATTATTGCTGCTCGTAGGAATAAATAAGAACATTTTTGTTAGACTAAGTTACTTGTAGCAAATAAAGAAATATATTTTTTTAATAAAAAAGAATTGTAACTTTTTACTTGCATGTGTTTTGCTCCAACTACTCGTAATTTAGCAAATAAATAAACAACATTAAAATATTTTGTTCTATTTTTGGATGTGGGACAATTGTAGGAATGTTTTAAAGGAACAAAACCGAAAAGAGATCAGTAAATAGATTTGACTCAATTAAAGATATTTTGGTTTGGCATTTATTTGTTTTTATTTTAAATTGATGAGAGTTCATTCAAATATACCATTAAATTATTCTGGTTGTGGTTGTGGTACGGTCGGTTTTTTTACTGGATTTTTCATGACATTTTTTCTACTAACAAATAAAAAAAAATTTTACATCTAGAATACGGTCGTTAGTGTAGGCTGTTAGTTTAACTAGTAAATATAAAAGGAGTTTAGTTCATGACTGGAAAACCCCAATTTTTTTTATAAAAACGATTTTACAATTAAAAATGTGTTTCCCTGTGTTATTTTAATTATATGTGTGCGTATCCATGTGTGCTTATTATTATTTTATTTTTGTCTACTTCAAGGTATTTAATGTTTTTCACCTTCTTTTAACCCCAAAACAATAGTTGCTGGTTAACCACAAAACCTATTCAATGTACCCCACAAAAGGACGATTACTCATTTATAAGAGTTTGTTTTTACCTTAAAGCGTATACATGCTGGTATTAAAAGATTTCGTTTTTTTTATTTATTTGGTTTTCTTTTTGGTTTACGTATGAATAAACTATCTTAATGACTACCCATTAGTAAAGCTGTTGTGATTTTAAAAGAATAAAATGATTTTTATTTCGTATGTCGTATTTGCTTTACTAACGCCATATTTAGTTATAGTTTGTTTAGACACTATTTTTGTAATACATTTTTATTCTGAATTAAATCTTAGAAAGAAATTCGCTCTTTATTGGATTTGTAATTGTATTCACTTCTTCGGAATGATGATCAGAGGTCTGCTGCATGTTTTTAGAAGATTTGCTGAAACATGACTCTGTCGTCATTTCGTGCTATAAAAGAGGCATCACCGTTCAAAATCTCTAATATATAAAAATCTCGTGTCACGCTGTTTGTTATCGAACTCCTCCGAAACGGCTCGAACGATTTTAATGAAATTTTTTATGCATATTAGTAAGGTATGAGATTAGGTTTTAAAGTATATTTTATCGATGGCCAAATATTGTATTCGCAAATATGCTGCTTTGAACGCATATATACTCTTTTCTGAGATCGATGCTTCATGGGCACCAGCTGATCGAAATCGCCGGAGACCAGGGGCTAATTCTCGCAGTCGTGATCGAAATTGAATTCGAATCGAAATTTATTTCGATACGAAATTATTTTCTGATGATAACACTCGGTACGAAACGAATCGAGTTATTGCTTCAGTGTTGTAAAAAACGTGCCGAAATACGTTTGACAACACTGAATGAATGTAATAAAATATAACCAAAAAACATACATACTTATGTTTGTGGAAAGAACTTTTCCTCATACGGTCCACCACCAGTTTTTTTTTTTGGGATAATTTATTGAAAAATATTTAATTTTCACGTTTTGCTTTTGGTCAGCGTATACTTAAATATGTATACATATATGTATGTACATATGTATGCAAATAAAAATAAATTTATAAAAAATGTATTTCTCTTTCTGTTATGTACAAACAATATTACCTTGCTCTACGACTTGACATCTTTTGCTGGTGGGACGGAAGCATTTATTTATTTTTATTTTAAATTAGGGTCAGCACTCAGGGGATGACCCCTACGTATGCAAAGCATTGAGCCGGAACAAGGAAAATAGGTTTTGGGAAGGAGGATAAAGGGAGTAGTGTTTGTGGACATTCGATTTGAACCCTAACACATTGAAGGTGGCAGGAAAGACCTCTGCGGGGAGTTTATTCCACATGCGAACAGTACGGCTAAAGTTTGGCCATGAGCTGTTCCCAAAGGTGGTTGGTTAGCCTTTAAAGTCTCCCTTGCAAAGTATTTGGCAATATGCCCTTTGCCAAGTCTGTGTGCTGAGTCATAAAATTTCCAAGAATATCCTTCTGAGAATGATTAATTTTTGACATATTTGACCTAAAATGCTAAAGTTACAATTTTATTCTTAATTTAAAAAAAAAAATTATTTACATTTTCTTTTTTATTCTTGTTTGCACATAAAAACGTTACTGATTTTTTGTTTACGAATGGTTTTTTGCTTACGAACAAAAACTCGCACGCTTGCGTTCGAACGATTACTCGCTATCGAGTGTCATCATTAGAAATTTCGCTACGAGTTACTCGATAGCGTGTCAGAAAATCCCAAAAATTTAAAAACACGAACGTTCGAGTAGGATTTCGCTCGTATACGAGTGCGAGAATTAGCCCCCTGCACTTTGTTTGGCAAACGCGCATATGATGAAACGAAATAGATTACCCAAAAACTGTTTTCAGCGAATTTATTGACTGATATACAAACCTCATCTTCAATTTCTGCGAGCTAATCAAAAATTGCTTCTTCTAAAGCGAGGATGAGAAAGCGGGGAATCTTTAGTTGTTGTAAGGCTAAATCTGACATAAAATTCTTTACTTGCGAAAGCTTAATTTGCAATGAAAAATAGTTTCAATAAAATAATATTTTTCTTGTAAATAAATGCAACAAAAGCTTGATATTTTGTATTGAAATATTCAATGGACCAAATGGTCCCTGATACAAGATTAGTAACTTTTTAATTTTTTCCGTACAGGTTTACATTAGATACCTTATATTTTGAAAATAATATTGTTACAAAAATAAATTCGCAAATTTTTTCTCTGCTGACCAATGGTCAAAGCTACCTTTTTGTGTATTACAAGTACATTTCTTCACATTATCTAGTGTTTTAAATTTACTTTTCTTATTTATATTTTCCCTTTTCTTTTGCAACTCACCATTTATTCTGTTTTAAATTACAGCAATTAGTTATTTCTTTTTGTTTGGTAAAAATAATACTTTTCTTTTACAAACAATTGTATGCGGAAGTAAACTAAGTTTTGAAAGAAAATAAACTGAATAATCCAATAATGCTTAAGGTTAGTAGCTGCCGACAAAGGATGAATATATTGTCTATTATATAAAATATTTCGAGCGGACCAAAATTTATTTTCATGAGTGCCGGGGCATTGAAGTTTTTTAAGTAAAATATGACAGGCAGCAGCAGTTCAATGTGTTCTTTAAATTTTTTGTGAATCTTGAACATTAATTGATTTGCTAGAAATAGTTTTTTATCTCTTACAATTTCATAAACCCTATAGGATATCTTCTTGGTAGTAGTCCAACAAATTTATACTCTATATCACATTTTGATCACACAAAAGATGATGCATACAAGATTGAAGGTGTTATTTATTGTGACCTGCAACCGCTAGATTATCGTCTTATTTTCAGTTTGCCTGGCATTGGCGACTTTATTAAAAGTAATAAAACAACTCAATGCATAATAGTATGTGTTATGCATTTGATTAAAGCCTTAATTTTGATTTAACTGCTCAGAGTAATTGCTTATTATTTTTTTTTTCTGTAGCAAATGTTTTTGTTGAATTTGTAAAAGACCAAACATTTATTAAAATACCTGTTTAATTATAGGCCATTGGTTGCGGTTAAAATATTTGTGTACATGTGTAAACATACTTAACTGCATGAAGTATTTACAATGCACGCACTCGTATGTGCTTATATGTCTTTACACACATACATACAAAGAAGTTAATTTATTTATAGCAGAAATATTTCAGTATACAATAGCATTTAATGAATGTTTATTTTAATAGCATATCATAAAGGATAAAGATGATGCTGATATTTACTAAAGACTAAGTGTGTAGGGTGGTGGGTTAACCTATTATTCTGTTTTATGTATTTAACCTTAATTAAATCTTTTAATATAACTAACACACTGAAACATATATAAATCATCTGTATACCCAGCGATCACATTTTTTAAGAAATTTCATTTAAGACATTTATTTTTTCTTTTTTTTTATCAAACATGAATGTCTATTTGTTTAAATCTTTCATTATAATATAAATTATCCATTCTCAACAATTCTAGTTAACAATCGATTTAGAGTAAAAATGTTGTAGTAAAAAGAGGTTCATAAGGTTTCGAAACACTTTCGTCGTTGATAGGCTCTTTGCTTTTTTAATTCATTGAGTGCTGCTTTATATTTGCTATTTTTACTGAATGGGGAGGGTGTTTGTGTTATCAGATATTAATAGTAGAAATTTTTGTATAAATTCATATTCCAGGTACAAGAACAGATTCATGTCTAACTTACATCTTCGGCAGTGCTACAAGGTTTGCTGTGTTTATTCATATTTGAAGCCTTGTAAATTCCGTAAAAGAGTTACTTTTCGAATTCTTATACACATTGTATATCATACAAACATGCAATAGTTACAAAGCATTTCCTAACACATTTTTTTTATGAATTGAAAATACTGATAAATTTCACTTAAAAGCATTCGATGTAACATTTTTATTTCTGCACAATAATGGTTTGATTTTTAGGTGATTGGAAAAATCCAGCAAAACTCCCTGAAGTGTGCTAATGTTATGCCAATACTAATTCTTTGCGTATAAGTATTGGGTGCTTTTTTCATGTTCATCATAAGCACGCACTGGATTGCCAAATTTTTAACGCAACACACAAACATAAGTGTAGTTGTAATAGAGTAATTGTGTTTTCACACTGAAAGTTAAATCTGAATTTAAGATTAAATCCATTAACAGCAGATTTTGCGTTCACACTACAAGTTTATTAAATTTAGGGTTTAACATATATCGAATTTGTTCAAAATAACATTAATCTCCCTTACATATAAGTTCATTTTTTGTTATACTTTTTTCTACCTGTGAATGAACGTATAATATATATTCTTCTTAACTGGCATAAGCGCTATCAGCTGCTTGCGGATCCATATTTTAACTTGGCGACAACAAGGTTGTATTTCATAAAACATAATTCAATTCTATTAAAAAAATGATTT
Source organism: Lypha dubia (assembly GCA_947311025.1). Classification (NCBI taxonomy): domain Eukaryota; kingdom Metazoa; phylum Arthropoda; class Insecta; order Diptera; family Tachinidae; genus Lypha; species Lypha dubia. The sequence goes on from OX371261.1 coordinate 50,319,243, forward strand.
AAGTTGTTATGGTAAGTCCAGAACAATTGATGTTAAATGCAGAATTTATTAAATACATATCAATGTGAAAACACTATAAGAGCAGAGATGAAATTTTTTTTTTTTTTTTTTTTTTTTGTATTTAGGAGCACAGTAAAATGTTGGATTTTATCCTAAAGTAATAGTGTTTTCACACCTTAGCTTTAAAACTGTGGCTTCACCATAAAAACCTATTTTTTTCGTTTCCACTACGCTCACAAAAAAGTGGCGGTAAAATAAAATCATTTAAAATAGTTTAAAATATTTCTATTAGTGATGTAACGAATACTCGTATTCTTATTCGATTATTCGACTATTCGCCTATTTCAAGATATTCGTATTCGCCAAATTCAAGGGAATATTTCTCGAATAATTTGCACATACTATTCAAAGAATGAGCTTAAGATCATTTCAATTGTAAGTTCATTTTTATTCCATTATTTCGGTAATAAAAAAGGGTAGTAGAGTCTTCAGGGATTTATAAATTGTGTTTTTTGGAGAGGTAAAGAACTTTAAAAACTTTTAACTGGGCGGCCATTTTTACAGCTGTCAAGTGATTTACACCTAAACAACGCTTCCAAATTGTGCAAATTTATTTTGAAAATCATGGCTCTGTTCGAAATGCTAATCGAGAATTTCATAAGCGAATTTTTGTTTTTTTTTTTTTTGTTTTTTAATTCGGACCAGCGCTCAGAGGATGATCCCTTCTAGGACAGCGATGGGGTAGAGAAGATACATGTTGAAAATTTAGAAGGCTTAAATCTTTCACAACTTTGCTTTGGGCGTTATATTAATTTTTATAGCACTGTTGAGGTGCCTCTGGTGTTAAGTAGTTGACTTTGTTAAGCTGTATTAGCAGGCATTTAATTAATTGTTTTACTTCGCCGATGTTTCTGCTAACCGACGAAAGAGGGCGATGTTGTGTACATTAGCTTGCAACAGCTTTAATCGCTGTCGGAACAGTTTTATAGGGACCAGTGTCCGACAACAATTAATACAATACCACTCTATTTTACATTCGAGAAATTAATGATGTTGATTGACTTGCTCTGGCCAGGGTTTGAACCCAGGCCCCAAGTCATTGTTTGCGTAGTAGTCAACGCGCTTCAGCCAACACCACCCTCTTATTCTTTCTACTTTCAAGAATTTTTTTTTTATTTGAATGCGTATTTTCCAAAATTAAAAATATTTTTTACTAAATTTTAAGAACATATTGTCATACGAATGAAATTATTTTATTGTAGCTGTCAAAAAATGATTTAGGAAATGACTTATGTTCTAAACACTTAGTCGACAGCACGAATATTTTGAAGGCATCGTTTCTACGGGCTACGCGACTACCGTTGTAGCTGTAGCTACAATAAGCTTAATTTCTATCTTTGATGGATACAATACAAAAACAGTGTTGGCACAACAAAAAATTCCTGAAACCAACTAGCGCTTAAAAAAAATTACAAAATCTAAACAGCTACGGCTGTACCCAACTACGTTTGTTGCTCCGTAGCCCTGCCATCTAAGTGGTTAGAGCTTTACTCCTGAATAGTTCATTATAATTTTAATACTTCAATACGGAAAACGGCTGTCCTCAATTTAAGTTCATATTTTTTTCTCATGTTGGAAAATTTTTTCTAAATTTTAAGAAATTAATTTTTTAAATTATTTTTAATTCAATAAAATATTTTAGTTAACGTAAGATATTATGAATGTAATACTTTTGTGTACTGGCTTGTAACAGGTTGCAAGGTGTTGTAGTGAGGTGGTTGGAGTGCTTATCTACCAAACCGAAGTTCCTTGGTTCGAGTCCCAAAAGAATTAAGTTTTATGAAATGTTTTCATCATAATTCAGTGCAGGTAATACAACTAGCTGTTAAAAATGAGATGACGTTTCAGCACTCTGATAACATCAAAAGTTCCATTGTAGCAGACTGATAGTTTAGATGAACGTAAAACACGGCAATAAAACATATGCAGCAAGATCAAAAACCACATAGCAGGAAATTGAACCCATTTTAAAGATTTCAGATATCGCACATTACGAAATTTTTACTAATTTTTGGATACACTGAACTAATTTAAGTAAATATTTTTTTTTTTTTTTGTTAAATTTCCTTAGAGCGACGAAATTTTGTATTTTCTAACATTAAGGAAAATTTTACAGTTTCTGCTTAAAACGGCATTGGCGCCATACGAAAACCAGTTTAAAGTGAAATGCCCAAATTTTAGTTTAAGTTTCTTTTTGCGTGTAAAAATTTATTTAATTCATGATTTATGAAACAGGTGTGTAATAAATTTCTTGAAATTAAATTCCACTTTGTACTTATTATAACACTTATTTGACAAACTGTACAATAGAGATTTTATTTGTACGTATGTACGTATAGATATATTTTCATTAACTCGCATAAACATTATCAGGTGCTTACAGTTTAATTTTAACATGCCGCCACTAAATTTAGTGAAGCAAAAATCAACTTAGAATTAATACAAAAAGGCTTTAATTTAAGATAATTGTATGTTTTTTATATGTTGGATCTTTTACTTTATACAATTTTTCTTGTTTTATTCACAATAAAATATGTTTCTTAGAAAAATCTTATTATAAGAAACAAACGAAGCGAATATAAGAATATAATCCAAAATTGTTATAAAAAACAAAATAAATAATAATACTATCAAAATTTCATATATATATTTAATAAAATGTATGAGTGTGAGGACAATATATGCTGGTTCTTCAATCGATATATAATCAATTTAATGTTCTACAAAAAATACATGATTCACAATTATTTAACAATAACTTTGAAATGCATAAACACTCAAGTGTAAACATGTACATATTTGTACATATACAAACATACATACTTTCCCATTATCTTAACCACTTTAGTTGGAAAACTCATTAATTTTAATTTATGAACAAATGTTCACATTTCATTTATCTCTTTGCATGCTTGTCCAAAAACTTGATTCATTCGAAGAAAATGATTTCTTTTGTAAATCTAAAAAGTTCTTTCTCCTTCTTTCTCTTGCTCCTCCTGCTTGTGTCAATTTCTAGTATTTAAGGATGCTTGCCCGTGTGTGTATGTGTGTTCGTAAGTATTTATGTTTGTCAAAATATCCTGAATGAATTATCTAAGTTCTGAAACTCTAGATGCTCTGCTCTCATCTACTATTTATTAAAGTCAATTGTGTCTTCTATTTAATAAATTGATTTATTTAGAAATTTGTTAGTGTTCGTTAGTGTATCCATTTGTGGTTGACCACTATTTGCATTTTTCTATGTAGTTTTGATGCCATAGATGTGGACAAAAATTTTTAATGTAGTGTAAAAACCACAAACTTACTACACTAGTGCTCATTATAGTCATGATAAAAACAGATGATGAGATAAAATTGTTAAGGATATGGATTTAAGGCTAAACACAAACTCATTAACGAATTGCAGTACAATTTAACAAAATATATTTAAAAGCAAACTGTTGAAAGTTTCCTGACGAATTTATCCGATTAAGAAAATATTCATGCGGTTGTAGCTAAAGTTTGCCTATTGTTAAGTAAATCGGCATAGGAAGTTGTGTTACTCTCACGTTTGACGCATAGGAAGTGCTCAGCATGAACATTTTTAATGCAACCTCATCGCTGCATGTTAGTTTTTCGGTCTAAAATGTTTTATTTAAATATTTGTCATAAAAATGTACACTAGACTTTCTTTAAAGGCAATAGACTTCAAATATCAAAATTAACGCTAGAAATGCACCCCAATTTTAAATCTGTTTTCACTGAATCCTGAAGAGTCCTTCAGAACTAGATTTTATTTTAAAAAAGAAAATTAATATTCTTGTTCAGTGAATAAATTGAAAGATAAATAAATGAATATGGATAGACTTTAGAGGTAGTGATACTCAGATTTCTCAGACATTTGCAAACTTAAATTTATCGTTAGATGGCTGGGTGTACTGTTTAAAATTGTTCGAGTCCTTGTAGATGGAAAAATATTTTCATTCTATCATTCATGTTTCAATGCAACAACAACAGTTATTTTCCCACGCGTTTTTCTGGCAACGAAAGAAATAAGCCATCACCATCACTCGGACGTTAAGGAAGTGCAAGATATCAGGATTTTCATGACGACTGCAAACGTAACTCTTTCGTCAGGTGGATTGTTGTAGTGTTGATAGTGGTTCGAGTCCTGATAACTGGAAAACATTTTTTATCAATCCATCAGAGTTTTAATTAAGATGATTGTAAACCCTTGCTTCCAGACAAAAAAAAAATAAGAAGAAGAAGAACTCTAAGGACTTTCCCTACGCGTTGTCTTGGTATCAAAATAAAAAAATAGCATCATCACGCGGACGTAGAAAACCGCAAAACCGCCATTTTTAGAAGGAAAACACGGCAAATGATAATTGCTTATCTAGATTCCACACCACACAGCAAGGTTTTGTACCACTACTCATTTATATGGAGTCATTATTCCTAGGCACTGACAGATAGCAGCTTCATTATGCTGTGATAGCCAACCGTAAATTAATCAGCTATTAAGCTCGAAAACATAGGAATAACGAAACAAAAACAAGCTAAAACAACGAAGAGTAAGCACCTGGAGCAGCATAAAACTACAAGAAAAAAGAGAGCAAATAAAATATCAGTGGCAAACCGTGCTGAATGAAATTGTAATTGAAAAAATAGATACATACATTAATATATAAATAATTCTTTCAAATCAAATATTATTCTTTCTGTTTAGCCTTTAGTAACTTACGTTAAATATTTTAAGCGACAACACCTTAAAAAACTAAAAAAAAAAAAATTGTTTAAAAAGTAGGAAAACTAACTTAAGCAGAAAACTTTAATAAACTTAAAGTTAATTTATTTAAAAAGTATAAAAAATATAAAATGTTCTAGAAAATATTTATAACGCTAAATTTTTCATTATCTTCAACATCATTTCTATTAATGTTTTTTTTTAATTCACCATAACTTGTCATTTCGAAATACATATAAAACGTACAAAATTAGAAATATCTAATGAAAATCAAGAAAACAAAACAATAGCACCACTGTCATATTCATTATTATGCATTCTGCTTACTATGATTGTTTGATATTCCCTTTGATTTTATTTTGCACAAAATGAAATGATTTTTCACGTTTTGATTTAGTTTTTTTTTTTTTTTTTTTTGGTGTTTTGTGTATTTCACTTCTGGTTGCTAGTGCAACTTTTTAACCGCATACACTGCAACAGCAAGAAGAACAAAAAAATAAAATAAAAATCATAATAATAAGCGACAACAACTCTTCGAGTTTGTCTCTGATAAACGGATATAGTTATGTTTGCTTCCGTTGTTTGTGTGCTATTTTGTTGTAGTTGTCATTGTTATCCTTTTTATACATAAAATTTTTTTGTTTTGTTTTAAATTTTGCAGCATACATTTAAACATGTGTAATAGTGTTAGTTTGATGGGATTACAAAAGGAAAAGGCATTTTCTTCACAGACCTTTTAAAAAGGTCGACAATTTTCTACAATTTCATATCATTCAGCATGATTTTATGCAGGGGAATCGGGAAAATCATCATATCTTTATTGTATTGAAAATTTTTGTTAATGACTTATATGATCGTAATATATCTAATTTTTATTTAAATAGTTTAAATTACAAAAAAATGAATTTAGAAGTTCGTAATAATAAAAATCTAACTTGTAACTTAAATACTAAACACTAAAGGCTAAATAGCTAAATAGTGATGTTACGAATATAAATTTATAGTATTCGCGAATATGAATACGAGCCACATAATATTTCAAATTTAATTGGAAAAAATCCCTCCCTTTGCGTCAGTAACAATGCATTGAAAAAAAAAACAGTCACACTACTTAAGGTATTTAAGATTATTATGACATTGAGATGCCGAATTTGAAAAGCGCTACTAAACATTTTTAAATTATTTTACCGACATACATACTTTGGAATTTCGTTTTTTTTAGTCTGCGTGCGCTTTTAATTAGTAATTCAGTGTTGTTTGGGTGAACATATTTTCGCAGATTGCGCAGCCACATGTGTCGGTGGACGTTTACATATTAAACTTTAGTTCTTTCATTTTTACAGCTAAATTGTGCAAGAAAAACAGGAAAATAGTGAGTTTTCAAAACCGTTATTACAAAAAAGTCTGATATATACACCCTTAAGTGGCTCAGAAGAATTAGCTAATGATAAAGGATATTGAATTAATTTATTGCAACTGCATTGAGTGGCAGTTAGCTCTAAGCGAGCAAGAACTATGATGATGGTTGGCCTCTTAACATCATGTATTCAGTACAAATTTCCGCACTTAATGTGAACGGTTTAAATGTATTCAATAATGCGCCGAAGCCACAATTATTAAAACTTAAGGATGTAGGCTACTTTATGGTGTTTTTTTGGAGTGTCACAACTTTGAGTTGGAGTCACTGCTTTATTTGAGCACTCATTTAACTGCTGATATTTGCTTTTTGTTAAGTTTGCTTTGAAATCATTATGAATCGACTTACACCAGAGCAACGCGTGCAAATTGTTGAAATTTTTAAACAAAATAATTGTTCTATTCGTCAAACTCATTGTGCAGCGGGCGCTATAATTGATTTACTCAAATAAACTTTTGATGAAAAAATAATTTCACGTAATGGCCCAAATAATTGGCCACCAAGATCGTGTGATTTAACCCCATTAGATTATTTTCCTTGGCGTAATGTTAAGTCACTTGTCTACGTCGATAAACCACAAACAATTGATCACCTAGAAATCAACATTTAAAGAGTTATCGGCGAAATACGGCCGCAAATGCTGCGAAAATTTTTTGAAAATTGGTGTTCCAGATTGCGCCTTCTGCGCGGCAGTCGTAGCGGCCACATGGCAGAAATCATATTTAACCCTTAAATGCATGATTTTTTATTTTTTATTTAAAAAAATATAATTATACAGATATTTAGGTGTATAACACGTAAAAAATAACGAAAAAATTTTAGGTCTTGGTTTTGAAGATTTATTTTGGAAAAAGTGGTATGTAGACTTTTGGCAACAATATGCGTTTGTTACTCATATTAATAGTGTATAAACAACTAACCATATACATAGATATTTATATTGCACAAATATGTAAAATTCATTTATTTATGAAATAATGCAAAGCAATTTCGATTTTTGTTGTGACATAAAGCAACCTTGCATTTAATGCACTCAGTTCTAGAAAATCCACTGCATCCTGGGAGCTTGCATCTGTTTTTATTATTGCACCTTTTTTCGTCATGACCTAACACCATCAGTTCTAATATCTTGCGTTGGGACTGGTTTCATTGGTCCTCGATGTCTTTTGGCGTCTATCTCCCTTTCAATATAACTTGATGAAGGTCTTCCTCGTTTATTTCCCTCAGAAATTTTATAGGAGAATAAAGTCTCAGCAAGGTCAGATCTGAAGTCAGCCAGTGTCATGTTCGGGTTATTTTTTTTGTACAGTACCCATGAATTAATCGCTGCCATATCAATCATATGATAAAATAATCTCATATACCACTTCCGACTTTTCATTCTAATTTTATACCTGCCCAAAAAGCTGTCCATGAGGTCAACTCCTCCCATATGGACATTATAGTCTTTTAATTTTTTTGGACAGGCTATTGAGAGTTGTCTCTTTTGCCTTTTGTCATATCTGTTGGCGGTTTCAGCTGGTTCGGCGCCTACATAAGTTGATGCTAATGTGACGAGTTTATTGTCCTTCCAGCAGGTCACTGAGATGTCCATGCCTTCGTAATTAGCAACCTGTTCCTCATAGGTTCCCCGCGCAACCGTGTGTTTCATATAATCTTTCATAGCAGGCAATTTGCAGTTTTTTTCCCAATCGGTTTCTTTGAATGGTACCCAACGTGTTTATTCCCTGAGTCCATAAATAATGCATTAGAGGAACGGATGTATAAAAATTATCGAAATATATAATATGATTCATTTTGCGTGGAATTGAACGGCATAATCTCACCACTGTATTACCTACTATGCCAATGTCAGGTTCATTTGATAATTTTTCGACGTCTTGTTTTCCAGAATATATTTCAAAACGGTGTGCGTATCCAGACATTGAGCACAAAACAAATAGTTTGAAACCCCATTTATGTGGTTTATTGGGTAAATACTGCTTCATAAAATGTGCTACCTTAGTGGAACACATTTGCTCATCTAAAGAGAGTCTTTGCTCAAATGGTGCAACGCTAATGAACAATTTATTCAAATGCTCCACAAAGGGTCTTATTTTATGAAGGCGGTCATGGTTTAAATGACCAACAGGCTTGTGCTGGTTATTGTCGTTAAAATGTATAACGGACCTTAATTTTTCAAACCTATTTAGCGTCATCGTTTGTTTTATGTAATCAAAACCATATTTACCCCAGTAAGATCTTACATTTGGATATTGGTACACGGACATAAAAAGTAAGATACCTAGATATTGACGGATTTCTGAAGCAGTTATTGGAGGACAGTTTGGCACATTTTTCTGCGTGATATACAAATTAGTTTGATCGACAATAATAGTAAGTATATCTTCATTTATGAATTCTGAAAAAAATTGGAATGGGGTTTGAAGTGTGGATAAACGAGGGGAATGATCTGTATTGCCTATGAACCGAATGCGATCTTCATTATATTCCAAATTTGTCTTTTTCCATATAAGTTCCCTATTTCGTTGCTTCCACTCTGCAACACAAGGGATGCTTGAAGTGCTGGGAGCTGAATTATTACACTGATCCCCAGTAAGGCCTACTTCTTCACTAAATGAAGAATCTTCATTATTTATTTCTTCAATGTCTTCTACTTCTATCATCTGGTCTAAAGCATTGTTTGGGTCATATTCGATTTCATTTAGGTCGCCTACGTCCTCTTCATCTTCAGAAATATTTCCATCTTCAAGAAGAGCGAGAAAATCTTCGATATCTTTATCTTCTAAACCTCTAGGCATTATAAAAATCAAAGCAAATAAACTAAAAAAAATAAAAGTCAATAGTGACCGTTTGTTATTACTTATGTGTCAAACGCATATTGTAGACATTTGGCAACATTCAGTATTTTTTGAAAATCTTGCACTAATCCAATAAGATTTTTATATACGAAAGCACTAACTCGTAATTTACCTGTTAACAGATGAGAATCAATTTTTTTAAGTTTTATAAAACACTTTTTTTATAGCAAACGCAAAATACAAAATTATACTTCAAGCAACACACTGATCTCGATCAACCACAAACTCAAATGACTAAAAAATACAAAATACAGCAGCAAGAATGTATGTAACGGTATTTTTTTTCTTTATTATTATTGTATACACTTAGCAACGAACTTTTATAAGTATACACACTCATGGTTATAGCTAAAATTAGGAAGAACTGGAATGTAGACAATTGGCAACAAGATGCATTTAAGGTAAACATTAATTTTATAAAATTTTCTTTTTAATAAAGCCCGTTTCATTGATATTAAAAATATATTTCCTTGTTTTATTATGATTTAAACTTGTGTCACTCTATTAAAAATACCCTTGACTTTATTTCAGTCAGATAAAAGCTGTGAAAACTACAACAATCAATTAATCTCAGAGTTTGAAATTACCATTTATGATCGTAGTTCTTATTTTCTGCTACAATAGAACTAAAGGGTATTTTTTATAGAGGTATAAAACTTTAAAACATGAATTTTTTAAATTGACATAAAATATACTTTATTCGAAAGATAATCTTGTGGCATTAAAATTTAAATATGACTTCGGGGGAACTGGCCGGCACGGCTGGCTTGGACGTAGCCTAAACTGGAGGTTAAGTTTTCGATGACACATTTAAACATTCGTGGCTGTATATCAGGAATAACACGGCGAATGTTGTCCTCCAAGTGGTCAATCGTTTCGGTGTATACTAACGCATTTACATATCGCCATAGAAAACAGTCTAGCAGAGTAAAATCGCACGATCTTGGAGTCGAATTCACGGGTTCCAAAGGTGAAACTATACGTTTACTAAACGTTTCCTTTAATAAATGAACGAGCTCTGTGACATGCTGCGTCGTCTTGTTTGAAACCACAGCTCCTGCACAACATAGTTGTTCAGCTGATAAATGAAAAAGTCACTAATCGTGGCTCTATAACGGTCACCATTGACTTTAACGTTCTGAACAGCATCGTTTTTAATGAAGTGAGGACCAATGATTCCACCAGCCCATAAAGCACAACAAACAGATTTTCTGGATGTAACGGTGTCTCGAAATACACATGAGGATTATCATGACTCGAAATACGGCAATTTTGTTTATTGACGTATCCATTCAAACAAAAGTGAGCTTCATCGCTAAATAAAATTCGCTTATGAAAATCGTATTTGCGTATTTCGATCAGAACCATGATTTTCAAAATAAATTTGCACAATTCGGAAGTGTTGCTTAAACGTCAGTCTATTCATGTTGAAATGCTAAACCAAACAAAACAGAAATCACTTGAAAGCTGACAAAATGGCCTCTATAGAAAAACACCCTGTACATTTTACTTTAAAAATTTCTTCTTATCCTAAATACGTATTGTGAAAAAGGGCCTCTTCAGTATAGAGACTTATCGTTCGCCTGTGCGGAATGGCTGTTGTTTTAACCGCTTTATTATATTGTTGCTACATTTCATATCAATGAATGAATAATTGTTTGCGTATTTTCTGCGAATATTTGTTGCTGAATAGAAATTTATATAAAAAAACAATGCTTTTATTATGTTTTTTTTTTTTGTTTTTGTTATAACTTTTCATAAACGTTACAGACAAGGGGAAAAATTATTTATGATTGCATGTTTAAAACTACATTTATGTCACATCACAATTCAATGGAATGCACATAAGTTTTGCGGAAAGAAGAAAATTGTTTTCTTAACTTCTTAAACTTGGATACAGATTAAATTGTGAACTCTACTATTGAATTCTAATTTCAACACTAGGCTTTTAGGAATATGGTCTTAAGCCCACATACACTTTTGGTGGCAACTTTAATCAGAAGAAAAGTAGGTATGAGAACAAGAACAAGAAACAAATAACTTCTAAAGAGATAAATAATACTAATCATGCTCCTACCGATAGTCAAAATATGATAAGCTAAAATTAAAATTCATCTAAAATTAGTTAAGAAATTACCATTTCTCCAACCTTATTTTTTTGCTTAAAACTTTGTTTTTAACCGTTTTTCTATTTCCTAAAGCTTTTAGTTTTTCATAAAAGTTTTTATTTTCCTTTAACATGTTCTGTCGGTCTGTCTGTTTTCTCTTCGTTAACGTATTTAGTAGAGCGTAAAAATATTGAAAATGATTATTCTTTTGTTTCTATAGATGCATCTACAAAAGAAAAAAAAAAAAAACAACAATGCATACATTTAGACAAAGTGAATCGTTTTTAAAATATAATTGGGGTGTTCACACTGTTGTCATATCAGTCATATTGTCATAATGTCTTATTATTTTACAATAGTTTAAAAAAATTGTTGTTGTGCTTCAAACAGAAAAGTCATATTATAATAAGACATTTTGAGGTATGTTTATGGTTTGTCATAAAATAGCGGTAGAAATCTTAATCGAGCAGCTGCAACTCCTTATTCATGCCGGCGATAATATATATAAGTCGCCGCTACTTTTAAATAATACAAGAATGAAAACAAGGCAAATTTATTACCAAGTATATGCACGACCAAGGCGAATTAATTATAAGGTGAATGCAGTGGCAAATTCACGCGAATTTACAGGCATTTGTTTCTGTAAACGGCGAATTCATTACCTACGCTGTCAAAATTATCCATGCATAAAAAATTACATTAAAATGGCGCGGGAAAATATGTAACAAATTTGACAGTGTAGGTAATGTATAAATTCGCGTGAATTCGCCACTGCATCAACCTTATAAATTATTCGCCCTGAATGAAAATATGTGTTTGTGTAACTGATTTGCCTGGCAGCTTGTGAACTTTTTTCCACTTGCCGCCGTCCAAAAATATAGTTCAGCTCATGTTACCGGCAAGTTCGTATAAATAAAAAAAAAATTGAAAATTTTAATCGATAATGGACATTTTATAAAATTTACAGGAAATTTATTGCTTTCTTTATTAACAATTAAAAAACATTTACATTTAAGTCAAAATGCAAACGTATGCGCAATAGTCCGACTAAAAATGGAGTGTTGTTAAATGTTTATCAGCTGGCACAATTATGACATAGCACACTAAATTATGACGGGGTGTTCACACTTGTCATATTTTGGTGCGCTATTATTTTATGACATATGACTTATGACCACAGTGTGAATACCCCAAAAATTAAAAAAAAATCAACAATATAAAGTCATAAATATTATTTTATATTAAATTCTCTTTACCGCGTTCGTATTACAAACGGTTCAGGTGGAAATTTAGAGAAGACTAAAATGGACTTATTGGTAAGTCAGGGTTAAAATGAAGTGATTGCCGCACTATTCTGACTAGAGTAGATAATTAGTGATAGTGAAAATTTACCTTGATTACTTAGAGTATTTCTTCAATAATATTAGCCTGAACGTGATTAAATCATTGTGTCATTGTATCAGTATTTTTAATTGATATTAAAACATTTTTTCATTACTTCCTCTATGAGGTAATTAAACGTATTCGCCATAATGTCTTCATAAAGTTTTTCGTGTTAAATACCATCAGACTATTTCACTGTACATTTCTTTTACAAAAACTTAAAATCAAATAATTTGAACTTAATGTTTATAAAAGGAGTAAAAAGCAACAATTTATTTAACTGCTGCACTCAACTACCAAACAACTTGTTATGGCAAACAAAAATAGAGGAAAACCACTTTAATGAACTCCAAGTTTACAGCTGTCGTCTTTGTGTGAATTAATCTTTTCTATCTTCAATAAAAAATACTTGTTCGCAAATAAAAAGGCTACTATTTTCTGTCATGATTTTCTTAGACCATTTTACATCATTCTTCATTTATTATCGTTGTTGCTAATAAAATCATAAACAGCTAATTTTATAATGTCATCAAAAATTATGTTACCACTTACAAGGAGAAAATAATGCTATTTTTGATTACACAGCAGAAACAGAAGAAGAAGTTAAAAATTAATTAGATGGTAAAAAGAATAAGAAATTTCATTTTGAATAATTGCTGAATTTAAGATTTTCTAACCAGTAAAACAGTTTTAATCATGACGACGATGATGATGATAAAAGAGTTAAGATGTAATGAACACACAACCACAATTTGGTTATTTCAAAGTCCTTCACCTTTGAGTTCATTAGCAAATGGTGTTTTAAGTAACTATTACAATATACAAATAGCTTTTGCTTGATGGTAGAGAGAGAGATTATAGAAACCTTTTGACAGTTCTATGTTCGATAAGAGAAGTACAGCAAGAAATAAATCAAATAATTTGCATAAAATTTATTTGAATTTCCCATTTATTGTAAAACTATTTAATTAAGTGCTGTAAAATACATTAAAGTGCGGTTTCTATAATACAAACAATTAGTATGAGGTACAAAATTTGTAAAAAAAACCACTCAGTAATTCCCATACAAAATTTCTACAAAAGTCTTTTGTCTGCATTGTGGAAACAGCATCTAATTGTTGTTGAGCTTTTTACAGAAGGCCGTGAAGATTTAAGTAACGTTGCTCAGACTGGACCCCTCAAAACATCAACCATCAATGAAAATAGGAAAATGGAGAAAATTGTTGTGCATAATCGTCGAATTACTATCGAAGAAGTTGCATATCGGTTGGCATGCAATTTTTTCGGAAATTTTTAACACGATGCGAGTGGAAACATAGTTCATTTCAAAATTGCTAAATTTTTACCAACAAAAATCATCGCATGAGTATTGCTAAGTAACGCTTAAATGATGTCAAAAACCATTTAGATTTGCTTAAAAGGCTCATGGGTGTATTTTTATGACATCGAAACCAAAGTCCAATCGCGCGTAAGAGCCCAATAGAGCGAAGACAAAAAAAATCGGAAAATCGTCGAACAATTCTAACTTGTATGTCTGTCACCATACAAACTAAGCTTGCTAAACAGCTGAAATACACTAAAAAAAATAAAAATAACTAAAATTTTACTTAATTTGAGTTCAAATTATTTGTCGTATGGCGCCAATTTTTACAGAAACTAAGTAAAATTTTCCTTGATGTTGGGAAATACACATTTCGTCTTTAACAGAAAATTTTTAATAAAAACTAAAAAAAAAAATTTACTAAAAACTAGTTCAGTGTTTATTACAAAATTAGAAAAAATTTCGTCATATATGACAGCGCACAGAGAAAGGGACCTAAGGGTAAGAAATCAATTTTCACTTTTTTGTTTTTTTTTTTATGTGGACAACATCTGAGCATCGAATGAGACCGATCCCATGCCCAAAAAGTGTTCCCTCCCAGAGATATGCGCGTTTTATGAAAGTGAAGTCGACGATTCTAAGGTTATGTGAAAAAATTTTCGTACTAACAGAGTGATTGATATTCACGATTTAAAAGAATTATAAATGACTATTTATTATAATTCACAATTAATAATTTCAGAAAATAAAGCTGGATTCGAAAAAACGCGAGCAAAATTGATATCAAACTCATGGAAACAGCGCGCTAGGTAGAAAACAGTAAAAACCAACTACACAAAACAAGAGGTAGGGACGACCTAGGCGCGTTTTCAAGGTTGACCAACACGTTCCTGACGTCATGAGATGTGTCGCTTTCAAATGAGACCAATACCAACACGCTCAGTGATGGTACACCAAAGATACACGTATTTAAATCTTTAAAATGACTCTCCTGAACAAAACCGATTTTTACTCTTAGGTCCCTTTCTATTTTGCGCGGCACATATGCATCAGTCAGTCATTTTGCTGCGAATTTTTTATTTTCTTGTTTTATCTTCTTCTGAACTGGCCCATCTGTTACGAAAAAGGTTTGGATCTCATCAGAACGCTGGAACGTCCGGAAGGCTTATTTACAACATGTATTTGTATTATCTGGAATGATGGGTGATGAAAACATTTTTATAAAACTTAATTCCCTTGGGAGTCGGTTTAGTAAATATACACTCTAGGAACCTCACTACTACACTTTGCTACTTCTCACCTTGGCGGTACACATAAGTACTAAATTCGCAATTTCTTACATTTCCAAAAAATATTTTTATGAAATTATGAAGTCGTGCACCAAACTATATCAATACCAAATACATTCATCTCGGCAACAACATAAAAAATAAATAACAACAGTATTTTTGTTTGTGTAAAAAAAATTTACAATTTTCTAAAATAGATCACTAGTACAGCTGTTAAGGAATGATTCCTTTTTGAAAGAATCTACGAATCATAAATTATTTGGAAATTTTTTAAAACATTCAAGATTTTTTTAATAACGATCCTTATCCTGGTGAAAACAGTGTAATAAAAAATTGCTTTTCTTTAAATCACAAATGAATTCACACAAATTTTAATTCAATTAATCTTTTTAGTGATGTGAATGCATGCGAGAATTTTTAATTCCTGAGGAATGCATTCGTATTTTAATTAAATTTACATTTTGTGTAAACTTAATCAAGTATACTTTTTGTAAATCATTTTGACCAAATCTAAGTCATTCTTTTGCAGGTCTGCTCAGCAGAAAGAAATATTAAAAACTTTTGACAATATTCAATGAAAATATGAACAACATTATGAACTTAAATTAAGGATAGCCGTTTTTCGTTTTTAAGTATTAAACTTTCAATGAACTATTCAGGAGTATGCCACTTATTTACTAATTATTACAAATAATTTCATTTGTCTGATAAAATGTACTTAAATTAAGTAAAAAACATTCTTACTTTTGGAAAATGTTTCATTTAATTAAATGAAAATTTTCTTGAAGCAGAATTTTTTTGAAGTTACATTTTTTTTCATTATAAGACAATTTCATTTGATTTAAAAAAAATTCTTCATATTAATCAAATTATAATTAAATATAGAAATATTTTAAGGAAATTTTTTTACTAAAATTTAGTACATGTCTTTTTTTAACGAATATTTTTTCGAGCTTGAAAATTCAAATTTTTTTAAAAAATAACTCGTGTATCAAGATTTCATTTTATTGCTGAAGGCAGTTTTGATTGAGTTTTTTTTTTATACAAATATCAAATTACGTAACACAAAACAAATAAACGAGTGCGCTCAACTTGCAAAGCTTAAATTATTAAGAGTCTTAGAAGAATGCACACTTGTATCACTGAGTACTAGTAGATTTTGAATAGATATTGTCTGAATCTAAATTCAACCTAGATTTAATTTTGTGTAGAAAGTTTAGTTTAAAACAACTAGATTTTATTCAAAATCTTGTACTTACCAGATTTGGCTTCGATGTAAAAGCTTTATAAAAGTTTCAGACATTGAAATGTGTGCTGTACTGTGTTTTGCCATATTTTTTATATCTGTTTTCTTTTACAGTTTTATTTTTAAAATCCATTAGTTTATCAAAGTTTTCGCCATATCAGATTAATTAAATAATCGATTATTCTAGAGCTCAAACAAGTTTTATAGAAATCACTCAAATGCCAGTGTTTTTCATATAAATTTTCTGCTCAATCCAACCATATGGAATACTGGAAACGCCGCATAATATGTTGTCTTTTTCCAAATGCAAAATATATTAAAAATTAAAACTATTTCTTGAATTTCCTTAAAAAAAAACCTTTTAATTCAACAAAATTGCTTTTCTTTAAATATACAAAGAAAATTTTAATAATTAAAATCTCATTTAAAATTTTATCTCTTTACAGCTTAAATGTAACAATCACTGGAAGAAACCCGCATCTATTGAACACAGTCAGCAATACAGAAAGTCTTGAAAAAAGCAAAGCAAAAAAAAAAACACTAATAAGAACCATAATTAAAGAGAACAACCCTAAAAAAATACAAATTTCCTACAAGCAGTTAAATAAAATTCAAAGCAACTGGAAGAAAATATACAGCTGAAGCTTTTGTTGAATACAAAAAAGAAAATTATAAAAAAAAACCCATAAATGTTTAACACTTAATTGAAGTAATCAAGAAGAAGGACAAGGCTGCAAAGAAGATAGTAATCAAGTAACACAGCAAGTACCACAAAGAAACCAACTACATCTGTCTCTATATCTGCAGAATTTTAACAGCAAAAATTAAAGTAATTAAAGAAAATCTACAATCTACAGATGGTTAAACCCAAAATCATTTTGTTAGTGAGAGATCTCAACTGTAGAGTAAAAGAAAAAGAACATGATTTGAACTCCACACAAGTCAGTCTAAAACTTTTTTGCAATTAACAACAATAAAAACTGATTAAGGCAACAAACACACTGTTGACATTTTCACAACCCGCCTGGTCGCGTCTAACTAAAATTACTGACTGCAAAAAGTTTGCTACAAATCAGTTTGTATTCTTATTTACGAACATATGCATGAAACTTTGTAATAATAATAATATTCGTTTGATGTTTGATACACTAAGAAATTCTTGATTAGACATGTGAATATGCAGCATAAATAAAACGCTAAAACATAAATATTCGAAATTTGCTGTAATAAGATTAAAAGCGATTTGGATGAATGCTTCATTTGCCAGCTGCAGATGGCAAACGATAAATGAATAGAGAGAAGAATAGATTTTAGTTTCACGAAATTTGATTATAACTTTGAATGGACTCAATAGCTTTTCATATTCAAATGCATTTTTGGAAACTTCTATTAATTGGTAAGTACGCATTTTTATCAAATAGTTGCTATATTTCTAGGAGACTACAGAACTAACAATTTGATAATTGAGCCGTTTATTTTGAAAGTGGCATAAGTCATTTTGTTTTTAATTCGAGATATTTAAGGGTTAGCATTTAAAAACGTTTAAAAATATGGAGAAATATTGAGAAAATTAGATTATTTTCTTTGGGATTATGTTAAGACAGTTGTCTACGTCGATAAACCACAAACAATTGAACGCATGGAAATCAACATTCGAAGAGTTATCGGCCGCAAATGCTGCGAAAAATTGTTGAAAATTGGTTGTTCCAGATTGCGCCTTCTACGCGTCAGCCTTGGAGGCCACATGACTGAAATCATATTTAACATTATTTTCATTGATATTAAAATTATCTTTCCTTGTTTTATTATGATTTAAACTTGTGTCACTCTATAAAAAACTCCCTTTATTTATTTGTAAAATTTTTTTAAGTAATTTATCTAAAGTAAATAATAATCTTATCTACAGAAATTATTCAGGATAATAAAATAGTTCATTGCATTCCAGTTATTCGAAAATTTAATAACAATTGTCTGTGTATAATATGCTGGCATTAATTTAATATAATAATAATAAATATAATTTACATATGCAAACATTAGTTTCCGTTCAAAATTTCTTGTTGCATATTTATGTGGGCTGTTTTAAATATCAATTACTTTATTGCATAGCAAATCAATATGAAAATTTCTTAACCGAATAGAGGCGGTAACGTTGTTGCTATTTTTTTATAGTAGAATTTATGCAATTCTAAAAATGATTGCAAACATAAATTATCATTATTTTTCTTTTTTCAATGGACACATCGTTATAAATGAAAAACATATAACTAAATTTATATGCACTACTACATAAATTTCTAACTTACTTGAATTTTATTTCAAGCTTTGTGTTCACTTTTAACTATCATAAATGCTAATTCATAGTTTAAGGTGGCCTGAAACTATATATGAGGGATTTTTAAAACAGGGTGATTCGGAAAGGCTTAAAACTCCATAAATATCATGGTATTTTACAAAGAATCTGACAAGGAATTTTTCTTCCAAGTAACAGAATAAATTCATATTTTGGATTGCTTCCAATTAACCGATATTATTTTGGAAAAAGATTTGTAAAAGCAAAGAAAACATAAGTGTAAAATATTAGAAGATCAAAACACCTTAATCTGCTGCACCCTGTTTTAGTAAAATTTCTTACAACATAGATGATGATTTATATTTGTACAAGTAATGTTTGTCTTATTACTAAAATTCTAGCAACTTAGTTCTTTTAGGACAATTCTATGATACTTCGGCTCGATTGCATTATTTGATGCAAGACATAATTTAC
The DNA here is from genome assembly GCA_947311025.1 of Lypha dubia. NCBI lineage: Eukaryota > Metazoa > Arthropoda > Insecta > Diptera > Tachinidae > Lypha > Lypha dubia. The sequence goes on from OX371261.1 coordinate 50,338,421, forward strand.
CTTTTGTGTAATAAAGCTTCTTAACTTTAAGGCGAATTTTTATAAGTACCGTTTAATTAGGCTACAACAAAATCCAGCTAAATTGCTATCGACAGGCAAGATAATTTTTTAAAGGTTTGTATTTGTAAAATGCAGCTCTGCCAAAAATATATATTTTTCGGAAATATTATCAATTTTATTGTTTTTATAAACAAAGAAAACCAAATAATATTTGAAAAAACAAATTCAAAACATTTTGAATTATGAAAATAAAAAATCGTTTGCCTTAATTTATTATACCTTTCACTAAAGTGTCTTTGGTACCCCGTAGTGTAGTGAAAACTGTGCTGGAGTGCTAAACGGGATGTCCCAGCTTCAGTTCCTGACAATACCCCGGGTGCTTTTGCATAAAAGCAAATAAATTCTTAAGCAATATGAGAGTTTTTTTTAATAATTTATACTTTTTAATGAAAAAAATCTATTAAAAATTTACCTTTACTAAAAAGTACTTTTTAATAGAGATTAAATTTTCATAAGTACCTTTTGCTGAAAAAAGTTTATAATACAAAGTATTTTTAATAAAAATTACCTTTTAATGAATAGAAAATTAAAAAAAAATTTAAGTTACCTGCATATAAGAAGTAACTTTCAATAAAAAGTAACTTTCAATAAAAAGTAACTTTCAATAAAAAGTCTCTAGTTAATAAAAACTTCCTTTAAAAAAAAAGCTTTTAGGAAAAACAAACCTTTTACTAAAAAGTACCTTTTATAAAACATACTTAAAAGTACCTGTTAATAAAAAGGAACTTTCGATAAAAAGTATTTTTAATAAAAAAGTATTTTAACAAAAAAAAAAAAACATTTAAATTAAAAGTATCATTTAATAAAACTAACTTTTAATTAAAATATCTGTGAATTAAAGCTTCCTTTAATGAACTACATTTTAATAAAAAAGTACCTTTTAATAATACCAAATTTTTCATAAAAATTACGTTTCAATAAAAAAAGTACTTCTTAATAAAACAGCACATTTTAATAAAAACTACTTTTTTATAAAATTTAAACTCTAATAAAAAGTTTCTTTTAACATTTTGATAAAAAGTAAAATTTATTAAAAACTACTTTTCTATAAGTACCTTTTGAAATATATAAAAATATATAATAAAAACTACGTTTCAATAAAAATTATATTTTCATAACAAGTATTTTATAATAAAAAAGTGCTTTTTAATGAAAAGAACATTTAAATTAAGAGAACCATTTAATAAAAAGTACCTTAAAAAAATACCTTTAAGTGCAAACTGCCTTTTCATAAAAAGTACCCTTTCAATTAAAAAAAGTACCTTCAAATCAACAGTACCTTTGATAAAAAAATTTATTCTAATTAAAATTCTCTTTGAATAAATAGAACAATTTGAGTAAAATTACTAATTAATAAAAACTATTTGTCGATAAAAAGTTCCTTTCAATAAAAATTGCATACTTTTTATTAAAAACTCTGTCTTAACTAAAATGAGCTCTTAAATTAAGAACACTATTTAATGAAAAGTAATTTTTAATAAAAATATCTATTATTAAAAAAGTATCTTTTATTAAAAAGTACATTTAAGAACAAAGTACATTCTAGTAGAAAGAATTTTTTAGCAAATATAACTTTGATAAAAATAAGATGCTTCTAATAAAAAAATTATTTTAATAACAAGTATATTTTAATAAAAAGTACATTAAAAATAAATTCTCTTAATTAAACGTACCTTTTACGGCAAAGTATACGTTTTTCAATAACAAAAACTTTTTCATAATAAGTAATGGCTTTTAATAAAAAGTATCTTAAAGCAAATGTTCCCAGTTTAACAATTCGTATCTAATGATAACAATTTTCTTGCAACCAGTAAGGACTCTATATTCGAATCATATTTCTTTTCAAAACTTTTTCTCTCTATAAAATAAGTAAAATGCTATCAAAAATAGAAAAGTTTCTTTCCTTTAATCCCATTATATGTTTGTACATACGTAAAAGCATTTATACATACATACTAAGTCTATTTTTGCACACATACACCGAGAAATATGTGATTGATGACATCGATAAGTTGTTATAAATTACCCAAGATTTTCTTTAACTTAATATTATAAAGTACAAACGCAGTTGCATGTTTGTCTGTCTTATCTAACGTGTGTTCTCAATGTTTTCTCTTTTTTTTTGAGAGAGTGAGTGTATGTGTATTTTCTCGTTTATTTGGTAGTATATTTGATTTATATTTTGTCGTTAGAATGTGCATACATACATACATGGATAAGAATGTGTAACGACATGTGTACATGTCATTGTTCAAAGTGTAAGATAGCAATAGACAATTTGAGCTTATTTTTTCAGAATTATCTGTAGGAGATTTAATGGTGTATTAAGTTTAATTAAAGGGTCGCCTCCAAGCTCAGACGTACATACATACATTGTGTTTTTTTTTTATAGTAAGCAGATATACGGATTTGGATTCAATAAATTAATGTTGGAAGAAACTCAAACTTCTGAGGACGGATGAGCTGTCTGGCCAACTTCTAGTTAAAATTTTTTTTTTAACATCTAAAGCTTTTATGGAGATCTAACGATGTCAAAGTTTTTCACAGCATATGTCTGAAATATTTTAAAAATTCCTCAATAACAATTCGTTTTAGCCACTACTTTTTACAATTTTAGAATGTCTTTTATTTCTTTTATATACATTTTACAAAGATCTTTATAAATAACCAACAGTTACTTTTATGTACTCTAAAAAGATTATGAAATACTTGATGATATTTGTAAGTAGTTATTTATCAAATACATATGGTTTTACATTTAAACTACATTAGCTATTTTAATGTTTAAAACTAATCTTTTTCTTTATACATTTCCTTCTCAAAGCCATTGTGAAAAATTGAAGAAAGAAGAAAGATTAAGAAAAACAAGAAATGAAAATCCTGACTTCTAACATTTCATTTGTAAAACGATTAGAGTTAAAGAAAGGTCAAATGAATTAAATAAATAAGAGGGAAAATTCTTTGACAACTCACTTTAATAGAAATAACATATACAATATGCTTTTGTGAAGATAATAAAATTAAAAAGAACAAATATTGTTATTGAATCAAAACCGTTTCTTTTAAAGATTTGCCAGAATTATTATGAAAAAAGTAAATGTTTTCATTTTCATTTAAAAAAAATTAAAGTTAAACATTGAGCAATGAACTTCAGTTGTTGGGGTAATTTAAAATAAATAACTTTCATTCTACACATCACGAACGAGTATAAGATATGTTTGCTAATATATCTATAGTTAGTTTTAGAAAAGAGATTTTTTATTTCCATTAAATGACACTAAATCTTAAGTTTACGAAAACCAAAGTCATGTTGAAATCAAATCATCGTCACAGTATTGGCAGTCATAAAAATGACAACATGGTTGCAATTGAAAATTTAAATAAAGTATTAATTGAAATGAAAAACTATTTGGGGTGTTCACACTGTTGTCATATCAGTCATATTGTCATAATGTCTTATTATTTTACAATAGTTTAAAAAAATTGTTGTTGTGCTTAAAACAAAAAAGTCATATGATAATAAGACATTTTGAGGTATGTTTATGGTTTGTCATAAAATAACAGTAGAAATATTAGTCGAGCAGCTGCAACTCCTTATTCGAGCCGGCGATAATATTTTTAAGCCGCCGCTACTTTTAAATAACACAAGAATGAATACAAGGCAAATTCATTACCAGGTATATGCACGACCAAGGCGAATTAATTATAAGGGGGATGCAGTGGCGAATTCACGCGAATTTATACATTACCTACAGTGTCAAATTAATCCACCTTATAATTAATTCGCCTTGAATGAAAATATGTGTTTGTGTAACTGATCTGCCTGTCAGCTTCTAAACCTTTTTCCCACTTGCCGCCGTCCAAAAAAAATAGTTCAGCTCATGTAACCGGCCACAGCTGCTTTTGATTATATTTATTTCAGCAAGTTCGTATAGATAAAAAAATGAAAATTTTAATTGATAATGGACATTTTAGAAAATTGACAGGAAATTTATTGTTTTCTTTATTAACAATTCAAAAACATTTACATTTAAGCCAAAATGCAAACGTATGCGCAATAATCCGACTAAAAATGGAGTGTTGTTAAATGTTTATCAGCTGGCACAATTATGACATAGCACACTAAATTATGACGGGGTGTTCACACTTGTCATATTTTGGTGCGCTATTATTTTATGACATATGACTTATGACCACAGTGTGAATACCCCAATTGTATTCGATTAACACGATTTTTTTTTATTAAAAACTGTTTTTCAAATAAAATAAAGATTGCTTTTTATAGAGGTATACAGCTTTGAAATGGAATAAAACAAAGATGAATTTTTTAATTATTTTTTTCGAAAGATAATCTTCTGGCATTATAATTTAAATATGACCGCCACGGCTGGCTTGGACGTAGTCTAATCTGGAGGTTAAATTTTCCATGACTTTATCCAACATTTGTGGCCGTATAACGGGAATAACGTAGCGAATGTTGTCCTCCCAGTGGAAAATTCGTTTTATCGGCGTGGACAAGCGACTTCATACATCCTCACAGAAAATAGTCTAGCGGCGTTAAATCGCACGATCATGGAGGCCAAGTTAACGTTTCCTTTAATAAATCAATTGTGGCACGAAGTGTGTGACATGTTGCGCCGTCTAGTTGAAACCAGAGCTCCTGCACATCATAATTGTCAAATTAATAAACAAAAGAGTCAATAATCATGGCTCTATACCGGTCACCATTGACTAACGTTCTGACCAGAATCATTTTAAAGAAGTACGTATCAATGATTCCACCAACCCATAAAGCAGACCAAACAGTCAGTTTTTCTGGATGTAACGTTGTCTTAACATACACTTGAGTTTTATCATCACTCCAAATACGGCAGGTCTGTTTATTGACGCATCCATTCAAACAAAAGTGAGCTTCATCGCTGGGGTGGTGTTGGCTGAAGTGGTTAGCGCGTTGACTACTAAACACACAATGACTTGGGGCCTGGGTTCAAACCCTTCAATCAACATGATTAATTTTCAAATGTAAAATAGTGTGGTATTGTATTAATTGTTGTCGGACTATTTAAGTGATAAAGGCATAGCACTGGTCACTACAAAACTGTTCCGACAGCAATTGAAGCTGTTCCAAGCTAATGTACACATTATCGCCCTCCTTCGTCGGTTAGCAGCAAGATCGGCGAAGTAAAACAATTGATAAAATGCCTGCTAATACAGCTTAACAAGGTCAATGCTTCTACTTAACACCAGAGGTTCCTCAACACTGCTATAAAAATTAACATAAGGCGCAGAGCAGATTTTTTAAAGATTTAAGCCTTCTAAATTTTCAACTATCTTCTCTAACATATCCCTCTCCCTAAGTTCCTACGTAGGGGTTATCCCCTGAGTGCAAAAAATAAAAAAAAAAAAAAAAACACACACAAAATTCGCTTATGAAATTCTCGATTAGCATTTTGAACAGAACCATGATTTTCAAAATCAATTTGCACAATTCGGAAGCGTTGTTTAGGTGTCAGTCAGTTCATGTTGAAATACCAAAACAAACTAAAATATACATAAATCACTTCACAGCTGCAAAAATTGCCGCCCATTTTAAAGTTTTTTATGTTCTTTACCTCTCCAAAAAGACACCCCTTATAAATCCCTGAAGAAGCTACTACCCATTTTTATTACCGAAATAATGGAATAAAAACTAACTCACAATTGAAATGATCTTAAGCTCATTCCCTTACATGACTGCTTCTTTGAAAGTCAGTAGGGGTAGCGTTTCCGTTTGCTTCTTTGTAAAAGATATAAGTTTTTTTATTGCAAATCTTCACCCACTTCAGTTACGGTGGTAACTTTCATAATGAGACTTGTTAAGATTCATGCAAATAATAGTTTTGTTTGTCACTGTTTTGTGCACATATGTATGTGACGCTACTATAGTTTATTCATATACATACACACTAGTAGCTTTGCAAATGTTTAGTTACCAAACTCATTAATATGTCTGCGTTAGCATGGGATATTTAAGTTTTCCGACAAAGTTTAATTGTTATGGTCACTTAATTTGAAACAAAATGAAATGAGTTTTAAATGCGACAACATGAAACGAAAATTGTATATTTGGGTTTAGTTTTTTTTTTCTTTTTGGTAAAAAAAATAGGATATTATATTTCAACTAAATAGTGGTATTGAAATTTCGACCGTTTAACATGAAACCATGAATTAAAAATACTGTTGTGCATTATTTCAACGATGTAAAAATAGAAGTCAAATGATTTAATTAACACCATTTTGAGTGATTTTTGTAAACGATTGCGAGGAAGTTAGTAAAATTTTATGAAAATACATTTAAAAATAAAATAAAGATTCATTTGTGGGGTGCGGATACGTAAAATATATCATTCAAAATTTTAATACAAATACATTAAAAAGAGATTTTTTTTCAAGATAAAAGGCACCAACAGCACTTAAAGTTAAAAAATACCACAAGTAAAAAAAGTACCAAAAATAAAAAGTACAAAAAATTATCAGTTTCTTCTCATTGTATCCCCTATAAAGTTTGCTAATGGTACTTTTTAAGGGATAAAAGGAAAAATATAGGTAATTTTGGTACGCAACATGCAGTATCATCTGTATTAGGGATGGTATAAGTATTGGGGAATCAGAAGTTCTCGTTGTTATTGGTGTGAAAATCCTCTGTGATGTTTGTTGGACTGATCAACTGATTCAAGTGACTCGCTATTTTAAAACAGTGTTATACAGACTTAATAAATATATGAAAATTGTTCAACCGAAAATGGAATACAATTTTCATGTAAAGGCTGCAGCAATTGTGTTTCAAAATCTATTTCTGCGATTTGGTGGACGGCGTACTAAATAAGGCACAAAAGCTTGTTGGTGACAGAAAAGTAATCAACTCTATTAACAAACTAGACCTTCGATGAAATCTATGGTGTGTTGCACAGTTCAATCGTTACTAGAAATAGTCTATGTTCTTATGAAAGCAGAGAACTTGTTACTAAAACCCTATGTTTTTACGTACAGCGCTACGCTCTGCATTGGGAACACGTTCTTTTGAGTTTGATTTGCCCCACGTATTACACATACTTTTAGTATTGCAAATTTTAAATCGAATGTCCACTCTCTCTATCTCTCTCAATATTATTATGAAAAACAATATATTAAGAAGAAATATATTTTTTAAAGGTTTTCCAACAAAAGTGATATGATTTCTTAAAAAAAAACACACTTATTGTTAAGGAAATTCAAAAGTTTTTTTATTTATTGTGAAGTACAGTCGATACAATTAAGTTCTAAATAAACCGTCATTCAAATGGCCTCCACGTCTTCTTCTGCAGGAACGAATTCTATGAACCCAATTTTCGAGCACTTTTTCCACTAAATCAGTATGTCATGAATGGTACGGTCAATATTGACTTCTAAAGCTTGAAGAGAGTCTGGTTTATTTCGAAAGACCAATGACTTCAAATAACCCCACAAGAAATAGTCTAAAAGTGTTAAATCAAAACTTCTTGGAGGCCATTCAGTATCACAATTTCTTGAAATAATCGAATCTCCAAACTTTTCTCGCAATAATTCAATTGTTGCATTTGCTGTGTGGCACGTAGCCCCGTCTTGTTGGAACCAAATGGTGTCAAGATCAAATTCTTTCAATTTCAGACATTAAAAGTTGGTTATCATCGATCTATAGCGCGCTCCGCTGACAGCTTCATTCCGAAAGAAGTACGGACCGATGATTCCACCAGACCAAAAACCACGACAAACTGTAAATTTAAGTTTTTCATGAATAATTTGTGGATTTTCTTCGCACCAGAATCGACAGTTTTGTTTATTTACCGCATCACTCAGATTGGACAACCTTATACAAAAGAAAATATAAGTAAAAGTAATTTCTTCATTATTTGCTAGCTTTCCCCACTATCTACGAAAATCCTTCTGACAAACAACAAACCATATACAACACATTAGAAAATGATAACCTAAGAAGGATATATTGCAATTTTCATTTAATTGTTAGTTCTAATTATTGTGCAGGTTGTAATTGATGTGCTTACGCATTCTTTTTTTATTTTTTGGTATTTACTTCATATAAAGATGTTAAGTTTTATTATTTTCTAGAATTTCAAAATTCTTTTAGCATTTGTGTCTTGAATCACAAGATTATTAAGAGTATAAATAAATGAAAATAAATAAAAAAAAACAGTACAGGACTTACAAACTTATAGTTAGTTATAGTATACTTATACTATAGTTATAGATTAATAAAGCAAATAATGATTATTATGGTTTAAACACCTCATTAGGTGATTTTATATTTCTCTGAGTATATTGTTGACTTGAAGTGCATTAAAACTCTATTTAAGAATATTTTCAATTGCTGTTAATTTAATTAAACCTAAAATAATATAATTAAATTTTCTCCATTAAAGTGTTTAATCAGAAATACTATATTTGATTAATTGAATCAACATTTATTTATATTTATTTTATCTCTCCTTTAAAATACTTTTATTAATGGTTTTAAGTGAGTTTGTTGTATTTAAATAAAAATAAGTTAAGTTTGCTTATGTGAGCGAGTAGAACAGATTATTTTAGACAAAACTTACTCCATAATTAATATTGATGCTTTATTTATTTAAGCTGAACAGGTTTATTTTGAAAGTTTTTATTTCAGCTTAACTTAAATAATTTCAACGTTCAGTTTAATGTTCTCCTTTTTAACAATTAACAAGGAATAGAATAGAAATAAAACTATTTGATAAATTTATTTGATGTAAAATTTTCATTTGAAAAAAATTAATCGGGCAAGTCACACATTCCGATCGGAATGGTGTCCATTTCGTAATTGTATACCGATCATCTTTGATTTACAGTCTCCAAATCAAAATTACTTTGTGTTTCGATTTTACAATAATAAAGTTTTTTATAGGCCATAGGCGTTTGCGGAAATTGGTTTTACTGCCAAAGATCACATTCAGTTATTTTATTATAATGCAAAGCTTAATTTACTCATGCTCCTAAAAGTATGCCAGTTTTTTCTTATTACTTATCAAGTTTGTAGAAAAATGTATTAGTACACAAAAGTGAAAAAATATCTTGTTTCATGTGATATTTTCTTTCGTTTCCATCTCAATTTGGGGCGTATTGTCTAAATATGTCAACAGTTTTTCCCTAACAGCTTTTGATTTTGAGATACAGCTAACTACCCACTTTTACTATATTTACTTGAATTTTTGTTTTTTATTGGACATTAAAATATATTTCTTAGATGTTTTAGATATGGCTTTTTCAATAAAAATGTTGTATGCTTAAATCAGAATATTTTTGATATATTTGGTGAATATATATTTGAAAAATTTAGAAATCCTATAGCCGACTTTGCGTATCATCAAAAGCTTAAATTTCATTTCACGCAAGTTTCCACGATTAAGTACAGAAAAAGTGAAAGCTGGTATTTTTGTAAAAGATACTAATTTAGTCAAATCAGTAACTGAAGTCGAATCCAAAGCTTGGAACTCATTTGTTTTGGTTATGAGTAATTTCCCTAACAAAAGTAAATCTGACGACCATGTCCATCTTGTTAAGTGCATTATATCGAACTTGCAAGAGCTAGCGTGCAATATGAGTATAAAAATTCACTACCTGCACTCACAGTTAGACCGATTTCCGCAAAATCTGGGAGATTTTAGTAAGGGGCAGGGTGGAAGATTTCAATATAATCTTTGGACTATGGAAAAGCGTTATCAGGGAAAGTGGGACTCACATATGATGGCAGACAACTGCTGGAGCTTGCAACGACATCTAACTAAAGCCGTTCATTCAAAGAAATCTTATAAAAGATCATTTGATAGTGTTCGATAGAAATTTTGTTAACCTCCTCTGCATTAATTTTTTGTATTTTTTTGTCAAAATAATAATAAAACTGCATATTTCAAAAAGCAAAGCTATTAGCAAACTTTTTTTTTTCATAGTCAGGGCCATAGAAATATGCAATAACAGAAAAAAAATAAAGAAAACAAGAGTTGTGTTATCAATTCCATTTTGAATTTTAAAATAGATTTGTTTATAGATAAAATTTTCGTTTTTCTTTTTTTTTAAAGACTCAACCTTCGGAATTAATACTACTTTTGATCTGAATTCAGTTCTGTGATAAGGCTCATAATTTACTGACTTATTCTAGACTTCTATTATTCGTTGTAGAGATTTTTTTTTAATAAAGTTGATATATAATAACCATATTTTTTTTTTCCTTACGTTTTGTGTACTGCTTTATGTAACACTTCTAGCAGTTATCTTTGCAGCCGAATATCTCGAACACAAGGAATATAGAATGGAATAACCTTATTGGCTTTTGCCACATACATTTCCAACTAGTTAACGACATGTTTTCTGGGATTATTTCTTATCATGATTTCAATAAAAATTAACATTATCAACATATCAACGTTTTTTAATTAGTTGAGGTCTTATCTATCAAATAGAAAATACACAGTCGTCTTAGAAAATTTAGTGTCCTTACTATATACTGCTACTGTGTACCGCAGGGTAGTATCTATATTAGGTCGGTTTCTGTTTTTAATTTTTATAAATGACTTTGGAAATTCCTTTTCAGGTTTCAAGTTTTTGTTATATGCTGATGACCTCAAAATTTTTTAAGAAATAAGTTCTGATAATGATACCCTTACTCTACAGCATTGTACCAATCAAATATCTTCATGGTGTGATGTTAATAATTTATCTTTAAATATAAATAAATGTTACCAAATGACTTTTCATAAACCTTATATTCGTAACCATAGGGTCGTCCAGTACAAATTACGTGATACTAATTTAAAAGTGGTCAACCAAATGTTGGATCTTGGCATTGTTTTGGACTCTGAGTTAAATTCCAATGCACATCTTGACTATATAATACCCAAGGCTTATTGGGCGTATTCATTTATAAGAAAGAACTGTAAAGACTTTTTGGATCGTATAACATTGAGAATATTGTATACAGATTTTGTGCGCCCTAAATTAGAATATTGTTCGTTTGTATGGAACCCCATTTACGGCGTCCATTCATGTAGAATTGAAAGAATTCAAAAGAAATTTGTTAACTTTGCTCTGCGTAACAATCGCTTCTTCTTGTCTCTAACCTCCAATCAGGCTCGTTGTTTGCTCTTCGGCTTAAAGCCTCTTTCTTTACTTAAGAAGCACTATTCACTCTGTCACGATTATTTATAACTTGATAAATGGTTTAATTGATTGTGAATACCTGTTAAATTTCATTAATTTTTGTATACTTATTAAATCGCTTAGATGGTACTAATTATGCTATGCGTGAACCTATATTGCGAGCATTAAATACATTAAATAATGTGAATAATTTTGTTAGAATATCTGTAGATAATTTTAGAAGGTTATTAGAAAATAAGGATTTATTAAGTATATTTTTAAATTAACTTATTGTTATGCATTAGCGAAATTATATAAATAAATAAATAAACATATCCTTACTTAACTCTCATTCATAATATTTAACTTCAGCGCAACCAAATTGTACACTTTGCCTTGTGAAGCAGTTTTTCAAAAATATCTATGCATGTAATTCCATTATCAAAATTCATTATCCGAAAAAGTTTACTGAAAATAATTTACCAGGTTGAGCAGCTACGAGTTTTGCTCATTATTAGTGAAAGTAGAAAAAAATACAACAAATAAAAACTATCTGATGCTTTCTGTTACAAAAAAGCTTTACAGTTCATGCAGAAATCATGTATAAACTTTTTGTACTGTTATTGTTTCAAAAACCTGTTATTTGTGTTTAATGTTCGAATTTTTATTTTCTTCGTTTTGTACTAAATCGTATTTTAATTTTAACTTTCAAAATTGGAGAGTTTTTACAGTTATTTTATATCAACAGATAATAGTGCTTTTTTGCAAACTGTTAACATTAAAAAATATATAAAACTATTTAACAGAATCTAAAACATGTTTAAGCTTTAACTGCGAAAATGTACAGTAACAAGCTGGAAATAAAATTGTTAAATGTTTTTATATCCGGTATACTCGTATACTGCTGTTTAAAAGCTTTTTTGTATATAACAAAAAGCTTTTCCATAATGTGAGTTTTAACAACTAGAAAAGTTTCATTGTATTTATGGTTGTTATTTGCGAGAACCATTTTATTCGTATTAAAGTATAACAGCTTTTTATATCCTTACACAAATCTAGAAAATTGTTATAGTAAATATAACAGTTATATTTTAGTGTATATTTATTTATTTTATTTAATATTTAGATTGTCAAACTTTAGGTATTTATTTTATTAAAAAATGTATCTGTATATTATCTGTATATTATTATTTAATATTTCGCCGTTTAAATGGGTGGTTTATTCGGTAACAAATATTAGTCAATGTTTAAAGCAAAATAAAAAATAAGTTTATACCCTAATTCATACAAATTTTAAATAGATTTGAAATCTATTTTATGCAAAATTTTTATAAATACTACCACTAAAATATATTAGTTGTTATTTTTTATTGCTGATTTTCATACAAACGAATTTTAGAATCAGTTTATGAGATTTTAAGCAAAATCTGTTTAATTTTTATTGAAACTCCAAACAAAGCAAATCTTTATTCTTCGACTTTAATTTTAGTTGCAATTTCTCTTAACTTTTGTACTGATGACATAAAAAGTTACAGCTTTTCTAGCTTTCGAATGTTGCGATTTCAAAAACACTTTTTATAAATGCTTAGCTAATTTTCTTGGGAACAAAAAATTTTTATAAGCATAAAATATACAAATTTCACAGAGAGAGATAGATTTGTCAGAATTTTTTTTTATCTAAAGGCCTATTTAGCCGACGGTTGAAATCGTAGATGTAAGCTAAATGTTGATGTAATGTAAGAGCCAACATTTTTGTAGTTATAGAATGCTTAAAAACGTGTCACGTGACACATGAATGTGCAGACATGCATATGTATGTACATACATACATAAAAAGAACAAAAATTCTTATTAAACATATTAAATCATATTTTTCTGTTCTTCTTCGAAATCTTGTGCCCCGGAGAATTCTTATTGTTCCTTTTCCTTCACCAGTAGTATTAATTTCTTGTCGTCCATTGCAACTTTTTATCACTTTGAAAATTATAAATAAAATACAAAACAGCTGTTCCAAACGTTGATGGAAGTTCCAAATGTTTACAATATTTGTCATTGTTCGCAAATAGTACGATATTATTTATTACACATTTTATTATAATGAATTTGATAATTGGTTAAATTATAGTTTAACATTCATATCTATATATGTATGTACATCATTGTTTTGATTATTAGTGTTACTTATTATTTAAAGGATTTTTTTTGTATACTTGAATGTATGTATGTATGTATGTACATAAGTACACTATACATACATGAAATTACAAAGTAAGCATATCAATTTGTGTATGTACATACATACAATTTTAAAAATTTTGTTTTTCTTTTAAATGTAATTTTTACGAAAGAAAAATTCGTTCGACATCATGTGCAAGACAGTTATTAATTATATAAAAGATTTTTTTTTGTATACTTGAATGTATGTATGTACATAAATTGATATGCTCACTTTGTAATTTCATATATATTGTACCTATGTACATAAATATGTGCATACATACATACATTCAAGTATACAAAAAAAAATCTTTGAAATAATAAGTAACACTAATAATCAAAACAATGATGTACATACATATATACATAGATATGAATGTTAAACTATAATTTAAACAATTATCAAATTCATTACAATAAAATATATAAGCACAAACGATCGGTACTGTCTCTAGCTAGATTTTGAAAAAAAAAATTATTTAGAAAACTTTCTTTACTTTTAAATTCTTATTTTTAGAGCTAAAGATCAATGTATTTTATAAAAATTAAGAATTGTTTTTTATTCCGATATTTCGCTACCAACAATGGGTAGCCTCTTCAGGGATTTAAATTATGTTTTTTCTTTAAAAAAATTGTGACAAATTCGTATAAAACAAATATTTTACAATTGTTTGAAAATGAAAAATTTTTGAATACATATCTTAAGGGTTCTAATATAAAAATTATTTTTGTCATTATATGAAAAGTAGAAAATAACAAACATGTATAAGAAAAATAAAGTTTTAGAACAACATATTTTTAGGCATTCTAATAACAATCATACAGCCCGTTGAGAATTAGATACTTTGTTTGTCTCGAAAAGATTGAAAATATTTTTAGTGGAATTCTTTATAAATTTAGGAATTATACCTGTATTTCGACATCTAATTAAAAATGTTAAAGATGCCTTCAACTTTACAATTTTATCCCTTATAGTTTTATACCTATTTAATTTTCTTCTTATTCCCTGGATTCTATTGAAGTCGATGTAGTAATTGCTATTCATTCTTGATGTTATAACTTTTGATGTGCTCCAAGTTATTGAAATTTATTTTTTCTTCTTATTTTCCTTTGATCTTTTTTAAAGATTTAAATTCTTATTTTTAGAGCTAAAGATCAATGTATTTTATAAAAATTAAGAATTGTTTTTTATTCCGATATTTCGCTACCAACAATGGGTAGCCTCTTCAGGGATTTAAATTATGTTTTTTCTTTAAAAAAATTGTGACAAATTCGTATAAAACAAATATTTTACAATTGTTTGAAAATGAAAAATTTTTGAATACATATCTTAAGGGTTCTAATATAAAAATTATTTTTGTCATTATATGAAAAGTAGAAAATAACAAACATGTATAAGAAAAATAAAGTTTTAGAACAACATATTTTTAGGCATTCTAATAACAATCATACAGCCCGTTGAGAATTAGATACTTTGTTTGTCTCGAAAAGATTGAAAATATTTTTAGTGGAATTCTTTATAAATTTAGGAGTTATACCTGTATTTCGACATCTAATTAAAAATGTTAAAGATGCCTTCAACTTTACAATTTTATCCCTTATAGTTTTATACCTATTTAATTTTCTTCTTATTCCCTGGATTCTATTGAAGTCGATGTAGTAATTGCTATTAATTTTTATAAAATACATTGATCTTTAGCTCTAAAAATAAGAATTTAAATCTTTAAAAAAGATCAAAGGAAAATAAGAAGAAAAAATAAATTTCAATAACTTGGAGCACATCAAAAGTTATAACATCAAGAATGAATAGCAATTACTACATCGACTTCAATAGAATCCAGGGAATAAGAAGAAAATTAAATAGATATAAAACTATAAGGGATAAAATTGTAAAGTTGAAGGCATCTTTAACATTTTTAATTAGATGTCGAAATACAGGTATAACTCCTAAATTTATAAAGAATTCCACTAAAAATATTTTCAATCTTTTCGAGACAAACAAAGTAACTAATTCTCAACGGGCTGTATGATTGTTATTAGAATGCCTAAAAATATGTTGTTCTAAAACTTTATTTTTCTTATACATGTTTGTTATTTTCTACTTTTCATATAATGACAAAAATAATTTTTATATTAGAACCCTTAAGATATGTATTCAAAAATTTTTCATTTTCAAACAATTGTAAAATATTTGTTTTATACGAATTTGTCACAATTTTTTTAAAGAAAAAACATAATTTAAATCCCTGAAGAGGCTACCCATTGTTGGTAGCGAAATATCGGAATAAAAAACAATTCTTAATTTTTATAAAATACATTGATCTTTAGCTCTAAAAATAAGAATTTAAATCTTTAAAAAAGATCAAAGGAAAATAAGAAGAAAAATAAACTTTCTTTACTCAATAAAGCATGCATGTGACCAAATTTAACAACTAAAACTAGTCAAAACAAAAAAAAATTCCAACAAAGGACTTATTTGCCCCATTGCATTTCAAAATACAACCATCCCATCACTGTCTACAATTGTCACGTAACCTCGTAATGAAATTCTATTTTCTGCAGATTGGTACGTTACGGCAAAATTTCATTTCAGTCAAGTAAGTATTTTCATTGCTTTTGCATATAACAGAAGCAATCAGCTGACACATCAGCATTTACATTTCTAGAGTTACGGTCGGCTAAAGCAGCCTTAAAGCTTTTACTACATTAAACGTTTGCATAAATTTTGGAATGTAAACTTTTATAAATGCATTCCGCACTTACTATAAAAATAGATGCATAATTATATATTCTAACACAAAATATTATAGCAAATTTAAGCTTTTTCCTTAAAAAAAAATACAACGTATACTTCTGTAAAATTGTAAAATTAAATTAAATTTTAATTAGAATAAAATAATTAAAGTAAATTAATAATTACATTTTACTTTTTAATAATTTTAAGACAAATAATATACGTAAAAATATTATTGAAATGGAAAAAGAACAGTCAAAAGTAATATATTTACTGTTAATAACTATACTTCTTACTTTAAGTTATAAAAAAAAACATATTTTTAAACATGCCAAAAATAAGATATAAGGCAAAAATATACAGCCAAGGCATTAATCGCCTAATGCTAAAATCTTTAGATAATATTAGAAATAAAATGTCACCATAAATAATCATACAACCCATTTTTGTGGCAGTGAAATATATGTGAATACAAATAAGCAGCATTAATAATAATAAATAAAAGCCCAATATGACGTCAGAAGAAAACTATTTACTAAAGGGAATCTTGACTTAGGACAAGTTTTCCCTAGGCTTGAAAAAGTGGCCGGTAAATTATATATAATGTTCATTAATGGGAATATTGACTTAGGACAATTTTTCCCAAGGCTTGAGAAAGTGGCCGGTGAACAAATAGGCACCAAACGAGAAAATTTTAGAATTTATCTCAATTAAATAATTTATAAATAAAAGGGCATAAAAGTAGCGCTACTACTTAATGAGGTGACCAATATAAATGATAAGAATGCTAAGGCAATTCTTGATATAATGCTGAAATACCACGATGATCCGATAGAGGGAGGACATTGTGGAATATATAGAACATTAGAAAAAATAAAGAGGTATTACTATTGGAAAAATATGATAAAAGATGTAACAAAATATGTGAAATTATGTAAAAAATGCCAGAAATCAAAAATAATAAGCCATAATAAAAGTCCTATGACTATAACAGAAACACCAGAAAAAGCATTCGACACGGTGTATGTAGATACAATAGGGCCATTTCCAAAATCGATTAATGGAAATGAGTATGCAATTACTTTAATATGTGATCTTACTAAATATTTGGTGACAATACCAACACCAGATAAATCTGCAAGAACAATCGCAAAAGCGATATTTGAAAATTTTGTATTAACCTATGGTCCAATGAAAACGTTCATTTCGGACATGGGAACAGAGTACAAAAATTCTATACTCACGGAACTATGCACACTACTAAAAATTGAAAATATAACTTCCACGGCACATCACCATCAAACACTAGGAACAATAGAAAGAAGTCATAGAACTTTTAACGAATATGTTCGTTCTTATATATCTGTGGACAAAACTGACTGGGACGAATGGTTAAAGTATTTCACATACTGTTTTAATACAACACCGTCAACTACTGTCCTTATGAGTTAGTATTTTCAAAATTACCAAACAATTTTAGGCAATTTGCTAAAATAGATAGTGTGACGCCACTATATAATGTGGATAACTATGCCAAAGAGGCAAAATATAGGTTAGAACTAGCTCATAAACGCGCGCAGATATTTTTAGATAGAAATAAAATAAAACAAAAATTAAATTACGATAAGAATATTTTAGAACATAATTTTAAAATAGGAGATTTAGTTTTACTTAGGAATAATTCAGGGCATAAATTGGAAAATCAATATAAAGGTCCGTATAAAATTAAGAAAATAGATTTAAGAAATAATGTTACCATAGAAGATAAGAAAACAAATAAACAACAAATAGTTCATAAAAATAGACTTAAGATATACAATAATAACTAACATTCAATAATATTGTACGTCCGTACTACTATAAAACTAGAATATAAGTAAATCTAAACATTATAATTATTTTTTTCTTTTCTTTAAAAATAAAATAAATATTATATTACACTTATACTTAGACTAATTAAAAACTAATTGTAAAAGAATGTCCATAAAACTAGCGTTATATGAACATTCTTGTAAAGGATGGAGGTGTAGCATGTGACCAACAGTGTATAGTATGCATTGCGATTCAATAGTACCGCAACATGCAAGCATTGACAAACTGCAAGCAATATATTTTGTGTGACTGTAATTTGACACTTGTAGGTTTAATCAAGTGCAGCTGCACAATGCACTTAAATGAATAACATTTATTAACTGCATTTGTTTGATTGTAAATATAAGCAACCCAAAGTATCTGTTGCTTTTAGGTATGCACTCGTTTAGACTTTAAAACTGTTGAACACATGCCAAACGTAAATAGTGGGAAGCTAAATATGCTTACCCAGCATTAATATATATTTGTATTCTTTTACTCTTATGTTAAGGTACCCCTAAGAATTATTCTCATAATTAGTATATAAGCCAATGTCAATTAGTTTAAGAAATCAATCAATCATAAAACCTCAAGCTTAGGAGCTACTAGATAGCTCGAAGTAAATTATAAATTAATAAATAAATTGAGAGCTCCTAGAGAGCACCACTATAATCCAAAGACTTTTTAATTATATTACACTTCAGTGCAATAAAAAAGAGATTAGATTTTAGAACATCTCAATTAGCTGCTGGATAGAAAATTAAAATTATGTTGTTTCATTAAGAGTTTTTAAGTTTAAAAACAGTAAATTTCAAATATAGAAAAATTTACTTTTTTCCTTGAATTTCCGCCAGCATCAAGCGCCATGCTTTAGAAAATCCGTAAATTTTTATTAGTTTTATAAAAAAATTTAATTTTTTTGTTCATATTGACAATAGCATAGGTTTCGAAAATCGGATAAAGTAGTCATGAGCAGCCAACGAAATGCAGCATATGGAGTAGGAATGGGAAAAACATGGTCCAATGTACATTGCGATGTCCTAGGGCTGGACCACGTAACCAAAAAACAACTCTATGTTACTAATACAAGGGGTACCCACAGGGATTATTTTCGAAACTACTCTATTTTGCTACTCTATGTACATGGGTACTCCACAGGGTACTCTATGGAGTACCTACAGGGGTACTCCATGGAGCACCCACAGTGGTACTCCGTTAAAAATTTATACATACATACATACATATGTATGTATCTCTGTCACTAATATAATTTTATGATATTTTAAGTACATACAAATCTGTGAATTCAGCCCTAACATTACATTATATAAAAAAAATACAAAATAAAATTCAGAATTTGAAAAAACATGAACTTAATTGTGTTTCTTTAAGCTTCCATGAATTTGTTTTAATTTTAAAAGGGGAGCTGCAACAGTTTCAATTAAATTCCAAACATTTTTAGTGTTGCCAAATGGTATTTAACTATAAATGTGTGCTGCATTACATAGGAGTGGTCCAAAAACTACTCTTTTCATCTAAAATGGACCATGTACTTCAATAATTTTTGTTGGGAATTAGCTAACTAATAACAAATAAATAAATTAAAAAAAAAAACGACACCAAAGAAACATTTTTCTAATGCTCTACTGAAAGCTGGCAAAATAACTTTAATTTACATTAAAGTCCCTACAAGATAAGCAATGAAGATTTTTTTCTTAAATAATTAAAAACAAATTTTGGTTTAAATTGTTAAAAAAAAAAAAAAAAAAAACTTAACTAGAACAACTGAAAAAAGCAAATATTCTCTTTCAAAAAGTTCAACACTACAAGAACACAAAACAAATGCATAGAAATATTATAAGTAATTTATCGTCTCTAATGAACATATTTTTCAGTCTCAGCATTTTAGCAAAATTATTTTGTATATAATGAATTTTATTTATAACGAACTTTATTTAAATTTTTAATATTTTGAATTTATTTACTTTGTTTACGGTGTGAAATGAAATTGTTTGGGAGATTAATTCAATCCACTCATTTTTTTTATTAATTCAATTAATTTTAATTAGAGATTGAAAAAATATAATTACGAATGGCAAAGAAAGTTAACACTTGTTTAACGCTATAACCGAACTACACTGTAGTTAATTTCATTGTCTGAGTTCCTAAAACAGCAAAAGTAAATGAAGTATATTGAAAACTCTTGGCAAATACTTAAGAACAACAGAAAAGTGGAAGAAATCACTAACATTTCACAATATGTTTCTTGAACTTTATCGTTAACGTTGAGTGCATACAACTTACTCACGAGTCAATTAAAATAGAAAACATGAATTAATTGTTCTTATAGACACGTAACTAGGAGCAACTTTTCGATATCTAAAATCGAATACTAATACTTGTAATACTTGTAATTTAACTACTTTCAAAGACTGTTTGGCATAAAAAGTTTTCACTTATTTTTCGTACGAGTATTTGTTGCACTGTTTTATTTAGTCTTTTCCAAAAGCCACTTACTAACCTGAGAAACTGTGCAAATTGTAAAATATAGCAAACAAGTGTTGGATATTTTAGCGAAACTTAAGTCAACTATTTTAGCATTTTTTGAAGTTGGCAATTTACAGCGACCACAGTAAAGCCAGCTTAAGACACTCAATTGCTTGCATAAACAATTTTATTAACTTGCTGTTTGGAGGAAAAGCCACCAAGGCACCTTTCTTGCATATTGAAACAGGACACGGTAGTAAAAAAAATTTGAATTTTTTTTGTCGATTTGTAGTTATAGGGTTGAGTTAACAACATTAAAAAATTGATATATTCGCTTCTTTAGCACTATAATTAATACTGTGATCTGTATGCAAATCTTATTTAATCTGGTAATTGCCTTGACAAGAACTTTTGTATTTTATTTGGTTTTTCATTAAAAAGAATATTTAAAAATTAGAGTTTTTAAAACATTTTTTCTTGTGCTTGTAATTATTATTTCTTACATGGGAGTTTGTGTATGAGTAGTTGAGTTTGGAAACAATTCAAGCATGACGATGAGTTGGTATTTAGCTACCAAAGAAATTCATATAGATTCGCTAACCCATAACAAATAAATTAAATTTGAACATCGGCGAAGTAAAACAATTAATAAATTGCCTGCTAATACAGCTTAACAAAGTTGATGGGTGTACTTAAAATCAGAGCCGACTCAACACTGCTACAAAAATTAACTTAACGCGCAATGCAGAGTTGAAAAAGAGTTAAGCCTTCTAAATTTTTAACATCTACCTTCATGACACTGTCCTTCTCCCTGAGTTCTGGCACAATGCATCGCATAAATCTAAAAATTGGGGACTTAATTCATTCTTGTTTCAGGTGTTATTTCATTTCGATTGGGGAATTATTTCGTTTTAAAAATTAGGGACTTATTTTGTGGGGACTTATTTCATGCCACCGAAACCGTGTCCCACTTCTGAGCTCTTAATTTTTAAATAAAACAGCGCTCATTTTTTCGAAGCATCAAAATTCCGCTTAAGTAGTGTTTTTTCTGCACTATTAAACAGTGGCTTCGTTTTACTTCGTCATCTAAGTAATTTATCTGCAGAAAAATTCACAAATCGAGAGAAAAGTGGAAGAGCGAGAGCTTCTAAAAGACTTCCGTTTTTCCCATTCGTTCATTATTTTTTTTTGTCCATAATAAATAAATGTTAACCTGCAAACAGAGCTCGGTTAAATTCAGTGGTTCATGTCTAGGATTTTATATTTTAAAATTTAACTTCACACACATAATTTATTTTAGCTGGTGACTTGTAGTTTTCACCAAATATTAAACATTATATTAATGATTTTTGGATGGGTCTTTAATTTTTACATTCTTAATATCCTAATTAAACCTTTAATTCTAGCTTTATTCAACTTTTAATTTCAGCAAAGAACTCAAAAATTGTATAAATGTATTTTTACTTTTCAACAGCAAACCAGAGAGTGTTCTTATGAGATGAGTAGACAATTTTTATGAAATTTCCATGATTTATATTCAAACGACTATCACTTCTTTGAGACTCATATATGCATGTCCTTTGGAGAATTTGTTTTTCTATTTTTAATTTATACATCTCCGTATCCAATTTATTACACTTTTGTCTGACTTTCACTTTTTCACTGGTTCTTTATTAGATTTTATTTTTCTTTAAAATCTCTTAACCTTAAATGGATTAACAAATAACACAGTTTTCGACCGCATATGTATATAACACACATGCTGTGTTAAAATAAATTATACCACATGTTGTAACAAAAGAAGTAACAGGGTTTAACATGAAAATTTTTCTGATGTTTTTCTGTTTGTGATAAAATAATGTTTGTATGTCAATGTCGAATATCAAGAGACAAAAGAAAAAATTCTTCTACATGAATATAAGTTAATTTTATTCAAATACATTTTTCACTTTTTATAGAAAATTTCTTAATTCCTTAAGGGTTTTGTTGTATTATGCTTTGTGGTCTACACAATAGCTTTTGCCACAAATTTGAACTCATTTGACACTGGTGCTTGTTTGTAAAGCTTCAGTGAAAGTTTTCATTATAAATGTGTACAATTTATATTTTAAAATGTTTATTCCGTGGAAGCAATTTGAAAGTACATGAGAGTATTAAAAACGGTCAAGTTTATTTTTTGTTAGAAACATTTATCAAATACTGCTGGGGCAGATGAATGGTAAAAATATTATCATTTTTACATGTTTTTGCAGGAAACTTGAAATTTTTGGCTTTAAAATGGATCTTCAATAAAATTTACTGACAGAAGATCCAAATGCAATAAATAGTAGCTTGGGCGATTTAACGGGCAATGTAACGTATTAACAGCATTTAGAAATATATAACGGGTGTGATAGGGTTAAGCCCCCAATTGAAATACTTCCAAAAATCCGCTGTATCAATTTAAAGTGATTATTCAACTCTGGCCAATATTATGGTTATATACAACCATAACATTATATTTATATACAAACATAGTATAATAAGAACTTAAATAATATTATAGTTTTATTATAAATGATCCCAATGTTATTGTTATACAAAATATTAAATTTATAACTTGGGGATCTTTTTTGTTTACATTTGTCTGATTTAAGTTCAATTGTTCATTTTTAATCACACCACGGTATGATAGCGTCAACCATTTAATATAATATTGTGTGTATTTGTAACGTTTTGCAACGAAATATAACGCTTTGGTCCAACAAATATCGTGCGTGATTTATTTTTGTGATTTCATTTTCAAGGATTTCATTTATCCAAAATCATTATAAAAAAATTAAAACATTACAATCATATCAGCGAAATCTTTTGCTAAGATTTGATTTGACTATCTGCCCTTTTAATGTAAAATTTAAAAATCTTTACACGACATTCTTGTTTGACATTTTAAAAACTTCATTAACCCTGGAATATGATACTTCGTCGAAATGACGACGCATGTTTTTATTTTATATTTTTTCTTGTCTATTTTTATTTTTTTAGCTGCAGTCATTGTTTTGTTTTCTTGGTGTGTGTGTTCGAATGCAGTTGAACGCGGTTGAATTAGTTTGAAAGCGGTCGAATAAGGTTGAATGCGGATGAATGAGGTTTGAACGCGGTTGAATGAGGTTGATCGAGATTTAATAAGTTTGAATTCGATCGAATGCGGTTGAAATTGTTTTATTGCCATTGAATGCGGATGATTGAGGTTGAACGCAGTTGAATGAGGTTGAATGTGTTTAAATGAGTTTGAACGCGGTTGAAAGTGGTTGAACGCGATTGAATAAATTTGAATACCATCGAATTCGGTTGAACTCGTTTTTATGCCGTTGAGCGCGGTTGATTGACGTTGAAAGCCGTTGAATTAGGTTAAATAAGTTTGAACGCGGTTGAAAATGGTTGAACGCGATTGAATAAGTTTGAATACGATTGAATGCGGTTGAGCTCGTTTTAACGCCGTTGAACGCGTTTGATTGAGGTTGAACGCAGTTGAATAAGGGAAAATAAGTTTAAACGCGGTTGAAAGTGGCTGAAGGCGATTGAATAAGTTTTAATGCGGTCGATATTTTCTTGTAAACCAAAACTAAACAAAATGGTTTATGTGTTATCATCTTGCAATAAAGAAGGAACAGTCAGTCAAACATCCAATAAACCTTATATGGTAGAGTTTTACAATAAAACGAAAGGTGGCGTAGATTCTTTTGACTATATGTGCTCTACTATGAGCTGCTCCAGAAAAACAAACAGATGGCCTCTGTGTCAGTTCTATGGCATTTTGAATATGGCTTTCACAAATAGTTACATTATTTATGCACACAATATGTTCGAAGCAAAACTTAATCCTCTATGTCGGAGTAAGTACATGAAGAAATAACATTTTTCGCTTGTCCAAGTGCAGATATCTGAAGGCCTAGAGAAATTCGGTGCACGAAAATATCGCAAGTATTTGCGGCAGAGTAATGAAAGCAGTGACGGTGTATGCCAGCAGCCAAAGAATGAGAAGCAGAAGATATGTACATTTTGTCCTTCATATAAACGAGGTATGACAAAGTCCTTATACTCAAAATGTAAAAAAGCGTGTGTGGGGATCACAAACTTGAACTCTGGGCCTCTGGTATGAAATAAAGACTTAAACTTCTAGAGTTATCACTTTGATTTCATTCAGTATGTTAATTTTAAGATAAAAAACGTATATTATTTTTTTATGTTATCCTTTTTTATTACTTTCGTTTTGTTGTATTTTATGAATAAGGCAAATGAAGGAGTTCTGCGAAACTTTTTTTATCATTAAATTCTTTTTTAAAAAATTCCTTCGTTTTAATTCATTAAAATACATTAAAAATAAATGAAAAAACTAATGGTGTTTTCTTTTCTACAAAAAAAATGGTACATCTCCATGTAAAAAGTGTACTTTGGTGTTCGTTTCTTAAAAATGTTTTGCTCTATAAATGGAGGTGCGTTTTATTCTAAAAAAATTTGCCTCATTAGCTGCTAAAAACAGGGGGATATACTTTTTCATAAATTGTTTTTTGTTCTAGTGAAACAAGAAGTTGCATTATTACAGGCTGGGCTCTACATTTTATGCATGTACCTTTTACCAGGGTGTGCAGAAAGGAAAACACCATAAGTCTGGAACATTTTCCGGGTTCGGAGAATATTTGCGTCCTTTCGAATATATCCGTAGTCGGCTCGACGAAGCATGACGTTTGATTTATAAAAATAAACATAATATTCTAGGGTTAAAGATGACACCGCAATTGAACTGACTTTGTTGAGAATGATGACAGCTTTAGGGTCAAAATCATCCCATTTCTATATTTAATTTTTATATAAACTAAACGAAATCTTTCAATAAAAAATGATTAAGTGACATATTTTCCATTATAAGCAACAACAAAAAAAGGGAAAGATAAAGCCCCATAAATATCAACTGTTTACTAACCTCAAATGTAAAGATTATATTTGTCAGAAAGTCAAATATATATTGATGACTTTCGATCAAATATTCTGTAGTTATCTGTTTTAATATTTGTTTTTCAAGAACAAACAAAAGGATGATAAATTGCTCTTTATTGCAATGGATAAAAGGAGTAAATAGAAAAATATATCTGTGGACTTTTAAACAAACAAAAATAACTTAAGTGTAATTTTGAAAGTTTTAAGTAGAAAATACTTTTAACGAAAAGTACAAAACTTTTTATTTATGTGTTTAGGGATAATCGAAATTTTCAAACAATTTATTGCTACCGATTAGAATTTACTTGAACTTTTTTTTAAGCTTTTTTAAACATTCTCAAATTATTTTATATGAAGATAAACTTTTAATTTTTTAAATATATATAAAATTAAAAGTTGTTGTAACTAAACATGCTAGTAATGTGCTGATTAGACCAAAAGATGTACCATTATATATTTGTTAAATTGTCTTAACTCGATTTAAGTAGTTTTGTCAAAAGTCTACAGATGTATTTATATAAAATCTATATATAAAACTACATCCATTCGATGTACTGACGGCTGTAATACCATACAAATGTTAAAAACTTTAAATTACTGTTACAAGTGTTAACGACATTTTTCGCTTGTTTGTTTAGTTTGTTTGAAGTAACTTTTTAGTTTTATTTTCTTCAAGGATAAATTGTTTACACAGTTTGTCATCTTGACTTTTTTTTTTTGTTGTTTTTTGTTTCTTGTTTAACAAAATTTTATTGAAACTTTATCCAAGAGTTTTTAGTCGATAAGTATTTGTTACATGTCATACCTGGACGAGTTGTAAAAAACAAAATCTCAAAAAGTTCAGGTAAATAAAATATGAAAAATATTTATGGAATTAAATCCTTTTTTGTGATTTCTTTGCCTTAGCATTAACGCAAATAACATAATATTTATTTATTCATTATTATAACTTTTTACTGCTAACAAACCACTTGATTGTTTTCTTTGTTGTCATACGTACCAAATTCCCAGAATATTTCTAAGTAATTCTGACCACATTAAGAAAAGCTGAATGTACAGCCGTAATAAAATTGTATGGAGCAGTGTCTTCAAACAGGGACTTCCGAACTTTGGCAGGTGATAACAGTTACTCAGTAACAGTAGCTGTAGGTAAACGAATATAGACAATGACGTGTGTTTGAACTGGTGACGTCATCCGTTTTTTTTTTTTTTTTTTTTGGAAACGGTTTGCCATGCCATCGCCGTCATTGGGTCGGTCACTGATTACCAATTTCTTTTGGCCTGAATTGGATGATCTGGACACCAACGACATGTGGTTCCTATAGCACGTTTCTACGTGCCAAACAAGTCATGCAACATTGGATATTCTGCACTATCCAAGGCATGATCATCTAACGTGGAGTTGATGGGAACTGGCCACGGATATCGCGCAATTTGACCCCCTTAGGATTATTTTGGTGGTGTTTTCTTAAGTCACAGTTGTATGCGGAAAAGCCACAAGCCACAGCGGATCTCAAATCAATCACTACCCATGCTATCGTTCAAAGTCAGTCTGATTAATGAGCCAGAGTTGTGGAAAATTTGACATTTCGGATGCACTTAACCCAGAGAAGCCAGAGTGGCAGACATTTAAATGATGTTATATTCCACATATAATGGCATCAATTGGCCTTTCAAACGAATAAAAATGGTCGAAGATGTCTCACACACATGCTTTATTTGAATTTAAAGATAGGAATCGCTTAATTAAAGACCCTTTAGAAGTTTGATTGCTTTCTATTGAAATCTTTCTACTTCATAGAAACATGATATGCAATGAATTAGCAAACGTCGGCTACTATTATATTTCGAATATACCATAATGAGTTTCCTTTTATTCAAGAAAGAAATTTTGATACATCTGTTTTGTAGGACTAGCACTCAGTGATGACTCCTATTTATACAAGAGCTAGGAAGGAGTGGATATGTTAGAGAAGATAGATGGTGAAAATAGAAAAGAAGTCTTAAGGCCTTTAGAAAACAGCTATTGTGTGTTATTTTTTTTTTAATTTTAGAGCATTGTTGCAGCGCCTCTGGTATTTAGTAGACGCTTTAAATTTCTTAAACTGTATTATCAGGAATTTTTTTAATTGCTTTACTTTGTACAGCAGCTTGGAACAGTATCAATCGCTGTGTGTAATCAGTGCTGTGCCTTCATCACTTAAATAATTCAAGAAGAATTAATACACATTTACTTATGATGTCTTAAGTCATAGTTTTCTTTGTCGTCAACGCGCTAACTTTCTGGTTTGCAAATCGAGTAAACTTACTAAAATATCTAAAAAGGATTCATTAAATAGTGATTGTTCTTGCAATCCTCTAAAATTATATATAAAACAAAACACAAGAAAACAGCAAAAACATTCTAATTCTAACTGAAACACATAAAATGTACAAAACAAATGTTTGGCGCAAAATTTCACATGTACAGACCAACATGACAACTTTAAAACCAAAATGAAAATCAGAAAAAGCACAAGAAATTTAAAAAAAAGATAACTTCAAGGCAAAATTGAATATAAAAACTAAAATTGTTCTTGTTTATTTTACGAATAATTAATTGGTAGAAATGTCACGAACAAAAGGGTTTAAATATTTTTGGAATGTATTTTATGGTGCATGTCGTTTTTAATTTTTTGTTTTGGCTCATTAGAAAATCTTAACAATTTACAAAATTACAACTGATTTTTTTTTTGTTAAACAAGAGTATCAACGATTTAATTTGTTTCTTTTTTTTTTTTTTGTTTTAATTAAAGTTAAATTGTACCACATTTACGTCAGCAGGAGGAAGGAAATTTGTTGGCAAAAAGCAGTAGAACGTTAAAATTTTCATAAAGAGGGGAAAACTTTAATAAAAAACTACTTTTAAAATTAAGTTTACAGACTCAGTTTGAGCATCATAATTTGTTTTAAGATATTTGAATTACAGACTTCACTACTTCTTTACAAAAGTTTGCTTTAATATCAATTTTTTTAGGTTGGGTTACGTTCGCCTTTTCCTATATCACCTGGACTGAATAAAATTAAGAGAGACTTTTAAATGTTGTCGTCTAGATATTAGAAAATTTATTTTTCAATTTATTGTGGGCACATGGTAATCCATAAGAATAAAGTCAGCCTTAATAGTGTAGTTTTGCAAAAATATGATGAAATTAGTAAATACATAGTCACCTGGAGTCCATGTCTGGAGTTTTATAAGGAAAATATTCGCTATTTTAAATTAAAATATTGATCTTGAAGAAGGCCAGTTGACATAACTACGATACTTAATTCTAAGTTATAAATCTGAATTTAAGGACGAAAACTTCCCCATTTTATGTCTTTAAGTTTCATCCTTTATAGGACAAGTAACTAATAAATATAATAAGTATCCAATTCCTAACTACACCAATAATTTTTTACAGAATCATGTCTTGGAACATTTCAAAATACTCTCTACTGACCTTTCTTACAGAAGAAATCGTACAGAAAATAATTTTTGTCACAAAAATTTTAATATTACCTGGAGTTTCTGTTCAATTTTAAAAATTTTCAATGTAATTTTAGCTCTGGCTGATAAAATTTACTATTGAGGCTTACAACACCGCTTAACACAACTTTTGCATTCAATTAATAATAGAAAATTTTATTCAATTTTGCAGTCTGTTTTTTTTTTTCTCTGAAGGCGTGTTTTGACAAACCCAGAGTTTTGTTTTAGGACAAGTGTATTTTATATTTCATAATTTTCTAAAACAATTCATTTGTAATTTGTGTTTTACTAAAAACGAAATACCATACATGTTGCAATATATAACTTTTACTAAAGTTTTGTTGCGTTTGGTTAAATCTAGAAAAACAGTTATGTATTTTTGATATAAAATATGTATTTTACTACTTTAATCTTCATAAGTGCTGAAGAAAACCGGAAAATGTACGAGTAATAATTTATGAAAACAGTTTAAAAAATTACAATAGTTTCTAAGGACAAACATGCTTACAAATCATGCTGCCCACACACAAAATAATGTTTAGCTTAAGGCTGTAAGCAATTCTTTAAAAAGAAAAAAAAAAAGAAAAAAAAAAACACCAAATGCAAATTGCTTAAATAAATCAAGAAAAAGAATAAACAAAAACTTCATGCACGTTTACATGCACACGCGTCGGCATAAAAAAAGGAAGATACAAATATGAATAGTTAAATAATCACAAACTACTTTTCACTTGACACATATGCAGGCAGGCTTGCTTTATGTGTTGCAAAAAACTAAAGGAAAAACTAGAAAACTAAAAAAAAAGTTGTAAAAATCAAGCAAAAAATTAGTATCAATTACTTCTAAAACACAATAAAACTTCACACTTTCACTTACTAATATTGAAATGCCTTGAAAGTTTAACCAACAACAACTAATTGAATACTTGATGTGTTTTTTAATGAAGGGAAGAAAATAACAAAAAGTAAAACGTATTGTATTAAATACAACTTTGCCCAGTCGCCCAGCTGTTTAAGACGTCAGTTTCATTGATGTTGTCTGCAGGAATATTCGAAGATTTTTTGCCTATAAGATACACATTTCGAAATAACTATGGGTGACAAGGTAATGTATGTTGTACTGCTTAAAGAATTTGTACTAAAATGATTAAGAAAAAGTGTGCTTTCTTGTTAACAAAGTGATGAACAACTGCGTGCATGTTGACGTAAGTATTGCCGACAAAATGAGTAACAACAGATCGAAGTTGTCGGCTACATATTCACCGGTACTCAGGCGTACAAGCAAAATATCAAGACTTAACCGTTGAAAAATTAAAACAAATCATGCTGAGAAGGATATGTAAATTATTTATTTAGCGCTTACTTGTAAATTAAACAGAAAATTTGCTGCACGAGTTAGCACTTGAAACATGATTTTTAGCATATCAAAATATACATGAAATAAAAAAAAAACACATTGTCGACAAATTTGGGGTATTGTAGTTTATGATATCGTCGACATGCAGTATGGTATGCTCCCATGGAAGCGCGTATTCAGATTCAAAAATTCGCAAAACAAGCAAAATTAATAAAAGTGTTTGTAGAGTTCATCGTATTTTAAACTCGAGTCCATTCGTAGTTTGTCGACTACTTCAGAACAAAAAGGCGCTCATTGAAAATGCTGAAATTCAAAAAGGAATTCTGAATTTATACCATTCAATTGCTACCACATTCATTTATTAAAGTTATATTCCACAAAAAGAAATATTTGACTTATACAAACCTTAATTGGTAATTTGTTATTAGTAAAATCATATCCTTGACAGTGAAAATACTAATTTATGTTAAGTCTGCCTACATAAAAAGTATACTTGGTTTTCCTACCTCGAATTATACAAATTTCCTAACTAATGTTTTTTTTTTGCGCTACAAAAATAAAAAACTTATAATTCCTTTTTGCGAATAATGTACAACAAATTTTTGTAAACATTTACAATTTGTCTCATTAATATGTTTAAAGGACCTTCTACAAATCATTAGTAAAGCAGACGTATTATTGCGTCTGTGTGTCGCAAATTTTATAACCGTGTTTGGCAATAAAGTTTATTATGTTTCATTTAAGACTTTCGCAACTAAAGTACAAAGTCAACAACTTGTTCAGTCAAACAAGGCTAAGCACACACTAACGGAAGTAATAAAATCAGAAAGGATAAAATTATACTATAAAAACATTTATAAATAAAAGCAGCTAAGACAAAACCAACATGATTTTTTTTTATTAAGGTGCCAATGATCTTTGTACTGCTTACTTTACTTTACTTTACTTTACTTTACTTTACTTTACTTGACTTTTATGACAGCCATCGACAATAAGGCTTTTGAGTCATTTTACTGATGTCACTGTCTAAATAAAACTTAATTGAATTAATTTTTCAATTCACAAGCTCAGTCGTCTGTCTTAAGGTTTAAAAAAAGACGATATTTGTTTATGTGCTTGTGAACAGACAAATTTGTTGTATCGTTATTTTGTCGTATTTTAAATGTCAGTTTAATATAAAAAAATTTAAATGTCAGTTTCATATCAAGGTGTGAAACCAGGTGTGGGAATTATAATTTGACGCTAAATATAATAACTTTTTTAGCGACAAGCAATTTTGATTAAATTAGTTTGAAAATTAAGTTGAAATGCATCATGTACATATATATTTATCATTAAGAAGAATATATTTTCTGGTGTTACTTATCACATATATATAAAATATTTTTACAAATTAATTTAACAAATAGAATATTCCCAGACCCGGCCTCAATATAACAATTGAAAAACATATAAAATTCAATCGTATAATTATAACACACTTTTGTATGAAAATTACCAACAACAAAAATACAATATTGTATAATTATACGATTAGACAACACATATGACGTTAATACGAGCTTGTGAATTGAACAAATGTTCATTTTATTGCTGTTATATTGATTATATTTTATCTATTTAACTTTTTCAATATTTAATGCTGATTCAATTTGTCTACGAAGCGGCACTGATACCTTAAAACATTTTAATTTCTGCAAATACAAGAAAATTCTTGTTTAATACTCGTAATAAATTTTACAAAATGTTTCTTTAAATTATATTTTATATAAAAGTCTTTGAATAAGAAATCCTCGAAATCATAAAAAAATACATGTTTAACGATTAATTAGTGCTTTGTCGTGCATTCTAAATTTTTGGCTCTATGAAAAACAACCACCCTCGAGTTTTTGTATTGGGTGTTATGTTTTCTTATTTTGGGGAACATATACTCTTTTAACCTTTCGATCTATTATTCTTAAATTTTAATCAAAGAAATTTTAATTTGTCAGGCTTAAGTTCATTTTATCTAAATTTAATTTTTTTTTTAATTTTTTATAAATTAAATTATTATTAAAATTTTTACATTTATTTGAGCATGTACTCAAGAATTTATGTTTTTAAATTTTATTTATTTGTTGCGGGTTAGCAATATCTAAATATATATTTCGTTGGTTGACATAAGCAAAAACAGATTTCTGAATTACAAATTTAAATTATTATTTAAAAAAATTTCACAATTCTTAAATTTTTGTACAATTTTGTATTCGCAACTTTTGTAAAATTTTTAAGTTTAAAAAAAAAAAATTAAAAATATTTTCCTCACGTAGAAAAAATTACTCCAATGAAAAGTATCCTCGAATTGAAAAATCACACATGAATAAAAAACTTGTTCGTTAAATTTTAAATCAAATTTTTCCATTTTTATGACTATTTTTCTTAATTTGTGATTTATTTTTTCAACTTTCGGCTTAGGGCCATTTTTCGCTAGAGCCATTACTAATGGAGCCTAATTTTTATAACTTCTACGATATCCACAGATTTTATGTACAATGAAAAAGTTTAAATTTAAAACTCTTTTCACATCACATACTTGAAATCTTTTGAAAAAAATATGAAAGCAATTTAGGTCGTCAACAGGAAATGCAGTAGTTAATTTATTTTCTTTTTCAGTTTTCTAACTTAAAAAAATAAACAAGAGAAAATAGTTTACTTCCAAAATAATTTTGCTTTAAAAATATGTGAAGCAGCTTGTGTTTACGAAAACTTCTAAAGAATAATTTAACAGGAAGATGGTACTTAGCAAAAAGATGCATATGTCAGAATGACAAAAAATAGTAAAAAGATCCTTGCTGTATTTCTTTTTCTAATACAATGTAACAAATTATTTATCTCTTACTCTAAATTCGATTGTCCACAAGATGCAGAAATGCAATTTATTATAGTAATGATTATTTTTTGTTTTTTGTTTCATTAAAGTTTAAAATTTTATTATTATAAAACACTAGAAAAAGCGTCGTTCTTCATACGAAGAAAAATTCGGTTGCTAAAGTTTTATGTGACTCAGCAGAATTGCAACTAATGATACAGGATATTCAACAACTTGATTGCAGCTGTCTTTATGGGCTGGATTTGGTCTCAAAACATCATGATGTGAGTTTTACTTTCTGTGTCTTTGCATGTTCAATTATTACGAGCTTCTGGAGTTTTCTTTCTAATAAGAAAAACAATTTAATTAAATTTCAATTATACAAATTTAAGCCTGAATAATTTAAAGTTCTTTGGATTGAACATCATATAAGCTACGTTCACATTGATTAAATATTTGTCCAAAAAAAAACGTAACCACTATTTTTACTTAGGGATAGTGTCATTAAAATTGTTTTTTTATATTATAAAAAAAGTAACTATTTAATAAAAAGGTATTTTTATACAATTTATACAAAATGCGAACCCGTAATTAAAAACATGTTGCAATTAAATAAAATAAATTGCAATTAGAGTCTTTTTTTTACGTTTTTTTTTTTCGACAAATATTTGATTAATATGAACTTAGCTTTTGTTTGATTAATAATTTATAAATTAGATTTTTATATACATAATTCAATTTACAATTGGAAGAATTTTATAGTTTAACTGTTCCTCTTCACCAATATTGAAAGAGTTATTTCATTCGAATAATTACATTTTAAACAAACCAAATTCTAAAATTACGTTTTTATTTTATAGAAGTGTAGATGCCCATATTTTGGTTATCTATATATATAA
Source organism: Lypha dubia (assembly GCA_947311025.1). Classification (NCBI taxonomy): domain Eukaryota; kingdom Metazoa; phylum Arthropoda; class Insecta; order Diptera; family Tachinidae; genus Lypha; species Lypha dubia. Next base: position 50,372,522 of record OX371261.1, read on the forward strand.
AATACAAAAAATGTTTGTACCCATGTTCGCTATAGACTCGGAAACTATCCAACCGATTTGACCCAAACTGGTGTCATTCAAAAGGAAATTTATAGAGGATGGTTTTAGGCTTTTAATATTTCAAGTGGGCGTAGCCCCTCCCACATAAATTGAATAACATCATATATCTTGACTATTGTGATAGCAAGAGTTTTGAAACATTGCAATAGTTCATATGTTACTAATGTGAGTAATCAGGACAAAAATGGGCGTTATCGGACAAGTGGGCGTGGCAGCTCCCATATAACCCAAAAATTGAAATCGCCATATTTTGGGCATTTTTTGACCTACGCCGATGATATTTGGTACATATAGTATTGACATAATTAGGAATACGTACTAGGAGAAAAGTGAGTGGGACCACGCCCCTTTATAGGAAAATAAAAAATCTTAATATAGTCTTAACTATTGGACCGATGGTCATTAAATTTTCACAATAGGATATATAAATACTTTTAATTTTATTTTATAACGAGGGGGGTAGCGAAGTACACCGGGATCAGCTAGTTAAATATAAATATTTAAAAGTGTTTTATTTATTAAGATGGAATAAAATTATCTCTAGAAAACTGCTTCAAATGGGCAATTTGTTATAGTGGTTCATCATAAAAATTTATGGAATCGGGTATATTCATATGTTCTTCGTCTTTCGAGTTTTTAGACTGAGTAATCTTCACAACTGTGATTAAACTTTTTTTTTTTTATTCAGCAATCTTCAGTGAAGACCTTCTCATGTAATTTCAAAAATTCGTCAAATTCGTTCGATGGTCTGAAGTTCAAGTTTGCATACTTTGCAAGAAGAATATTATCATTGGCATCAAATTCTGTTGTGAATTACAGCATTTACTTTGTATTAAAATTTCGTTCGATATCCACCGTAATTTGGCGCCTGGATGGTTGCCGCTCACAGAAAAAAGATTGGTTAGAAATCGGTTGTGTCAATAGAATATCAGTTGTATAGACTATATATCGTTTACCGCTACCAATATTCAGTGAATCTATCCAATATTTTATGATATCACTATTGTAACAAACATACGGTTCTGACAATTCTTAAATTGGTTGGGTCAATCGAATGCATTCTTTTGCTGCTACTAAATGCCAAAATGGCAAGCACAACTGAATAATTTGCAATCAATATGGTTTGGTTGGTACTCCTAAAGGCCGTGCTTCACTATCCTACAAGGAAATTCTTACAAAAATCTTTAAAAAATCGTTTCAAAATGGTGTTGTAGGTGCCACGCTATCATACAAAACTAATGAAAAAACATCTGATTGACAATAAATACTCCTCTGATCGCATGAAAACTATCATTTTATGAAAATTTTCATCGCACGACCTGCCAAAAAAATCAGTCACATATTTGCATTTTTAGTCCACACCACCATACATTTTTAGCACACATGTCATATTTGGCATATCGCGCGACTGTGTAGGATAGTGCGGCTCGGTCTTAATCGGTTATTCAGTTGGCATAACCAATTATATTGAAACAAGTACTTACTCAATATTTTTCGATTTTAACGTACTCATGTGAGTTGTCTAAGGCGATGTGTTTCAAACATGTGAGTTCTATGTTCAATACCAATAGGGGACAAAAATAAATTTAAATAAATTTCAATTATCTTCCAGGATAAAAATGGGCGTAAATAATCCCGATTAGCCTCCATTTAAAATTCCATTGTATTAACCAATTTTATCGGTTGTCGTACTACACGAAAATCGTAATTGTAGCAACCGAATTCTATAATAGTTGACGCAACATTCACAACTTTGTTGGCAACATATTCGATTGCCACAACTTATCTGTTTTCTCTGTGTACCATCTGCTTGGAATTCAGCTTTTCCAAGGCAGTTTTTTTAATATTGCTAAAACGTAAGTGTTGTGTTTCCACTCTTCTGTAAATTTTTAAGAGAAATTTTGAATAAAAAAAAATTGTCTTTAAATTTATAGCCCGCCACCCAATTATATTTTTGTATGAAAAAACTAATGAAAATGTTTAATATAGAAATATCATCCGGTTATGAGAATTGTCCGTTAAGAGTGGTTTCACTTTACTTATACGAGATTTAAAACAATGAAAAAATGTATTCTTTTGATAACAAATTATCTTCTTTGTAAAACAGCCAACACTCCAAACCACTATACGTATACATTCTATGTAAAACCCCATATTAAGTATTCGATATGAATAAATTTTAAATATCTCTCAAATGTATGCTACAAACTGTGACTATGTTGTTATCAAGCACTCCACCCTATGGCGTATACTTTATATCTGTAGCATTTTGGATATTAATCATTCGCCCAAGTGGAAACTTAACTTTTCTACTACAAATGCGATTTGAATAAATCTGGTTGTGCACTTGGACGGATGAAATCTTTCGACTATGAATTATTTTAAATGGTAAAGTCCTGTTTCAGACAGACTTTAAACTTTTTAACCTCTTGTTATTTCTACACCTAGAAGGAAGGAACGAAAGGTTGTTGTATTAATAATTTCTTAACAACTGCTACACTGAAAAAACTGTTTTACATAAATTCAACGAACTCCCGTGATTTGAACTAATTTCTTTGAAATTCAACGTTGTTTCAGTAAAATATTTCTTGAAATTAATAGTAAAATCTTATGTATTTATGAAATCAACGTTGAAACTATTATTTGATTTATTCGTTGAATTAAAAGGTAAAGTTCTACTGATGAGTTGGTATATAGCAAACAACGAAATGCATATAGATTTGCTAACCCACAACAAATAAATAAATTTTTTTAAAAACATAAATTCTTGAGTATTTGCTCGAATAAATGTCATATTTTATATATTTAATAAATATATTTTTCTTAAAAATTTTGTTAAAATTTATAGATAAAAATGGATCAAGGAATAGGTTTCTTAAAATCAAAGAACTATTTCCTTAAATTCAAAGTTGAATACGTTGGTTCAAGGAATAAATTCTTAAAAATCAAGGAATAGGTTCATTGGCTCAAGGAATAGATTCCTTAAATTCAAAGAATTATTTTCTTAAATTCAATTATAGATACGGGTCAAGGTATAAGTTCGTTGTATTCAACATATAGTTTCAAAGTATGGCTTCTTAAATTCGACGAACTGGTACGTTGAATTCAACAAGCCAATGATTGCCATACGTTGAATTCAAAGTACCTGTTCCTTGGCTGAAAAATATGGAATAAATTCGTTGAATCAACGAATTTTTTCCTTGAATTTAATTGCTTTTTTTTCTGAGTGTATAAAATATGGGTAATTTCATAACGAAAATACATATATGTAGGAAAATAATAATTCCACTCAATTGTTTATTTTAGTTTTTTCCTTTTATTATTTTAATTTATTATTTTGTATTTATAAGTTTATAAAGTTTTATTAAATGTACTTATGTATGTATGTTAATTTATTGGTTCACAAATCTTCTTAGACTTAAATTTGCCCGTCTTGTGTGCGTTCTCATCTACTACTTCTTTTCAACTCTGTCGTCTTAAGTTTTTCTTAGTCAATACTACTTTTGTTTCAATGTCATTGTTTCTCCTATTCTGTTCTATTTACTTTGTATAATATCTGTTCTCTATTGGCTGACTGCGACTGTAGCATATACCCTACAATCGGCCCTCCTGACGGCAATACGGCTCGGATTGCCACCTGTTCATAAATTCTGCTACAGTGGTTGTCCTCATAGGCCCTTCGTGGTCACCAACCTTTTCAACACAATAACGTCCGTGTGGACACTTCTCCACAATCTTGTATGGACCTAGGAATTTTCCCTTCAACTTCAGGCCGGTTCCGAACTGAGTCCGCTTGATGGCGACCAACTCATTCTTCTCGTACTCTGCTTCAATTCTTCGTTTACTGTTGAATGTTTTACAATTCTCTAGCTGAATCTTAGCTATATTGTCTCGAGCTTCTGCACGAAGTTCCATACGATCGGCAAACAGTTCAGTCACAGCTTCATCCTCAAGCATTTTTCGTAAATCGGGATAATCTGGTAATCGCATATCTACTCCAATCATTAGTTTAAACGGTGAATGTTGAGTGCTTCTGGATGTTGTGGAATTTATCATAGTTTGTACTCGTCGGACGTGTCGATACCAGTTCTTAGAATCTTCACTGCATAATTTTGACAACATTGGAACAATTATTTTATGGATCCGTTCCACTTGACCATTTCCTCGGGGAACACCGGTAGCGATTAACAAATGTTGGATACCTTCGCCTTTACATAACTCTCGAATGCATGGGAAATAAACGCTGTACCTCTGTCGCTAACTATTCGCATTGGGTTACCAAAAATTGCTGACTGCTTCTCTAAACATTCTATAACTGATCTTGTGTCCGTTGATTTCGTTGGATAAAGCCATACGAGTTTGGTAAAACCATCTACAACAACAAAAATATGATTATACATCTTTTTAGTGTTTTCCATTGGACCCACATGGTCAACATGATACGTTTTTAGGGGAACATCTTCTTTGTCAATTGGTTTTAAAAATCCTTCTTTTTTACCTGATTTAGTTTCAGCTATAATGCATTCTATGCAATTTTTTACAACTCTGGCGGTTTTTCCGGGCAAACGTGGGATATAATATTGTTTCTCAACAATCTCTTGGGTCTTAGCCACGCCGTAATGACCCTGCTTATGAGCAAGCTTTATGACCTCTTCTTCCATCTGGATTGGTACAACTATAAGTTCCTTAACGGGATCTTTGAATAGTATGCCATTTTTTAGGTAAAACCCCTCGTAATCACCGTGATCTAAAATAGCTCTTATTGCTTTAGTCCATTCATCGGTTTCCTGTGCTTCTCTCATTCGGTGGGTTAAACTGCTTTCTGCGATCAGGCAACACATTCGACTAAGTGCATCAACATGCTTCATCTTCGTACCGGCTCTATGTTCAATCTGGTAGGAAAAATCCTGTAAAAACATAGCCCATCTAGATATCCTTGCTGGAATATCTGCCTTATTCATCGTCATTTTAAATGCGCTACAATCTGTAACGATTTTGAACGGTATACCCAACAAATACACACGCCACTTTTTTAATGCTTCAATTATGGCCAAAACCTCAAGCTCATAGGAATGGTAATTTTCTTCGTAAGGCTTTGTTCTACGGCTCATAAACTGTACTGGATGTAGTTCTTGATCATCTAGACTCTTCTGCAATAATATGCCACCATACCCATATTTACTTGCATCCGCGTGCACCTCCGTTATAGCATCTGCATCGTATAATTTCAGCACAGGAGCACTCACCAAAGCTTCCTTTAACTGTTGACATGATAATAATACTTCTTCTGTAATTTTGAACTTAATATTCTTTCGTAGCAAATCAGTTAATGGTTTAGCAATTACTGCGTAATTCTCTATAAATTTCCGGAAATATGACGTTAAACCTAAGAATCTTTGTACAGTTTTCCGATCGGTGGGGATAGGAAAATCTTTTACCGCTTTTATCTTTTCATCCGATGGTTTTATAGAACCATCTTTAACTACATATCCTAGAAAGTTAACCGCACCCTGTAATATTTGGCATTTAGACCACTTGATTCGAAGACCATATCGTTCAGTCCTGCTCAACACAACTGCTAATTTTTCCAGACCTTGTATCACATCCATAGAGGGAATGATGATATCGTCCATGTAAACGATTATAGTGCCATCGCGTATTAACTCCATCAACACTGCTGTTATAAACCGCGTAAAAACTGCTGGTGAATTACAAATACCAAATGGAACATATCGGAACTCGAACTGCCCATTATTTGTCACGAACGAAGTATATTTTCTTGATGACTCTTCTACAGGAACGTGGAAAAATCCGTTTGTTAAATCCAACGTCGAATACACCCTCGCTTTCTGCAACTTATCCAAAACCTCATCCATCAGTGGCATGGGAAAATGATCACGTACTATTTTTTGGTTTATTTTTCTATAATCGCAGCATAATCGTTTGCTGCCGTCTTTTTTCGCAGCTAAAACAATAGGTGAAGCATATTCGGATGTACTTGGCTGTATTATGTTCATCTGTTACAACGATCTTCATTTGTACTGGACTCTTAAAATCAGAACATGGTTTGTAGTTTTTAACCATAGTCGATACTTTCTTAGTTATTCTATCGTCTAAATGTTCCAGTTTTAATTCCACTTCAGCATCATATTTTTCGATATTTAGACAAATACTTTCAAATTCTTTTAACAAATAATTTTCATCGCGTGGTTTTCTAAAAGTTGCCTCGCCGTTTTTAATTGTTACTTCTACATTTTTCATCAAACTATTTCCAATCATTATGGAGTGATTAACGTCGATCTCCCTAACGACATAGAACGTTACATTAAATTTCAGCCCATCTATTTCTAAATCAGTATTAAAATGACCTATTGTAGTTAAAACACTATCACCGATGCCAAACAATTTGACCTTCTCAGGCACAAAATCAACTTCGCCTATTAACAACAATGTGTCATTACGCATAATACAAATATCGCATCCGGTGTCAACTAGTGCTGTCAAAATCATATTTTTTATTAGTATATCCTTGAAAATCAGATTCGGGCCTTTTCGGACCATGTTTGCTTGACCATGCTCTTTCTTTATCACTCTTGTTCCCGGTTTATCATTCTGACACTCGAAAGAACGATGTCCAAATTTTTGACATTTAAAACATTTTACTTGTTTTTCGGGACACTGTCTGGCTAAATGCGTTGACGCACCACATTTGTAACATTTTCTAATAGTCTCGTTGGTTTTAACATTTTCAGTTTCTATTCTCTTTTCTGCTGTGACGAACTCTTTCCCTCGATTTGATGATCGGGGGTGGAGTCGTACTTTTTCATAAATTTGTATCTGTCTTTTAAGTTCTCTTATATTTGTTGCTTGATACAAAACCGTTTTATTATATTTTGCATCTGGAACACCTTCGATATAATATTCTACTATGCTGGCTTCGTCTAAATTAATTTGTTTACCTATTTCCATCAAACAATAAAGGTACTCGAGCATAGTTTCATTACGATTTAGTTTTCGACCGCGCAGTTGACGATGCACTTCTGCTGACGACAAAAAAACGCCAAATTCGCCTTTTAAACAATCTTTTAAATTTGACCAACTTTTTATGCTACTTTGGCTTTTCACAAACATTTTGGCCGCTCCCACTAACAACTGTCGCCCATACACAAACATTTGAAGCGAGCTCCACTGCACCACTTCAGCCATCTCCTCAAACTCGGTAATCCACTGATTAATGTCAGGTGAATTGACACCACTAAAAGTTGATAAGCTGTCTTCAACATCTTTAAGTGTATACATGCTTTTTGCCACAGGGACTATTCCCACTTCGCATACACTGGCAGGTGCCACATCACCTACAACAGAACCGATTTCACTGGTATTACTTACAGCATCTTCCAAAGCGTCCGAAAAATCTAATCCATAATGCCCTAAAAGTCTTGTCTGTAAATCTGCTTTGAGTCCGGTAGTATTCAAACCAACCTTTTCCAAATTTTCCCTAAGAGCAATTACACTCAACCCTAATATGGTTTGTCTGTCCATTGTAGAACCGGGCATTTATCAATAAAATATAGATAAATAGTTCACAAAAAATATCTTAAATCTTAAGGAAATACAATATAATTTATATTTTCTTTTTAATATAGTTCAAAATCAACAATAATTTAGGAATGATATGAAATACTTTAAATTATTTCCAAACAATAGCAAATAGGCAAAGATTTAATCAAAATAATATTTTCTTCAAAATTGCATTACCAATGCTATGTAATCAATCTACTTTAAACTGTACTTATATAGCTTTATACAAATTTTTCAAATTAAGTACAACAACAATTCAGTTTAACGACAAATAAAATCGTTACTTATCTGTACTAGTTACTTCTCCTACAGCGCCAACAACAATTAGAAACAGCATAATCTTCTCATACGGCAATAAAAAAAATAACTGCTTACACTTCAACAAGGCTACAGCTGTTTCTCCTTTTTATCCTCCACCAAATTCAGCAATACAGCTTGTATATATTATTTTTGTATATAAAAGCTTACATAAATATATACAATGTTATGTAAACTAAAAAGTTTCACCAACGCAACACAGACAGTTTCTTTTTTTTTTTTCTTATTTGTACCACCACCACAACAAATTGTTCATATATACTTCTGTTGACAACGCCACTCAATCTTATTGCTACGCAAAATCAAAATAGTTAACGAACAGTTTACTTTGTTTTTGTCTTCAACCACAACAGTTTTTCTTCTTTTATTTATTTCTTTGCTAGACTTATAACGTCTGCCACATCTCTCAACAACACAATTATGTATTTTTCCTTCGTTCTGCTCTGAGTTACTGCTAAGCTTATAACGCCTGCCTCAATCTCCAACAAAACAACTTTATTTTTTTCAATACTAAACGACAACAATTTCTCTCTATTGTTTCGTTCCACACAACAACAACACAGAATGTAACATTCCTCTTAAGTTTTCAGTACATAATTTTGCTAATGCACATACAACTACACGTTATGTTTTACACTTGTTGTCAACTCTTTTATTTCGAACTTTTGAATGCTTTTGGTGGTGGTTTTTCTTTTTGATTTGTTTTTCTGTATCTCTTGTTTCTATTTCATGTTTCTGGCTGAGTAACAATTCTACGTCTTTTTATTTCCTTAGATTTTGTCTGTTACACAAATACAAGTCCAACCATAATTCAACAATGTGTATGTATGTACGTAAACGATCTTGGACAATGTTATATATGTGAATATGTAGATACACATGTACTTATTTCTCAAAAATCAATTCGCACTTTTGGCTTGCGTTTTACTTTTTGTACATATACATATGTATATGTATGTATTTCTTCTTTTTAATTTCTTCACTGCTGCACACACTTTATTTTTTGTTGAAAACTTTTCGGTTTCTATTTTCCACACTTTGTCACAAGAATATTTCTTTATTTTAAATTTATTAACATACAAGGCATTAGTTTTTGATATTCAGGTTGAGCCCCCATGTAGGAAAATAATAATTCCACTCAATTGTTTATTTTAGTATTTTCCTTTTATTATTTTAATTTATTATTTTGTATTTATAAGTTTATAAAGTTTTATTAAATGTACTTATGTATGTATGTTAATTTATTGGTTCACAAATCTTCTTAGACTTAAATTTGCCCGTCTTGTGTGCGTTCTCATCTACTACTTCTTTTCAACTCTGTCGTCTTAAGTTTTTCTTAGTCAATACTACTTTTGTTTCAATGTCATTGTTTCTCCTATTCTGTTCTATTTACTTTGTATAATATCTGTTCTCTATTGGCTGACTGCGACTGTAGCATATACCCTACATATATGTACAGATAATAATGTGTAATAACTCTAGTTGAATTATAAACTTAAGCTGAAATAATAACTATCAAATTAAATTATTTACTCAACAAAATTTTAATACATATATTTTTTTTTTTCAAATAAAATAGATGTTAATGTGTTGGAAAAGCCCTTTAAGTTTGACCATCTTTTATAAGTGAAGTGTGTTTACTTTTTCTACCTTGAATGGCGTTACATCTAACTGGTGTTCAAATATTTTTTGGCTTTTTTTAATGTGTTCACACTTAATGTGTATTGTTTGCATGTGGTTTCTTAACAAAACAAACTAAAATAAAGTATAAAAGAAAAAGTAAGAGGAAGGAAAGCGTTAGTTTGTAGAGTTGGGTTTTTCAGCTCAGTTGAGTGAGCGCTCTTTTCCGCTCAGCTCAGTTAACTGAACTAGTTCGCTCTTTTAGTTCAATAGCTCACTTTAGTTCAGTAGCTCAGTTTAGTTCAATAGCTCACTTTAGTTCAGTAGCTCAGTTTAGTTCAACAGCTCACTTTAGTTCAATAGCTCACTTTAGTTCAGTAAAATACATTAGCTCCATTGGTTTCAGCTCAGTCTATCTTTGTTACGAAAGTAATCAAAGCGAAAACAAAAAATGTTTCTGCTATATCAGCGTTACCATAACGTTTTTATTTTTAAACAACTAATTTGGAAAACAACTTAATTTTAGTTATATAAAAATAAGCTCCAATATACAGCTAATTTTATATATTTTTTATTAAGACATAGCCTAACATAGGTGTCACACGATCAAGTTTTCATTTAATTTTTGTTTCAAGATTCAATCCTCTCTCATTTTTTTACCAATACACTCACACTTTTAAAATTTGCTGAGAATTTGCTTTCAAATTTTCGTTCAATTGAGTGTTTCAAATTGCTTTCAAGAAAGCAGCTGATTGCCATTTGATTATAAACTCTCGTTAGTTTTTATATACATACATAAGTACATATATTCTGCCGCCATAATATTTGTGTTCTTGAAAGCAAATTGCGTGCAGCCTACGTCACAGCCTTCAATTTTTGTGAATTTTACTAGCAGTTTGTGTAAATTTCTTGAAAGAGAATTGAATAAAAACTTGAACGTCTGACTGCAGTGTTACTTGAGTGAAAAATTTAAACAAAACTTGAAAGCAAAATTTATATAAAATTGATAGTCAATTTTTAAATGTGTGACTGTTTAGTAAATTGAAACAAATCTTAATCAAGTGACACCCATGTAAAAAAACAAATATAAGAAAAATTCAAAATAATTAATTTATGTAAAAAAATTGTGAAAAAATATTCATGCATCAAAAAGTTTTATAAATGAGTGATTTTTCGGAAAATTGCTTAAATATTTTCCTTTGCCCCAAACATATTTTTAAAATTCTATTATTTGAAAATAATGATACTAAATTTAAAGTTGTTAGTATAATTGGTATTCCAATAATTCTGTTCCCAAAACTTATCAATAAACTTTTTTTTTTAATTATTCGTTAAACCTAATGAGTATCAGTCATCATCATCTGTTTCATGATTTACGTTTGGCGTTAAATGATTTAATTCAAAAATACTTTGGTTGTGATTCTTCCCAATATTAGCAGGTATAAAGAAGTAAGTTTAAACCTTAGCACTGTGATATAAGCAAAATGGGGCAGGAATAATAGGTTCAGAAATTGGAATTAATATAACAAAATTCAGACCAATACGGTGAAATATAAATCCTGCAGTCTGTTGTATTTATATATTTAATGTTTTAAATAAATTATTTCAAAATTGATCAATGCTTAGAAAAACTATAAAGTAAAGATAAATTAGCATATTTGGCAACGCTGGCTATCAAAATCAACCCTTATTTAATACAATACTGTAGATACTATCGCAAAAGTATTGTATTGTGCCAAATGTCATATTCCATACGAAATAAAAGCTCTTTAGGGTACGTAAAATCCAATTGTCATAATACATGAAATTGAATTGTTTGATTGTAAAGAGCGCTCACTTACTGAGCTAAAAACGCTCAGTAAGGTGAGCGGCTCATTTAGCTCACTTGTGTGTATCGTTCAGTTGAACTAGTTCGTTCAGGAGCTACACACCTCTATTAGTTTGTTTTAAAAGCTTTGGTATTTCCGATGATTTATACGCTTTATGGGAATATAATGCTTTTCAATTGTATATATATTATATTCCTATTCAACCGTTTTCCTCCAATATTGGCTAGAAAAAGACACATAAAATATATATTTTATATTCAATATTTTTTGAGTCTTTAATATAAAAGCTCCCATTAGGACATAATATTTTATTTACGTTTTTTTTACGTAATTTTACTCTCAATATTGTGAGTCAATTTATTATAAAAATATTTTTCCATTTTTTTTACCTTAAGTGCTTATAGATCTAAAACACATTTGCTATAATTCATTTTAGTTTTTCTATAAATTTTGTGTTCTACTTAAGATAAATTGCACTATTTTAATATAAAATTAATGTTGTTTTTTTTTTCCTGCAAGAAATAAACAATCAAGTCAATTGTTTTCTTTTTGTTATTTGTCTCAAAAACATGTGCAGTATACATTTTTATTACTCTCATAGTAATTTATTATGATTACAATATTTAATGATAATCAATGTCAATATGGTCTTTACAAGTGTACATTAATATTCTTGACTATGCAGCAGTTGAAATCAGTGGAAACAGATGCTGGTTTTTTTTTAGCTCTTTACACAAAGTGTTGAAAATTTAGAACAAATTTAAAATTTCTGTATGTCATTTTACTTGGAATATTTTCTGACTTCAAGTATTTACTTAAACTGATTAAAGTTTCCTTTGACCAAAATGGCACAAGACTTGAGTAGATTAAAAACTTATTCATCACATTTTAGTAGAGATTTCTTTTAGACTTTATTTAAAAGATAATATGAATTGTTGTACATTGTTCATCAGCCTCATTTTAAAATAAGTGTAGTCGAATCCTCAAGCCTAAAAACCACACCAAAGAGTGCCACATTGTAGATGCATTTGTTTTTCGACAATCACATGTGGGTTCTCAGAATCCCCAAAACGGAAATTTTGGCGATTAGCAGCGCCATCAATGATGATTTTGTTCGAAAAATCAGAATTTATTTGTATATCTTCAATAATCCATTCAACAAACTCTCTTCAGTCAATTAATGTTGTGATTTATTTAGAGAAACACTTGTTTGATTTTATATATGTTTTAAATTATTTACTTAATCAAAAATAAAATTATTATTAATCTGAAAAAAATACGTTTTTGGAATATTTACAATACCGATTATTGTTATCATCATTTTGGAGGTGCAAAATTAAGCAATTTTTTTCCGTGTATATCATTGTATCATCAATTTTTTTTATGCGGATATTATTATGTTCCTTAGTTACATATAATATATACATCGGCACTAACCATATAACTTTTTTATATATTTTTAGGTAAGTTACAATAACTTCTACAAATCAATGAAAAACTTTAAAGTAAACAACATCATATAGTATGCATCAAAGTAAGTTAAACACAAACTTTTTCATCTTCTGCCATGAAATATTTAAACACTATGAACACATTCTACAATGTGGTTTTCTTTATTTGTAACGAAATTAAAAAAATCGCATAAAGAGATTTCTCCCCTGTGTAATTGCTGGGTTAGGTGTCGAATTTTGCTATCCTTATCCGTTTGCTTTTTACGTTTTTTGGGCAAAACAGATAAAGCACCCGCAACTATTTTACTTAAAGAAACTGACTGATGGAAATCTTCATTACGGATAGCGTCGAAGAATTTATGAAATTGCCCATGCTTTTCAATGTTCCGGGAAAGTTTTGAATTAAAGCCTTCTAAAGCACTTGTGGTTCTAATGGGCTCCAAATGAACAGAAAATCCGCAAGGTGTGATCTATAAAACATCAATGGAGATTTTCTTATTATTTATAAGAGTAGTTGAAACTAAATATCAATGTAGCAGGAAAAAAGAGAGATGAAAACGAAATTCGAAGGGGGGGGTGCTTTAAAATCATGCGAAATAAGGCCATGATGGCTTTATTGCTCAATTAAATGGGAGATAAAGCCATAATGGCCTTATTTCCCAATTATTCAGAATATTTTTTCAGAATATTGTTATGCATGGTGTAAACATTCTGGTGTAAGCATTCTTACTAAAGTTTTTCTGCGTGGCGGCCTGCGGCCGCGCTTAAGGGTTTTCTCCTCGCAGAAAAACTTTAGTATGAGAAGTCAGATTTCAATACTTAACTTTAGTGTCTCCGGGAAGACATTTCGCTTTCATCTCTCTTTTTTTCTTGGTATTTGTTTCACTTACGAATTACTAAAAAATTATAACTATAAAAAATACACTTACCTTCGCCATCCATTGATTCTCAAAATATTTCATAAAAATGTTGAAGCATTCTTGTCGGTTTTTTGGAAAGTCCAATATCTCGTTTTTTAAACTTAAAAACATTTCCTCAATTTGTTCTGGGCTTACTAAGGGTAGGCTTAATATTTTTCGGTACCAATTTTTAGAGTCGTTGTTTGTTTTAATTAAGTTTCGAAATTTTTTTATTTTTTGACATTTACGTGTCAGAGCTTGGCAATAATGGAACCAACAGCCTTTTAATGTTGCTGTGGGAAATACGTATTGTAGAGCTTTTCTTAAAGCTATTTCATAATCTGTATGAAATGCTAAAGCCTCGAACTGAAAGAAATTGCTGTTAATAAATTGAAACAAATGTTCATATATTTGTCTAGTTTTGCTTGACATCAAAACGTAAATGAACGGAAAAGTCTACAAAGACACAGAAGATTTTATGATTAAGATATTAAAAAAAAAAAAAAAATAATGTATAATTTAAGAACTTACATGTTCCATATAGTAAAAATAATAAATTAAATTAATAAATTGAAACAAATGTTCATATATTTGTCTAGTTTTGCTTGACATCAAAACGTAAATGAACGGAAAAGTCTACAAAGACACAGAAGATTTTATGATTAAGATATTAAAAAAAAAAAAAAAAAAAAAAAAAAAATAATGTATAATTTAAGAACTTACATGTTCCATATAGTAAAAGTGAACCACGAGAAGCTGCTTGAAACCACAACTGGGAACTGTTTTGAAGGTTCCATCTATTAAATATCGACGACCCTTTGGTTTTTTCTGGATTATATCTGCAATTGTTGGCGATATTAAAATAGAGTAGAAAAAGTCATCTTCTATTATAGTATCCCGATAAAAAGGCTTGTTAATATGTTTGGAAATCCCAAATTCTTGAAAAAATTCAACTTCTTCAAACATCTGCTTGATTTCAAGAGATGTGCTAGGACTTTTTGGCATTCCATTACTTCGTATTCTATATAATTGCCTCCTCATTTTTGGAAAAGACACTGTAGAAGACAAGTCTTTGTCCTTCATACACTCTTCATCAAAAATTTCTCGGACTCCTTTTCTTTTATATGCTGACTTAACGCCGCATTCTTTTTTCACGTTATTAATCATTTTAAATTTATTTATTAAGTCTTCGGGAAGTGAATGATTATGATGATAATCCAAGCTTAGCTGCTCACAGACTCCATCCTTTCTAAGGGCAACTGTTACACTACAATTATTGATATAGCACCCATATCGGGTGTATTCACGATACATGTGTTTTTTGGCGAAACACCTGCTTTTCATCGGTTAACAATAACAACTTGGAATTTTTCCGAAATCCACTCACAAATTCATAATTATATTTCAAACTTTCCATATTATTTTTCTTTTTACATCTACTTGTGCACTTTATGGAAACCACTTACATACTAAAATAATAATATCAACTCTCGCAGTGTACAGACGCGTTTTATAATCGTCGCAACTGAATATTAAAATTATAAAAAATTTAAAGTCACAAAAAATACAAAAACAAAACATTTATTAAACAGTTATTATACTGGTTTTATTTTATTTATTTTTTGCTTGTGTATACATAAATATTTGCATACACAAACTCTTATAAGTGAAAAAAAAACAAGAGAACTCTAAATGAGTTCATCTTCTGGCAACAACAACAACAATAAACCCACAAGCAGTAGAAATGCTTATTTAACTTTTGTTTCTGATGACGACAATAAAAAAATTGAAATAAGCACAAACCTGAATTCTACACAAAACACAACTATTCGTGCGCGATCATGCTCTCCATACATGTTAAATAGTGATCAAGAAACAACAACAATTGCACCTATTAGCAAACTTGTCAGCTTAGCTGTACAAGCAAACAAACAAACAATAAATACCCAGGTGACCAACGTGCACAAAATGAATAAAATTATGGATAAAGTAAGTGAAAATAGTGATAATAAAATTCAAACAGGTATGGATAGATACATAACTGTGTTAAAAAGGGGAAGAAGTCCCAAATCTGCTCAAATTGCGTCAACGGCAAAAGTTCCCAAAGATGGGAAAAATATAAAAAATTCCGAAAATCGTTTCGCGATTTTAACTGAACAAGGTGATGAAGTCACAACTAATACAAGTTTGAGTAAACCACCACCGATTTATTTAAGAGAACAGAACTCCAGCTTTCTGGTAAAAAGCCTTATCTCGTTAATTGGAGAAAATGAGTTTTACGTAACTCCAATCAAGCGTGGGAAAATTAATGAAACAAAAATTCAGGTATCTAAAGAAAATAATTACAGAAAAATACTTTGAGACTAAAAATAAAAATTTTTATACATATCAGCTTAAGAGTGCTAAAGGTCTAACCGTTGTAATAAAAGGTATAGATTCTAGTGTGGATCCAGAAGAGGTCAAGTCTGGCCTTGAAAATGGTGGATTCAAGGTGAAAAATGTTTCAAACATCAAAAATAGAGAAAAAATCCCCCAACCAATATTTAGAGTCGAGTTACAGCCAGGTGACATAAAGATAAAAAAAAATGAATCCCATCCAATCTATGATCTAAAGTATTTGTTACACCGGAGAGTTACCGTTGAGCAGCCACATAAAAGAGCTGGACCTATCCAATGCCTGAACTGCCAAGAATTTGGGCACACGAAAACTTATTGCAAGTTGCCTACAGTCTGCGTTGTATGTGGTGAGCTACACAGTACCGCTAACTGTGACAAAACAAAAGGTGATCCCAAGGCGAAAAAATGTGGCAATTGCGGCGGAAATCACACTGCCAACTATAGAGGCTGCCCTCTTTACTCGTTTTTTAAACGCTCCTCGCACAAAAAAGAAAATATTATTCCCGCTCAGCCTATCACACTTTTAAGCTACCCTCAGTTACCTCAACCGTCTACCAGCCAGCAACAATATTCAAACGTATTGAAATCAAACGCGACTATTGCTCAGCAACAACCTAATAATAAATTTTCATACGCTAACATTTTAAAAAGTAACCAGAATACAGCTCAAAAACAGGTACCAGTAAACGAAGCTCCAGGACCTAATTTTAGTCGTATTGAAGCCTCAATTGAGAGCTTAATACAAACAGTAAATACTTTTACTCTCAACATGTCCTGTATGATGCAGGAAATGTTGAAAATGCAGTCTACTTTGTTGCAGGCTGTATTAAGCAAACCATGAACTTGAAAATATGTTTTTGGAACGCAAACGGCATCTGCCAACATAAAAATGAAATAGAATATTTTCTTCTGGATAATCAAATCGATGTTATGCTTATCTCAGAAACTCATTTGACGTCTCGAAGCTATTTTAGAATTAGTGGATATAATTTCTACGACACCAAGGATCCTCGAGGTAGAGCTTGTGGTGGCTCGGGAATTCTAATAAAAACGCGAATAAAACACTACCTGTTAAATGAATTTTGTGAAGATTACCTTCAAGCAACAAACATCTGCATTGAAAATTTTTATCAAAAACTTGTGATATCATCTGTTTATTCTCCTCCCAGGTTTTCAATTTCAGAGAGTCAATATACCGCATTTTATTCAACACTGGGGTCCCGTTTTCTAGCAGCTGGCGACTACAATGCTAAACACACATTTTGGGGTTCACGTTTAATCAGTCCCAAGGGTCGTGTTTTGTTTGACACAATTTCAAAAATGGGCTTTAATGTAGTTTCAAGTGGTCAGCCAACATATTGGCCAACGGATCGACAAAAAATTCCTGATATTATCCACTTTGGAGTTATGAAAGGTGTGCCCAGCGAAATGATTGAAGTTGAAGCATCATTGGATTTATCTTCAGATCACTCGCCTACTATTATCACTATTTACTCACACACAACTGCAACATCAACATGCGATTTACCGCTGACATCTGCACGTATTAACTGGCTGAAATACAAAAAATATTTGAGTGCTCATTGCACGGAAAATATGCTGTTGAGAACACCTACTGACATAGAAAATTCTATTAGGTTGTTTGAAGCACATGTTAATCAAGCTGCTCTTAATGCTTCTTCAAATCAACCAAATCAACAAGTAAGATTCAACAACATTTCTTCTGTAGATATAGAAAGGCTATTGACTGAAAAACGAAGAGCGCGACGAGAATGGCAACGTTACAGATCCCCCCAGCTAAAGTTAAGGCTAAAGGAATGCACCAAACAGCTCAGAAAAGTTTTACAAACACAAAAAACAGCTTCGCTGCAAAAATTTCTTCAAGAACTCGATGCAACACCACAAACAGATTATTCGCTATGGCGTGCAGCTAGAGGACTTAAAAGGCCAGTGATTTGCAAACCTCCGTTACGAGATTCGAATGGTGACTGGGCAAGAACTGATGCTGAAAAAGGTGCTCTTTTTGTTAAGCACTTAGAAAATGTATTTACACCGAATATTTCTACTGATATTGTTGAACTGCCACCAGTCATCTCTTTACCAGAAATACCGTTGAGATTTAACATTGTGGAGATTGAAAAGGCCATCACTAGTCTTAACACCAAAAAAGCCCCAGGTGTCGACAAAATAAGCAACAAAATGCTTCAACAACTGCCTTATATTGCAAAAAGAATTATACAATTCATTTTTAATAGTATTCTACGGCTGCAATACTATCCTGCAGAATGGAAGGTTTCGATGATTATTATGATACCAAAGCCCGGCAAGGATCATACGAAGGTTGAATCCTATCGGCCTATTAGTTTATTGCCCAACATTTCAAAACTATTTGAAAAGCTGTATATGAGCAAGCTGATGCCTATAGTGACTAGAAGCGGATGCATTCCAGATCATCAATTCGGTTTTCGCAGACAACACAGCACAATTGAACAAACTCACAGACTTGTGAATATTATCAGAGACACTTTCGAAAAGAAGAAATATTGCTCTGCGCTCTTTATAGATGTTTCTCAAGCTTTCGATAAAGTATGGCACGAAGGTCTTATACATAAATTAACGCAAAATCTACCCGCAAACATTGTTAGGCTTTTAATAAGCTACCTAAGTGAACGAAAATTTGTAGTTAGGGAAGGCAATTTCTTAAGCCCACCGCAGTCGATCGAAGCCGGAGTTCCCCAAGGCAGTATCTTCGGTCCATTACTTTATTTAATATATGCCTCTGACTTACCGTTAAGCAATAACATTCATACATCAACATTTGCGGATGATACAGCCTTTCTAAGCGTTCACGAAAATCCTGTAGAAGCTTCCCGCAATTTACAAGGGTATATATCCAAATTGCAAAATTGGCTCAAACAATGGCGTATTAAAGTTAACGAGCAGAAATGTGTGCACGTAACTTTTACGTTGCGCAAGGAAACATGCCCGCCTATAAAAATTAACACCGAGACCATACCGCAACACACTGTTGTCAAATATCTAGGCGTTCATCTTGATCGTCGTTTAACATGGAAATCGCATATAGACGCAAAGTTAATACAAATGAAATTAAAAGCAGCCCAAATGAATTGGCTTATTGGAAGAAATTCTATACTAAGCCTAGACTGTAAACTACTATTATACAACGCGATCCTGAAACCAATATGGTTCTATGGAATCCAGTTATGGGGCACTGCCTCAGCATCAAATGTCGAAAAAATTCAAAGGCGACAAAATAAAATTCTACGTACAATTACAGCAGCCCCCTGGTATGTCAGAAACCATCGAATTCATAAAGACCTAGACGTTCCGTTGGTGAAGACAGTATTTTCAAAACACGCGAAAAAATATATAAAAAAACTTGAATTGCACCCAAATGTACTTGCGCGCAATATTTTAAATTATAGAGGCCACACCCGGCTGAAAAGGAGGGATACTCTTTTTCTCAGCCGTACACGAGAGATGTAAAACAACATAAATTAACCGTTGAAATTAAAAATTTTGTTTAGCATTGGCTAAACTTATATTTAATATTTTTTTAGATTTAAGATTTGAAAAACTTATTGATAATTCAATTTTAATAATTAAAGATTCAATAAATAATAAAATTATCACAAAAAAAAAAAAATACTAAAATAATATGCCATTGCATCGGTAAAACTTTAAATTTCTAACGGTAGTCAAAAATTCACTTATATTTTACTTGAAACATTTGATTTTTAATTATTGTGGACTTTATGACACACCATAACGTGTCATAATGTCCATGGACATTATGGCATAACTAAAAGTGTCGCTACGTCCATGGACTTTATGGCACTCCATATGTGGACGTTATGTCACACCAATATGTGTCATAATGTCTGTGGACGTTTTGACACCTATTGGTGTGTCATAACGTCCATGGACATTATGACATTGGACGTTATGACATGCCACTATAAAATCGTAACAATTTTAAAGAAAGAGTTTTTTTTATAAAAACTAGTCTTGGTAAAATATTCTAAGATTTTAAGAGAGAGATTTACTAACAGCATAGCATAAGAAATAACATTAACTTTAGAAATGTTCTGTCATGTAGTTTTATGGGAGGACATATAAAATTATGTTTGCAATAAGAGAAAAATGTAAAAAATAAGAGTTATTTTCATTATAAATATTTAACAGAGATAGAAATTAATTCTCTTTATTATGAAATAAAATGAAAATAATTAGCATCAGTTTTCATGTTAAATTTTTTTTATAAAATTCTTGAAAGAGAAAAATGGGAATACCTTTAACCAGAAGAAGAGTGTTTTACAAATTTATTTCCATAAAAAATTTAGGAAAAATAGGCTTTGGAAAATTTTTTAAATTTAAATTTTTTTATATAATAAACGGTCAAATTTCAGTGGGTTCAAAAACGCATTGAAATATTTTAAAAATTCCCGGGCCTTAATATCCATACCATAAAAACTGACCGACATTCAGGGGCTGACCACTAATTATGCCGTAAGTTGTGCCTGAACTAGGAACATTGGTTGTGGGAAGGACAGCAGTGTTTGCGGACATTCTGTTTAAACTTTAGTATACTGGACGCGAATGGAAAGACCACCGCGGGGAGTTTAATCCACATACGAACGCTTCGGCTAAAGTATTTTATATATAGCGCGTAGTGCGATTCACTGGACCTCCAAGCACAAACGGATCTGTTTTCAATAAAAAGCCTGCGATACGCAAAAGATTTCGGGATTCGGAAACAAGTTCCCTGATTTCACCTAAACACATTCCATTGTAGTAACGAAAGAAAAGTGAAACACACGCGAGATTGCGAAAATACTCTAGTGAGTAAATAGAGTCGACAACACTACTATCACCCATAAGCTTATTAGCACTCTCCTGCACTCGGTCGAGTAACTTCAAAATATACTTTGAAGCACCGTGAGAATAGTATTCCATTTTCGGTCAAATAAAGTTGGTATTAATATTAAGGAGAGCAAATGTAGTTAAGTTAAGCTTACACCGTCTTAAGAAACCAAAGCAATAGAATGCACCTTTTGCGAAAAAAAAACTTGAATTTTTATGCCAAGAACATCAAGTGCTTCTGATTTCCATCATGATAAGGTTTACAAATTATTCAGTTTTATTATCAAAATAATCGTTCTCCAATTGCAACTTTTCGTTCGCTTTTACGATTTTATGGTCGTAATAATCGTCCAAGTGTGCTCGCTATTCATCGAATTGTTGAAAATTTTGAGCTTACATTTTCTTTACATAATTTTCAAGTACCAATAAGACAAATAACCGCTCGAAGTAATTCAGATATTGCTACCGTTCAGGAAAGTGTTGCTGAAGACCGCAATTTGTTGATTCCACGACGTTCTCAACAATTGGGACTGTCTCAAACCACAACCTAGCGGATTTTGAGAAATGATTTGGGTTTGCATCCGTATAAAATTGTTCTCACTCAACAACTGAAGCCATTGAACCACCATAAAAATCGTGAATATGCTGATTTTGCCTTGGAACAACTTGAAAACGATATTATTGCGAGACAATTTTGGGGATTCGATTATTTCAAGAAATTGTGATATCGAATAACATCCAAGAAGTTGTGATTTATTACCATTTCTTGTGGAGTTATTTGAAGTAATTGGTCCTTCGAAATCAACCAGACTCTCCTCAAGCTTTACAAGTCAATATTGGACGTGCCATTCATGACATACGTCTTGTATTATTGATTGTACTTCACATTAAATAAAAAACTTTTGAATTTCCTTAACAATATAAGTTTTTTTTTTTTTTTTTTTGTTTTTTAAGAAATCCTATCACTCTTATTGGAAAACCTTATATAAGATTTATCATTTTAGTGATGATACAGAACATTTTTCCGTTTGTTTCTGGTCAATTCTATTCCAATTCATACATGAATTGACTGCCACCATTGATAGTGGTGCCGTTCAGATTGGAAGTGACCAAAGAACTCGTGTTAAAATTATGAAGAATGAAGTTTTATTTGATTTTAATAATTGTCGTACACAAAGGAATTAACTCCACATAAAACATAATCCTTTCTGTAATCCTGTCAATGTTAAACATATTAAAAGAACAAAATTACTTTTATTTATGACCACAAAAAAAATACTCTTTTATATTTTGGCGCAAATTTATTTGCAATTCATTAAAGTTGCATCATTAAATGATTTAAAACATTCTTAAAAAAAAAACAAACTCTCTCTAACTGTTTTTAGTTTTATGTTAAATCATCAAATAAAACAAGAAATTTTTGTAATACTGACCTACTCCAGTACAAATATTAAAATATTTGTGATACACCGTCAAAGGTATTTATTTCTAATTTCTCTTCTATTCGTTTTAGTAAATTATGTCTCTGTTTATGTTAGTTCTCAAAAGCTAATAAATGTTGCTCTTTTAACCACATAAGAGAAATATTTTAGATATTTACTTTAAAATTTATTAACGTTTGCGTTAGCAAAACTTTTAAACTGAAATTGAAATAAAAGTTTGTGTTATATTTGCAAGAAGGAAACACATACTGTAACAGTGACTTAACAGTGCTTTAACAGTCTTCGCAAAGTTACAGTTGTTGATGGCAGGTGGTGAATTTAACATGCAGCATCAATACAGTGTTGAACGATATATGAAACATCAGTTTTAGTTGAAATGTTAAAGGATGTACGCGCGCTAAAAAAAACAACGGAACGTGTCTAAAGAGGATTTAAACAAAAGGGGATATCAGATTTAATTGTTCTTATTTTGTTCGAATTGAAATTATTCGTAAAAATTTCAGTAACTAAAAAGGTTTTATAAGTTTTTTTAAACGATATTGACAAACTAAGTTATAGATGTGTATGTGTGTCTATGAAGTAAATTCTCTCATAATTAAAAAATTTTTATAGTTCCATTCGGAATTCATAAATAGTTAATATTATATTAACTTATTAATATTATAAGTGTTGTAAATAAATTTAAAGAAAAAATTGTACATAAAATACTCCTTAATAGAAAACAAGTAGCGTTACTTGAAAAATGAGTACAATTGAAACGAAAAAATTTAAATAAAATATTAATAAATCATGTGGAAAAGACGTAAAAAACGCAACTAAAATCTTACTGAGTTTTATGACAAGATCCAGAAAATCATTGAAATAACTAAGAAATTATAAGAAACTGGAAAATTTTCAGAATATTTTGAAAAAGTATTTTAATTAAAAAAATCGTATTATATGAAAAATTATCAAAATTAAAGCAAACCAAAAAGAAGTTTACAAAAAAATATTAAAAAAAACCCTTAGTCACACATTAAAAATTAAAAAAACAACCACACATCATGGCATTAAATATTCACTACAGATATTTTAACACTGCGATATTTTGCCAAGACGTGTCAAAATTTACCATGACAATAGTGTTAAATCATCAATAAACCAGTTCTTTAAATTAAAAATTATTCGTAAAAAGTGCTGCTAAAAAAAACTAATTGCAAAGGATTATTGATAACAGCAATGGTTGAATGGTTTAATGGTTAAATTAAAAATAAAACAACAATTATCTTAGATAAACACAAAAATAAACAAAAAATATCAATTGGATAACTGCACAATAAAGTGAATAAAAAAAAAATAGCAATTTAAAAAGATTCTACTCGCGATCAAATAAAATTTAAGATCTGCTTGACATGAAAATATATGTTAACTCATGTTAAGTTCTTTGATCCCATTATTTAATAAGAGCCCAAGTTATAAGTTTTAAAAATATATTCTTTACAAAAAAGGAGATGCTTTTACACAAACTAAACATTCTTGGATGGTTTAAGGAGGCTTTGCATATTTTATTGCATTTGAATACCAACTGAATTCAACAGCTCTCAGAGGGCTTCTAAATTTAGTATTTTTAGGGAAAACTTCGATTTCAATTGTACTATGACGATGTAGTGTTGTGACAACAAATACGTTGACACCTGTAAGATCTCTGAGAGTGAAAAACCGTCAAAAAGTTCAAAGCATAAGATCTCTGACTCAGATATATGTGAAGTATTTGACACTAAATCTGATGCCATTTCTAAAAGAAATTTTATATAAAATCATGGGAAATTTTGATAAGTACGCCAATTTTAATATTTTTAAAAGTGAAAAACGCATTCCAATTCGGCAAGACTTGTGGGACAAATAGGTAGAAGTGCTTAATGGGAAGTCTGATGGACATGTCGCTGAAGAACTCTAATTTTTACCTACATTTCTGATAGAATTCTGACAGAAAATCATGGAAAATTTTAAAAAGTTAACCGACAATCTTAATAAAATTTCAGATTGAAAAAACACTTGTTTTTATTTGGCAACCCACAAATTGCTATAATTTTTGATTTATAGTCTTCACATTTCGTTTCGATTTTGTATTTCAATTTAACAATGATATGCTCCTCATAGGATCAATGTGAATTTATAATTGTTACTAAAATTTTTTTATACGACTCGGTGTTTGTTTAAACTGTTTTTACTAGCAAAGGCTGTTTTATTGACAAGCAAATCCTCTTTTATTGGCACTCCTAAAAGTATGCATTTGTTTTTTTATTGCTTATTAAAAATCGATGGCTTAATATACAAAGATCGTATCTCAACTTTTAGCTACTTTACAGGAGAAGGAAAAAACTAAATAAAATCTTTAGTTAGTTAGTTAGTTTGGGCTTTTTTCTATTACTGTAAATCTGTTATTTGTCAACATAAGAAACTGAATTTTTTAAGTGAGTTGTATTTGAGTTTTGTCTACCAGAACATGCAAAAAAACCGATTTTGAAAAAAGGAACGTGATACGACCTTTCTATATTAATAGCCTTTTATCACTACGCAACATCTAACATCTACCATCAATTTGAGAAGATGTTAACATCTTCCCATAAGAAATACACAGTACTAAAAGTCAACACCTTTCTACATCTTTAAAAGATGTTCCTATATCATTTTGTTCCAATCAACATCTTCCGATAATTTTAATGTCATCTCTAGCAAAATAACAGATACATAAATATTGATAGCTTATTTTTTTGTGAATGACATACATAATTGTTCCTTTCGAGAACTGCCATACTTATGTCCACTAAAAAATTATTTTTATATTCAACTTCTTCCATAATGGCTCGCAAATTGTCTGAACACTGCATTAAAAATTTTGTTTGTTCTTGTAAAGCATGAACGAGTCCAATTATCAATGTTTCTTCAAAATCCATTTTAATTTTATTTTTATTTTTATTTTTTTCCACAACAAATTATGCGGTAAGTATTTTTATATTTTTGACAGCTGAGAAGATGGTAGATGTTAGATGTTGCCAATGGAAATGCAAGTTTGACATTTTCAACATATTCCATTCATTCATTCCTCTAAAATGTATGCTAGTGGAAAAAGTCTATAAGCGATCGAAATGAAGTTAATAGAAAAATTTAACTACATACGTTTTAAGTTTTCGGAAGTGAAACTAGTTTTTATATGATATGTTTTCTGTGACATGATTGATTATTAAGTTTTTTCAATACACCCTTTTCCCAAAACCAATTTTCCAAGTTCAATACTTTTATGTAAAACATTAGGATGAGAAGATTTTCTAAACCTTTAGTTCTTTAGCCATTCACTGAATAAAAGGCGAAAAAAAAACACGAAGAAGTACCTATCGGATTATACTGTAAAAATACATTCACAAACGACCATATGGTGAAAGCAAATTATAGTCCTTTATTAGGATATGTAGTTTTCTCAAGACCAACGATCGTAATAGCACTTTAAACACAATGTTTAACCTGTTGTTATAATTGTTGTTTTTATGTTGCAGTTAAAATTAAAATCATATAAAAATATCCCATAACGGGCGACTTTTATTTAAAAGCGAAGACCAGAATTTTTGTATTCACAAAATATTTGCAATAGAGAGCAGTATGGAAACTAATCACGTAGAAGTATCTAATACTTGCACTTAGTACTTTTCGACTTCGTCTGACGTTTTAATATTATTATGAAGTGGGTCAATAGGTACTACGAACCGTAGTATCATTTGAGAAGCCCGAACGTTGACCGAAGTGAATTAAAGTTGCCAAATAAATACCTTAAAGAGAGATTGTAAATCTCATTTGAAGTAATAAAGATAACTTCAAGAAACTTTAATCTGCGGTCCGTTGACGCTGGACAGCAGCAGATAATGAGCTCCGGTGTCCCTTTCTGCATTTTGCATTATCTGAATACATCGGTCGGTCTCAGATTTTCCAATGATAAATATGAATTTTTGTCTCCTGAGACCGCAGTGTCCGGTAAACCAAACCGTCAATAATTTAAGGACTATTTTTGTTCATTAGTAGTAACTTTTAGAATTTTTTTTAGGATAACGTAATAAATTAATTTGCTTATCTTAAACCTTGATTACCAGTGGTAATCAAATTCCATTTGAGCCCATGAACTTTTCTGTTCTCTGACATATTCGCGTGATATATCAAAAAAGAGTTCCGGTCCTATAAATTTACCTTGGACTTCTCTGTTGGCTAGACAATTGCCCGATTCGTTTTCAACATGACTTTCGTGGCAAGGCATCCAGCATAACGGTAGTTTGTTTTTGTCACCAAGATTATGGAGAGATGTAGCACAGTCTCTGACAACACCCGATCTTATCTCGTAAAAGGTTAAGGCTTTAAGCGCTCCCTTGTGACTATCTGACATCATGTAGGTATGTTTTCGTCTTCTGCATTCTCTAACACGTGTTTTTTTTAATAGTATCAATTATTATACATTTATTAACTAAAATTATTTATTACAATTAAAAATTTAATTAAATAAATTAAATATTTAATAAAATTTTTATATATTTTTAATTAAAGGGTTAATTGAAAAAAAAAAATTAGATAGTGACTAATAAGAATTATAGGTCATTTAACCCATGGAAGTGATTTGATGCCCCGTATCTCTTTTTGGCTGTTTTAAGATGTCGTTTACCAGATTTCATTAGCATTTTCGTGCTACGGGGTATCGTTCTGCTATTGGCTCCGTTCAGTAATTAGAAGGTCAAAGTTTTTATTTAGAAAT
This sequence comes from Lypha dubia, assembly GCA_947311025.1. Lineage (NCBI taxonomy): Eukaryota > Metazoa > Arthropoda > Insecta > Diptera > Tachinidae > Lypha > Lypha dubia. The sequence continues at coordinate 50,399,774 of OX371261.1, forward strand.
AAAGTCGATTGTATTTGATCACTTAATCTAATTAATGGGTCGTTTAAAAACTTCCCTAATATGCTCAAGTGTCCAACGAGATTTCTAACCATTATACTGGATATATATGGTGGCCAAAGGGCTTTATTGTGGGCTTCCTCCTTCACTGCAATATACAATGAAGAAATGGGTAGGATAGCCCCAAGGCATATATAGGAAACGTTCCCGTTCCTCGGCAGTTTGCAATGAATCACGAATTTTTTATAAATTTTTTCAGAAGTGAACACTAATCGTGATCTCTCGAAGAGTTCTCTTTACAAGCATGAACGACTTAAATTTCTACAGGATATTCATCTTAACATGATGTATTTAGCAGACTTAATGTATTCCACAAAAAAACATTAAAAAGTATTCGAATTAAGGTGTTGTTTTCACAATACAGACAAATGACTTGTTTAGAAATTTTGTTTGAGATTCACTAAAAAAAAAACGGAGTAATTTTTATACAAATTTTCTATTTGTTTGTTATAATTTAAATATGACAAACTCAAAAAGATTTTTCAAAGTTTCTTGTATGAAAATAAATATATCGTCTATGAAATTTGCAATGAGTGAGAAAAAAAATGCTAAATTTTCGTTCCTTCATTATCAAGCTTGCAGGATGATTCATATCCTCTTTTAGATCATATCCAACAAAATTTTATTTTCATATGGAAATTTTTTAGAGTGCTTTAGAAGTTTTTTATATTTACAGAAAATTTTATTTTAACAATTTTAAATTCAAACAACTTGTGTTTACATTTTACGTGAGCAAATTTATTAAATTTACAAGTTTTGTGTAAACGAAAAAAAAATACAAAAGAAAACAGCATATGCTAATATTTACAGCAATTAAAAATCCCAAAAAAACGTTTTAAATATTTGAATTAAATCAAACAAGTTGATGGAAAAAAAACTCAATAAAAATCAAATATAGATAAAAAATTCTTTGGGGCAAAAAGTGTGTGTTAAAAAAATTTCTAAAAATATTTTAAGTAATAGATAATAAAAATAAAAACTAAAGTAATCAGGATAATTAATATGCAATATACAAACAGTTTGTTAAGCATAACATTTTGTGGAAAAACATTTTTAAAGTTAATTATTATATATTGTGAATATACTTGACTTATATGAGTCAGCTGTATATGAGCCATTTTTATAAAGTATCAAAATAAGCTGTTGAACATTTTACAGCAACATTTTAATATATAGAAAAATTTATTACAACAAAAATTTGCAACTGCTTTAAATGACTTTTATGGATTAATTTTTTAGAAATTTAAACTTCCCAGCTATTCCGCATTTGATTGGTATGTTTTCAAATAGAATAATTCGTCCAAAATTGCAAATATGTGAACACAATCAACTTTCTGATTTTAATTATGGTTTGAAAATATATTCTCTTACTAACTAATCTATTCTTAAACAGCTTTCGAAAGTCATAAATAGGATTGTAAGGTGTATTTATTGGACTTCAAGTTCTGAGTTCACTTCTCATATGGTGCGTTTTCTTGGGTGGTCTTTTAAAAAGTATTTCGAACTAAAACTGATTTCGGTTTTTTTATAGGTCAATGGAATGCAAATTTCGTTTTTAACAGAAAATTTTTTACTAAAAACTAGAAAAATATTTTTTAAAAACTAGTTGAGTGTTTATCCCAAAATAAGTAAAAATTTCGTCACGTGCACCATCTGTCATCTTGATGCGCATTTTTCATTTTATTGTTTCATCTTCTTTTGCACAAATAAGCGGTTTGGCAAAAACCTTTAAATATTTGCATTTGTTAGGAATGATGTTTTAACTTTCAATCGAATGATATGTTCTAATTTACTTATTTCTAGAAAAGAATTTTTAGTCGAACTGTCTGATTTTTTATCAAAGAAAATTGTAAATAGCCTGGCTTAAGTTCACTTTCTTAAATTTAATTTTTTTAAAGACAATCTAAAAGCCCGTAAATTAAATTTAAGAAAACGAACTTATGCCTGACAAATTAAAAATGTGTTTGATAGAAAAGAAAACATCTCTAATAGTTTATATGAATTTAATTATTTCGATGTTCTTATTAATCTGTGTTGATTTTTATAGGCTGCGATTCATAATGTCAGAATTAGAGAGAATTAGATATGGTTTAAATATTCAAACATCATTTTAGATTTCAATATACACGGCTGAATATAACAAACGTAGTTTTCACTACTTTTTATGTTTTTTTCTTCGTTGATTCAAAAATATTAACAATTACAATGTTGAATGAGCCATGTCCGTCTGTGCGCCTATCCGTCAGTCTGTACGTATAATCGATATTCTGAAGCCACTAGAAGAGCTAGAGACTTCGGTCTTAGACTGATATGTAAGGATTTTTCTTAAGATGCTTTGTATTGAAAATCAGAAAAAATTAAATTTCGGTTCTGATATTGGATTATATATACAAATAAATGAAGATATATAAAACCCTTTCAGAAATAAATTTATAAATACATGACATGCGCCAGTATTGAATATGGAATTTTTCGATTATAATTCAACGTACGAACCATCGTCTTACTGAGGCTTGTTAGTGTTATGTGTATATTAACTTAACAATAACTTTATGTATTTTTTCGTACAAACCCCCTTTCTGTTCACTGATGGATGGAAAAATTTAAAATATTGTAAGCAGTCTGTAGTTTTTGTACAAAAGTATATATCACTGCCGAAAACATGAAAGTGTGTTCAAGTATGCAGTTTAAAGAAAAGCCTGAATTATATTCAGTGAATGACATGTTAATACATTGGTGAAGGGTATATAAGATTCGGCACTGCCGAATATAGCACTCTTACTTGTTTCAGTTAACTTTAACATTTTGCAAACATGTTTTTCTGTGCGTGTACTTCCCCCAAAACTCTTAAGTAAATTACGAAGTTCTTTTTGAGGGCTTAATTGAAGTCTCATTTAAAATAAAAAATTCTATATGAAAATTCCATAAAATTATCCAGAAACTTGTTGAAAAATGTAATTGAAAGGCAATTGAACAATTAAAAAAATGGATTAAATTTTCTATGGCGTTGCACAAATTGGCCAACTTATTTCGCCAATCAACTGTAAATAACTATAAGAAACTTTTTGAGACTCTTGATGCAGTTGTTTATGCAACAACAATGTGTATGTACAGTTCATTAAAATTATCAAGCTAATGAAAAACAAAATTATGATTAAAAAATATTAAAAAAAATATTCTCATTTGTAAAGAAAGAATGTGTAACATCAAATACAGAAACGAGTCGAGCATAAGAGTTATATTATTGAAGTTGTATTTTGATAATGATTTTAATAGAAAAGCAAAATCAAAAGCAAAAGTTTTCATTAACTTAAAAAGCGTCATACATACATACAATCAAACATACACATTTATAACAAAATTACTCAGTTATATAAAAAGCATAATTTTTTGTATGAGCAAATATGCTTTGGCAAACTAAATGAAAAGGCAAAAATATGTTAACAACTTCATAAACAATCTCTCACAACATTGCAAATGCAAACCACACAAAAAATAAATAAACAAAGAACTAAATTCTAAAGCAGTTAAAATACAACCAGAATAAAATAGAGAGATAAAAAAGAACATCAAACATTTTCCAAAAAAATAAAAGAAAATATTTCCTTAAAATACTTTATCGGTTTTCTTTTTGTAAATTATTACTATTCAAATACTTTTTGTGATAAGATAAAAGATAAAAAGTTATACATGTTTAGTTTAGTTTTGCAGGTTTCCCACAAAAGCAAAAGTTCTATAATTTATTCAGCAAACAATTTTGGCATTTGCAGCTGTGATTAATGCTTGGTTTAATACCTTCTTACAGTGAAGTGGAGTTAAGATAAGGCTGTGGTGAAGACCTAACAATAAGTGTCATAAAAAGTCTAAAGAAAATTTATTTCGGGATAACGAATAAAAAATAAGGTCAACCAGAATATGCAATAAATATTCCCACGATATTTGTGTTGATAACCAGTAGAATGGCTGAAGTTCTGAAAATGGTTTGAACACCCAACAGCCAAATATTTTAAATTCTAATTTATAAAAAATACGGGGCTTGAAGTTGACAACGTTAGCAGGTTGCATAGAAATTATACGGTATGTTTTCTATTAATAGCCGTATATCGCAATACTTGGCAGATATATTTAGTCACCTTTGAAATTTCTTATTGAACTCTTACAAATCAACTTCTGATCAACTTGACTATACTGCAGCATCAAACACTCCCAGAAATTTTTAACAAGAAACATTTTGACAAGTTTCAGATTTAAGATTTTAAATTTTAATTGAGGCCATCTAAGATGCCTCTATTTTCTTTTCTTTTATAGCCAAAAAATTATTTGTATAAGAACAAGTATATACCCTTAACAAAGTATCTAATTGAATTATCAAAATGTATGCAAACCTTAAATGTAAAAATTGTAAATATATGTTTAGCCAATTCTGTTTAGAAGTTTTTAATTTCATTGGTTGATAGTATGTTGTTTTACGTCTCTCGTATAGGGCTGAGAGAAAGAGTATCGTTCAAATTTTTTTACATATTTTATCACAAGTTTAAAAAACACAGTCTTCACTAGCGGAATATAAAGATCTTTATCAATTCGATGATTTTTGACATACCACGGGGCTGCTATAATTGTACGGAGAATTTTGTTTTGTTGCCTTTGAATTTTTTTCACATTCGATGCTGATGTGCAAATTGTTTAAGGTTTGCGTTATAATCCCTTCTACAAATATTAAAATCATCAGAAGATCGTAAGGAAGCAATCAAATATTTTATGAATTTCAAACGAAACTGGGCAATACAAATCTCTCTTGCAATGGGCATTTTACATCCAAAACATCTAAAGTTTACAGCTTAAATGTTTAATAGAGAGATTACTTGGCCTTAACTAAAGAGACTAATGTAAGTCTGAAGTAGATGGCTGCAATTTCAATTTAAACGTAAAAATTTATTTTCCAAAAATTTAATTTTTCTGTTTTTTTTAGAACCAGCATTTAGGGAATGAACCCTACTTACGCAAACAATGCCAGAACTTAATTAAATGATAAAATAGACAAGATAGATGTTGGATATGTAAAAGTCTTAATTATTTTACAACTCTGATATTGCGCGTTTTGGTTAGCTTTTAGAGCAGTGTTGCACCGCCTCTGGTTTAAACTAGACGCATTAACTTTCTTAAGGCCGGGGCACATTGAATCCATCATACGTCGCCTTTTTCAACTGACATTAACGCAATGACGGATAATGTTGGCACAATGAGTACTTTGTTAAAGGAGAGAAAATCATTGAAAATTGATTTAATTATAAACTTTTTCTTAATTTTTTTATAACACACCACCAAAACTTTGTCAATTCGAATAAATTTGAATTTAAATTTTTTTATTTTTGAGCGAACGATAAAACCAAAACAGAGAACAAATCAACTAATAGTTGTCAAAGTACTCAACGTAAGTTTAAAGTTAAAATTTGGCCAACTTTGTACTTTGCGTTGACAGAGAAGTACTGCATGTGATCAAGTTCATAAGAAAACATGTATTTTAACTTAGCTGTCAGTTAAAAAAGGCGACATATAACGTATGACGGATTCTATGTACCCCGGCTTTTAAGCTGTATGAGCAGTCATTTTAGTACTTAACATTTTATTAATAGTTTTTTAACCGACGAAGGAGAATGCTTGGAAAAGTATCAATTGCTATCTGAATAGGTTTTTAGTGGCAAGTTCTATGACTTCATCCCTTAAACACTCCAACAACATCAAGAATTGCAATGCCACACTTATGTACGTTAGAGAAATTCATGATGTTGATGACTCGCCCTGACCAGGGACCGAACCCACACCATAAATCATAGTTTGTTTAGTAGTGAACACAGTAATCACTTCAGCCAACACTATCAGTAGATCTCTAACCAAGTTTGAAAAGTTTTCAAACGACTTTATAAAGTTTGTGATTAAAAATGTATGTTTTTTTGTAATTTCAACACATATACAAGTTTTTGCTGGAAAGTTATCTTATATTAACATTTCAAATAAACACTTCCCTTTGGACTTATTAGTCCTACTCCTCAGAGAAAGTAGTAAACATTAGATTCGTTGTTTGCCGGCAAGGGTGGGTTCTACTGATCCTCCGTACTTAAAAATCTGCAAAATATAGATTTTTAACAATGAATGGCAATTATGATTGTTGTTTAGAGTCAAGCTCAAAGTCCTATTGTCAACAAAAAAAAAAAAAAAAAAAACTTTTCTCTATAAATATAATAAACAAAACCTAAACTTTTTCCGAATAAATTAATATCAATATAAAGCTTTCAATACATTTTAGCCATTAATTCTACTTTAAGTCATTCCAATTTCTATACAGCATTTTCATTTATTTTAATAAATTGCCTTCTTTTTTCTAGTTCTCTATGAAGGTCAAGCGTTCAGCAAATATTTAAGAAAAAGTTTTGTGAACATATGTTTTTTTTTTTTTTTTTGTGTTCAAAAGGGGAAAACAAATTAAATGTACTATTCACCCTCTTAGCAGCCAGTTTCAATATTGTTCTAAAAATAAATAGGAATTCAAGCTTAAATGCCCGAATATTGATTGGAAAACTACAAAAAAATGTATATAGAAAATAATAGAAGTAAAAAAGAAAAAATAAACTAAATTTGTTCAACTATTGTTAACTAAACATTTATTTGTACTTTATTCTAATCCCACCCTTTATTTTATTTCACCAAATAGATGATGGAATTCTACCTGACCTCAAAAAAGTTTATCTCAAACGTTTTTTTTTTTTTTTTTTTAGTTGGGCAAAAAGAACGATACTCTGCTAGAAATTTTTCGCACTTGTAAAATGTACATTTGCTACGGCTGCTCACTTTTTTAAAAGCAAAAGGATAAATGAGCTTGAAAAACATGAAAAATTATAATTCAATTTAAAGAAATGATAATTTACTGTTATGCAAAATTTCTTGAAAATTTCAAAAATATAATTTCTAAAGCAAAACTATAATATTTATAATAATTTTATCGTGATTAAATCATAGAAACTAAAATATATGAAAAAAGAAGAAAAGAAAAATTGAGCTACCTACTTTTTAAAAAAGGCTTTTCAAACCCCCTCATACTCAATTAATGCATCAACTCTTAAAGAAGTAGCCTCATCACGGCGAAAACATCAATTCCAATCATATGGACGTTATTGTTTAGCAAGGTAACAAACCACTTTTCTAGGAACTACACCACTATACGATTATCTGAAAAACATTATTTCTGAAACTTGTGAGACGGCCCTATACCCCTTGTAGGAGTTAAAAAGGAACAAATGTATATCTGGTGAGATATGGCGCCCTAATACGAAATATTTTTTGTTTTTAAGCTATTGCATAGCTTTTATCGCGGGCTTTGAGCGCGGCGACTGAATCAAGAAATTCCGTAACGAAAAAACCTAAGACTAGTTCCACAAATACAATACACTGATTCCATAAATAACACTAATCCCACAAAATTAATCAGCCTAGTCTACAACCACAGCAGCAAATTTGCTGCCAAACTCATTACCAGTTCTACAACAAAACAAACAACAGGCTCAAAAAGTGTAACTTGAATTCATATCAAAGAAAAAGAAAATACTGCATAAATAAAAAATAAATAAATAATTATAATTACATAAGTTGATAAAAAATGATAGCAATAGCTTTACCGCGGCAGTCCCCGAATGTCACATGTCTTTTTTTTAATTACTACAAACTAGTAAAAATTTTCTTATACCTGCTTCAAACACATCAAGTTTCCGTGATCTAGTTTTAATTCAGCTGGGAAGGAGACAGAGAAATTTATACTACTTTCTTTGTCTTTCTCCCAGCTGAATTAAAACATGATCAGCAATTACAACTATGAAAACGTTACGGTAAAAGAGAACATTTCTATTTGTATTTTCTAACATTAAGTGAAATTTTACAGAATTACTGGAAAATGGCATTGGCGTCGTATGACAATCATTTGGAACTCAAATGAAGTTAAATTTGTAGTTTTATGGCTTTATCAAATTTCAATAACTTTGATGTCACTTAACAGGTTTTAGTCTCTACTTATTAAGTTTTAAATAAAAATGGACCAATACTCTTGTTTAAAGCATTATCTGTAATTGCAGCAACTAAAACTGTGATAAAATTAAATTAAGGCATATAATATACTTAATTTAAAATTGAATTATATATAATTAATAAGCAACTAGGTTTCTTGTGATGGACCTTATGGCCGCAGTATTCAACCGATTTTTTTAAAACTTATACCAAATTAAAAATATTCATTCACAGAAGTGAACAAGATCTTTTGAGTTATTGCCGTCTGAGTATTTTAGGAGCTATAAGCGCTTTGAGTTGCTAAAATTAGATTCACACGTAGTACTCATGATGTAAAGGATGTTTTTTATAGAGTGTCACAACTTTGATTTGCTTTACTTAACCACCCATTTAACAGCTGATAGTTGCTTTTTCTTTAGTTTGCTTTGAAATTTCATTATGAATCGACTTTTACCAGAGCAAAGCGTGCAAATTGTTAAAATTTTTAATCAAAATAGTTGTTCTATTCTTCAAACTCACCGTACAGCAAGCGCTACAATTGATTTATGCAAAGAAACTTTTGATGAAAAAATAATTTCACGTCATGGCCCAATTAATTGGCCACCATGATAGTGAACTTTGATCCCGTTAGATTATTTTCTTTGGGGTAATGTTAAGTCACTTGTCTACGCCGATAAACCACAAACATTGAACACTTGGAAATCAACATTCGAACAGTTATCAGCGAAATACGGTTGCAAATGCTGCGAAAAGCTGTTGAAAAATGGTGTTCCAGATTGCGCCTTCTACGCGCCAGCCGTGGCGGCCACATGGCAGAAATCATATATAAACATTTAATTTCATAAAATTTTCTTTCTAATAAAGCCCGTTTCCTTCAAATTAAAAATATATTTCCCTGTTTTATTATGATTTAAAACACACTTTATGTGCATGCAAGTTAACAAAAAACAACACGCGAACATACACATTTTGTTGCAAATAGAGAATAATAATAACAAGACATCTATACATACTAAGATGTGTGAGAATTGTTGGATTAAAAATATGGGATAGTTGAATAAATTGTTTTCGTTCAATGTAAGATATTTTGTTTTAGCATTTAACCATTCGTTTTCATTTTTTAAAATTCGTGAATTCATGCAAATGTAAATTGTAGTTTGCGTTGTTGTATGACTGTATTATAAGAAATTTTAAATAAAGAACAATAAAAATAAATTATTTATATCTAGAATACGCTGAATTTACTCGGCCGTTGGTTACACTAGTCATTTGCAAAGTCAAATTTTAATTGTATTTCATTGCAAAAGATGTGTGTTGTGATTAATAGATGAATTATTTACTATAATTTTGCCAAGATATTTTTACCTTTTCATGTAATGTTGTCAAGTTGTTCAAGTATCGTATCTAAATTTTCCACAACCTTTGTAAACATATTGTGTCAATCTGTAAGAGTCCTGCAAGATTTTTTATTATACACATAATTCATAATTGTTTGATAAGTTTCAATGACATATATCACTCAACTCTCTAACTCGTCTACAAACATGTACTCGTATTTAGTCTGTGATACTATAATGACTTAGTTAAGACTTTTATTGCAAATAAAAAACACAATTCTTTTTTAATTTAATTTTCTCCTCACACATACTAGATATTTTCCGCACAGCATTAAGAACCATAGGAAGTTTTAATGCTTACAAGACTTTTTCAAGATGCTCTGCTTAAGCATGAAAACTTTAAGGCTGCTTTCAAAAACGTATACTGGCAATTTAAAGATGTACAATCTACATTGACTCAATAAAAACTTTTTAACATACTTACCTGAATTTCCCTTATCCAAAAGAAGAATTTTATTTTTATATATAAGAAAGAAAAAAAAAATACAATAAAACGTTCTTTATTTTGCCCTGATTTTTCATCTCAACAAATATATTTAAACATTTTTTCTGTTCCCAGTAACATAAATTGTAAATGTTTGTTCTAGTTGCCAAACGTACGTGTGATTTTTTTCTTTCCAATTTAAAAAAATGCCCTGTTTTACTTTTTAGGTTTTCTTTTTTTCACAAATATTTTTTATGATTTTTCTTAAAATGGGGAGAGTAAAAAATTGTTTTTATTGTATAAAATTTAATAATAACGTTAATGTGCTTGTTTAAAAAATGTCAAGGGTTTTACTAACCCATACAAAAAAAAATAAACAAGCGTCAAATTTATTACCACACCAAATATTTATTAAATAAAATAATATGTTCAGCAACAGTGGAAGTGGCAAGACAAAAAATACGTTTGCTTGAAAATTTCTGTTTCAATTTTCAGTTGTAATGGTAGACCATATAAATGTTTGTCTATCCAAACATATATCTTCTTATGTTCAGAATTAATGCTTAGGAAAAAAATTGTATTATGCGGACCGAATATAAATGTTTTGGAAAATTCTTCATTTACAAAATAAAGTTGCTTTAGGATGCTGTTGGCTGAAGTGGTTAGCTCGTTGACTACTGAGCAACCAATGACTTAGGGCCTGGGTTCAAACCCTGACCAGGGCAAGTCATTCAACATAATTAATTTCTCTGATGCACATTAGTGTAACATTGTATTAATTGTTGGCGGACTATTTAACTGATGGAGGCATAGTTGTGGTCACTATAAAAAAAGTTCCGACAGCGATTGATGCTGTTCCAAGCTAATGTACACAACATCGCCATCCTACGTGGGTTAGTAGAAACGTCGAAGAACAAAAACCTTTACTGAAATGTCTGCTAATACAGCTTAAAAAGGCTGATGCTTCTACTTAAGACCGGAGGCGCCTCAACACTGTCATAAAACTTAACATACCGCGCAAAGCAGAGTTTTAAAATAGTTAAGCCTTTTAAAATTTTCAACATCTATATTCTCTACCCTATCCCTCTCCTGAGTTCGGTCAGAATACACTGCATGCGTAGGGGTCTTCCCCCGAGTGCTGGTCCTAATTAAAAATAAAACAAAAAATGAGAAAAGTCTATAACCACCAAACATTTCAGGAAAATATTCACAATTTGAACTATAAATTTCTTGAAAATTTTGCGCAAAGAATGGCTTTTGTTGGCTTAGCGTAGAAGTGAACCAAATATGCAGTTGGGATTATTCAGCTCAAACAAGCGAATCAACAACACCCAGCGAGGATTTTTCAATAAACAGCAACAAATTTGATAAAGTTACAGGCAACAGGTGTAGCTTTTAACTGATAAATTTTTATCAAATCGATATTGAAAAATTATAGTTAAAATATTACACTCACATCACTTAGTTCGACTAAAAATTCATAACTTAATAATTAAAAAAAAACTACTACTAAAATTGATACAGGGCAAACGAAGATCATCTTCAGTTTTATTGAACAGAAAAATACCTTGCAACTACTGCAAGAAACTGAAAAAACATGGTTGCGGCAACCATATAAATTAACAAACATCAAGAGAAAACTTTTTGAAAACAAGTAAATATTTCCCTCTCTTAGAACAATAGTCCCAGCAAAAAATTATTATGTTTCTGGAAGCAGTATCAAAATTATATGCTTTCGAGATGCACAGTTTTGAAGTGCTTCCGAGGCTGCACAAGAAGAAAGCAGAGAGATTGCTCAACTTAAGCTTAAGCACGTTGAAGTTAGTCGGCTATTTTCATATATTTGACACGAATAATAAAGTAAACAACGGAAAGAAGATAAAATTTCATTTAGAATTTAGTGCCAATAAGATAAAGAACCGCTCAAAGTAATGCAAATATTGCTGACGTTCCGGAAAGTGTTGCTGAAGATCGCAATTTGTCGATTTCAAGACGTTCTCAACAATTGGGACTGTCTCAAACCACAACCTGGCGGATTCTGAGAAAGTATTTGTGTTTACATCTGTATAAAATTGTTCTCACTCAAGAAGAACTGAAGCCATTGGACCACCGTAAATGACGTGAATTTGCTGATTATTTTGAGAAAAGTTTGGAGATTCGATTACTTCAAGAAATTGTGATATTGAATGGCCGCCAAGAAGTTGTGATGTAACACCATTGGACTACTTCTTGTGGAGTTATTTGAAGTCATTGGTCTTTCGAAATACACCAGACTCTCTTAAAGCTTTACAAGTCAATATTGAACGTGCGATACGACATACGACTTGATTTAGTGGAAAAAGTGCTCGAAAATTGAATTCATCGAATTCGTTCCTGCAGAAGAAGTCGTGGCCATTTGAATGACGTTTTATTTAGAACTTAATTGTATCGATTTTACTTCACATTAAATAAAAAACTTTTGAACTTCCTTAAGAATAACTGTGTTTTTTTAAATAAATCATATCACTCTTATTGGAAAACCTTTTATAATGCCGATTACGTTGAAGGCATTAAACACATATTTTTTCAGGAACTTAAAAATATGTAATATAACATTTCTGCCATTAAAATGTAATGAAAACATAATTTAACTGTGTACCAAACGTATTGAAAAAAAGTACCAAAATCGAAAAGTACCAAATGTTGCAGCTTTTCCTGATTTCATCCATGCAGAAAATACACGGTATGTTACCTTAAAAAAAATATTAAGAAAAATAGAAAGTACCAATCCGATTCGTTTTATCCCTTAAAAGTACCTTATATTTTAAACTGATTCACATGACATACATTCGCCAGCTAATGGCTTGAAGAGAATTTCTCCTGATAAAAAAAAATACCAAAAGTAAAAAATCAGCGAAAGTACCAAAAATACCAGTGCTTTAAAAATTCAGCCGCCAGAAAGAAATATTAATTTATTATATGTATATTAGTACAAAAACGAAAAATAATAAAAACTATTATTTTACCTTTTTTTTCACTTAAAAAAGTAAGCTATATTTTAATTTAGTTCACATGTCATCCTTCCAGTAAATTTCACTAAATTGAGCGGTTTTCGCTTTATAGCGGAATAAACATCCAAGCATACAAACTATCACATTTATAATATTATTAGTAGGATAAAATCTCTGGTATTAATGTTTCTATTTATAAAAAAATATTTGTATGTAAATTAGTCACAAACAAAATGTGTGTAAGGCGTCAATATATCTGGCATTAACAAATAGTTATTTCTTTATTTCTACAGAGAAAAAATAAATGCTTTAATTCAGATTTAATGCTTTTTCTTATCACATTAATTCATTACATTATTATTATGTACCTTTGTGTATGTATGTATGTAATTTTTAATAATCATATAAGTTACAGACGTACTTTTGAGTAGCATCGCCCCATTTTCTAGTGGAATTATATACGCGCACTAACACATACTAACACAACGTATAAATGTGTTTGAAGGAGCATAACTTCATTTAACACACAAACTATATAACGGACATGTACAACTAAAATATTGCACATATGTATGTGTGAGCGCATATTTATTTCTGTTTTTTCTGTAGTATGTTGGGGTAGAAAAAGAAAAGTTTTACGTTTCCATCGTCTCCATCAACAGTTAACAAAAGAAAGGAAATATACTCGAGATATGAAAATTGTTATACTTATCCTTAGCTGACTATTATACAGACTTACTTTTAAGAATATTACGGATGTATTAATTAACGAATAAATACAGTGGGGTGTGTGCAACAATAGGCACAACGAGTTTCATTTAAATAAATTAATTTTTGAAAACATAAATTCTTAAGTAAAATGATATTTTTTGTGTTTCGACATATTTTATTTTTATTAATATGGGTTAACAGCATTTCGTTGGCTGCTACTGCCAACTCATTAATAGATTTTAAATAAAATAAATGAAAAGAAATTATGTGTTTAATCTTCTACCTCTTATATATATAAGGTTTTTCCATAAGAGTGATATGATTTCTTAAAAAAAAAACACAGTTATTGTTAGGAAATTCAAAAGTTTTTTATTTAATGTGAAGTACAATCGCTACAATTAAGTTCTAAATAAAACGTCATTCAAATGGCCTCCACGACTTCTTCTGCAGGAACGTATTCGATGAATCCAATTATTCCATCATCATCTAGTCGTATGTCATGAATGGCACGTTCAATATTGACTTGTAAGGCTTGAAGAGAGGCTGGTTTATTTCTAATCACCAATGACTTCAAATAACTCCACAAGAAATAGTCAAATGGTATTAAATCACAACTTCTTGGAAACCATTCAATATCACAATTTCTTGAAATAATCGAATCTCCAAACATATAACTCAATTTTTGCGTAGTTTACGGTGCCCCAATGGCTTCAGTTCTTGAGTGAGAACAATTTTATGCGGATGCGAACCCAAATCCTTTTTCAAATTCCGCCAGGTTGTGGTTTGAGACACTCCCAATGGTTGAGAACGTCTTGGAATCCACAAATTTTAGTCTTCAGCAAGTCTAGACTGAACGGCAGCAATATTTACACTACTTCGAGCGGTTCTTTGTCTTATTGGCACTTGAACACTACGTAAAGAAAATGTAAGCTCAAAATTTTCAACAATTCGACGAATAGCAAGCACACTTGGACGATTTTTACGACCATAAAGTGGTAAAAACGCACGAAAAGTTGCAACTGGAGAACGGTTATTTTCATAATAAAACTGAATAATTTGTAAACGTTGTTTCTGCGTATATCTCTCCATGATGAAGTTGTAAACACCATTGAATACAATGAAAAATAAATGACAGATCATGACATATTACAAATGGCCAAAACGTCACTTCAAAATCATATCATCCCTATTGGAAAACCTTTTATAATATGCTTTTAACAAGAAACCGTATTGATCTTCCAGATTTTAATAAATCAAACTACTGACTGAAATAAATAAATTTACTTCAACACAAACTCTTGTCTTTTAAAAAGAACTCCCACACGTGCTCCTCTTACGTTTCAGTAATTCAATTTTATACATGACCCCCATCGACTACGATTTGTCATCACAGGAGCACGCTTTTTTATGACCAGAAGTTAACTCTGGGTTTAATTTATGCCCCACCTACAGACTGTTATCACAGGAAATTTTTACTTCGCAATCTTTTCCAATTATAAAGTAATCAGGAGCATAATTAATGGTTACCACTACAAGAAGGCAAACATCGATGACTATCTTTCCATCTCCCTCATTGTCTTTATCACTCTTTCCATCTCTAATATCTGTGTGTATACAGAGTATCAGTAATACTCTTAACTAGATTTTAATATCATTGACGTATCTTCAAAAATGGAACTACATACTACCCAGCAAAAATTACTGCTTCGCCGTAAGCACGGTTGTAAGGGAATATTGGTGATATTAGCTTACAAACCTGCTTACGTATGGCATGAAATTTGTTCGCGATGTCCCACTTTGGAGCATTTAGTTTTAAGTGCTTATTTCAGAGCAGTGAGTATGAAGAAAATTCATGGAACAAAAACAATATCAAACATTCGTACTGTCGTCTTATTATGTTCGTTACACTTCGTAAAATTTAAAATTTTAATCATTGCCTTACCATAGTGCTTTCTAGTATGCACTAGTGTAAGGCTAGTGTGTTTTTTGTTTTTGTTTCTACATTGATTAAGTAAAGTTATCAAAAAATTTTACATTTTCTGCCATACATTTCTGCATTTGTTAAGATAATACATATGTGCTTAATATGAAGCACATTCTTAAGGCAGAAAAAGTATGTACTGCTTCCAAAAACTTGATTATATTTTGCTGGGTAGTGATGTTACGAATACTGGTATTCGTATTCGATTATTCGACTATTCGCCTATTTCTAGATATTCGTATTCGTATTCACCAAATTCAAGCGAATATTTCTCGAATAATTTGCATATACTTTCAAAAGAAAAAAAAAATACAAAAATTTTTAAAAAGTACATAAAATGTGCAAAAATATACTAATTTTTAATAAGTTTTATATAAAAAAAAACCCTTTATATATGGGGCAAGATAATAACCTTCTTTTAAAACAAACACTAATATATATTTTGCAACTAGCATTTAAATGCTAAATTCTTATATGTATTCATATTATGTTATGTTAGTAATCAAATCTCAGTAGAAGAATGTTGGGCTTCAAATATAGAAGAACTAAAATTTGATAAGTGAAAGTCCACTGAAACAGAAGGCTGCGAAAATATGTTCCCCTAAACAGCACTGAACTAAAATTAATGAGTGAGAAAAACGAAATCTGAAAGTATTTAAGTAAAATAATTGAAAAATGTTCAGTAGAGGTTTTAAAATTCGCCATCTCAACGCCATAATAATGTTAAATATCTCAAGTAGTGTGACAGTTTTCTTCACTTTATTGTTACTGACCCAAAGGGAGGGTTTACAATTAAATATGAAATATTAAGTGGTTCTCAACCTTAAAAGTAATATTCGTATTCGCGAATACTAAAAATTGATATTCGTAGCATCAC
The DNA here is from genome assembly GCA_947311025.1 of Lypha dubia. Lineage (NCBI taxonomy): Eukaryota > Metazoa > Arthropoda > Insecta > Diptera > Tachinidae > Lypha > Lypha dubia. The sequence continues at coordinate 50,416,263 of OX371261.1, forward strand.
TACTACATAAAATTAAAATTTATCGAACCGAATTATGACGAATTATGTGCGTAATTCTTTTCGTTAGAATCTATTTTATTTTTTAATATTTTTTCTTTTGCTTTCAGTTCTCTACACTCACTCTTTTAATAATTTTACCACAATTTAATCTAATTTCGTAAATTTTGTGAGCAGAGGAACAGTGAAGTAAATACAAAAAAATATATTTTAATATGAGAGAATCTGCAGTTCTTGACGTCGATTTAATTACGGACTTTATTTATCCCAACAGCTTAACCCTAAAACCAAAACGATATTTTATACTACGTTAACACCAACGATACGTAAATTTTACATAATTTTTAACAAAATATTTTTGGTTTTATAAATGTATTTAAATAAAAACTAAATCTGGAGTAGGAAATATTATTATTCATTTATTTTAATTCATCTTTTATGAAAAGCAAAAGTAATTTTTAAAGCAATTTTCAAATACATTATAATCAGTTGCTGATGATCATACAATTTTGCCATATTAATAAATTCTTGTCGTTCACCACAATTGTGTTTCTACTACGAAAAAAAAATCATTGTTTTGGAAACAATTTATAACGCATGAAATTAAAATAATGAAAAAAATATTTAAGAACGAAAAAAAATTATTCAAGCGGAAAACTGAAGTACACTTTTTGACACTCATTTGATTTATTTTGCGTTTCTTAGATTGCACTTAGATAATATATGAATAATAATATAGCTAAAGTTAATTTAGGAAAATTTATTGAAGTTATAAAATAAAAAGCGGTAGGAGACAATAAAACTTTTTAATGTGAATAGGTTTTTTTACACAAAATATTGACAAATTTATTTTTGATTGGAAATTAATTCGCTAAGCGGGAAACTTTTTACAAATTGTCTGTATCGTTCTTATCAAAATGCCTGATGATAATGCGACTGCTATAAAATATGTCGAAGTCTTAAGCGGTAAAAAGACAACAAACACATCGTCAACTAAGAGAAACATGTTAACAACTCTTTGTGAATTATTTATTTTTATATAATTCTTTTTGTTGTATATAACACATAATAGTTAAATACATAATAAAATATTTATGTTATCTATTTAATATTTAAAAACTTTAAAAATATCGCAATCATATAAATGACAGGCAGGCAGGCAGGGAGCCAAACATAAACCCTTTTAAAGAGGATAACAAAATATTTACCCTCACACTGCCATCAGTCTCACATACATACATTGTAAAGAAATATTTTAAGCACGATTAAGCATTATTTTTTTACAAAAAATCTTGTATGTATAAATATGCGTATCTTAATGTCTTCAGATAGGATGTAAAGAAAATATAAGCGACATAAATTTAATACTTTTATTTCCATAAAAAAGAAAAAAATTCAAAACAATTTCCTTAATTTATCCTTTGCATGGAGATAACCTAAATATGATTGTTGAAGAAAAAATGCAAAGAATAATAATCAATGAAAACATTTTAAGCTTTGATTATTTGTAAAATGTTATGGAGATTATTTTAGTTTTAACTGCAAAGCATTTTGATTTGCTTAAAATCATAAACAAATTTTTTTCCAACTCATAATTTTTGTCTACTTGAATAATTTTAGGGTGTAACGCAAAAAGTTAGGCATAAATTTAATCAAAAAGGGTTAAATTGTGTTGCTTTAAGGCGCCATTTATTAGATTCAGCCAGACATGTTTTATTTAAATAATTGTTGATTAATATTTGCCAAAAAAAAAATAATAATTATTGAGGGGTTGGGGGCGGAAGGGAGTCAAAAACCACATTTTTTGAGTTTGTGGTTTCGCTTCTTTGTCGTTTATTTATATTTTTTACTAACACGCAATATTGACACATATTGCGTTTACTAATTTTAATACAAGAACCAGTTATTGTTATGTATTTTGGTTTTTTTTAGACCAAGCGCAAAAAAACCAATCTCTTCCAATAACACACAAAATTAATAGAAAATGTTTCCAGAAAATATGAAAACCTATACTTTTCTACCAGCAGACTACCGTGTTTGTTGGATAGCCACAGTTCGAATGCAACTAAAGCACAATAGTATGATTATTGGTTTATATTATTTTTTGTGGTTTATATTAGAGTTGCAATTTTCTTTAAACTATGATCATTGTTATAAAAACAGAGCTTTGTTTTTAAATAGAAAGTTTTTTCTTGTTTTCTTTTGCCCGTGACTTCGCTCGCGCAACATATTAATGAAGTCACAAACTGTCTGTTTACCAAATTTATCGAAAAAAGAAAAACTACCAAAAGCAAAAAGTACTAAAAGCAAAAAGTACAAAAATAACCACAAGTACCAGCTTTCCCTATTTTACTCACCCGACAAAGTATTGTCTGTTTACTAAATTTATCGAAAAAAGAAAAAGTACCAAAAGCACAAAGTACTAAAAGCATAAAGTACCAAAAGAACCACAAGTATCAGCTTTCCCCATTTTACCCACCCGACAAAGTATTGTCTGTTTACTAAATTTATCGAAAAAAGAAAAAGTACAAAAAGCAAAAAGTACTAAAAGCAAAAAGTACCAAAAGAACCACAAGTACCAGCTTTCCCTATTTTACTCACCCGACAAAGTATTGTCTGTTTACTAAATTTATCGAAAAAAGAAAAAGTACAAAAAGCAAAAAGTACTAAAAGCAAAAAGTATTAAAAGAACCACAAGTACCAGCTTTCCCTATTTTACCCACCCGACAAAGTATTGCCTGTTTATTAAATTTATCGAAAAAAGAAAAAGTACCAAAAGCAAAGAGTACTAAAAGCAAAAAGTACCAAAAGAACCAAAAGTACCAGCTTTCTCCATTTTACCCACCCGACAAAGTATAGTCTGTTTACTAAATTTATCGAAAAAAGAAAAAGTACAAAAAGCAAAGAGTACCAAAAGAACCAAAAGTACCAGCTTTCTTCATTTTACCCCCGACAAAGTACTGTCTGTTTACCAAACTTATCAAAAAAAAAAAAAGGTACGAAAATCAAAATGTACCAAACACAAAAAGTATTAAGAGTACCAACTTAACTGATTTTACCCACCCAAAAAAGTATGCTGTATGTTAATGGATTAAAACAAAATTACCAAAAATTAAAAAAGTACCAAAAGTACCAATTTGTTCCTTTTTCATCCCAAGTGCCAGCCTTCCTCATTTTACACTCCAACCCCTCTAAGTACACTGTACGTTAATGTTTAAAAAATTATTATAAAGAAAATAAAAAGTACGAAAAGTACCAAAATTTTTTTAAGTTTTACCCCTTAAAAAGTATCCATTATTTTAATCTGTGCCATATGGTATCCTTCTACAAAATTTCATCAAAATCCATTAAGCGGTTCTTAAGTTCACATCGCTTGAAAAACAAAGGAATTTTTTTCTAAAAAATTAAGAATTTCGGAAATTATAACATTGTTGGCGAAACTATTCCACAATAATATGTTTCCTATTCGTATAGGGGCAAACAAAATTTGAAGAAAATCTAGCCAAAAATAACAGAAATATTTTTTTGTGCCCTAGAAGGTCCCTTCTGTGAAACCAAATACTGTTGGGTCGAATTAACTTAAATTTACTTAATTAAATTTATGCAGAATAATTTCCAACAAATGGAACGTATTTTTCGCTTTCATTTTTCATGAATATTGTAGCAATTACAAATGGAATAAAAACAACTGTGTTTATTGTTGTCGATTTTCCCAAACCGATTGCTGGGAAAATTGTAAAACAAGAAGAAAATTGCTAATAATCGTTTAAAAGCCTCTTAGAGAAATAAAAAATTTTACCCTTTAACAAACAAAAGAAGCAAAAATATAATTTATTCCATTTTAAGGATGCCCTTCATTTAACTTCACAGCTAAAGACCCATTTGCGGAATTGTTATATTGAGGTCCGAAATGATATAAAAATTTATGTTGCCATAAAAACAACAATAATAAAGGCAATATTAAATTAGAATATACTTTAAAAACAGCATTTTATTTTAAACAAACTATTACAGGCATACATACAATCACATTTAAATTTTGCACATAATTGTAAGTAAATATGTTAAACAGTTTGTTTGTGTTTTTCTTGAAAACAGAACAAAAGAATGTTGTATTTGTGTGAAAATAAATTCTTTTGTAAGTAACTTTTTAACAACATTTTATTGTTATTGTTGTTATTATTATATTATAGCTATAAGATATTTATTTTCTTAATAGCTTGTTAAAATAATTGTGTTTCTACCAAATAATGAAAGGCTAAGGCTTTCATTATCATCATTCACACAATACCGTATTTACATTATGCAACTTTGATGATTGCGCAATTTTCATTTTGATCCAAAAAGTATTAATTTTGAAATGTTGACAGTTTAAATCGGCCTTTTTCTCTGAAAAAAAAGAGTTGCGTGCAACAAAATTGCGTAGTGTAAATTCGGTATAAGAATAGCGTTTAATGCGAGTATGAATCAACAATTTATGTTTTTAAAACGTAATTTATTTTCAACAATTTTTTTTTTCGATATGAATCTGAAGCTATATTCTGTAATTCTCGTAGCTAAAGCTAAAAATCGATCGATAGCGATTTTGCTAAAAAGGTATTCTGTAACTCTAATCGCTTAGCTAAAATTTACTCTTTTCGCCGTAGCTAATTTGTTATCATTAGACTATTCCTTTCTTTCATATTTGATAATATAATATTGAAAAGAGACAAATATATATGCGTGTATATTTGGCATTTTATATTAGTGTTACCTTACATTATAATTTATACTCCGTAACAATGGGCCGCGTGAATAAAAAGGTAGCTAAAGCTAATACTAGGAAATTTTAAGTTTAAACTAGATTTGAGGTGAATAAAAATTTAAGTTAAAGCTAGTACTTTTTGCAGTCTAGCACAAGCTAGTTTTTCCAGCGTTTGCTGAAAATATGTGTGATTAAAAACTAGTAAGTACTTAAAATTACTAGTTTTAACTTGAATTTTTGTAAGCATGTCATTGAGGTGCTGGAAATAAGTTTATTGTTGGTTTATTCGTCATAAAGTGCATTGTCGTTTGTTTTTATTTAAATATGATGTCTTCATTAATGAATTATGATCATTCCTCATGTTTTAATTTGTTTTTTCAATTGACTAATTGTAATTTCCTGGCCAAATTTCTAAATACAAAAAAACAGGGCATTATTTTTTGCTACTCTCACTGACAGCACTTGAGAATTTTTAAATGTAATTTTATGCTTTTGGAGCATATCAAAAAATTTCGAGCTATTTTTGTCGCCCATCGTGATAATAAATAATCAAAACATACTTCTAGTGTTGCCAAAATGTTTTACCACAAGTTTTGCTTAGAACTTATAAGAAAAATGTTTTTTTTTAAACATAGGCAACTCTTTTTTTCAGCCGCATATGTTTATTTTTCCAGCATATGCTACCGCTTTTCAGCACTAGCTATGTAGTACTAGCTAAGACTTATTCACACTTTTTCTAGCTTTCACTAGTAGCTTTAGCTAATGCTGAAAAGAAAAAGCTAGTGCTACTACTTGGAGCTTGGTAGCATACACTACATTTTTATTCACTCCGCCCAATGATTGTGTTTTTGTTAAAAAATAAAAAATATGTTTTAAAACATCGATTTTTTAAAGCTATTTCACAAAGTTCTAGTCAAAACTTATTGTTTTTTTTTTTGCAGCACATGCATTTTGAAAATTGTACAGCGCATGATTTTTGCGTAGTAATTTCTCAAGAAAGCATTACGTTCGAAAGTTATGGGAACATTTATAAGAGATGGCATCACTGTTAAGAAATAATTTCAGTAAACAATTGAAATTTTTTTCTATGTGGTATTAGCTGGAGGTACTGTGGCGTATTTATTTGAAACTATTTATTTGTACAAAAATATTTTTGATCATAATAAATTTAAAATTTGTGTATAGAGTTTTGATTAATTTTGTAATATTGTAAAAATTTTTTTTTTATTAAATACATTTTTATATAAAATTTAGTTTTTTTTTTTTTTTTTTTTTTGATAATTTTATTATTTATTGAATCTTTAATTATTTATATTAAATTATCAATAAGTTTTTCAAATCTTAAATCTAAAAAATATTAAATGTAAGTTTAGCCAATGCTAAACAAAATTTTTAATTTCAACGGTTAATTTTGGTTGTTTTACATCTCTCGTGAACGGCTGAGAAAAAGAGTATCCCTTCTTTTCAGCCGGGTGTGGCCTCTATAATGAAGAATATTGCGCGCAAGTGGATTTGGGTGCAACTCAAGTTTTTTTATATATTTTTTCGCGTGTTTTGAAAATACTGTCTTCACCAACGGAACGTCTAGGTCTTTATGAATTCGATGGTTTCTGACATACCAGGGGGCTGCTGTTATTGTACGTAGAATTTTATTCTGTCGCCTTTGAATTCTTTCGACATTCGATGCTGAGGCAGTGCCCCTATAAAATTTAGTATTTGAGTTTTATTTAAATTAAATTACTCATAACAGCTAAAACACTTCAACCTATCATGGGCAAACTCTTTATGCTATTCCAAATACTAAATGAGCATGTATTTTTGCACTTTTTTTATCCTTTTTGTAGTTTCCTACATTATTTTTCTAAAAAAAAGGCTAAACATCAATGATATACAAAAAATATTTTGCTTAAATTACTTTTTAGCGCCTTCAAAATATCGTTGCTTAAATTTTAGCGTTTCTAGCTAGAAAATTTGCTTAAATGTGCTTAGAGAATACAAATGTATAACATTTTAGCGATGAGAGAGAGCATTGTTTGCTCTCAGAGCAAACGCCATAATTGCGGCGAATTTAATTTTTATGACATTGCCTAATTTAGCAATACGAATTTCAGAATTCGATATGTAGCGAAACGATTTTAGACATTTTTAGCGATGGAGATTTAGCTTTAGCGAGTTACAGAATATAGCTGCTGCTGTTCGTATTAAATCTTATAATGAGTTTGTATTAGCAATCACTGAAATGCAGCGTATAAATAAGCTAAACAATAACATATAAATTAATTTCTAAAATCCTTTATCAAGTTTTAAAGTGTGATTTTAACGCAACCCGTATTGTACACGTAGAAAAGTTGACTTAACGATGACTCTACGGAATAAACTGAGAGTAGTGTTGGCTAAAGTGGTTAGCGAGATGCTTACAAAGCAAACAGTGACTTAAGTACTCGGTTGGATTCCTTCTTGGGCTGTATAAGTGATGACGGCATAGAACTAGTCACTCAGCAACTGGTACTGTTCCAGGTTAATGTACGCTTCACCGTTGGTTAGCAGAACAGTCGGAAAAGTTAATTGTTATTCAAATGATTGCTCCCACACCTTATAACATTTAATTCGTCTTATTAGAGCCGGATACCCTGCAACTCTGATCTAAAATTAACAAAACTCGCAAAAAGAGAGTTGTAAGAGAATTAAGTCTTCTTTTCTAGTTTTGGCACAATGGCTTGCATAATTAGGGGGTCCCTGCCTTTGAGAGCTATAGAAAACTACGATTGAAGTAAAAACTGCAGCGTAGATAATTAAGAATTCAAGAATGTATTTATTTATTTATCCCAAAAATATTTCAGCATGACATTATGATTATATGGGAGGTTATATGGTAGACAGTAGAATCTTAGTGCTTATAACCACGCTCTGGGTTTAAATATTTTAATTTAAAATATTCTACAAATGAAAAAAAAATCATAATAAACACTTTTGCTTCAGTTACTTCCCATATGAGTACGTTACAATATTTAAATACGTATACTTAATATGTATCTCAAAAACAATATCAATCATACGCCAAGGAGTTATTTCAACTAATACTAAGTTCACACGACGAACTGAAACACTAGGTTCGCTCCGTGAAACTCGATGGCGAACCCATGTGTCGCACGACATATTCTAGATTGGTTCGTACTTCGACATTATTTTACTGTTCAAAATACGATTGACTATTTATTGTTTTTTCATTTTATTTAATTTTTTACATAAATATAAATATATGCTTTATATTTGTTCAATATTTTTATTAAATTTTAGCACTTATCAATTGTTTTTCTTTGTTAAAATAATTTTGGACAACTAGTTCAGATAAACTAGGGATAATTTGTTATCAATATTAGAGATGTTAGTAAAATATACGGGTTCGCAACAAGGTTTAAAATGAAACACGTAGGTTTGCTCTCAAAATTTTGTATGGCGAAACATGTAGGTTCAATCAAGGTTGGCCCGCAAACCAAGAATGAGAGCGCGAACCTCTACAACTTCTGTCCGTGTAAACATAGTATTACGTCGGAAAAAAAAATGCCAGATTTAATTAGACTTGCCACTTGAGCTTGTTTCATCTTGATTGACAAGAATTTTCTTTTGTCTGTGAAGAATTTTTTAAATCCATAAAAACTTTATTTTTAAATTAGTTCACATTTTTCTCTGTAAAATAAATAAAATTGGTCATTTTTCTTTGAGAAATCTTCGTAAAGCAACCTCGGAAATTTGAAAAAAGTGATTTCATTTGTTTTTTTTTAATACCAATTTCTTTTGTGAAAAATCGTTTAGTATTTTTAACAATTTGTACTCCAACATTGTATCTTATAAAAGCCAAGTTATAAAAAAGAAGAATAAATTTTGAAGAAAATTGCAAGAGTAAACTATAATTCTGTTTTATTCGGCCTTTTTTAAATTTTATTTTTATTTATTTATTAGGCTTTAGGTCACTTTTTTGTAAAAAAAACACGTTATTGTTATTTGCACAAATTTATATATCCCCAAAGAAGCCACACAAAGAAGTAAAGAAATATTGGATTTGAATAAATAATTTTAACGTTTTTTATCCAAAAAAAAGTGAGCTTAAACTTTAATATACAGATAAAAATAATATTTTATTTTATATGAAGGTTTAAAGACTAAAACCGTTGATTTTTTTTTTTTGTTTTCTTTCTTTTTTTTTTCTTTATCGTTTTTATGTAATTATTTGCACTTTTTTTAAATTAAAAATACGGATGAAAGCATATTTTTATAAAAAATAAAAGATATTTAAGTAAAACTACTGTCGTATGAGTAATTTTAATTGTCAGAAAAATCAAGATTTATTTTGGTGGTCAAGAATTTTCCCTACCCGCTTCTAGCAAGCCTAGCAAGAATTTATAGGCTGTTTTTTTATAGAGCAACACAAGCGACATAATAAAACAAGGAATTTTATTTTTAATATCAATGAAACGGGCTTTATTAGAAAGAAAATTGTGGCCGCCACGGCTGGCGCGTAGAAGGTACAATTTGGAACACTTATTTTCAACAACTTTTCGCAGCCTTTGCGGCCGTATTTCGCCTATAAGTCTTCGCATGTTGATTTCCAGGTGTTCAATTGTTTGTGGTTTATCGACATAGACAAGTGACTTAACACAACCTCAAAGAAAATAATCACACGAAATTTCATTAAATTATTTTTTCATCAAAAGTTTCTTTGAGTAAATAAATTGTAGCGCCCGCCCGCTACACGATGAAGATGATGAATAGAACAATTATTTTGGTTAAAAACTTCAACAGTTTGCACGCGTTACACTGGTTTAAGTCGATTTATAATGAAATTTTACTTTCTAACCACAACCAGCAAGTATAGCATCGATTTCTACTGCAGATCACTTTTTGTAGATTTAACTTCTGTAAATTTACAAGTACTTCTTGTTAAGGAATATTTATAACAAATGTGTATCTATGCGCGTTATTTCATGCGTAACAAAGACAATTTGTGTTTGGGTTGTTAAAAAGAGAAATTGATATTTTATAAACAACACTGCCTCGCAGCTACACCAACATCTTACTGAGTTTTTTTTTATAAATTTACCTGAAACATACCATATTAAAATATCACTCGAAATATGAGAACTAAAATTCAACAAAAGAACAGCGCAGTTATTGTTAGAGAATATAAAAATAATTTTATTTATACAAAAACTTGAATTTAGAAAAGAAAAAAAGAAACTGAAACCACAATAAAATGTTGTAACCTGAATTCCGATTGCAAAGTTTTTTTTTTGGATTTGCATCAATTTCAACTTTGTATGTTTAAGTTTTTCTAACAAACTTGATTGCATAAAAGTTTTTTACTATGCTCACAGAATATGGCTTTAATTTTATGTCAGTATTTACACATTTATAATGAATGTCTGTGTGTATTTTATCAACAATCACAAAAAAGGAGCAAGAATAATAAAATATATTTATATGTACATTATTTTCAAGAATAATTCTAATCATTACTGGCAGAAAAGTTTTAAAAGAAACAACCTTAGCTGAGGAGGTAAGCAAGGCAGCAAAGGAAATACACATGAATAAAATTTTGTTGAAGATTGTACAGAAGAGCATATATAGTTGGGACAACAATAAATATTTCTCTGTAAAAATGTATAGAAGTAGAAAACAAGTGATTATGTCTTTTAAACAACTGATCCAATATCTTGGAAATATTTCCAAAATATTAGATTCAAACAACATTTAACTGACTCTAATTGTACGACTACTTTTTTCTAAAAGAAAGAAAATTTAATTAATTTTTTCTGGGTTCGACGTAACGTTTATTTCTTTCCTTCCGAAAAATACTAGAAACTGATTTTGCGTAACAGTCTTTAAGTTATCTTAAAGAAGGTGTATACCAAATTTCCCATTAAATCTTTTTTTTTTTCTTTTTGTTCGCAGCGAAAACAAAAAATAATTGAATTGTCAAGTACCAACATGTAAAAACTTTGAGGCATAAACCAACTGCAGGAAAAAGCAATTTAAAAAGGGATACTTAAGTTTTTTATAACAGAATACAGGCAAAACAGAAATTAAATTACAAAATGACATGTGTGCTGGTAAATCAATTCAACACAAATAAATAAAATTACATACCAAGGCAGCAATTACGTATCAAGGCAGCACAATACCTGAAATGAGAAAAAAAAATTGGAAAATTAAACTTAACGAAGATAAAACGTTTACAAATGTTTCTTACAATATTTTTACGAAAACCAATTTCTTCTTTAAGTACAAGAGAAAAGAATTTGCCTTTCAAAAAAAAAAAAAAAAAAACAACACGAAAGGTAATAAATGAAATAAATACGTCGTACAAACAAACGCATAAATTGCTTTTCTAACTTTAATAGTTAAAGAGCATTTGAAAAAATCACATATAAAAACTTTACCTTTTATCCTTCAAAAAAAGAGACACAATGATGAACATAAAACATACAATCAAAGTACAAATGAATTGATTCATTTTTTCAATTGTTGATTTTCTTTTTTGCCACATCCTTTCGAAAGTGTCAACAGAGTAGGCAGGAAATCAAAATAAATATTGTGCAGGAAATACATATAAGGATGTGTTTCATTTATAATCCTTTTGTGATGTCTGTTATGACAAAAGAATCATTTTGTTTAGTAGCGAACAAGCAACTTCATTTAAATTTAAAAAAAGGTTTACTATCAATAAATTTATTAGTAAAAATTTTGGGAAATACTCGTATATCCTCTTTTTCTAAGAAACAAAATATTTATATTAAGAGGCCTGCACGAAACATGTTGTTTTATTTTTTTAAATTTTCCAATAGCTTTGTTACCACAAACATTTACTAAAAGTTAAAATTGGAAGTTATTTTGTTTAGCTTTTACAATGCAAAAAAATTCTTCTGAGTAAATTATTGTTGCAACGCTGATTTTTGATAAATGTTTTTCGCAACATAAGAATTCGAAAAGTGTTTGAAGGGAAACTATGTGTGTCCTGCTTAAAGAATGCAGTAGAAGAGAAGTGTGGAAAGCATCGTCATCAATTAACACTGTGAAAAATTCTAAGAAACAAGTGTCTTAAAAGAGGCCACACTCCCTCTAGAAAACGCTTCCTTGGAAGAAATTCTAAAATATGCGGGAACCATGTTCAACATTCTACATAAAAATTGGTCGTAATATTAATGTTGCAAAAGTTTTTGTAGCATAAGAAGTTTCCTTACCAAACGTTCCAGTTGTATTGAAAAGGAATCTAAAAAGAATCTGTAAAACACCACTATCATCTATACATATATATAAAACCGAATGTGTGTTTGTTTATTTGTTTGTTTGTTTGTTTGTTTGTTCCTTATAGGAGGCTAAACCTCTAAACCGATCTTCCTGAAATTTTCACAGTATTTAACTGGAACTCTCGGATGAGTTATAGGCTATATGAAGTTTTTATTGGACAAAGAGGCGTGGCACCGCCCATATAACCCAAATATTTAAATCGCCATATTTTGGGCATTTTTTGACCTACGTCGATGATATTTAATACATATGGTAATGGAATAATTTGGAATACGTACCAGGATAAAAGTGGGTGGGACCACGCCCCTTTTTAGGAAAATTTAAAATCGTAATATAGTCTTAACTACTGAACCGATCGTCATTAAATTTTCTCAATAGGATATATAAATACTTTTAATTTTATTTTATAACGAGGGGGTAGCGAAGCACACCGGGATCAGTAGTTAAATATAAATATAGAATCATGTGTGTTTTTTTAATTTTTACTTCAGTTATTGTTCTTTTCATACTCATGATTGCACCTAATAAACAAGGTTTTCAACAATTTCAAATTTGTCCGATCAACTTCAGGTTTTTGAACATACCATAGGCAGTCATGATACCACAATTTAATCATTATGAAACAGAACAGAGATACGCCCATACTTATTTGTTTTTCAATTTTAATATGTATACTTTCACTTAAGACTAAATCTTACTTTCCTTTCTTGTAGCTTTTAATATATATTTTTTTTTTTTGCTAGAAAATAATCAAAAATATATTTTCTAAAAACGGAATTAACGCTTTTTATTATGCCTCTGATCAATACCAGAAACGAACATAAGTAAAATAACACATGCGTACATATTTCTTGGATTTTATTTTTCGATTTTAATATTCTAATGTCGGACTTATCTAAGGCGTTGTGTTACAAAGTAGTGACTCTACATTCAACTGCAATATATAAAAGGAAATAAATTTATAATTGAAATGATTAAGTAAAACAATTTAATTCAGAGAAGCAATACAAATATTAACTCAATTAAGTTCCAGAATAAACTTACAGCTTTCAACTGTAGCTCACAACAGTTTCAACTCTCGTAGTGAACAGACGCGTTTTTATAATAAAATAAAAAAAAAAAATTTTCAAGTCACAAAAAATATAAAAAAAACAAAACATTTATTGAACAGTTATTTTACTGGTTTTATTTTATTTTTTGCTTGTGTGCAATATACATAAATATTTGCATACACAAACTAATATAAGTGAAAATAAAAAAAGAGAACTCTGATGAGTTCATCTTCTGACAAAAACAACAATAATCCTACAAGCAGTAGGAATGTACAATATATAACTTTAGTTGCTGATGACGACAATAAAAAAAATGAATTAAACAAAAACCTGAATTTAACAGTAAACACAAATACTCGTGCGCGATCATTATCTCTGAACATGTTAAAAAGTGATCAAGAAGCAACAACAATTGCACCCATCAGCAAACTTGTCAGCTTAGCTGTACAAACAAACAAACAAACAATAAGTAACAAGGTGACCAACGTGCACAAAATGGTAGATGCGGTGAGTACAATAAATGATAATAAAATTCAAACAGGAATGGACAGATACATAACCGTGTTAAAAAGGGGAAGAAGTCCAAAATCAGCTCAAATTGCTTCAACATCGAAAGTTTCCAGAGATGGAAAAAACAATATAATAAATTCCGAAAATCGTTTCGCGATTTTATCTGAACAAGGCGATGAAGACACAACTACAATAAGTTCGAGTAAGCCCCCACCCATATATTTAAGAGAGCAGAATTCCAGTTTGCTGGTTAAAAGTCTTATCTCATTAATTGGAGAAAATGAGTTTTATGTAACTCCAATTAAGCGCGGAAACATCAATGAAACAAAAATTCAGGTAGCTCATGAAAATAATTACCGAAAAATTGTTTCAGATTTAGAATCTAAAAATAAAAACTTCTACACGTACCAATTAAAGAGTGCTAAAGGTCTAACAGTCGTAATAAAAGGTATAGACTCTAGCGTGGATCCAGAAGAGGTCAAGTCTGGCCTCGAAAATAGTGGCTACAAGGTAAAAATGTCTCAAACATTAAAAATAGAGAAAAAATCCCCCAACCAATATTTAGAGTCGAGTTACAGCCAGATGGCATAAAAATAAAAAAGAATGAAGCACATCCAATATATGACTTAAAGTACTTGTTGCATCGAAGAGTTACTGTTGAGCTTCCACATAAAAGAGCTGGACCTGTTCAATGCCTGAACTGCCAAGAATTTGGGCACACGAAGACTTATTGCAAGTTGCCTACAGTCTGCGTTGTATGTGGTGAGTTACATAGTACTGCTAACTGTGATAAAATAAAAGGTGATACCAAGGCGAAAACATGTGGCAATTGTGGCGGAAATCACACTGCCAACTATAGAGGCTGCCCCCTTTACTCGTTTTTTAAGAATTCATCAACAAAAAAAACCAATGCTACTCCCGCTCAGCCTAAAACCCCTATTAACTATCCACAGTTACCTCAACCGTCCACTAGCCAAAATCAATTTTCAAACATTTTCAAGTCTAACGCGACTAGTGCTCAACAACAATCTAACAACAAATTTTCATACGCTAGTATTTTAAAAAGCAATCAGAGTACGGCGCAAAAAACCGTAAATGTAAATGAAGATTCGGGGTATAATTTTAGTCGTATTGAAGCCTCAATTGAGAGCTTAATACAAACTGTAAATACATTTACTCTCAACATGTCCTGTATGATGCAGGAAATGTTGAAAATGCAGTCTACCTTGTTGCAGGCTGTACTAAGCAAACCATGAACTTAAAAATCTGTTTTTGGAACGCAAACGGCATCTGCCAACATAAAAACGAAATAGAATATTTTCTTCAGGATAAACAAATCGATGTTATGCTTATCTCAGAAACTCATTTGACATCTCGAAGCTGTTTCAGAATTAGTGGATATAATTTTTACGACACCAAGGATCCCCGTGGCAGAGCTTGTGGTGGTTCGGGAATCCTAATAAAAACGCGAATAAAACACCACCTGTTGCATGATTTTTGTGAAGATTATCTTCAAGCAACGAACATCTGCATCGAAACTTACTATCAAAAACTTGTAATATCATCTGTCTATTCGCCCCCCAGATTCTCAATTACCGAGAGTCAATATACGGCTTTTTATAAATCACTGGGCCTGCGTTTTCTAGCAGCTGGCGACTACAATGCTAAACACACATTTTGGGGTTCACGTTTAATCACACCTAAGGGACGAATTTTATTCGACACAATATCTAAAATGGGTTTGAATGTAGTTTCAAGCGGACAGCCAACATATTGGCCAACAGATCGACAAAAAATTCCTGATGTTATCGACTTTGAAATTGTGAAAGGCGTGCCCAGCGAGATGGTTGAAGTTGAAGCATCTTTGGACTTATCTTCAGACCACTCGCCTACAATTGTCACTATTTACTCACACACAACATGTGATTTAGCGACGACATCTGCACGTATTAACTGGCTGAAATACAGAAAATATCTGAGTGCTCATTGCTCGGAAAAAATGCCGCTGAGAACACCTTCAGACATAGACGATTCTCTCAGGTTGTTTGAAGCGCATGTTAAACAAGCTGCTTTTAATGCTACTTCAAATGAAATAAACCAACTAGTGAGATTTAAAAATATTTTTTCTGTAGATATAGAAAGGCTATTGGCTGAAAAACGGAGAGCTCGACGAGAATGGCAGCGCTACAGATCGCCCCAGCTAAAATTAAGGCTTAAGGAGTGTACCAAGCAGCTTAGGAAAGTTTTGCAAACTCAAAAAACTGCATCCCTTCAAAAATTCCTTCAAGAGCTAGATGCAACACCACAAACAGATTATTCACTGTGGCGTGCAGCCAGAGGACTAAAAAGGCCAGTGATATGCAAACCCCCATTACGAGCCCCAAATGGTGACTGGGCAAAAACTGATGCTGAAAAAGGTGCACTTTTTGTTAAACACTTAGAAAAAGTTTTCACTCCGAATATTTCTGCTGATATTGTTGAACTGCCACCAGTCGTCCCTTTACCAGAAATACCGATGAGATTTAACATGACGGAGATTGAAAATACTATTACTAATCTTAACACCAGAAAAGCCCCAGGTGTCGACAAAATAAGCAACAAAATGCTTCAAGAATTGCCTTACACTGCAAAAAGAATAATACTATTCATTTTTAACAGTATTCTACGCCTAGAACACTATCCTAAAGAATGGAAGGTTTCGCTAATTACTATGATACCAAAGCCCGGCAAGGATCATACAAAAGTTGAATCCTATCGGCCTATTAGTTTACTGTCTAACATTTCAAAACTATTTGAAAAGCTGTATATGAGCAAGCTGATGCCTATAGTGAGCAGAGGTGGATGCATTCCAGATCATCAATTCAGTTTTCGCAGACAACATAGCACAATTGAACAAACCCACAGACTTGTGAATGTTGTTAGAGACACTTTTGAAAAAAAGAAATAATGCTCTGCGCTCTTTATTGATGTCTCACAAGCTTTCGATAAAGTATGGCACGAAGGTCTTTTCAACAAATTAACACAAAATCTACCAGCAAACATCGTAAAGCTTTTAAAAAGCTATTTAATGGAACGTAAATTTGTAGTTAGGGAAGGCAATTTTTTAAGCCCTCCGCAGTCGATTGAAGCCGGAGTCCCTCAAGGCAGTATCTTCGGTCCCTTACTTTATTTAATTTATGCCTCTGACTTACCGTTAAGCAGTAACATTCATACATTAACATTTGCGGATGATACAGCCTTTCTAAGCGTTCACGAAAATCCTGTAGAAGCTTCCCGCAACTTACAAGAATATATATCCAAACTGGAAAAATGGCTCAAACAATGGCGTATAAAAGTTAACGAGCAGAAATGTGCACACGTCACTTTTACGTTGCGCAGGGAAACATGCCCGCCTATAAAAATTAACACCGAGACTATACCACAACACACTGTAGTCAAATATCTAGGCGTTCATCTTGATCGTCGTTTAACATGGAAATGGCATATAGACGCAAAGTTAATACAAATGAAACTAAAAGCAGCCCAAATGAATTGGCTTATTGGAAGAAACTCTATACTAAGCCTTGACTGTAAACTTCTCTTATACAACGCGATCCTGAAACCAATATGGTCCTATGGAATCCAGTTATGGGGCACTGCCTCAGCATCGAAATTCGAAAAAATTCAAAGGCGACAGAATAAAATCCTACGTACAATAACAGCAGCCCCCTGGTATGTCAGAAACCATCGAATTCATAAAGACCTAGACGTTCCGTTGGTGAAGACAGTATTTTCAAAACACGCGAAAAAATATATAAAAAAACTTGAGTTGCACCCAAATCCACTTGCGCGCAATATTCTTCATTATAGAGGCCACACCCGGCTGAAAAGAAGGGATACTCTTTCTCTCAGCCGTTCACGAGAGATGTAAAACAACAAAAATCAACCGTTGAAATTAAAAAATTTGTTTAACATTGGCTAAACTTATATTTAATATTTTTAAGATTTAAGATTTGAAAAACTTATTGATAATTCAATTTAAATAATTAAAGATTCAATAAATAATAAAATTTTCAAAAAAAAAAAAAAAAAAAAAAAAAAAAGTGTAGCTCATGCTTCCAATCGAAAACCGACGTTTTTCTGAACTAATCTCTTTTTGGAAGTAAATTAAATATTTTGGAGATTGAACAGTCAGTACCTGAATCAACCTTTTTAAATTTGGTATTTTTGACACCACTTGGAATTGGTTGAAGTACATTTGGGACTAGTTTTTTTCTCCGTATTATCCTTTCTTACTCCTCGTAGCGTTATTTTTTAATAACATTTTCAAAACGAAATGTCCACTCCTTATCAAATTTTAACCCGATCTCCCTGCAGGAACTTTACATAAAATGTGATTAGCTCCTTTGAAAAACTCCAAATATTTAAAATATTGGAGTTTGCATTTAATTTACAAGTCCTGAGTTTCGATTTAAAATTAAGAAAAATAACTTAAACAAAGACTCAGGCCACTCATTTTTTTTTTTGTAATAAAAGAACTATATAGGTGTGTTTAATAGTTTTTTACTACCACGACAAATTCTAGTCATGACTTTTAAAAACACGGTTCGTACCCACACTAATGCTAAATATTTTTTAAACGACATGACTAGAATTGGACGTGGTAGTAAAAAATTTACAGACTGAAATGTAGCCCTTACAGAGCCATAAACACCGGTATACAAAATGTTATGATCGGTCAAAAAACGGCGACACAGTCAACAAAATACTAAAAGGGAGATATTTGTAGGCTTGGGAAAAAAAACAAAACAAAACAAAATATTTTTAAAATTGTTTTTACATCATCTCTAATCCTTGGGGTTGACTGACACAATATCTTTAGAACCACTCTACTGTACAGCCAACATTTAATAAGAAAGGCCAGTCATCAAAATGTTAATCGGAATAAAGATTTTTCCATTTGACTTAAATATTTTATATAAATTTGGCAAATAACGTATGAATGCTATTTAAAAGAATAGCAGCAGCAAGTTTCCCATACCATTTTCACAAAAAAAAAGGAAAAAAAAAACTATCTGAAATATTCCCATTTTAACTAAAAATTTATTATCAAACAAAAATATTTAATTAAATTGAAATTGTTTGTTTGCTTAAACTGAAATGTGTGTTTGGAAAATCGGGATATTTTATTATGCAAAATTGTTTGCTGTTAAGTATTTGTGTTGTACGTTGAATAGATGAAATTTCATACGACTATATTTTTTTATACATTTTATCGACATTAGAAATTCTAATTTAAATTCATGATGAAAAATTCCTTAAACCTTGTTTTTTTTTCATGTATAATGAGATTTTATTCATATCATTGCGTCTGTAACATAAATACATTTTTGTACATTTTATATCTGTTAATCAGGACAATAGTTTCAATTACGGTTAAATGAAATTTTATTAAATACTAGCTTATCCCGGTGTGCTTCGTTACCCCTTCGTTATAAAATAAAATTAAAAGTATTTATATTAAAATTGTGTAAATTTTGTTCGGCTCTACGTGAATTTGGCTATTTGTGGGCACATTTATGTTTGTCACTCATTTGGACCAATGGGAAATTAAAGCCAAGGATCCATACTTATAGGCTATGTAAGTCTGATTTCTCAATTGTATTTGAGAATTTTTCTATAACACTTGTTTGTCACTCATTTGGACCAATGGGAAATTCAAGCCAAGGATCCATACTTATAGACTATGTAAGTCCGATTTCTCAATTGTATTTGAGAATTTTTCTATAAAATTTTAAAGATTAAAATTGTGTAAATTTTGTTCGGCTCTACGTGAATTTGGCTATTTGTGGGCACATTTATGTTTGTCACTCATTTGGACCAATGGGAAATTAAAGCCAAGAATCCGTACTTATAGGCTATGTAAGTCTGATTTCTCAATTGTATTTGAGAATTTTTCTATAACACTTGTTTGTCACTCATTTGGACCAATGGGAAATTAAAGCCAAGGATCCATACTTATAGGCTATGTAAGTCCGATTTCTCAATTGTATTTGAGAATTTTTCTATAACACTTGTTTGTCACTCATTTGGACCAATGGGAAATTAAAGCCAAGGATCCATACTTATAGACTATGTAAGTCCGATTTCTCAATTGTATTTGAGAATTTTTCTATAAAATTTTAAAGATTAAAATTGTGTAAATTTTGTTCGGCTCTACGTGAATTTGGCTATTTGTGGGCACATTTATGTTTGTCACTCATTTGGACCAATGGGAAATTAAAGCCAAGAATCCATACTTATAGGCTATGTAAGTCTGATTTCTCAATTGTACTTGAGAATTTTTCTATAACACTTGTTTGTCACTCATTTGGACCAATGGGAAATTCAAGCCAAGGATCCATACTTATAGACTATGTAAGTCCGATTTCTCAATTGTATTTGAGAATTTTTCTATAAAATTTTAAAGATTAAAATTGTGTAAATTTTGTTCGGCTCACGTGAATTTGGCTATTTGTGGGCACATTTATGTTTGTCACTCATTTGGACCAATGGGAAATTAAAGCCAAGAATCCATACTTATAGGCTATGTAAGTCTGATTTCTCAATTGTATTTGAGAATTTTTCTATAACACTTGCTTGTCACTCATTTGGACCAATGGGAAATTAAAGCCAAGTATCCATACTTATAGGCTATGTAAGTCTGATTTCTCAATTGTATTTGAGAATTTTTCTAAAACACTTGTTTGTCACTCATTTGGACCAATGGGAAATTAAAGCCAAGGATCCATACTTATAGGCTATGCAAGTCCGATTTCTCAATTGTATTTGAGAATTTTTCTATAAAATTTTAAAGATTAAAATTATGTAAATT
Source organism: Lypha dubia (assembly GCA_947311025.1). Lineage (NCBI taxonomy): Eukaryota > Metazoa > Arthropoda > Insecta > Diptera > Tachinidae > Lypha > Lypha dubia. Next base: position 50,436,724 of record OX371261.1, read on the forward strand.
TTGTTCGGCTCTACGTGAATTTGGCTATTTGTGGGCACATTTATGTTTGTCACTCATTTGGACCAATGGGAAATTAAAGCCAAGGATCCATACTTATAGACTATGTTAGTCTGATTTCTCAATTGTATTTGAGAATTTTTCTATAACACCTGTTTGTCACTCATTTGGACCAATGGGAAATTAAAGCCGAGGATCCATACTTATAGACTATGTAAGTCCGATTTCTCAATTGTATTTGAGAATTTTTCTATAAAATTTTAAAGATTAAAATTGTGTAAATTTTGTTCTGCTCTACGTGAATTTGGCTATTTGTGGGCACATTTATGTTTGTCACTCATTTGGACCAATGTGAAATTAAAGCCAAGGATCCATACTTATAGACTATGTAAGTCTGATTTCTCAATTGTATTTGAGAATTTTTCTATAACACTTGTTTGTCACTCATTTGGACCAATGGCAAATTAAAGCCAAGGATCCATACTTATAGGCTATGAGAGTCCGATAAAGTATTCTTTTCGAATAAATGTAGCAAATCGATTGAATTAAATGTGGAAAAAACACACAATGTTGCGATGTCAATGTTTTTTAATAATTGTAAACATTTGCCTGCTGTCTCTGTTTATTTATTAGTAAAAGGCAGGACTGCCAATCTTGCGGCAAAACAATAATAAAAATCCGAAAAAACCCGTGTGCTTCGCTACCCCCATCGTTATAAAATAAAACTGAAAGTATTTATATAGTCATGTATTTATTATTTCGTAAGAATATCCTATTGTGAAAATTAAATGACGATCGGTCCAGTAGTTAAGACTATATTACGATATTTAATTTTCCTAAAAAGGGGCGTGTTCCACCCACTTTTTCCTGGTACGTATTCCTAAATATGCCAATACCATATGTACCAAATATCATCGACGTAGGACAAAAAATTCCCAAAATATGGCGATTTAAATTTTTTTGGTTATATGGGCGGTGCCACGCCCCTTTGCTTAATCAATACTTTATATAGTCAAGCATTTAATATTTCGTAAGAATAAATTACGATTTTAATTTTCTTAAAAAGGGGCGTGCGTAAAAGTAGGGGTGGCAAATTTTTCGTTCGATGAAAACTTAAAATGGATTAATACGAACATTTGAAAGAAGAATTTGTCAAATCGATGGAGCCGTTTTCTGATTTTAGGTAAATCGAAAAAAGTTGGACCATGGCGATCATTAGAAAGAAAAAATCGTCCAAATCGGTCCAGCTATTCACGCGTGATGCCGTGACCAAGGAAAAAAGGGATTCATTTTTATATATATAGATTGATGGACTCGTACAAAATTTGAAGGCTATATAGCTAATATAGAGCCCTAGATATTTAATATTAATTTTGTATATGAGCTAAATATTCACTTTGTATGGGAGCTGCCACGCCCACTGGTATGATCCCGCCCAATTTTCGCATGACTATTCATAATATAATCAACGTGCACAAATTTCTAAGACTATGGCTATTATACTACTGTAGATATATGATATTAAATATTTACTTTGTATGGGAGCTGCCACGCCCATTAGCCCGATCCCGCCCATTTTTTGACAACTCTTCAGATTAGTTTAATATGTACATGTGCAAAGTTTCAGAACTCTTGCTGTCATAGTACTCCAGATATTATATGTTAAAACTTTGTATGAGATCTACCACACCCACTTGTCCAATCACGCCCATTTTCACTTCAGCTGCTAATATTATTAATTTATGCACTCCTACAAAGTTTGAAGGCTCTAACTATTATATAACTCTAGATATTTGATATTAAATATTTATTTTATATGATAGCTGCCACGCTCACTTGTCCGATTCCGCCCATTTTTGTCCTGATTATCGCATGGGTAACATATGTACTATTGCAATGTTTCAAAACTCTTGCTATCACTGCCATAGTCAAGATATATGATGTTATTTAATTTATGTGGGAGTGGCCACGCCCACTAAATTTATTATGTGCACCCTCCACACAGACCCCAATCACCCCTGAAAATTTCATTGAAATCGGGCAAGCCGTCTAGGAGGAGTATGCGCACAGGAAGTTTTGCACTTAATTTTATATACGAGTATATAGATTATAGAAATAAATAAATTTGTATTAATGCATTATGGCTTGTATTTGTACAGAAATTTTGTTAGAAAAAAAAAGATAAGCTGTATGTTGAAAGGGAAAATATATATATATGTATATAATATTTTTAAATTTCTACTTGAATATATATCTCAGTCATATATAGAAGGTCTTCCAACAGGGAATTCTGAACTCAAATAAGTTTTCATTTATTCAGTCTGATTTGCCAAATCACCATGAACGATGTGCAAATATGGGCTCCCGATCAGTTTACAAAAGGGTCAGTTAAAAAATCACCTTTCTGGATGAATGGGTACGTGAACAAACAATATTGTCAAATTGGAGATCCAAGAGCGCCAAGTGCATCCCAAAAAAGTTACTGTTTAGTGTGGCTTTTATTTAATAACGACGTTGGCCACGCAATCACTGACAACGGAGAGCACTATAAGTCGATGATTACCATCTTCTTTTGGCCTGAATTGGTTCATCTAGATACCAACGACATGCTGTTGAAACCGGACGGCACTACGCTCATGAAACAGTGGATATACTGCACAATTGATTTGACTACATGGTCCTTTCACGTAGAGGTGATATGAACTGTGCGTAGAGGTGATATCGTGCGATTTGACCCCGTTAAACTTTTTCTTATAGAGTTTTCTTAAGTCGCAATTGTATGCGAATAAGCCAGAGCGATTTTTAAAGTAAACATAAACATCGGTGTAAATTCAGCCGGAATTAAGCGCCATAGTCTTGGAAAATTCGATATCTCGAAAGTGCTCCAACCAACCGGTTATTTGAACGATATAATATTCCATACATGATGGCATCAATATGTCTTTCCGACGAATAAAAATGTTCCATGAAATCTCCCATATACTTTGTTTACTTTAATCTTTAGGATAGGAAGCGCTTAAGGAATGACCCTTTATAGTCTTATAAATAAAAGAAAAAATTATTTTCTCATTACAAATATTTTTATCAAAACCTTTAAGAAAACTGCAACAAGAAATAGGTACCAACATTGAATTTTTACCAAATGAAAAAAGATTTCCCAACAGCTGCGGACGCAGCTAAAGACTTTGGGGAGAAAGATTTTAAACGAATTTTAATTGCTAAAAAAAAATTACATTTCTTTATACTTTCAAAAAATGGCTTGCAGTTAAGATATCAAAAACTATTTAAAATATGCTTCAACCAACCACAAAAATTGTGATAAATTTTCCAAAAAAAAAAGTTTTAAAGACAAAAAACAAAGAGCAAAAAAATAATAATGTAAAAATCAGTTAAAAAAATATAAATACTCAAGGCAAACGAAAAAAGAATGTTGGAAGAAATAACAAAACTCTTCATTCAATGCCAAGTGAATTTAACAAAGAGAAGGTAAAAACCATTTAAAAGATAAAACTAAGCAAAATTGCAATTAATTTTAATAAAAAAAAAAATAAAACAACAACAAACAAAAATCAACAACTATAAAAACATGAAAGATTTTATCCACAAAATTCAAAAACCAAAGATTATTAAGAAAAGCAACAATTTCTAACAAAAATAAAAAGCAATTTAAATATTTGAGACTAAAAACTACGAAAATAACAGCCACAAGCTGTTGACTTTAATTAAATGAAAAGCAAACAAATGCAGAGTACAACACAAAAAAAATATCGAAAGTAACAGCAGCCACTTGCATCCAGATAAAGAAAATTGTTTGTCAATTTATTTTCATACAAAACAGCAATAACAACGAAAAACACTTTTACTATGTTTCACAATAATTACATTGTTGATTTTATTTAAGGAAAAAAAACAAACAAAAAAAAATGTAATTGCCAAAGAAAGAACAACAATAAGAGAGAGATCATAAGCTTTATGAAAAAAACAACTAAAATCATAGCAACAGCCTTGCAGTTTACAATAAAATTTTTTTTTTCTTTGTCTACAATCTTGTTAATATTACTTTTTGGCTTCTATTGTTTAAAGTATTTGTTTGTAGTCTATTGTTGTGCTCATTTCTATTAAAATCGCCGCAACTATTTTCCAAGATTTATTTTGGTTTTAATCATGTCAACAGTAAACTTGTCAATGACTTGCATGTAGTCCTCTTCGTCTTTGACATAATTATCTTCTTTATCTTCTTTATAAGTTTCAAAGACATTCAACTTGAACTGAATAAACAGCAGCAACAGGCGATAAAAATGTAAAAAATATATTTCAACAACAAATAAACTATTAAAACAACAAGCCTCATCAAGTACCATTAAAAATTATTCTCATTATTAGTCTTGTCCTTTGCGCATTTGTGGTCTTTGTTATTGCTGCTGCTGCAGCTGCTACCACAACTTTGCTTGTAGCGCATCGTTTATTGTCGTCGTTTTAGCGGCTGCTACTGGTGTCCTTGTAGTTATGGTGGATCCACTAAGAATCTTTTGGGTTTTAACAAATAGCACATATTTAGGTAAGTAGTGTTAATAAATCTCTATCTCTTTGTAATAATGTTTTTTTCCAAACAAAAAATTTATTTAATCGCTTTACTTCTAAAAGTATGTGATTTAAAATAAATAAGAAAACTGAAAAAAAAGAAAAAAATTAAAAAACTTTAAAATTCTTCAAAACATCTTTTTAAAATAAGCAGTTGTAAAGGGTGTTTTTTATAAACTATAAACTAAAACTAAATTATAAACTAAACAAAAAGCAACTATCAGCTGTTGAATGGGTGCTCAAATAAAGCAGTGATGCCAACTCAAATTTCTCACACTCTATTAAAAATACCCTGTATTATCGAGCAGTCTTCGCATATAAGGATAGTTTTTTTTTTTCAAATTTGGTCCTGTCGTTTTCTTATTTATTGCAAGTTTTACTTTCTACAACTTTGTGATCCGTTTACGTTCATTATGGTTCTAGGGTTAATCAGCATAAACTCAAGCAGAAAAACCTGCTACCAAACAGTTTATATGTAGCAGCTTTTTATTTCATTAATTTTTCTGAACGAAGAGCTCATCTTTTTGTCAAAATTATCAAAAAAATTTAATTTTCAATAAAAATTATAAAATTTTATTTTGTAAAAATATTTCATAATTTTTATTTATGAATTTAAATAAATTTAAATTTAAAAATATATTATGAAATTTGATTAAAAAGTCAAACTGAACTGAAATATGGTAAATGAAATATCACTCAGTAATGAGAGGGGTTCAGCAGATTTTTGAGCAACAGTTGTGTAGCAAATTGTGTCTGCTGAACGCACCCATTGTTTTGAACCAAGAGCCATTGGATTGTTTCAATAAAAGTGAGGAAATACAATTCTAGATTCGGAAGCCTGAGGGCAAGTGCCTTTAAGTGACCACTTTTGTTAACTACTTTAATGACTTCTTAGTGACAAGTCGCCACTTTTGTAGATTATTGTGGTGATTTCTTGATGACAAGTCATTAATTTGACTACTAGATTGTTGACTTCTTGGTGACACTGTCAATGATTCGTCTACACTTTTTAATATTCTTTGTCAGGTAGACTTAAATTATAGAAATTTACTAGTAAATTTCTGGTTCCACTTGGTCCCATAAGAGCTACGTGATAACTACTTAGTCAATACTATCAATGCCAATCACATGCTTAATGTATATGGCACAAAGCATTGCTTGGCTGTATGCAAAGAGTAGTTAGTACAATTTCACTATCGACATTTCCTGCAGTGTTTATTAATAAAAGGTAAAATATACAAACGAAAAAAAAAAATTTAAAAATCCAAATAATTAAGTTTTAAATGTCACAACATGAAATATTGTAGCTAACGAATTGTAGTCCTAATTAAGTTTCTTTTTTTGAAATTGCAAATTTCACATTGTGGTTGTTGTGGTTTTTCTGTCATGAAGAATTTATTTTAAAAAAATTATATATGTATTTATTTACATCTTGTTGTTGTTGTTACAATTATATTGTACAAAATGAATAAAGTTTAATTACTTATTTCTTTTTAAAAATGTACATATGTGCAGCCATACAAATGTAGGTGTGTATGTGTGTGTGCATGCATGTGGCTTAAAACCACAAACCACCAAAACTAGAAAAAGAAAATTTTCTCTCGTCCTGCTCGTATTTTAATTTAAAGTGGTGAAAGAGTAGAAAAGAATATATGTACTTTAAATATAGTTGTTATTGATACGATACATACATATGCATGTGTGTGTGCACATTAGAACAATTCATGGCAAAATTATTTTCAGTTAGATCAGCTTGCTTGAGTATTTCTGCCTCTTAATATCTTATAAAATTACTTATTTTTAAGAAATATTATATTTAAATTTTGCTTCCATTTAAAGTTTACTTATTGACGCGATTTACACAATTAGGTCCATAATGATTTAAAACCTTCATGCGGACGGTAAGAAATGGTTTCTATCCTTTTGCTGAAGAAAACTTGTCACATTAAGTTAAATTGTTAAACAAAGAGCAGAAATATCATAAATGTCCTTACAGGATATTTTCCGTTACAACACAAAGTAATTAGCAATACATTAATATTTAAGTATATTTAACTGATTTTTACTAAATTTAAGTATCTTAGAATTACTTTGAGTACGAGTTGTGATTAAAAATTTTAATCCAAAATGTGCTTGAACCGATGCCGAAAGGGATTAAACACTTATAAAGCTCCTGACTCTGTTCAACACAAGAAATAAATAGAAATAAAACAGTAAAATTTCCGTTGTTTGATAATTTTTAATCGTTTTTAAAATACAAATGAGACTGGTGCTATCTAAGTCAATGTGTTACAAACATGTAACATGTAAAACTTTGATTATTATTTCAGAATTCATTGTGGTACAAAAATTATTTTAAAGCCTTTTTAAATAACTTTTAAATTATTATTCTAAGGATGTGTGAAGATATATACGCACTGATTTGTACACTTAAAAGATATCACACTTTTCTGAGTTATTAGAATACATTGCAAAACAATTAATAGCCAGTAAAAATGTTTCATTTACTTATGCCGATGGCATTTAAAAAACAAGAGTATTTTAAAGACAGTTAATCTGAAGAGAGTTATCGCTGCAAGCATAATCATTAGTATATAAAGATGTTTAACAACACAACAAGAGCACTGTAAGGGTGGTGATGGCTGAAGAGTTAAGTCTTCTAAATTTTCAACATCTATCTTCTCTACCCTATCCCTCTCCCTGAGTTCCGGCACAGCGCACTGCATAAGTAGGGGCCATCCCCTGAGTGCCGATCCTAATTAAAAAAAAAATCCCTTTGATTTTTGTTATTACAAGGATTTTTTTTAGTTATGTGGGTTGATGAAATATATTGCTATTTATAAAAGAGTACATATTAAATTTATTGTTAGTTCGACCGTTTTGCGTTCTATATGACGATATATATTTATAACCATGACATATATTGAAACTTTTCTTCTTGTATTACTAAATCTATGCAAAAAAATAAAAATAATTATTATGTAAATCTATTTAATCTAAAAACTTAAACCACAAATAATAACTGCAATCCACTTTAGCCACAAGCAAATGCCATTCAAGTGTGTAAAGCCACAGAAATTTTTACTTTTTATGAAATTTTAAAATCAAGCATAGAGTTTGGTTATTATTTTTTTTTAAGTTGAATATTTGAATATCATTTCAGAGTTTCATAGAAAAATGTCACATTCAACAGCAAATCAGTAATTAGCATAATTTTTTTTTTGGCAAAATCAAGTTGTTCACTAGACTGTATTTTGCTTAGAAAATAATAAATAAATAAAGCAGATTTTTAAAAAAATATCTAAATAAATGTCAAGAAGACTTAAGTGCAGGATTTGCAAAAAAAAATATAAGAATATAAAAGTTTTATGAATATTTCATTCGGCATTAAAATAATGTCAGTTTTTCTTTGCCACAAACGGAAATTTGCAACAACAATGGTAACATAAATCCATTTTAGTTTCTACAAAAAAAAAAAAAAAAAAAAAAAGACAGAAGCATTCATTACAAAATATATAATAGCAAATTACATAAATATATATGTTTGTGTGTATAGAAGTTTCCCATGTTATTTTTTACTATGAGAATTGAAGATTTTTTATAAGATTATAAATGGGAAAATTTGTTTATAATCCAATTAATATTTACTTTAAGTCTAGAAAATCGTTTGTACTTGTTCACAAAATTGTAGAATAAGCTTATCATATAAGATTTCCTACAAATTTTTATAAGCTTATTAGCTTTTACTCATGACTTTTTTCATGCTACATTTTACTGAAGCAACAAACTTTCAGTGTATCAAATTTATCGAAAAACCAGAATAAATACTAAAAGCATTAAAAGTACCAGCATTTCATCCTTTTAACCCCACCCCCAAAAGTACACTGTGTGATAATATACAAAAATATGTAAAAATTTTAAGTAGATATCAGTTAAAACCCTTTTTTAACCTCTAAAAAGTATCGTATATTTTAAACTGGGTCATATGCTGTCCTAACAAATTCCTACCAAATTTCTTCTATTGAAGTTAACACAAACAGTCCAACAAACAATTAGTAGAATTCCGCACTACTGTTTGCTACAGAAATTCATGATGTTGATGACTTACCCTGGTTAAAGATCGAACCCAGGTCCTTAGTCTTTGATTGCTTAGTAGTCAACCCGCTAACCACCTCAGCCATCACCCCCCTTACCCGCATATTAGCAAGATTGAGGCATCAAATGTTAACACTTTTAAAATACTTTAGAAAAAGTTTCCGATTACAATACCTTTTACAAATATCACTAGTTATACACTTACATAAGATAACACTTTAACACATATGATTGCTTTGTAAGCATTTTTGACATTTGCCAGAATTTCGAATTATTTGTTAAAGTTTTTAGTCTTATTTTGAATTTATTTCGAAGAGTAAAATATTTTTAAAAAGTGTGGGGCCTGCCTGCAGAAAGAGCGATAAGAAGTGAATTATTTCCTATATCAAGGACAATATTCATATCGATGGATTAATATAGAAAGGTCGTAAATCGGTTTTTTCAAAATCGATTTTTTTTTACATATTCTGGTAGGCAATACTCAAATACAACTCCCTTAAAAAATTCAATTTCCTATGTTGACGAATAACAGATTTACAGTAATTAAAAAAAGCTCTAACTCATTTAAATAAAATTTAATAATTAAAACAGAATTGAATTTTTTGGCTGTTTTAATAAAAATTATTTTTTTTTTTTCAGATTTTATAGAGTTTTTGCCTTCGCCTGTAAAGTATCTAAAGGTTGTGATACGACCTTTCTATATTAGGCCATCGATATACTTTTTCAGTTTTATAAATCCTTCCAATTCTATTGCAACTTATAAGCAGTAAATCATAAAAATAATTTTTTTTTTTTATCTAAATCAATGTATTTACTGATATAAATATATATAAACTCTGATGCAAAAAAATATTGTGCTTTAAGGTTATATTAGTAAGCTTACAATAATGTTACAAATGTAAAATTTTAAACGCACAATTTAAAATAACGATATTTCCGAAGGTGTATTCTATAATAACACGCTTATCTTATAGTATACTACAGACATGTAATATAATTATTAGGATACTCTTTTACATTAAACAATTGTTAATAAGGCCTTCACAATAGTATTTACAACTATTTTCTAAGCTTAAGACTTAAGCTGGGAAGCATAATAAAAAAAAACATTTAAAATTAAATGATGTGTTTAAAAATTTACGAATGTGCAACCTTTTAGATTTTACATAGAAGCATACAAAGTAAAATATGTTGCGTCTATTTGAAACTCTATTATGGCAGTAAGCTAACAAAAGAGTAAAGGGATAACCTATTTCTTGACATTTAAATTTAAAAATTCTACTAAATCTGGGAGTATTCTACTTGCTCTACTATGTAATTTAATGAACACCTTCATGCACATGATTACGACAAAAAACTTGCAGTTAGAATTTTGCTAAGCTTATTTTTCATGTTATTCAATAACAAGAAAATTTAAAAAAATTTCTATACAACAACTAAAAAATGTTTTACTAAAACCGATTTTGTTTAGTTTATCATACACATGAAGATATAAATAAATAGACTCCTTTTAAAGAACCTTTAGCCAACAAAATATCATTTACAGCGCACAAAGGCTAAATAGAATTTGTTATAAAAAAATATAATATTTCTTTATGCATAAAATATCAAAAGAAATAAATTTACAATTTTATGATATAATACTCATATATTAACAACTGGTTGTAAATAGTAATTTTGAACAGATTAGGAAAACATACCACACTTTCATGTATTCGTCTTTTTGTGTCTTGTATACAAGCAACCAACCATTCATAATGAGATAGAACAAAATTTTTTTTATACACGCGCACATACATACATACGTGCGTAAATATCTATGTATTTATTCCAAAGTATAGTCTTATGTTTATTTATACAACATAGTGGTTTTAGGGTATAAGATTTTTGTAACCCAAAGCAAAAGTATATTTTCTTTTTAAATAAATTTTAACTTAAATCCGAATTATTTGTGTACATAGATTCTTTAGGAGAAGTCTTAATAGAAAATTTAGTATATGAATATAATAAAAAGAAAATATATTATTATAACATAACAAAAATTTGTTTGTCCTGTACTGTGTTCTCATATTTGCCAAAGTTAAGAATTTGTGAATGATTATTTTATGTAAATTCGGTTCTAATGAAGATCTTATGTCAAATTGAAGTCGCAAGAATATAAGACTAAAATTTGATTTTAAATTGATGGCCTTTTTGTATTTAAAACTAATGGAGGTGAATTAGTTTAGCAAGCTTATTGCAATTTCGACATAAGGTTTAAAAGAAGCAAATGTAGGAATAATATATATTGTAAATAATAATCGTATTGTTTTGAAATGTTTATATTAATTTTAAGATCTGGCAACGAAAAAATTATATACAGGAATAAATTCATTTTATGTCAGAAAAAAAAGAAAAAATAAAACTTAGTCTGTAAAAAAAAAATACATCAAGAAGTGTGTTTTAATTTCGAAGTTCTTACACAAATAATTTTTATGTGGTTAACACTTATTTCCGTCTCATTTCTAAGCAACCTATAAGATTGGCAAATTATTTCCAAGAATTCTTTCCCATATTAGAAAGGCAAAAAAATTTTGCTAAGCTTACAGGTTGCCTAGAAATGAGATGGAATTGTACCTATCCAGAACTTGGTCCTTATTTTGATTTCAGTACTTTTTACGGCCGAAATATTTTGGGTAGGAACATGGCTTTATTTTCAAATTTGAGTTTTTGTGCGGATCTCACTTCTTTTTTTTAGGTTTTTTTTATAAATATTTATCTCTGCCTATCTGTGTACCCAATTTCAGCTTTCTAGCTATACTGGAAGTTCTCTATATAAAGAAGGGGCACCATAGTCGCCCCAGATAAAAATTGCGCGTTTAAAATTCATTTTCGTTAATTTGGGGAAGAAAAAGAAGGGGAACCGTAGTCCCCCAGGTGAAAAGTGCCCGTTTAAAAATTATTTTTGTTAATTTCCCATCAGGACCTACCTGTGTACGAAATTTAAGCTTTCTAGCTATACTAGAAGTGACCCATAAAAAGAAGGGGCATGATTGTCCCCTCAGATGAAAAGTGCCCTTTAAAAAATCATTTTCGTTAATTTCTCATCAGGACCTACCTGTGTACCCAATTTCAGCTTTCTAGCTATATTGGAAGTGCTCCATACAAAGAAGGGGTATTCTCCCCGGGTGGAAAGTGCCCGTTTTGGGATTTGTGTGGTTAATTTCTCACCAAGACCTACCTGTGTACCGATTTTCAGCTCTCTAGCTATACTGGAAGTGCCCAATAATATTGATGAGTCAGTGAGTGAATATGTTCTAAATTATGGACTTTTCACACCTTAATATCTCGGGAAGCTTTTACGGTAGAACTTTCAAATTAAACCTATAAGGTCACCTCATTCTATTATGATCAAGAGGAGCAAAGTTATCAGGGAGGTAAAAACAGCTCGAATGGTTTCGTGTAAATATACACACTGTGTGGCCGAACTTGGTCTGGCGCACTACCGTGCGTCTCGATTTCGATCTTTTTTAATTTACAGTCTTTAGATTTCGTTTATTTGGTACATCGATTTTACAAAGATAAAGTTATTGATATCCATATGCATTTGCTTTAAATGGTTTTACTAGCAAATCTCACATTAAACTTTTTTATTAACATGAAAAGCTTATTTTACTGACACTCCTAAAAGTATGCATGTTTTTTTTTAATTTTTTACCACAAATTAAGTTAGTAGTAAAATTTATTGTCAATTTAATGTACAATTTTAAAAATGTTTTAATTACAAACAAAATTTTCCTTTTTCGTTTTCTAAAAAAACTCAAGTTAGAGAATTGAAACCACTTTCGATCGGAATTGAGTTCTGTGACATGGCTGATAGAATTTCTGCCAGTTAACTTATTACTTAAGAACTAGTATACATATATAGTTGTTGTTCAAAAATAAAAATTATTATTATAGCGAATATATGTTTGTCGGTAATTGGAAACGCTTTTGTTGTTGAATACGTCTAAATACCCTTTAAATATATTTAATATGCCCCAGAGAAGTCCATGAGTTGATTCACTTTTACTCTCCGCTCATATTTACAGTACTTCTGTTGTGTTGTTAAACATCTTTATATACTAATGATATTAACAAAATCTTGTTTTTTAAGTACCGTCGGCAAAAGTAAATGAAATATTTTTACTGACATTTTATTGTTTTGCACTTTATTCAAATAACTCACAAAAGTTTGCTGTCTTTTAAGTATACAAAACAATGCGTACATATTTTCACACATCTTTAGAATAATAGTTTAAAAGGTATTTAAAAAAAGCTTTAATCTAATTTTGAACCACAATGAACTCTAAATTTATAAGAAATGTGGAAAATGTAAGTGAATTATCAAAAGATTTTTAAAAAGTATTCAAAACAATCATATTGATTCATTGTTTTTTTGATTCAAATGAGTAAAATTTATAATATCAAGAAATTATCATTGATGTGAATCATGCATTGCTATCTTTGGTATATTTAATGTTATGTTTTATCTCCGTATTCATTATAGAAAATATATAGAAATATGCCATTTGAATTGCAATCACGCACATCTCTGATAGACACCAAGGTGTTGTTTCCATAATACAGACAAATGATTCAAGTAGAAAATTTTTAAGGGAATCACTGAAGAAAAGATTGCTATAACATGTGAAACTTTGAGCTACCAATTAAATTGAGCATTTTTTGTTAGAGTTTCTCGCAACTATCTAATTCTCTTACTTAGTAAGACAAAATGCTTTTTGGAGTAACAAAACAATAACGAATTTTCAGAAAGAAATTAATGAAACGTATTATATATTTGAAGAAAAAAAGGAAGCATATAAATATGTACGTAAGTAGGTTAATATTATTTAAAATCAGATTTCCACATAAGAGCAAAATTTAATAATCACTTAACTTTCAGTCACAATGATAATAGTTAAATAAAATTAAACTGAAAATATTTTGGTAATATATATTTTTAAATAGAAATCAAAAAATATGAGCAGCAAGAAGTGGTTAAATCTACTACTACTTTATTTATGTATTAAATATACAACGTCTATTAAATTTAAATTGTAGTTTGCCTTAAAAAAATAAATAAAATTCATGAAACTTTGAAAAATATCATATCAAAGAATTTATATTATTTAAGTTAAACCTTAGCTGGTGCTCCACCTCTATTTCAACTATAGAATTTAGGATAAGCTCTTTATCCTTATATTTGTATACATACATACATATATATGTATGTATGTATTTATATGCATAATAATTTTAAACAATTTACAACAAAAAAAAAGGCGAAACGAAATTTGTAAAAAGGAATGCTATAGAAAAGTTTTTTTTTCGCTTTAAAACAACTCACATAAAATACACAGTTAAACAAAATACACAACAAGAACTTTTATTAATTTTTCGCAAGTTCTATATATGCATGAAAGAACATATATGAATGTATTTATGTATGTGTATGCGTATTGTTAAAAGACTCGACCAGCTTCTATTATAAAGAACTTTTCCAGCTATAAAATTTAAACTTTACCAAGTATTTTTATTGGAGAATAAATAGTTGCAATGATTCGCTACGATTTTAATATAAAGGTATTTTTCACTATCTCATTCTGTATTTGTGTGTGTGTGTTTCTGTTTGTGTGTGTATGTGTGTGTTTGTGAGCTTGGCAATATAAAAGCTAAACCGTGAGGCTCACATACGGTATTCTTGCTTTGTGTATTGTGCTTTAGAATACGACTGATATACATACATACATAAGGGCTTTATATATAAAGGCCCTAACTCATTATATTTTTCCAAATCGCTTACTTATCATATTTCGATAGGTAACTCTTTAAGTTACCGATATAAGAAAAAAAAATCCGAATTAAAAAAAAACAAAATAGTTAGGGCCTTTCTATGTGAAGGTGACGATGTACTCGTTCGTATAAGTACAAAACCGATGCTTTGATTGTCTTCCTAGTTAAAAAAAAACTAATATGGCCAAGACTTTACAATAAAAATAGTTTTCTCTCGTTTGCTTTGCAAAAGTTTTTGTTAGTTCTAAGATTTGAAAAACATCTTAACAATTATTAAAAAAAGTTTAATAAAAAAATCACCTATACTTGCACAAATTTTTTTTATTAATCAAAAGTTTTACACTTATATTTTTTTGTTCATTTTTTCTACTTGCAGTTACAAAATTTGTACGTCTAGGTATTGCTGATAAAAACGAATCACCGCCTTATTTTGATAAATTTCTCTACGAGACTGAAATTGATGAGAGTGCTGAACTGCAAACAACTGTACTCACAGTTAATGCCAAAAATCACAATGAGAGTAAGTAGAGTGATCTTTAAACAATTAATTAGGTTTACACTTTAATCGATAAATCACTAGATTAAGAGATTAAAATCGAGTTGCGGATAATCGGTTAACTGATTAATAGAAATTTTCATAAGATTTTTAACAATTTCTATTTCCGAAATATTCTTTATATGTTTTGGATTAGCAAATTGATATGCTGCACTTTGTGGGTTGCTAACGCCAACTCACCAGAAGATCTTTTTGCATTTTTAAAAAGTGTCCAAATTCATATATTCATTCCTTTTTTAAAGCTTGAAACTTTTCATATATGGTTATAAATCTACTAACGAGCTGTCATTAGCAACCAACAAAGTGAGAAGATTAACTAAACCACATCGAATATATAAATTTTTTTTTAATCAGAAATTTTTATAGTTAAATTAATTTCTATAATAAAAATTTAATATATGTAAGATTGTCAGAAACTTGAACAGAATCCTTTAAAAATATCATTTAGTTAAATATTTTAAGTCTTAATCGATTCCTTTCTTTAGTTTAAATAAAAACGGTGTGAAAAATACTTTTTGGTAATCATACATATTGAAGACATTGAATTTTTTTTATACAATGCCTGCGAACTTTTTTTTGGTTTTCTCTACGTGTATGAAAAGTTTAAATTTAAATTTTCTTAATGTCTCAAAGTTTCAGTTAATTTTGTTCACACAAAAAAATTTTCAATATAATCAACGGTTTCTTCCATTGACCGATCATATCATGTTAGAGATGTGCAAAAATTCCGTAGTTTTCCTTTTATTTCTGAACTTAGGAAAAGTGTTATGTTATGGGGAATAAAATTATTTAAGTTAAATCTTAAATTAATCCCTCGTCAAATCTTAACTTTCCATGAAATAATTTGAAATTTACAGATTGAAAAATTTCTCCCCTGTTTTTAACAAAAACATAATTCTTCTAAATAAAATAGTTTTCCGATTTAGCGAACATTCGATTTGCAGCCCTGCAACTCAAAATCCGTGATGTGATTAATGAAATAGACCAGCCATTTTGCCAAAAAGTGATTAAAAACGTTTATGAAAGGATTGATATCTGTCAGCTTGCTCGTGGCTATAATTTCTCATTCATAATTGCCGAACTTTTCTCTTCGTAATACAATAAAAATTTGAATGATCTTCATAAAAATTTTTTGTTTATTTTGTTTTAGAAAACAAAGTTCTTTATAATCCTAAAATCAAAGGAAAATCTTTTGAGAGAGCTTCAAGAAGATGCAAATAAGAAACCGATATCTAGTCTACAATAGCAATTTCTTAATGTATATGATTGTTGTAATAGTTTTTTTTTTTTTAATTCTGCCGTTTCTCACATTTTTAATGAAATAATTATTTTAATTATTATAATTTTAACAAAACTTTAAACATTTTCTATGTATTTGTTTGAGTTTTGAATAAAACGATTTTCTCTCTTAATTTAGTAGTAGACTACAAGACTACAAGAACAAAAGACAGGATTTTTCCGATTGTGGAAGAAACTTGTAAAAAAATATGGACAAACTTTAAAATTTACATACTTATAACTATTGAAATTTTAAATTTTTTTTATTAAACTCAGATATAATTTATGATATATTTTGTACAAATTATAACTTGAGTATAATTTCCAAGTTTCAAGGAAACTTTTTGCAAACATTGTCATGTTACTAACGTCGCTTTCTTTTTCATGTTTTAACATAAATATTTCACAAAATGTTTTTTTCCTCTTAATAAATTAAGCTAAAACTAAAAAAAAAAAACAATACTCTTTCGTTTTTCAAGAAGGGTAAAACTTTTTAAAATGTCGACTCAAAGTCTAAGTATAATTTTGTGATTCAATAAATTATAATTCAATAAATTATGGAAATATTAAACCACAATTATTAAGGCTATCCAGTAAAAAACTTTCGAAATAATAGCCTAGGTTTTTTGTAATTGCATAAGATAGTAAAGGGCGTTTTTTATAAAGTGACACATGTTTAAATCATAATAAAATAAGGAAATATATATTTTTAATACCAATGAAAGAAAATTTTATGAAATTAATGTTCAAATATAATTTCTGTCAGGTGGCCGCTAAGCCTGCCGCGTAGAAGGCGCAATCTTGAACACCAATTTTCAACAACTTTTCGCAGCATTTGCAATCTTATTTCGCCAAAAACTCTTCGAATGGTGATTTAAAGGTGTTCAATTGTTTGTGGTTTATCGACGTATACAAGTGACTTAAGATAACCCCAAAGAAAATAATCTAATACGGTTAAATGACACGATCTTGGTAGCCTATTAATTGAGCCATTACGTGAAATTATTTTTTCGTCAATAGTTCTGCACAATGAGTTTGACGAATAGAAAGAACAATTATTTTGATTAAAAATTGTAATAATTTGCACGCGTTGCTTTGTCAGATGTTAAATGGGTGCTTAAATAAAGCAGTGTTGCCATCTAAATTAGTGACACTCTATAAAAAACACCCAATATATGCACACAAAAATAATAATTCCTACAAAATTTAAGAATTTAAGAATTACTGTCATTACTTTGAAAGCTAATTTTGTTCAATGCCTGATGATAACAAAAATATGGCAATAAAATTTTAAGATTTTATCATACCAAACCCCTATAATTGGTATTTCTTACAGTTAAAATTTTAAAAAGATATACTCATACGTATTTGAAAATTTTACTAAGCGAGCCCAAGTCCTCTAATGCGTATAAGTAATTTATATCCACACAAAAACATAAATGTGAAAATAAGGCCAAGTTCGTATCCAAAAAGTTTCGGCCGTAAAAAGTAATGAGATCAAAATAAGGACCAAGTTTTTGATAGGTATAATTCCATCTCATTTCTAGGCAACCATAAGCTTGGCAAAATTTTTCAAAGAATTCTTTCCATATTAGAAAGGCAAAAAATTTTTGCCAAGCTTATAGTTTGCCTAGAAATGAGATGGAATTATACCTATCAAAAACTTGGTCCTTATTTTGATCTCATTACTTTTTACGGCCGAAACTTTTTGGATACGAACTTAGCCTTATTTTCACATTTATGTTTTTGTGTGGATCTCACTTCTTTTTTCTAAGTTGTTTTCGTATAAATATTTCAAATTTCAGCTTTCTAGCTATACTGGAAAGGCCCCATACAAATAAGGGCACCCAACACCCCCCAGGTGAAAAGTGCCCGTTAAAAAACATTTTCGTTAATTTCTCATCAGAACCTTCCTGTGTACCAAATTTCAGCTTTCTATCTATACTGGAAGTGCCCCATACAAAGAAGGGGCAGTCAGGTCCCCCCTGGGAGGAAAGTGCCAATATTCAGATTTTTCTGGTTATTTTCTCACCAAGACCTACCTGTGTACCAAATTTCAGCTTTCTAGCTATACTAGAAGT
This sequence comes from Lypha dubia, assembly GCA_947311025.1. Lineage (NCBI taxonomy): Eukaryota > Metazoa > Arthropoda > Insecta > Diptera > Tachinidae > Lypha > Lypha dubia. The sequence continues at coordinate 50,455,126 of OX371261.1, forward strand.
GCCCCATACAAAGAAGGGGCACTCAGGTCCCCCCTGGGAGAAAAGTGCCCGTTTTCAGATTTTTCTGGTTATTTTCTCGCCAAGACCTACCTGTGTACCAAATTTCAGCTTTCTAGCTATACTGGAAATGCCCCATACAAAGAAGGGGCACTCAGGTCCCCCCTGGGAGGAAAGTGCCCGTTTTCAGATTTTTCTGCTTATTTTCTCACCAAGACCTACCTGTGTACCGAATTTCAGCTTTCTAGCTATACTAGAAGTGCCCCATATAAAGAAGGGGCACTAAGGTCCCCCCTGGAAGGAAAGTGCCCGTTTTCAGATTTTTCTGGTTATTTTTTCGCCAAGACCTACCTGTGTACCAAATTTCAGCTTTCTAGCTATACTGGAAATGCCCCATACAAAGAAGGGGCACTCAGGTCCCCCCTGGGAGAAAAGTGCCCGTTTTCAGATTTTTCTGCTTATTTTCTCACCAAGACCTACCTGTGTACCAAATTTCAGCTTTCTATCTATACTGGAAGTGCCCCATACAAAGAAGGGGCAGTCAGGTCCCCCTGGGAGTAAAGTGCCAATATTCAGATTTTCTGGTTATTTTCTCACCAAGACCTACCTGTGTACCAAATTTCAGCTTTCTAGCTATACTAGAAGTGCCCCATACAAAGAAGGGGCACTCAGGTCCCCCCTGGGCGAAAAGTGCCCGTTTTCAGATTTTTCTGCTTATTTTCTCACCAAGACCTACCTGTGTACCGAATTTCAGCTTTCTAGCTATACTAGAAGTGCCCCATATAAAGAAGGGGCACTAAGGTCCCCCCTGGAAGGAAAGTGCCCGTTTTCAGATTTTTCTGGTTATTTTTTCGCCAAGACCTACCTGTGTACCAAATTTCAGCTTTCTAGCTATACTGGAAATGCCCCATACAAAGAAGGGGCACTCAGGTCCCCCCTGGGAGAAAAGTGCCCGTTTTCAGATTTTTCTGCTTATTTTCCCACCAAGACCTACCTGTGTACCAAATTTCAGCTTTCTATCTATACTGGAAGTGCCCCATACAAAGAAGGGGCAGTCAGGTCCCCCTGGGAGTAAAGTGCCAATATTCAGATTTTCTGGTTATTTTCTCACCAAGACCTACCTGTGTACCAAATTTCAGCTTTCTAGCTATACTAGAAGTGCCCCATACAAAGAAGGGGCACTCAGGTCCCCCCTGGGCGAAAAGTGCCCGTTTTCAGATTTTTCTGCTTATTTTCTCACCAAGACCTACCTGTGTACCGAATTTCAGCTTTCTAGCTATACTAGAAGTGCCCCATATAAAGAAGGGGCACTCAGGTCCCCCCTGGAAGGAAAGTGCCCGTTTTCAGATTTTTCTGGTTATTTTATCGCCAAGACCTACCTGTGTACCAAATTTCAGCTTTCTAGCTATACTGGAAATGCCCCATACAAAGAAGGGGCACTCAGGTCCCCCCTGGGAGGAAAGTGCCCGTTTTCAGATTTTTCTGGTTATTTTCTCACCAAGACCTACCTGTGTATCAAATTTCAGCTTTCTAGCTATACTGGAAGTGCCCAATAATATTGATGAGTCAGTGAGTCAGTCAGTGAGTCAGTGAGTATGTACTAAAATATGGACTTTTCACACCTTAATATCTCGGGAAGCTTCTACGGTAAAATTTATCCTGTGAGGTCACCTCTTTGGGGAGAACTTATGTTTCAAGTTTCATTATATTATGATCAAGAGGAGCAAAGTTATGAGGGGGGTAAAAACAGCTCGAACTGTTTCGTGTAAATATACACACTGTGTGGCCGAACTTGGCCTGGCGCACTACCGTGCGCCTAGATAAAGTATGTTTTTGTCGCTAATTAAAATGCAAAATTAAAAAAAGGAACGTTAAATGAACTAATAAATAATTAATGATGATTAAGTTTATATCTCGTAAAATTCTAATAAAACTTATTTTCAATTATCAGCTATTTAATAGAACACTATTGTGATAGAAAGTGGTTTCAATGTCGTAAGTTGCTTTCTGCAGAAAAAAAACACGAAAATTTTATTTTCAATTAAACAACTTTTAACAGCCATGTCACAGAATTCAAGTCCGATCGAAAATACATCCCATTCCGAAAGTTGAGTCTTTAGAACACGAAAATCGAAAATACCTTTAGTAATCAAACAACTTTTCAAAATCAAAATGAAATTGCCAATGAATATTTCTACTAATTTTATTTGCATTAAACAACAAATGACAAGCACACTTTGAGGAGCATCAGTAAAATAAGTTTGTACATGTTAATAAATAAGATTAAATAAGCTTTTCTAGCAAAAACAATTCAAATAAAAGCCTATGAGTGCATAAAACTTTATCAGTGTAAAATCAAAATATAAAATAAACGGAATCTGAAAAATGTAAATAAAAACTATCGGAATAGAATTACGGTTGGAAACTTGCCTACTTTTAGGAGCTTATACTATTTTTCATTATCTTGGCATGCTAATAGAAAACTTGTTAAAGTTTTATAATTGTTTGTAAAAAAAAAAATTTAAAGCAAACGCTTTAATGGAATACAAGTAATGCTGGGAACAAAATTAGGACGAACAACAAATTCGTTGGTAAAAGTTCGTTGCGTAAATGCGTCTTTTGGCGCACAATTGGGAAGATCAAATAACTGCTGTCATAATAATCAAAAAAATTGTGTGAATTTCTTATTACAAATTTGTTTTTATATATACTGGAGCCCCGTTTTGCGTCGATCCTTTTTGCGTCGTTTCGATTTGCATCGCTTTTTAGAATTTGGTTGAACCCGTTTTGCGTCCTTTTAATTCCGATTTGCGTCGCTACATAGTTACTTATGATTGAACTTTTTAACTGAAGTCATAAATAAAAGTCAAGAATTGATCAAATAGCATGCAAAAATGGCAGATCCCCGTTTAATTTCTACTTACATTTTTATACAATATCACTTTTTTATCAAAAATAGAATTTTGCAATTAGAAGAAATTGATCCGATTTGAGTCGTTTCGTTTTGTGCCGCATTTCTCCGGTCCCCATACTTTGTCATTAATAATTATGTATATTTCACTAAAAAGCTCTACATCATAAAAAGAAGCACTTATAAAAGTAAAAATTAACATTATTTACTAATACATTTGAAAACTAAGAAAAAAACAAGGTTACTCTGTACTGATTTGTTCGTCGTTCGTCGCCGTATGAAATAGAAATAAATCTATCAGAGAATTTGTCATGCACGACGAATTTCGTCGACGTCGGTGTTGCGTTCACTTTCATATGCATTCATGTGTTTTATTTTTAAGGACGAATATTCGCTACGAAAATTTCGTCTTTCGTCCCAATTGTGTTGCCAACATAAAAAATAAAAATCATTTCGATAGAAATGTGTGATATACCCGAATATTTAAATGAAAAAAAGACCGCTTATACACCGTTGTAGAGCTAAAAACAATTTGATATAAAATTATAAATTTGTTTATATATCTTTTAATTTTAGCCTCGAATATTCGATACTCGATTACAGGCGGTAACATAGGAAATGCTTTTGGCGTACATAACAGCACAGGCGCTATATTCGTAGTGTCACCCTTAGATTATGAAACAAGACCAAGGGTAAGTACCAGAATATCCATTTAATTATTAATTTGCAAAAAGTCCTTTACAAATAACTAGTTATCGGGAAAATAGTGTTTTTCGTTAATTTTTTTAGCAAAATATTTAATATTTTTTGCGGTATTTTGTATTTTTAAATTTAAAACTTTTCATGTAAACTTTTGACATAAAAAAACTAAAAAAAATTTTCGGAAATTTGTCTGGAAAGAGATTGTGAGATCAAAGTAAATAATGCAGAGCATTTTTCAAATTTCCAAGCTTTAATCTAAAATCCAATAAACGTTACCGTACGTATCCGCCACCCTGTTTAAATGTAATAAAACAAAATGCATTTAAATCTAAATAATTTTGAAAATCGTTTATAAAGAAGGAAAATCACGAAAAAAAAATCAACTTACATTGAATAAAACCACTAACAGCTGAAACAAAAAAAAAATAATTTTACAAAGGACTATTCACACTACGGTTTTGTGGTCACAAAAAATAAATGGAAAAAATTGGATGTCTGCCAAACTGGCGGATAACATTTTTTTTTAGTTATTAATATATTTTTTATTCAGAAAACACCTTTTAGTGTCTATGCAAATACCAACACTACGAAATAAGCAATAAAACTCCAATATTCTCTTATTTATTTTTATTTTTTGTTTAGTTTTGTTGCTTGTCAACAACATGTTTAGTTTTTTTATTTCATATTTGCTGCACTTTGAAAAATAATAAAAATCACATCATTCGTAATTCAGAACAGAATATTTGTGCTAAAATGTAGCAAATAAATAAAATAGAGTATAAATTAAAAATATATAAAAGCTTCTTTCTTTGAAGCAATATTTTTGAATGCTACACTGCAGTGCACTGTGAACACTTATATAAGGAAAAGTGTAATAGATCTAGGCGCCAGGCCAAGTTCGGCCACACAGTGTGTATATTTACACGAAACCATTCGAGTTGTTTTTACCCCCCCCCCCCCCCCCCCTCTCTCTTCTCTTTTAAATTTGGTCCTCTTGATCGTAATATAATGAAACTTGAAACAGAGGTGACCTCACAGGTTAAATTTGAAAGTTCTACCATAAAAGCTTCCCGAGATATTAAGGTGTGAAAAGTCCATATTTTAGTACATATTCACTGACTCACTGACTCATCAATATTATTGGGCACTTCCAGTAAAGCTATAGAGCTGAAACTTAATACACAGGTAGGTCTTGGTGAGAAAATAACTAGAAAAATCTGAAAACGGGCACTTTCCGACCGGGGGGACTAGGGTTCCCCTTCTTTGTATGGGGCACTTCCAGTATAGCTAGAAAGCTGAAATTTGGTGCACAGGTAGGTCCTGATAAGAAATTAACGAAAATAATTTTAAAACCGGTACTTTTCATCTGGTGCGACTATGGTGCCCCTTCTTTGTATAGGACACTTCTAGTTTAGCTAGAAAGCTGAAATTATCTACACAGGTAGGCCACGATAAGCAATACGAGTACATATAAATATTTATACGAAAACAACTTAGAAAAGAGAAGTGAGATCCGCACAAAAACATAAATGTGAAAATTAGGCCAAGTTCCTATCCAAAAAATTTCGGCCGTAAAAAGTACTGAGATTAAAATAAGGACCAAGTTCTTGATAGGTACTATTCCATCTCATTTATAGGCAACCTAAAAGCTTCGTGGAAAAATTTTGCCAAGCTTACAGGTTGCCTAGAAATGAGATGGAATAGTACCTATCAAGAACTTGGTCCTTATTTTGATCTCAGTACTTTTTACGGCCGAAATTTTTTGGATAGGAACTTGGCCTTATTTTCACACTTATGTTTTTGTGCGGATTTGATTCACACATTTATGTTGAAAGTAATAGGAAACGTTTTTATAATTGTAAAAGAATTGCTTAACTGTCTTGGTCTTTTGGTTTAGTTTGCTTTGAAATTTCATTATGAATCGGCTTACACCAGAGCAACTCGTGCAAATTATTGAACTTTTTAATTAAAATAAATGTTCTATTCGTCAAACTCATCGTATAGCGAGAGCTACAATTGTTTTACTCAAAGAAACTTTTGATGAATAAATAGTTTCACGTAATGGCCCAATTAATTGGCCACCAAGATCGTGTGATTTAACGGTATTAGATTATTTTCTTAGGGGTTCTGCTAAGTCACATGTTTACGTCGATAAACCACAAAAAATTGAACACTTAGAAATCAACATTTGAAGATTTATCGGCGAAATACGGCCGCAAATGCTGCGAAAAGTTGTTGAAAATTGAGGTTTCAGATTGCGCGTACTACGCGCCATCCGTGGCGGCCACATAGCAGAAATCATATTTAAACATTAAAGAATTTCATAAAATTTTCTTTCCAATAAAGCCCGTTTTATTGATATTAAAAACATATTTCCTTGTTTTATTATGATTCAAACTAGTGTTTCTCTATAAAAAAAAAACACCCTTTACTTTACCAATAAGACAAAGTTTAATTGCATTATATTAAGAGTACAATTAAAAGCTCTACATATTGTTCCTTAATCCAGTGCCATAAAACTTCTGCTTAAAACAGTAGACTTTCACTAATTTGAAACAAGTTTGAAAATTGTTTGCCTTCTCTATAATTTGTTGCCATTTTAATAAGTTCTTTCATATAATTGCGATTGGATTCAATGCTGGTCACGTCACTGTTCTGTACAGACAGTTTGTATTTCGGCATTTAAGCCACTGCTCCTTTCGGAATTGCACAATGTTGACTTTAACAGAATAAGAGATAATATATATGGGAATTGTAAACTGAAAAATTGATTTAAATACAACTTTAAACATCCAAAACAAAAGAGTCAGACTTGATAATGCATGTCTTGGTGGTCTTCTTTTTAACTGACCCCGAAAAAAAGAAGGAGATTATTAATTCAAAGTGCATTTTCCTTAATGTTGAACCTCAAAAACTGTCTCATTCATAAACCGATTTTCCAAATTGTTTTCTTTTTTCTTTTGTTTTGTCCAAATTGTTCGCAGTTTGGTCACATTTTTTTTTTTTAATCGGGAGCAAGTTGTTCGCACTCTCCATCCAAAATATGCATTATTTTGTAGTCTCACAATCACTAGTTGAAATATATTTTTGTTAAAATTTTATCAAAATGAATTCTATATTTAAGTGATTTAACACTATTTTAAGGATCTGATAAAAAAAATAAAAGACATTTGAGCAAAGCTGGATATGTAAATTTATTTGGACTTTTACAAGTGCGATCTTATGACAACTTTAAAAAAAAGAGATAAAAATTCATGTTTGCAAACTGATTCAATGTGTATTAATTAAAGAGATAACATTTGCATTCTCTATTTATTTAATTTCTTGCACCTGGCATCAAAAAAATGTATGGGAATCACAGCATCAAATACTCCATCGGACTTAGAACAATTTGCATAAAACGTATTTTGTTTTTTTTTTTTAGTTTTTCTCAACAACAAACAATGAAAAATATTTCTGAATATTTATGGAGAAGTTTACTTTGCAAAAAAAAAAGAGCACTATGCAAAAAGCATATAACTGTAAAGCAACTTTTATGCAGATTATGCAATAAACTTTTTAAATACACAACTATTCAGGAGCAAAAGTATTAAAAATCCTTACCAAGTTGTAAAATGTAAATAAAATAAATGCTTTGAAAATAATACAAAAGAGAAAACTAAATCCAAAGAAAGTTCGAATTATTTAAAATTATTCTAAATTTTAGTGTTGTTTTTCACAAAGATTTTTTTAAATGTACATATTTTAGTTTAAGTATATGAAGGTTAATTTAACTACCTGGCCCACGATGTCGTACGACATCGATTGCTGGATTTCTGGACATAAATATAACTAAATTAAATTTTGCTGATAACCGCTTTTAATTACTTTCTATTTGTTTACTGTCTCAAAAGCTAAACAAATAAATAAAATGGATGGTAAGAAGATCACAAAGCAGTTGATTTTCGATTACAGATTCAGCATTATCGATTGATCGGCATCGTGGGCAAGCCTTAATTTAACTAACAAACATTCAATCCCAAAATTTAAGTCGACGCAATTTAGCAGTTCAGAGACCACCATGTAAAACACCTAACATTCGTTGTAAAAGTTGTTGAAACTCATTTATGTTGAAGATTAGTGGTTATTATGAAAAAATGGTGATGTATAGTGATATTCGACTCCATAAAAATTGTGATCCTTGAAGTGGAATATTCATATAAATTACGATTTTTTAATAATAACCAACAACTTGATTCTAAATGAGTTTCATCAATTTTTACTACGACTGTTAAGTGATTATCGGTGGTCTGTGAACTGCAAATGTGGTTTGACTTAAATGTTTGGTTTGAATCTTTGCTAGTTTCTGCTAAAGTCAAAAATATAACACGCAGCACATTCTCTGTGACTGCCCGGCGGTAACGAATCGCATAAAAAGTTTTCTTTGAGGTATCTTGATGACTATAAATTAGATTTATCATCTCTTTCTGTACTGCACAAAATATCCTTCCTGTCGCGGTGACTATGTCCTCACTTAATAAGAATCACAATCGTTGCGAGTTAAATTAAAATTTATTTTTACAAACATCTTTTTATTTATTAGAATGTTTATTTAAGCAATAGGTCTTTTGATTTAATATATATATATATATTGTTGTTTATATTTATATTTATTTTCGATATTTCGCTAACAATTTGTTAGCATCTTCAGGAAAATTTTATAAATATTTTAAATATTAAATAAATAAATATTAAATAAATATTTTAAATATTTTATAAATAAACAACAATATATATATATATTAAATCAAAAGACCTATTGCTTAAATAAACATTCTAATAAATATAAAGAAAAGGTCAAATAAAATAGAATATAAACATCTTTTTATTTTAGTATTAATTTTTATTTTCTCCTCCTTTGCTTTTAGTATGAATTACGCTTGGAAGCTTCACGTAATCGTAAAACAAATTTTACCACCGTTCTTATAAATGTGCGGGATGTTAATGATAATCCACCGACATTTGATCGTCAAACATATCGTACACAAATAACCGAAGAAGATGATCGTAGTTTACCAAAACGTATTTTGCAGGTAAGATTTTTTTATATTCTGTTAAATGTGAAAAATTAGAATTAATTTACTTGTGCCCTTTTCGGAATTACTCATTCAATTAGCACTTGCTGCTGAAACAAATACAGTTTGTTGCATACTGAGTTCAAATTTCCATATAATTTATTTGACTGTATTTATTTATTTATTTATAAAAATTAACTTATATGTAATTAAAATTATAAGATAACAAAACGGAGAGCTTTAGCAACATCGGCCTTTACCTCTTCGAGTTTATTCAAGTCTTGTTACAAAAAAAATTTAGTTTTAATTCGCTCTTTTTTAAAAATAATTTTTAAGGATTTCTTCTTTTTTTATTTTTAAGGTAACTGCCACCGATGGTGATGTAGATAGACCTATAAATATTGTATATTTTCTCACCGGTCAGGGTATTGATCCTGACAATTTAGCTAATAGTAAATTTGATATAAATCGCACAACGGGTGATATATTTGTTTTAAAGGTAAGCTGGTCGTATTTATTAACTGCAAGAGAATGATCATAAAAATAGTTCGTTCTATATAAAAATAAAATTTGTTTTATAATTCTTTATTTTATAGCCCCTTGATCGTGATCAGCCAAATGGCCGGCCACAATGGCGTTTTACCGTCTTCGCACAAGATGAAGGTGGCGAAGGCCTTGTTGGCTATGCCGATATACAAGTTAATCTTAAAGATATCAACGACAATACACCACAATTTCCTCAGGGTTTATATTATGGTAATGTAACGGAAAATGGAACGTCCGGTTCGGCAGTGATGACTATGTCAGCCATTGACTATGATGATCCAAATGAGGGTACACATTCAAAACTTATATATTCGATAGAGAAAAATGTGATTGAAGAAGAAACAGGAGTGCCGATATTCGAAATTGAGCCCGAAACGGGTGTTATAAGAGCAGCTGTCTGCTGTCTTGATCGAGAGAGAACACCAGACTATTCTATACAAGTTGTTGCCATGGATGGTGGTGGCTTGAAAGGTACTGGAACTGCTTCGATAAGAGTTAAAGATTTAAATGACATGCCACCGATGTTTACCAAAGAAGAATGGCTGACAGAGATAGACGAAACAAATGGTACATATATTCCAGATTCGCCCATACTAACGGTTACAGTGCATGATGAAGATGAAACGAATGATTTTCATTATAAGGTGGTGCCCAATAGTGGTTTGGGCTCTGATAAATTTGCAATGGTACGTAATACTGATGGTACTGGTTCCTTAAAAATCATAAAACCTTTGGACTATGAAGATCCTATGCAGAGTGGTGGCTTTCGTTTTCGCATACAAGTTAATGATAAGGGTGCGAACGATAGTGATAAATATCATGTGGCCTATTCCTGGGTAGCTGTTAGATTACGTGATGTCAATGATAATTCACCGCTCTTTGAAAGAGACAATGTAGAGATGTCGATATATGAAGACACTAAAGTTGGCACCATTTTGGAACAGCTTAAAGCTAACGATGCCGATCAAAGTGGCAAAAGTAAAGTCAGTTATAAACTATTGCGGGCCACTAATCGTAAACGTCAATTTGCTATTAGCAATAAGGGGGCAATTAGTATACAACGATCATTGGACCGTGAAACGAATGAAAGACATCAGTTGAAAATTTTAGCTATTGATGATGGTGTCATACCTCGTACGTCGACAGCTGTTTTAACCATAATCGTTAAAGATATTAACGATAATGCTCCTGTATTTAAAAAGGACTACCGTCCTGTTTTATCGGAAAATGTAAGCCCTCGTAAATTTTTTCAAGTTGAAGCTAAAGATGCTGACGACCGGTCGCGTGGCAATGGCGGACCATTTACCATGCGTATGGATCCTATGGCCAGTGATGTAATAAAATCGAGTTTTAAACTTGACTACGATAGAAGTGAGTTAAAATGTTTAATTTTTGCTTAGCTGCAATCTTGAGTTTAATTTTGATCACGTAACACAGAACAACTCACCGTCAATTAATTGTCTTTCCCAATTTGTGTGCTTGCTGTTTTCACATGACGAACAAGTGATTTTTCAGTTTTTTTAGTGCTTTTTATACAAATTTTCCACTAAAATCACTTGTTCGTTAGGCAAATTCAGCAAATTAGTGTTTAATTAAAGCAAATTTATGTGAGTTTTAAAATAAATTATAAAATTTCTTTTCAAAGCTTTTCGAGATTGAACAACTTTTTGGCATGCTGCGGCAAAATTTCTATTTAAATGCGTTTATTTTTTGCAACCAATTTAATATGATTCGTAGAAAATATAGTTTTGACAAAATGTCTTCCAACAAAATCCTGAAAATCGCTTCTTATGCAATTCGTTATTCGGTGAAACAACAAACAGAAGTTATTTATGTAAACTTTTATTTAATGATGATTTTTTTCCCATTAAAAAGGATATTATTTATATTTAATTGTGCTGTAAATGCAGCAAGGATTATATCAGAAAATAATCTAGTAGTAATTAAATGATATTTAATTTACACATTTTCCAATTCACAAAACAATTGAAATAATTTAAGCAATAAAATATACATACTCGTATTTACTCTACACGAATATCAAACAAAGCAGTAATATCTTCCTTACAAAAGCATAAACGAGTAGAATTCTTTCGCATGCAGTTACAGTTGAAAGTTTTTGCGAAATCGGTTGCTTTTTGTGTAAAAAAAAATCCTAAAACGAATGTCTAATGACACAAAAATTGTATTTTCCTTCACAGTCTCTTCTTTAATTGCAAAAAAAAAACAAGGATAAGTCTATTTCCTACATCCTTATACTGCTTGCACAGTCTCTCTTGCATGTTTCACTGTTGTTTTCTTGTGTGTGTTTGTTTCGAAATAATCCTCTTTAAATGCAGAAAAAAGTCTATCAATCATTTGTTAAATATTTCCAATAAAATTTTTCCATTTCGCTAATTATTTCTTTTTCAAATTTAACTTGTGCGGTGATATTGTAAATGCATTTGATTTCGTTTGTGTAGCAATTTCATAATCACGTTTAAATAAAAACTTATGTATGTATATCGTTTGCAGTTAATTAAGTAAAAATATAATTGCTAACAAAAATCAATCATTTTAAAAGATAAATTCAAAAAGAAACGCATATCTGTCAAAAACGGAAATAATTATTGATAGTAATCAATAAAGGAAACAAAGCTTATTAAACATATCATCAAACGTAAATGAAATAAATTAATAATTTAATAAAAATATTAATCAAATCAATTTTTCCAAAGCCATTTCGAAACCAAGTGGCAGGAACAACAATATTTTACTAAATGATTTTTCCTAAGAAGACAACATTTAAAATGAATTGTTTATTTAATAATCGTTTAGCATTAATTATTTAATTTAATTACCAGGGAAACCGGAAATATGCCCATAAAAACGTTTTGTAGGCGCAGTAAACATGTAGAAATAATTAAAAAATAATCTCTTAAAATTACAAAAAGTATGAAAGAGCATAAAAATCATTTCGGTTTTTTTTTTCTTTTGTATAATATTCGTTTCTAATAACACAAATTAAATTTGTAGAACTCGATTACTCGATTATTACATTCGTCTATTTTCCATTAACTGCAAATAAGTGAAAAGTCTCGAAAAAATGGTGTTGTTAAAACCGAAATTACCAATGAGTTAAAAATTATTAAAGCCGTGAATAAAAAGTTCCAAATGTGCGTTTCAGTCTGAAATAAGCAAAAATATGAAATAAAAATGTCCCCCATTAAACAATGAATATAGCAAAATGGTGAATTTCCAAACCATTAAAATGGAAAAAATCTTATGTTGGGTCGCATTATGGATGACAACCGAACCTCAATTGCGTTTGCCAGTTCCTGATAATTGTATTACGGATATCAACTGGGAACTGAGAGCAACCAGTTTCAGTTGCTATTTAGTGCTTTTCTGGCAACCACAACAAAGTTCGGTTGTCATCCATAATAGACGAGACATTAATTAATAATAAAGAAGATAATATTATAATAATTTTTAAAGCTTTAGGTCGTTTTTTATATAAAAATGTTTTAATTGTTTTTTTCGATATTTCGCCATACCGTTTTTTGTTTTCTTCAGGAGAAATTGATTTTAATTCTAATTTTATAATAATTTGAATGAACATCAATCAAAATATTGAAAAATATTTGTCAATTGAAAATAGTTTTTTTTTTCGAAACAGAAAGGGTATTATTGATTTAATTGTTATAAATTTGTCCCTTGTTGATTTGAATTTATTAACACATCTTCTAATTTGGTTGTTTTTCTTGAAATTGTTGTAATTTATTTTATTTTGGAATCTTCCGTGCTCTAATTATCAATAATTTTCTATTTTTCTTGACCTTTTTAATTTTAAAGGTATAATAATTTTTAAAGCTTTAGGTCGTTTTTTATATAAAATTTTTTTAATTTTTATGAATAAGATATTAAACACTTAATTGCAGCTAATTGCAGCTAGTGAGGTCTAAGCGATCAAAAATTTCAATGGTGTGATAAGTTTTTAGGAGCTTCTAGATATTTAATTTCCATAAAAATAATTTAAATAAAATCTAATTATTACAACTTTCAATCCTGAATAATTAATTTTGATTTGGATAAAATAACCTTAAAATTGGAATAAAAATTCACAAAATAATTGTGAAAAGAAAATCCTTAATATTAATTAAAAACTTTTAAATCTGTAAACATGTATATTCGGTATAAATTGGAAGAAATTTGGACAATATTTAGAAATTTGGAGAAATATTAATGACTGTTAGTATAAAATAAATGAGAAATTATTATTATTAGGATTAAGTTCAGTTTTATTGAATTAACGACAATTAAAGTTACTATGAGTTTTTTATTTTTGAAAAACATTACCATATGTAATCAGACTAGCGGAATATATCAGTATACCGATTTCAAGATTACACCTCTCATCAGCGTTCCTTTTTTTACATTTTGTGTAAAGTGGAAAGAATATCAACTATTTAACCAAGTTTTTAACAGAAATAGAATACGAGAGTTATTATAATTCCTTTTTATGCCATTTTTACATATTGAAACAATTTTTGGTTAGTACGAAATTCTCCATGTCTGATTGCTTGCTATCAAGTGGTTAGCGCGTTGACTACTAAGCAAACAAAGACGTGGGGACTGGGTTCAAACCCTGGCCAGAGCAAGTCAATCAACATCATTAATTTCTGTAATGTACATTAGTGAGACATTGATTGTGAGACAGCGATTGATGCTATCCAAGCTAATCTACACAACATCGCCCTCCTTCGTCCGTTAGCAGAAACAGCGGCGAAGTAAAACAATTAATAAAATGCCTGCCAATACAGCTTAACAAAGTTAATGCGTCTACCTAACACCGGAGGCGCCTCAACACTGCTATAAAAATTAACATAACGCGCAAAGCAGAGTTGTAAAAGAGTTAAGCCTTCGTCATTTTCAACATCTATCTTCTCTACTCTATCCCTCTCTCTGAGTTCCGGCACAATGCACTGCATACGTAGGGGTCATCCCCTGAGTGCTGGTCCTAATTAAAAAAAAAAAAAAAAAAAAAAAAAAAATTGTCCGTTATATTAAAAATAGTCTACTTTGCAATTTTATCGTATTGTTAATTCATCATTAATTCAATAAAACTGAACTTAAGCCTAATAATTTCTCATTTATACATTAATATTGTTCAAATAATAATTACGTTTATTCGTAACAATAATATAAAAAGTTAGTATAAAATTTTAAATTTGTAATAAAATTGAAGACAAAAAATATATTTTTCTTTTCGCTATAAAAAAATTGGAAACAACTGATTTCACCCTAATATTTTTGAAAATCGTGTTTTCATCAGATACATAAAGACTCAGAAATCTCTTCTGACCATTTTTGCAAAAATTTTCGTATCAATATGCATGTATCGTATGCATGCATGTCTGTTTGTGTACATAAAACTCTTGATAATTTGCAAATAGTTTAACCGATCGAAATTATATTGGCGACATTCTAAAGACATTGAAATCAGCTAGATGCCTCTAAGATAATAAAACATTTCGGTTTGAAAACTTTTAAGAAAAAAATACTATTTAAATAAATTTTAAACTACTGGGCGGATTAAATTCAAAATATAATCAACTCTTAAACTCAAACAATAACAATGACAGCAAAAAGTTTGATTAAAATCGATCGATTCGAAAAAAGCATTTAAAATTCATAACTAAAAAAATTATTTTTTTACTTAGTTTTCAAAATACATCTCCATATTTTTGAGTTTAAAAAACTTAAGGCGCAAAATCGGAGCAATTCTTAAAGAGATATCATTTCTTTTTAATTCGATTTTGAAGATACGAACACATATTTTAAACTTAAAAGTCGTGGTCAGTTGCCAAAAATTTTATATAATTGCTGTGATTAGTGGAAAGCTGAAATGAGCCGCAAGGCAAATCGCATTTCATTTTCTTTTTTTTTTTTTTTTTTTTGAGAATTTTTTGTTAAAGTATACATTAATGTTTTAAAAAATTTAAAAATATCCAAGGAAAAACAAACATTCCACAAAAACTATAACGAAATCGTCCTAAAAATGTGCTGAAATGCGAAATATGTGAAAATTTCCATAAATAAATCCGTAAAATTAATTTAAAATTGCGAAAAAAAAAATAATTTTGAAACGATAATGAAAAATATTTAAAATCTGTTTTAGTTTGGTTCTTTTTCCCAAAACACTATATTTGGAAAAGTCATAGTTTTCTATTGGATTGGTTTCAATTCCGTACTTGTATTCCGATTTTTTTTTTTTTTTTTTTTTTTTATTAACAGTTTTCAGATTCCGTTTATTTTGTATTAAGATTTTGCTGTCGTAAAGTTTTATATACCCATCTGCGTTTCTTTAAATTGTTTTTACTTTAAAAGCTCACAAAGAGTTTTTTATTAACATGTAAGGTTTATGGTAAAAAATTTTGGCACGCTCCTAAATAAAATAAATTTGCATTTTTTCAGTTTCCCTCTTAATTACACTTGACTGAGTGCATGAATATCAAAAATAATTTCCATATTAATTTTATTGGAAAACTTTAATGCAACTAATTGACACCATTGAGTTTTTCTCTATATATTTCACAAATACATTTTCATACCAATAAGCAATAATATTATAACCTACATTTAACTATTTAATTTATTTAAAAGTACATTTAAGAAAATTGCAGCTATTTTTATGCATAAAAAACGCAAATTCATATTAAAAGTTTAACTAACAATTTATTATACACATTTTTCAAATTTCTTTTTTATCCTATCTTCAACTTTTATCTTTATGACTTCGATATTTGGATGAAAATTATGGCACAAAATGAATGCGGCTGCGGAAAAATCATTTTATTATAAAAAAAAACACAAAATATCCATTTTAATACATTTGGCAATCAACGAAATTAACTTATTAAAATGGCAATTCAAATAAAAAAAAAATACACACTCCCTTCCTTCCACTTTGAATGTTTGATTGGCATTACGATGATTGTGGGGCACCACACTATTTTTTATACATTTTATTTTTATTTGTTAACTAATAAATATATAAAATAAACGAATAAAAAATGCCAGGAGCTGATAATGGCAACGGTGTTGCGATAATCTCTTCTTTGCGACCCTTCGACCGTGAAGAACAAAAATCCTACCTCATACCCATCGAAATAAAAGATAATGGCACACCAGCCATGACCGGTACTTCAACGTTAACTGTAATTATTGCCGATGTAAATGATAATAAAATGTTGCCAGGCAGCAAAGAAGTTCTAGTTTACAATTATCAAGGTCAGTCTTATGACACGCCCATTGGCAGGGTTTATGTTCACGATCCAGACGATTGGGATGTGGTGGACAAAAAATACTATTGGGAACAACAGGAACATCAACGTTTTAAATTGGACACTGATACGGGTATAGTTTCAATGAAATCTGGTACACGTAGAGGTCGTTACAATCTGCGCTTTAAAGTTTATGATCGTGAACATGGGCAAGTGGATGTACCCTCAAATATGACAGTAATAGTAAGAGATATAACCCAAGAAGCAGTGCAGCAGGCAGGTTCCATGCGGCTGCAAGGCATAACAGATGAAGATTTTGTACGTACTTGGGACTTTAGGCAACACAAACAAGTACGTTCAAGACTGGACAAGTTTCGTGATAAGCTAGCAGAGTTACTGTACACCGAACGTGATATGGTGGATGTTTTTAGTGTCCAGTCGAAAAGAGATGGTGTGACAGATGTCCATTTTGCTGCTCGCTCTGCCAATCAACAGCCCTACTTTAAAGCCGTCAGGCTAAATGGTGTGATATTAATGCAACGTGATGAAATCGAAAAGGAACTTAGCCTCAATATTAGCATGGTGGGAATAGATGAGTGCCTAATGGAGCAGCAGGCTAAATGCGAGTCATCGTGTTTCACTCGTAGAGAAATCAACAGGCTTCCTTATACAGTCAATGTTAACAAAACTGCCTTGGTAGGTGTTAGACTAGACATAACTGCCGAATGTTTTTGTAGGGCACGCAACTACAGCAAAGAACATTATTGTCGGACGCATGCCTGCTATAATGGTGGTCGTTGTGTGGAAACACGCAATGGTCCACGTTGTGTAGCCTGTCCCATAGGCTACAATGGGCCGCGATGTCAACAAAATACTCGCAGTTTTAAAGGTAACGGCTGGTCATGGTATCCGCCTTTGCAGCTCTGTGCAGACTCTCATTTGAGTTTAGAGTTTATAACCAAAGAAGCAGATGGTTTGATAATGTACAATGGACCCATAGTGCCTCCAAAAGCTGAAGAGATAGTGCTAAGTGATTTTATTGCCATCGAACTGGATCAGGGATATCCACGTCTTTTGGTAGATTTTGGTTCAGGAACTTTGGAATTGAGAGTTAAAACGAAAAAACCTTTAAGTGATGGTGTCTGGCATAGACTTGATATTTTTTGGAATACTGAACAGATACGAATAGTTGTGGACTTTTGTAGATCGGCTGAAATCTACGAAATGGAAGATGGCTCTGCACCAGAATTCGATGATAATTCATGTCAGTCTCAAGGCGTTATACCACCTTTTAATGAGGCTCTTAATTTGAACACACCTTTACAATTGGGCGGTCTTTATAGGCAACATTTTGATCAGACGGTTTTCCATTGGCATTATGCTTTTACCTCGAAGGGATTCGATGGTTGTATACGAAATGTTGTACACAACTCCGAACACTATGATTTAGCCTTTCCAGCTTTGGCTCGCAACAGCTATCCCGGCTGTCCTCAAACCGATGAAATGTGTTTGAAAACGGATCACACTGCGAGATGTTGGGAACAAGGTAACTGTGTGGCCAGCTTAGTACAGGCCAAATGTTATTGTCAGCCTGGCTGGATGGGATCGATGTGCAATATACCTACCATACCGACAACGTTCAAAACTCAAAGTTATGTAAAATTTGCCTTATCATTTGAGCCCGATCGTTTTTCTACACAATTACAATTACGTTTTCGCACAAGAGAATTGCAGGGTGAAATATTTCGAGTATCTGATCAACATCATCGTGAATACGCCATATTGGAAATAAATCAAGGACATTTACAATTTCGTTTCAATCTAAACTCTTTGAGGGTGGAGGAACATCAACTTGCCCTCACCACCATAACTGTTAATGATGGCCAATGGCATGTGGTAAAGTTAAGTCGTTACGGGTCAGCTGCCCTCATTGAACTTGATGGTGGTGAGGGCAGACGTTATAATGAAACATTTGATTATCATGGACATCAATGGTTGACAATTGACAAACAGGAGGGTGTGTACGCCGGTGGCAAGGCAGAATATACTGGCGTTAAGACATTTGAAGTTTTTGGTGACTTTCAACGTTCCTGCCTTGATGATATCAGGTAATTGGTGATTTGTGTGTTTTATTTAGGGTTAAATTTAATAGTTTGTTTTTTTTATAAGTTATAGAAACTACTCGTTTATACATAAATTATTTGAACTTTTCTCATGAACTACTTTTTAAAAAAAAAACTAAACTTTTGCCTAATTAATGATTCAACAAACTTAAAGGCTTCTAATCATGTCGCAGAATTTAAGTGTGTGCATGTTTGTGCAAGTTTTTGTACTTAAGAACAATTTTGTATAGTTTCCTGATAGGAGTGTGTACGTTTTCTTATGAACTTTTTAATTTTCCTTATGTTTCAGCTTAAGTTGTATGATAGATATTATGTCGTATCACTTCTTTTATTTAATCTGTTAATGGTTTAATACTTTAAGAAAGTTTAGTAAAAGTTAAACAGTTTTTTTCAGATTGTGACCGAAATTTTACGCCATGAACTAATTTTATAAATGATCAAATATAATTGTTACTTAGGGATATAATACTGAAAAGTGATGAAAAAATAGTTCAAAATATTTAAAAATTCAAGATTTTGCCCGATTTATTTCTTTAAAATCTATTTACCACAACAAAGGACAACAACAAATTTTGTGATAATAAAATAAAGTTATAAAAATTTATTTGATATGAAAAGCAAATTCTAGATATAGATTTTTACAATAAAATTACGACAACTTTTTTATCATTTTCTTATAGATTGGATGGCAAACATTTGCCCCTTCCACCTTCAATGAATGGTACACAGTGGGGACAGGCAACAATGGCTAGAAACCTAGAACGTAACTGCCCCTCAAATCGTCCTTGTTCAAATATCATCTGTCCAGATCCTTTTGATTGTGTCGATTTATGGAATGAATATGAATGCACGTAAGTATGAAATTTTTTTTTTTCTTTGGTCAGCAAAATACAGATAAAACTTGCATAAATTTCTAGAAATGAATGGAGTCTGACATAAACATGACATGCATCACTTTATAGTATACAATTTAAAAATAAATGAAAAATATAGCACTGCTGAAGAAAACATAAAAATTAGATAAGAATACCAGCAAAGTAAAAGTATTTAGAATTTAAAAAGATGAAGGACATTTTGTTAAGCGATTGAAGTTATTTTAAGGGAAAATATGCTGTAAATTAGTTTTAGTTCAAGACTTACTTATTTCAAGAAATTAACAGTTTTAATGTAAGAAATTCCAAAATATTCGTTCTTATGTGAAATGGCTGGTAAGATGGTGAAATGTGTAGTAGTTTTTTTAAAAGGCTTTCCACACCACTTATTCAAGACAAATACATCTACCTTTCAATAAGTAGCCCCGGTTGTTTCAGTGCTGTTCTGGTATAAAAATTCCGGTGTCACCACATGGACGGTCAGGAAAGTTACATAAAAGCACAAGGAAGTGTAATTTACAGAAATAACGGCAATCAGAATTGCTTAGCAAGGTTACAAACCACATAGTTCAGAACTCCACAATTATATGAATGCATTCTTTCTAGGGACTAGGCACGGCAGATGGTGTTCCATTACAAAATTTTTACTAAATTTTGGACAAACACTAATCTAGTTTTTAGTAAATATTTTCTTGTAATTATAAAAAATTTCTTGCGAAAGACGAAAATTTTATACCCAAACATCAGGGAAAATTTTTCCGCCATTTGACAACCATTTTGAACTCAAATTAACTAAAATTTCCAAAATTTTCGCCATAAAAGGGTGGGTAAATTTGAGGTTAGGAGTAAATTAACTGTCATATGATGAAATGTCAAGAATTGAGCTGTCATCTTTTGACATTTATTTTGGAAAAAGTTGGGAAACTTAAACTACGAAACGCTACACTCTTGAACAATGAATTTTAATTGTAAGCATTAGAATTTTCCCGGTCGCGTAATTTCTCGATTAGTCTATATCAATTGGCCGCCTCGTTCTTGGAATTAAACGCCGCTGGATTATTTTCGATGGATCCATTTGAAAGAGTGGGGTTTCTTGAACAAACCAAAAACAACAGACGCTCTGAAAGATGAGATTCAGCGCTACATTGGCGAGATTAGCAAAGCTTCGTTGCAAAATGTGGTTCAAAATTTTGTAAAAAAAGCGGACGTCTGTCGACGTGCTAGAGGTGGACATTCTCATATTCTTTTATTCATTTTAATAGTTCTACTTTACATGGGTATAAATAAAACTAAAATTGTCAAAGAAAAAGTGAATTTTGAAGCCGATTTACTTTCTAACTTCAAAATTTGCCCACCCTCTATTTATATTTTTTTTTTTGTGTAAGAATTCAGTTTTGTTGAGAAAAACAGCAATTCTACACGAAGCTTATTAAAGAAAGCACTATTCATGTTGAAGACAGTTGCTACAACATTTTCCATATCGGTTAGTGTTTTTGTCGCAGAATCCATGTAATACTAGAAAATTCCCAATAAGCAGCAAACTAACGATGCCAAGTATTTTAAATAATTATATTGAATTAAATAAATATTTAAAAAAAAATTTTTACTCTAATCAAAAATACTTTAAGTATTAAATGAACATCTTACATCCCATTTTCTAATTTTGATTGGAATACAATATTTCATCTTTGATGCAATGTGTGTCTGTATGTGCACCATAAAATCATTAACATCAAACAATAATAAAAACCACACTAACCAACTCATACTCATAAGCAGCTGTTTCCTCTTTATTATTATAGCATCTAGAATAGATATTGTGTTTCAAGTATTGTTGTTTGAAGAACTTAGAGAACATTAAGAGCAGAAACATTATGAGCAACAGAATGGAAAATATACTGCCGGTAAGTCACGGCAATAAACAGGAAAATGCATTTTTTTATCATTATTTATGTCAGAGTAGACAAGAGATTTTTTCTTAAATGAATAAAATATAGCTTATTTATTTTTATAATATGTAAAAGTTTGTCAAAAGGAATAACAAATTATTAGTTATGAAAGATTGACTATAAGAAAGTTACGTTCAGCCATTAAAATAAGTACTCGTATGTATGTATGTAAGTATGTATGCCATACCCTCATGTATGTATGTATGAGTAGCGTCATTATATATTTTAATATCTTTAAAGAAATGTATATAATATTTTATTTATAACAGGATGATGTGTGTGATTATTTTTTCTCTAAGCAAAAAAGGGACAGTGCAATATGGAAAATTGTTCTTTGCTCTTTTTTGCGCTCATACCCAAGCAGCAAATCTAGCTCTAAATGCGCATTGCTCTTTCACTTTAGAATAAAATACTATAAAAAGGAATTATATATAATTTTCATTGACAATAAAAATATTGAGTTAAGTTTAACTTTGAATTGCACCAGAATATGTTTGCTCAAAAATAATGGCAACACACAGTGAGTAGTTTTAGATAAAAATAATGCTCTTTGCGCATTTCCATCTTTTTAAGACTCATGTTAGAGTTGCACAATCTGCAATAACCGAAAAGAGTGAGCGAATGCGCACTCAGTGTTCACGCAGCCTACAAACACTAAATATTGATGAGTTGTTTTTATATTGTATTATTCCGAAGAAGCTCTTGAAAAAAAAAAATTTTAATAACAGCATTCATTTTAAACTTATTATTATGTCTCCCCACCCCTTAATGTTCCGTCGGTGAAGACAGTGTTTTCAAAACACGCGAAAATATACATAAAAAACTTTAGTTGCACCCAAACCCACTCGCGCGCAATATTCTAAATTATATAGGGCACACCAGGTTGAGAAGGGGGGATACTCTTACTCTCAGCCGTACACGAGAGATGTAAATCAACAAAAATCAACCGTTGAAATTAAAAATTTTGTTTAGCATTTAACATTTTATATTATTTAAGATATATAAGATTTAAGATTTGAACAACTTATTGATGTTTCAATCTATAATTGAAGATTCAATAAATAATAAAATTATCAAACAAAAATGTTTCCCCTCCCAAAAAAAAATGAAGTAAAATCTTGGAAAGAAATTTTACTTAATTTGAATTTCAAGTGGTTGTAATATAGCGTCAATGCCGTTTTTTTTTTTGCAGCAATTCTTGCAAAATGTTCCGTGATGTTCGAGTATATTATTTTCGTCTTTCGCAGGAAATTTTTCATAAGCATAACAAAAGATTTACTAAAAATTAGATCAGTGTGTACACAAAAATAATAAACATTTCGAAGTGTAGGGCCATCTTCCGAGCCAAGATAAGAACAATGTTTTCATATAGTTCTGGAGATCCTAGCTATGTGGATTGTAACCTTGCTAAGCACGTCTCATTACCGTGTTTTCTCCTGTATACAGCACTTTCCTGAGCGTCAATGCAGTCACTCCAAACTTTTAATATCAGGAGAGCGCTGGAACGTCTCCGGGCTACTTTTTTTTACAAGTAGAATGTGTAGTTTAGAATGTGGGATGCTGATTTCCTTTTAATAAAACTCTATTCTATAAGTCTATTTGGATTCGAACCGGAGTATTTCTTTTTAGTCGAAAGCACTCTAACCATAGCAACAATATACCTTGCTACTTCTCATATAAGAACTAATCACGTAAATTCCTACATTAACAATATTTATTTCTTGCAACTAGTATCTCAACGGTTGTAAGGGAATATCAGGTGATATTAGCTTACAAACCTGCTTACGTATGGCATGATATTTGTTCGCGATGTCCCATCCCACTTTGGAGCATTTTGTTTTAAGTGCTTATTTCAGAGCAGTGAGTATGAAGTAAATTCATGGAACGAAAACAATATCAACTTAATTATATATATTTTATTTTTTATTGCATCATCCAAACATTCGTACTGTCGCCTTATTATGTTCGTTACACCTCGTAATAATATAAATAAAAATACGTTAATTCAGCATTGGCAAGAGCTACATACCCTAATAACAAGGGTCACAGTAAAATGTGAATTTTCCTAATATATGGAGTAAAAACAACAAAAACGTTAAATTACAAAGTAGAATACTTTGAAGATAACTGACTATGAGTTTGTGTTGATTATTAGTAATTTCCAATGGGGAATTTCGTACTAATCAAAGTTGCTTGCAATGTGTAAAAATAGAATAAAAAATGAATTAAATTAATTCTCGTATTCTATTTCTGTTGAAAACTTGGTTAAATAGTTGATATTCTTCTCAATTAGTATCCACTTTACGAAAATTGTAAAGATGGATAATTGAACGCTGATGAGAGGTGTAGCGGCCTTGAAATCGGTACTGATACGTTCTGCTATTGATTGCATATAAATAATTTTCAACATAAAAAAAAACACTTAGTAATTTTGAATTTTCATTAATTCAATAAAACTGAACTTGAGCCTAAATAATTTAACTTCTCATTGTTAATTTTACGAACTATAAAGTTTTCCAATAGGGATGATATGATTTTGAAGTGACGTTTCAGCCAGGATCTGTTATTTGTTTTTTATTGTATTCAGTAGTGTCTACTGGAGAGATATACGCAGGAACAACGCTGCTGATTTTGCCTTTTAACAACTTGAAAACGATAACGATTTTTTAAGAAAATCATCTTCTCCGATGAGGCTCACTTTCATCTCAGTGTTGCGGTAAATAAACAAAACTGTCGATTCTGGTGTAAAGAAAAATTATTCATGAAAAACCATTACATTCACCTAAATTGAAAGATTGGTGCGGTTTTTGTTCTGGTGGAATCATCTGTCTGTACTTCTTTCGCAATGAAGCTGGTAACACCGTTACTGTCAATGGAGAGCGGTATAGATCGATGATAACGCACTTTTTATGGCCGAGATTGGAGGAAATTGATTTTTACAACATTTGGTTCCAACAAGACGGGGCTACGTGCCACACAGCAAATGCAACAATTGAATTATTGCGAGAAAAATTTGAAGATTCGATTATTTCAAGAAATCGTGATATTGAATTTCCTCCAAGAAGTTGTGATTTAACACCATTAGACTATTTCTTGTGGGGTTAATTAAAGTCATTGGTCTTTCAAAATAAACCGGACTCTCATCAAGCTTTACAAGTCAATATTGAACGTTCCCTTGATTACATACGACTTGATTAAATGGAAAAAGTTCTCGAAAATTTGGTTCATCGAATTCGTTCCTCCAGAAGAAGTCGTGGAGGCCATTTGAATGACGTTTTATTTAGAACTTAATTGTATCGATTTTACTTCACATTAAATAAAAATCTTTTGAATTTCCTTAACAATAAGGTTTTTTTTTAAATAAATCATATAACTCTTATTGGTAAACCTTTTTTTTTGTTTCATGCCAAAGAAACTTTAATTGATTTAAAAAATATTATAAATTTTTATAGAATTTTATTAAAAGTTAAAAATTCTTTCAAACTATTTTGAAAAAAATTTCTCACTTAAATTTAAATGTCCCTTGTTTTGACTGAATGCATCCCTTATATTTTAAATATTTTATTTTTGGGATTTCATTGTCCTTTAAGTCAACACTTTTGTCATTTCGTCCATCTTATGCAGCTTTGAAATTGACCCTAATAATATTTCATTTGTTTTTTCTTTTTTTATTTTACAGGTGCAGTGAAGGACGTGTTATGTCTTCCGATACAAAAGGATGTGTTGATCGTAATGAGTGCCTGGAATTGCCGTGCCTGAATGGTGCAACTTGTATAAATCTAGAGCCACGTTTGCGTTATCGTTGCATATGTCCCGAAGGTTATTGGGGTGAAAATTGTGAGCTGGTTCAAGAGGGTCAACGGCTAAAGTTAAGCATGGGTGCTTTAGGTGCCATTTTCGTGTGTCTTATTATAATTTTATGTAAGAATTAGTAATGTATTTATTTTATAGTGCGAGAAGTAGGTGGCAAACATAAGAAGAACTTAGAAAAACTAAATATTTATTTGAACACTAGATGCCCCTGCAAACTTCGTTTTGCGACTACACCACCACGTGATGACAGTTTTATTTTTTCGTAAATCTTCGAGTAGCAATACTGAGAATAAAATCACTGTTCATTTTGATATACAGATTCAATAAATATATTGATTACTGACTTATTTAAATTAACAGATCCGCAGATGTAGTTTGAGATCGTTCATCTCAGTGCAATTGGTTTTGAGATGATCGTTGGTCTTCCAATTAAGAACAATTAAGATATGAAATGTAAAGTGAGTAGAAAGGTCCTATTTTCCAGCGTAAGGGTTGTCATTTTATTATGCATCATTTTGCTACCGCCAAATTAATGGAAGTTATTAATAAACATTAAAAAAAGGAGAAAACAAATTAGAAAGTATTAGGACACCAGTGAAAATTTCAACAGTTATCTTGGCATCAGTTTTACAATTTACAGAAAAAGATATCCGCTCCTTGTTAGGATAAAAGAACCTTTCTATTTCTTCTACCATCTGCGTAGAGCCAAAGGATACAGGAAATATTTTTTCAAATTTCCATAAAATCAACTATTTTAATCAAACATTAATTGGGCCGTATTTCAAAGTTAGAACTCATTTAAATGAGTTTATTTTTCTCATAAATGACATTAATATTCGTGTTTGCCTTCTGCTGTGGTTCTTTGATTTATGACAAAACTTTTATTAGCGTCATTCGCCTCTGAACCATAAAATAATTAATTTTCAACCAAAATTTAACTCATTATTCTTTTTTTTTTTTTGCTTCTTCTTTTATTTTGTTTGTTTGAGCAGTTTTAGCAATAATCTTTGCACTGTACAATCGTAAACGTAAAACAAGAAATAAAAAACGTAATGGCCCAGAAAAAGATGTACGTGAAACAGTAATAAACTATGATGACGAGGGTGGTGGTGAAGATGATATGACAGCATTTGATATAACACCTCTGCAAATACCAATAGGACAGGTTGGAAATATGCCACCTGATATTGCTGCCTGCAAGGTGCCAATAATATGTAAGTATGTAATTTTGTAAGACACAAAATCCTTAACAATTGAGTCAACATCAACATCAACATGTTGATTGCGGCATAGGAACAAAACATACTTACAATTCATTTACGAGTAAGTCGAGAAAAATAACAAGAGCACGTAAAATATTAAAAATTACCAATTTGTATTTTTCTCATAAACACATGCAGGCAATTTTCTAATTGTTTAGAGTTTAATTTAGCAAAACCAATTTTTGTTATTAATACTAATTTATATGATTTTCTTGGTTTTTCCAATCATTAACTTTATAGATCCTGTTGTTACCTTAATGCCAGGACAAGAACTAAATGTTGGCATTTTAATGGAAGAACGTAAAAAGCGTTGCGACAAAGATACAAATGCACCACCGTTTGATGATTTGAGAAATTTTACATTTGAAGGTAGTGGTAGTATTGCTGAATCATTAAGCTCATTGGCATCAGGTGAGTTGTAGTATTTAGAAAATTTTTAGGAGTAAATTTAAAGAAATACCCAGCAAAAACTTGTTGTGCAATGTTGTGCAATTATTATTAAGAAACAACATTATTTTCAACATAAACTGCATACCATTTGGCTAACTTTAAAGCCGTTAAATCAATTACTTTATAAAATAAAAAGAAGTCATTTATTCCTTTTTTTTTTGGTATTATATTTGTATATATTTCCATCATATAAATATATATATTGATTTTTTAAATAACATAACATTTTATACTTGGTATGGCATGTCCTTGATTAATTACAAAAAGTTCGTAGTTTAAACTGAAGTGATGGCAGTTTGTGATATGGGCCTTCTCTAAAAAAAAAAGTATTTGCAAGAAATGCCACTTAAAAGTAGAAATTAGTTTAATTGGACAAAATCATCAGGACAAAAACCTGTTGCTGTGTTGCCTTGTTGTTGACAATATAATCATTCTCATATACACACATGTATTCTAATTTTGAGAGATGGTAGTCGGTAGCCTGCTGTGGCGATGCATGTGTTTAATGCATTAAAACGGATTTTGCATTGAGGCACTTAAAATCTCTTTATTCCACTTAGGGTTTCTCAAGGACAAGTTCCGGCACTTCTCACTTAACTCTCACATTGGTCTTATGCCCCATATGCTGTCTTTGTCACTTGCTATTTGTTTATTCCAGTCAATTAGTAAAAATTTCAGCAATTATGGTGCACTGGAGTTGGTTTTGGAAACATGTCATATTAAATAAATATTTGTTCCACTTATTCAATTCTAAAATAGTTTTTAATGCCAACTTACAATATCGACATAATTATCCTCACAAGATTTCAAATTCCTCAAAATATCTCAGAACTAATATTTCCTTTTTTGGGAGGTTCCGCACCCACATGTCCAGGTCCATACGTTCTTTTCTTGAACACAGTTCGGTATAAAAATACTCAAGCAAAACTTATATTTTCTTATTCCATTTGTTATAAAAATATTAAAAAAAACATATACCAGTATATATATAAATATGGGAGATGCCACGCCCACTCATTTATTTCTAACCCCTTTTTAAAGAGCAATGCACAAAGCCAACGGAGTAGCTAAGAAATTTGAAATAATCTACCACATATGTTCCCAAAATACATTAAAATAAATGTGTAAGAGGTCACACGCCCACTTAAAAAAAACTATTTTAAATAGAGCACACAAAAAAGTTTAAATCCGCATAAGTTCTGTAAATATCGTAAAATAAAACGTTCTCCTTGATTCAGGTGCCACGCCCACAATTTTTTTATGCCTTTTTTATTTAATCTTCGCACCAAATCAACGATATAACTCCTACACAATTTCAGTTTAATTATCAAAAGATGACTTTATTTGTTTTATTATCAGAATATCACTTGACCTCTTTTTAATACTTTGTTTTTTAAAGTATAATAAAAGGAGCTACGCCTAGTCTATAAGGGAAGTTCCACGCCCAACTTAAATATATATAAAACCAACTATCAAAACTTCCTTTTCGACTTTCGCAGCTATGAAACATTCCACAAGAATTGGTTCTCTTGTTAAGGTGACGACAGCATTCAAACGAACAAACAAAAATAAATAGATCGATAGTAGATTACAAGAATTAAAGATATCAGATTTTTAAATTAAAGAGTATAAAACAGTTTCTTTCGAAATGGAATGCTTCAAAAAAAAAATAAAATATGTTTATAAAAACTTTTAAGACTTATTAAAAGTATTTTGTGTTGTTCTTATCTTAATATTATACGAGTACATACCTCTACCAACAAAGTAATAATGTTTTCTTTTAATATCTTTAACGAGGATTCATGGGGCAGCAATTCCTTTAAGATAATTAAAGCAAAACGTATTTGAATAAAACTTAAATAACCTTTTTTTCTTGTTTATATTTCTTTTTTTTTTTTTGTTCTTTAAGGAACTGATGATGAGAATCAAGACTTTAATTACTTGGAAACGTGGGGTCCACGTTTTAATGCCCTGGCAGCGTTATACCTACAAGACAAGACGAAAACAACAATGACAACAGCAGCAACAGTGGAGGCTTCAAGTGGTGTATTATAAAACTAAATTAAAATTTAGTTTATATTTTGTAAATATATGAAAATTAAAAATAAATAATTGTAAATTTAAAAATGAAAAGTTAAAGCGAACTAAAAGATACACAAAATTAAGTCATCTGTTTGTGTGTTTGTGTCTTCACGAGAACTTAGAAGTAAAATTAAGTTGCAGTTTCCACAAGACGGACAAATGATTTGAGCGTAAAATTTTGTATGAAAATCCATGAGTTTTTTTTTAGTTATTTCCATATAAATTTAACTCTCCAATCATTCGTTTATCATGTGGAAACAGTACCTAAATCTAAAAAAAAAAAACAAAAAACTAAATACCTACATACATAAAATCAAAATGACGAGATAGAGAAAATAAGAAAACAGGACAAAATTAATATAAAAAAAATTTTTACATTTAGCTAGTAAAATAATATAAAGAACAGATGCAGACTTTTTACTTACAATTATAGAAGAAAATGACTACAACAAAACTGAAGAAGAAAAAAACGTACATAAATAAGCCTGAAGCTGCAACGAAAAAAAAAGGCAAAAGATAAGAAAAAAATATATGGAAAAAAGGCACTTCGAATGAAATGCATAAAAAAACATGGATTTGTAATTACACAAAATGTAAAAATATAATAGTATGAGTTAAACACGCACACACACATATATACAAGCGTGGACGATTTTACATCAGACAATTTTACAAAAGTTCCCTCCAAATTAAAGCAAATGAAGAAATAATACAGTCAGTAAAAAAGTATTAAGAACAAAAAAGAAAATCAGAGCATCAGGAAGTCTAAAGGACGGACAATCTTTAGACGAAAAAATATCAGTCAAATATTATTGTCGGGCCGAATATACAAACTGAGTATAGAAATTCGGCAAAAGGACACCTAAAATTTTTAGTCGAACATCATACCAGAGACGGACAACGGGTATTAAACTTTCGAGTGCATGCAATCATTTTTTGTGATTCAAATAATAACTAGAAACACACTAGATCATTTTAAATAATCAGTTTTAAACTCTTGATCAAGATAGTTTGTCATTATTGGAATTTTAGTAACTGCATCCCACCCTTTACCAATTCTATTTATATTTGAATGTCATCGAAACTGCAGAAACATGTATCCCTTTCAAAATATAATTTAGTCCAAAACAATAAAATTTACTTTAAATCTAATTTTATACAAAATTCACATCAGCTTAAAGTGTTTCCACTCAATTGTTAGTTTTTATCTTTATCTTCGGTGGTTCTGTTTTGGTTAAAAACTAATCAATTGATGTTCGATGTTTGAGTTCGATCTCAATAGAGTGTGTTCGGCAGAGACCAGAGCCGAATCGGCTATTAGCCGGCTTAGCCAGCCGCCGAAGATTTTCGATAGCAGCCGACGATGAAAAGTATTCGGAGTAAGTCTCAGGTGTTCGGTCAGACACTTATTATCACATTAGACTTGATTGCCGTGGCGGCCCTGTTGATTCTAGTGTAAGAGAAATAACTACTGAAAATTACAAAATCATATTGCCAGCAGCAATTTAAAGGAATGAACTATTTAATTTAGAACGGTAAAAAAGCAAATTTGGAAATGATAGAGCGATTTGAAAACTTTTGTTTACTTTCCTTCAATTACAATAAACTACAAATTTTGAGAAATATTACAAAGTATAGAAAAAAAAACCTAAAAGTCCTTTGCAAAAAAATTCTGATATATATCGAACTCAAAACGTTATCATGTTGACGTCTATAGTTTTACTAGAATGTATTAAATCTACATGACCAATAAACAAATGGTTTTGTAAGTGAAAAAGATTTTCGATATCTGTAGTTCATGGTTGCTATCATTTTTCCTAATTCTTGAGAATCCCAATATTCAACTTGATTGTAGATTCCATTCCTGTAAGTCTCTGTTTTTTTTTTTTTTTCTAAAACAAACTAGTTTTAAAAAAAGGCATCTGAGTTGTTGATGAGCGCAGAAATTGTGTTGGCAGTAACAACCACATTTACAAACATATTAAATAAATCCATCATCTACTACATTTCTTTTCGCCTCCAACATTTCTTTTCTTTTCTACTTCCTGACTAAAAGGCTGAGAATTGAAAAAACAAAAATATAAACCAAAAAAAAAAAAACACCACATACAACTTTTGTAAAAATAAAATATCTGTAAATAATTTGTAAATAGTTAGCAAATTAAGTTAATTTTTATTAAAGCTATTATTACTTAAAGTTCTTAAGAGTTTATAATTAGTTAAAATTTATAATAAACCGTTATGATTTACAACAAAAGCAAACGAATAAAATTAGTAAAATTATAATAATACAAATAATAATAAATAAAAATTTGCATTTATTACAACTTTTTCAACATAAAAATTGTACAATATACATAATTATAATAGTCTCTAGGAGAAAAAGAATATGTAAGTGAAAACTAGAACAACAAAAATAATATTGAAAATATTATTATTATTATAATTTATGTAAAATATAATTACAAATGAATACAACATATAATTATAAATAATTAAACGAAATTTAAGAAATCGACTTAAGAAATAGTTAAAAATTTATAATTTTGTTGACGTTATATATTAAGTAATCATTAATCGAATTGGGTAATTTCCTTTTTCTTTTTTAGTTTTAAATGTTTTAAACATGAAAAAATTCTAACCAAAATCATTGAAAAGAAAAATATGCAAAAAAATACAAAGAAATAAATATAATTTTGAATTATTAAAACCAACCATCAAATGACTTCTTTAAAACGGATAATATATATATATATAGATATTTATGTATGTATATAACTAACGGTAAGTTCTTAATTAAGCCTAGAATATCATAATTATTTTATATCACAAACGTCACACTTCTTCGAATCGACTACGGCTATATTCAAAAGGACGCAAAAGTTTATCTGAACACGAAAAATGTTCAAAGCTTAGTGTTTTCATTTATTTTTAATGTTTTAATAAATTAAAACAAAGAAATATTTTTTTAAAAAAATTTAATCATAAACAAAAATATCACAGAACTCCTTCATTCGCCTTATTAATAAAATATAACAAAAAAAACAATGAAAAAGGATAACATAAAAACATAGAATTCATCTACCGCGTTCAACCACATTCAACCACATTTAACCGACCGTAACCAGTAATCGATTTCCCAAGTGTTTATTTGCCCTTAAACATAAAAATTATTTTAAAAATTGACGATTTTCCGCCTCTGCTGGATGTAGAGTACATGCCGAAAATAATAAAAAAAAAAATTTGGCCTTTTGTGGTATATGAACCAAAAAGAGAACGTGTTAAAATTTAACAAAAAATAATTTTTTTTTTTTTGTAAAATCCTGTTAACCTCAGATTTTCGAAAACTGTAGTTTAAATTTTTTTTTTCTTTTTTTTTAATTAGGACCAGCACTCAGGGGATGACCCCCACGTTTGCAGTGCACTGTGCCGCAACTCAGGGAGAGGGATAGGGTAGATAAGATAGCTATTGAAAATTTAGAAGAATTAACTCTTTCACAACTCTGCTTTGAGCGTTATGTTAATTTTTAAGGCAGTGTTGAGGCGCCTCCGGTGTTAAGTATACGCATTAACTTTGTTAAGCTGTATTAGCACGCATTTTATTAATTTTTTTACTTCGTCCATGTTTTTGCTAACCGACGAAGGAGGGTGATGTTGTGTACATTAGCTTGGATAACATCAATCGGTGTCGGAACAGGTTTTTAGTGACCAGTGGTATGCCTTCATCACTTAAATAGTCCGAAAACAATTAATACAATGTCTCACTAATGTACATTAGAGAAATTAATGATGTTGATTGACTTGCTCTGCCCAGGGTTTGAACCCAGGCCCCAAGTCATTGTTTGCTTAGTAGTCAACGCGCTAACCACTTCAGCTAACACCATCGTCAAAATTAAAAATATATGAGGCAATTTTTTTATTTGGAGATGAATATTATCAACTATTATTGGAGAAGTAGAGTTTCGAGGGCCATATGACTAAAACTTGACTCCGAGAAATATGAACTACAATTGGCAAATACCAGAAACTTAAATAGGTGCTTTGACTTGTTGTTGCTTGGTTAAATCCGAAAATTGTAGTCCCAATTTCTGTAGGATGTGCCGGGATTAAAAGAAGCTAGAAACAATTGAGTATATCTCCTCAATGTATCAATACCAAAGATGATGCGTTAACCCTGATACATCACCCCTAAATCATTCCACTTGTGCTCGTCAACCCTGTGGAATTCAGCACTGACTCATCCGCCCTGGTCATGATAAGCCTTTTTGCAACACCCCTGCTCCATCATACCTTATTTTATCACTCTGATGCGTCACTACGGATCTGCCAACCTTCATTGCTGTTCCCTGATCCGTCTTGCCTTGTTATCACTGATTATTCACCGGTGATCCGCCTTCCTGGATTCGCCATCCCCACCATATTACTACTGATGCGTCACCCTTCGTCCAACTCTGTGTCGTTACAATTGGCGTTGGCAACGCTGGGTCACCTTTGAGTCGACTCCCCTGATTCTCCAACCCCTATCGTTCAACTATGAGTCGTAGGATCTTATTTTCATCCCTTATTGTCATCACTAATTCGTTATTCCTAACTCGTCACGGTTGATTAGCTCCACCTGACTGGTCAGTTCACCTCTGACTCATCACCTTCATCGCCTCTGTCTCTTTTCTCATGACCGTTGATACGTCATATCTTACTTATCAGCCTTGAATCGTCACTTTTGATCCTCACCTCGCGGTCACCCATGATTTGTCAACCACTAAATCGTCTTTCCTAAGCCCTAAATCAGAGTTTTTAAACAATTAAAAAATTATTATCTTTTTAGAATAGGCTGTTTCATTAAAATTCTTTTGCATAAATAGTTTGATGTTTTTTGGAAATATGTATGTAAGTATATCAAGTTTTTTTTTCGACGACGAAAACTTCGAGATGATTAAACGCATAAAATACAACATTTGAGTGAATTGTAAGCAAAAATGATACCACAAAAAGTTCTTATAAAATTTATCAGTTCAATGAATTATAATTAAATGTATAAAGGCAAATTTTCTTTTTATATCAAAATGCATTTTTTGTATAGCACACATTAATTTAAACAGTATATATGTATGTAGATGTGTTAAAATAACTCACACTTTGCCATTTTTTGTTTTTAATTTTATTATTTAAAGCTCACAATAAAATTTTACAAAATTATTTTAACACATAGAAAATTCATAAAACAGCTTATGAGCTTATTTGGTTTAATCAAAATATATTTCCATTACAATAGACTGACTGCATTTTGGTAATTTTATTTGGATTTTTACAATTGAATACTAATATTTGAATAAATTTCTAATTTACATTAAAACTATACATTCATATTGTTATGGTAGAAAGTTATTAAATGAATTTCATATTCATTTGTGCATATGAATATCGAAAATGTTCGCACATTTAATACATTTTTTGTTTGTGGTTAAAAATTTTGCATAAAGCAAGTGAAATTATTGCAGTGGTGGTTATGAATATAATAAGAACAACATAATATTAGAACATTATAAACATACATACATATGTATTCATCTTTGTTTGTAAAACTGAAGCTGAAAAAGAGCGTGCCAACTAATTTGATATCAATAGAAACATAATTTTTTTTTCATTTCATTGTTTTGATTCTCAAATCTCAAAAACAAAATAATGAAAAACTTCATCAAGAATTTTAATTAAATGTTTAATTTTATTTATGCTGAAGAAAGGCGCTTTTTATACAATTTCAATAATTTGAGTGGTAATTGATTTCTCCACCAAAAAAAACCTTTAAAAAATCTATCATGTTTTTCTGCATAAAATTGTTTAAAACTGTTGAGTTCGTATAAATTTTTGCCAGTAAGAGGTTAAGCTCGGTCTGCTCAACTGAGCTAAATATATATTACTGGCGATTACTGGCATTGAGATATTAACTTTTATCGCGTTTGCAGTCGTTTCCGAGCATTCGCAGAATACATTATTATTGCGTTATTTTTGAACTTCTTGGTTTTAAGCTATTGCATAGCTTCCTATCGCGGGCTTTGAGGCGACCGAATCAAGAAATTTTGAAAAGTTTGTTTCTTAAGAATTTTGTTTATGAAACGAAAAAACCTGGAATTTGTTTTTGAAACGAAAAAACCTGTCATTTGTTTTTGAAACGAGAAAACCTGACACTAAGTTTGTTTCTTAAGAGTCTAAACACAATGTTTGCGGTGCGATTTCTCGTTGCGGGAGAGAAAAGTTAACACATAATACAACGGCAGACGACGACGGTAACACATTTACATTTTTATTTATTTATATGTGCATACATTCAAACATACATCAAAATCATGTTTTTTGTTTACTATAATGTTGTGAACACCGCCAATTATTCAAAAACTATGGCAACATCAGAAAGAGTATCAAAAATTGAGAGAATAAAGAAAGTAAAAATAAAATAGATTTTAATTTTATGCCGTTCCGCATCCCGGTTTTTTACTTAAAAAACGTATGAAAAACCGCACCACAATAAATTATCGCTACATTGTGTTCAGACTCTAAGTCTTTTGTTTTTTGAAGTGAAAACTTCTTTTTTGTATAGTCTCTGTATAATGACTATACAGTGTTGCCGCTTTGAAAATTTTTTTAATTTCCAGTGTTGTCACTTTTCCCGGGAAATTTTCCTAGAAATTTTTCTGGGATTTCTGAGTTTTTGAGGGGATTTTTATATATGTATAATATATGTACATTGTATATAAAATAAAGTCGTGTTAGTTACACTATTTATAACGAAGAACGGCTGAACTGATTGGGCTAAAAATTGGTGGGCAGGTAGCTTAGAACCAGAAGAAGGACATAGGATACTAAGGTAAGGCACTTTTTACCTGGGGGGACTAGGGTGCCCCTTCTTTGTATGGGTCACTTCCACTATAGCTAGAAAGCTGAAATTTAAATTAAAATTGCATAAGTTGATAAAAAATGCTATGCAATAGCTTTACCGCGGCAGTACCCGAGTGCCACACGTCTTTTTGTAATACTTATACCGTAAATTATAGTATAAAATAGGTAGGTAAGTATGTATTTTTTAGATATATTTTTTACACCTTCCAGTGTTACTCTATAAGTTTCTTTAGTAATTTTTTGATACATTCAGCTGAATAACGATTTTTTTATACCTGAAGACGCACGACATTTTTTATAAAGAAAACTGTCGGAATTGATTCGAAAAACAAGCATTTTTTTATTAAAATGCTTATCCAGGTTATTGGAGAAGTCATTCTTAATATTTGGAAAAAGTTTTCAATACAAACACGAACTCTTTGATCAATTATTATTTGAGTTCAATTTTCCGATATCTATACTAATATTATAAAGAGGAAAGATTTGATTTTTTGTTTGTTTGCTTGTTTGTTTGGAATGAATAGGCTCCGAAACTACTGAACCGATTTAAAAAATTATTTCACCGTTGGCAAGCTACACTATTCTCGAGTGACATAGGCTATATAAAGTTTTGATTGGACAAAGGGGTGTGGCACCGCCCATATAACCCAAAAATTTAAATCGCCATATTTTGGGCATTTTTTTACCTACGTCGATGATATTTGGTACATATGGTATTGGCATAATTAGGAATACGTACCAGGAGAAAAGTGGGTGGGACCACGCCCCTTTTTAGGAAAATTAAATATCGTAATATAGTCTTAACTACTGGACCGATCGTCATTAAATTTTCACAATAGGATATATATATACTTTTAATTTTATTTTATAATGAGGGGGTAGCGAAGCACATCGGAATAAGCTATCTAGTAATTT
The DNA here is from genome assembly GCA_947311025.1 of Lypha dubia. Lineage (NCBI taxonomy): Eukaryota > Metazoa > Arthropoda > Insecta > Diptera > Tachinidae > Lypha > Lypha dubia. The sequence continues at coordinate 50,491,961 of OX371261.1, forward strand.
ATATAAAGATTTTTAATAAAGTTTTTCTTCCGTCTGAAAAATAAAAAATTTTGACTCTTCGAAATAGCAGGAAAATGTAGAAATTTTCTGTCGTAAACATAACAGATAAGAAATGTAAATGGAATGCAACAGTAATGTCGACTTTAGACAACATAAAATTGCACAAATGCCTTGTATAGGGTGTTTTTTGTAGAGTGTCACAACTTTGAGTTGACGTCACTGCTTTATTTGAGCATCCATTTAACAGTTTGCTTTGAAATTTCATTATGAATCTACGCATATGAGAGCAACGCGTACAAATTGTTAACATTTTTAATCAAAATAATTGTTCTATTCGTCAAACTCATCGTACAGCGAGCGCTACAATTGATTTACTCAAAGAAACTTTTGATGAAAAAAAAATTTCACGTAATGGCCCAATTAATTGGCCACCAAGAGCGTCTGCTTTAACCCCATTAGATTATTTTCTTTGGGGTTATGTCACTAAACAATTGAAAACCTGGAAGTCTACATTCGAAGAGTTATCGGCGAAATACGGCAGCAAATGCTGGGAAAAGTTATTGTAAATTGGTGTTCCAGATTACGCCTGCTACACGCCAGCCGTGGCGGCCACATGGTAGAAATCATATTTAAACATTAATTTCATAAAATTTTCTTTCCAATACTGTCCGTTTCCTTGATATTAAAAATATATTTCCTTGTTTTATTATGATTTAAACTTGTGTCACTTTATAAAAAATACCCTTATCTTGAACGTTATGAAATATATAAAAAAAAAGCAAATAAATATAAGGAAATAAATAAATATAGTAAAAACTTTCACCTACACAGGCTTATAAAAAAATGTTATTGATTATATTTATGGTTTTGAAACCTTTGCTTCTACTGCTGAAATGGTTCATGTCTGTGGTCGCTTAAAATGTTGACATGTGGAATTTGTCTGTTAATAATAACAGAGGTTTTAATTAGTTTGGCTACAGCGAATTCAATTTGTCACTTTTTTAAACTGCAGCGATTGGTACAAGAGAGAGACTTTAGATTTTCTGCTTTGTATTCTTAAGCTGGAGGTCCATGGCACGCGTTGCGCGTTTGACGCGTTTTACGCTTCATATTCGTATTTAAATTCAAGTTACATGCAACGCTTTTTACGCGCTAATTGTTTCGTTTTGATCATGTGTGGTGTAAGTATTTTCATAAAAAAAATTATTATTAGTTAAAAAAATAGAAGAAATTAATCCACGAAACAAATATATTTATCGATAAAATTGAAAGTATAACATAATTTGTCATGCTTGGCTATCCAAAACAGCTGTCATTTTATCATGGCGCGAGAGACACTTACAAAAGTAGAAAGTAAACCTACTTTACGCGTTGTGCTGTGTAACTTGCCACATACAATTACACTGATTATACTTTTTTGACAGCCGCGTACGACGCGTAAACGCGTGAAACGCGTGATATGGAACTCCAGCTTAACAGGAATGCGCAGTTCGGCAACAACTACAATAATCCAAAAAAACAACATTTATTTTGTTAGTGTAAAGTACTCGCTTTAGATCAGCGGTGCCCAGGCCCTATGCTCTTCATGCTCATTTGTTTTTGTGATACTCTTAGCTATAGGCTGTGTGTTTTAATATACTCATACAGCACTCTGCAACCTCAATACGAAATACACAAACAACTTTGTCTTATTATTTTTTTTTTTTGTTGTCGTTCTACACTGTATACACGCAAGAGCAAAGCAAATATGAAATAAATATATAAAATATATTTTTTGTGTTTTATTTGCATGTATTTGTTTTTACAACAAAAAATTTTGAATACAAATTTGTTTTTCTTTAAATGTATTGGTGTTTGCTCTTCCATAAGGGACTTGTGGGCAGCGCTGCTTTAGATCAAAATACACAAACAAATTTAAAGCATTTTCTTACGTATGAGTACCATTAAGGCGGTGTCAGATACAACTTCGTCGCTTTGCGTGACGTTTCTAACTTTAATGAAAAAGCGTAAAGCAAAAGCTGTATGACACAATAAAAACTTTGACAACACTCACTTTACCTATAAAAAGTGTTGGTAGTTTTTACATTTAATTGTCAAAGCGCACAAAAAGTTGAGAGTTGCCTAACTTTTGGCTTCGCGTTGCGTTAAAAGTGCTTTATGTGACATGTTTCATATAAGTACCTACATTTTATCTTAGATGTCAAAGCGAATCTACAACGTAAAGCGAAGCAAAAGTTTTATCTGACATGGCCTTTATTTATGTATTCTCTTCAAACTATATCATTTTGTATGAAAATTTGCTATAAAGCGAGCTCAGTCAGCTGTGCTAGTAAGCTCACCTGTTGGATACGCCTTGTCAACAACAGAAAGACACAGAACAGAAAGTAAAAGTCAAGTCTAATGAGGCCTTTATGACTGAAGCCAAAGATGGAAGATTCAGTTTATAAAATGGTAATAACTTTAGCTTATTAGAGTTTGTTTTTCACTTAATTTATATATGTATGTATGTTTCCATGAAATAATTCAATGGAAGTTTCTGCATCAAACAATTAATAAAATGCTGAATAATACAGCTTAAGACAGGTAATGTGTATAATTGACTCCAGAGGCTCTGCAACACAGATCTAACACTTAACAGAGCACGCATAAACAGAGTTCCAAAGAGAATTAGAAACCTTCTAGATTTTCACCATTTATTTTCCGTAAGTTCAGGAACTACGCATTGCATAAGCAAGGATCATCCCCTGATTATCGGTCCTACAAAAAAAAAAATCACGTAAAAACATAGCCATGATGAGATGGACTTTATTTCCACATTATAAAACCGATTTTGATAAAAATAATAACAAATTAAAATTCTTTATTTACAGAAGCTAGCGAAATATTCTGGGTTATTTATTATTGGTTCAGTATTTTGGCAACTAAAAGAGCTTAAAGTCGATAACATCACGTATAAACGATTAAGTCAAGCATGTAAGTTAAATAAAAACCAACGACTGTATTTTGTTATTTTTTGAAAGAAAGTATCAACAATAAAACATTTTTCTAGGTTTGGATGTTGGCAAAGTTTAAAGAAATAAAGGACAAGAGAGCTCAATAAATATATATAGGTAATTTCGTTTTCGCATCTATATTTTCTAATGTATTTTAATGCATGCGAATTCATGCAAATGTACCATTAAACAATTTTAGTTGTTTTTTAATACAATTTCAATGACGTTGGGATAGGTTTTTTGCAAACATTAAAAACTCATTTCCTGGACGTTGGAAAACCACAAACTTTTAAGGGGCTATAAGAAATCTTAGGAACAAATTTTAGTTTTCTATACGTAAGGTAACAAATAACTGTAAACTTTCATTGGAATATCTTAATAAATAATGAACGATTTTATGTTATTAAGAATAAAGTACGATATACAGGTCTACTACTAGTTACGGTCTACTACTAGGTACTAGTTTTAAAATACATAAAACCCCAATTTATAAAAATTTTAAATTGATTTGAAATTTATTTTAAGAAAAATTTGTATTGAAATTTTGTACTAAAACACATTTGAAATCCGTTTTACTTTTTATGAATACTACCAAAACAATTGAATCAAATCTGATTATATTGTAAACATTTAGTAGCAAATCAACGTAATAATCAAATCACTATGTCGAACCTGCTTTGCATTCCCGAACAATGCAGGGTTTATAAATCAAGTAAGAAACATACAAAATATAATTCATTTATATACAGATTCGTAATATATGTACATAGATCACACATACCTTTTAAATAATTTTAAATCGCCAAAATCAGAATCAAATAGATTGCCGCAACACTGATTAAAACTCTTGCATCATTTCTCTGTTAGTACATTTCCTTCACTATTTATTTCATGTCTTTATGCAGCAAGAAACGCTACACCGCAAGAGTTGTTTCCTTCCTGTCTTTTACTTAAAAAAACATACACACACAAATAAAATAACAGAAAAAACAAACGAACTACGCCAACCACTTTTAGCATTTGAATATTTAATTTCCCTACAATTTGTTTAACTATCACTCTCTTATAAGAATTATGTTAAATTACATACGCGTAGGCATTAACTAAACGAACGACACGAATGAAAAATGTTAAACAACAGGTGATGCGCCGACAACTTTGCTTCTTTTATTTTTTAACTATGAATTTTTCATATTAAAAACAAAAATTAGAGATAATCACTATGACACTTTAATAGAGTAATGTTGACTCTATATTTATTTCACATTTTTAGAAAAATATTACACGTTTAAATATTTTTAATTGACTTTTTACAGAGACAATACATCAAGCCAACCGCGTTACCGAAAACTTGCAAACGAACTGTTAATGAGTTGTGATGTTAAAAATTCTGTTGAAGTAAACAAACACTGCAAGATGCAGCGATGGAAAGTTCAGTGCTATTGTATTACATGCAAAAGATGCGGCGATAGAAAGTTCACCACTATTGCATTATTTGCAAAACATGCATTCACTTAATTATACATACTTATGTTTTTTTTAAAGAAATTGTTAGTATTTTCATTTAAAGGATGCAGTGATGGAAAGTTCAGTACCATTGCACTGTTTCTTTTTCAAAACACTGCAGGACCGCAGAGTAATAAACTACTCGTACTTAAAGTTCAAGTGTTGGACATTAATTTTTATATACATATTTTACCTATATTTCAAATTACATTTACAAGTAGAGTTCAATAAAGTCAAATTCAATTAAAAACGTAATATGCCGCTACAGCAGATTCCGACTGTTTTTTTTTTTGTCGGAACAAGTAAGATTATATAAAAATTTAGTAAGGAAATAATAAAATGAAATTTTTTGACAAAAGCCGTTTTTCTAATTAATTTTATACAATATGTGATCACTATTGTTATCGTTTTTTCACGCTTGAGTATATGTTATACTTATGTATATCTAAAAAGATGCTTGTTCACACTTAAAATATAGAATATCATAAAAATATTAATGATACGATCACGGTTAAGCTACAAATGGCACAGAAAAACATTCAGGGACAGATAGTAACCATTTTAAGCATGTGGTATGAATAAAACTTTTTTGTTTTTCTCAATTATTTTATAAGAATATATTGATCAAATTAAAAATTCATATTACCAACTATGGTAGTCTCAATAAGTGCAACTCTCTCTTATTTATTACGCGTTTATTTCCCAAAATATAAGAACTAATTTTATTTAAATTTTTATTTAAATATACAAGTATGTAAAACACTAATAAGTTTTTGATACTCAATCTATAAAAATGTACAAATTTATAAAAATTAAATGAATTTTTGTATTAATTTTATGTTGGTCGGTAATTTCAGTTTATCGGTAAACGCAACAAAAGCATTTTCTTTCCTGTTACACAAATAAGGCTCGTAGTGCACAGTCATTTTTGCAAAACAAAAAAAAAATATATATATATATAAACAAGGACGCTATATATATCACATCCATGTTTCACAAATTTTTATCTAGGTCGAGCAAAAACGCATTTCACAAATCTTTAAATTATCTTATTTTTGATACCAGTCTTATATAGAGATTTTCTGCTATGCAATATTTTTGAGACGAAAAATAAAATCATTTTGGATTAAGTACATTACACATGGCCATGTGTTTACCTGATTTTTTATATTTGAGCTTAAGGAAGGTGGGAAGGGTACGGATGGTGAAAATGAAAAAGGCTTTAATTCTCTTTAGAGCTCCGCTCATGCGCGCTTTGTTAATTGTTAGAGCAGTGTTGCAGTTTCCCTGGTGTAAGATAATCGCATTAACTTTTTAAGCTGTACCATGTAGCATTTTATTAATTTTTTGATGCAGAAAAATTTATACAAATATTTCAATAGTGAAAATTTCGTAATTATAGTTAAATTTTTATGCTGGCTAAGCATAATTTTGTAAGTTCGGGTCATTTGGTTAATTAGAAATTCAATCTTCCATCTCTGGCTTCTATCATTACACAGTATGCTCAAAATATTTGCTTTTGATATATCTAAAGGTTTTTTATTTTTACATAGTAGATAACATGTCAGTTGTAAATTAATTGTAAACTTAACAGCAGGTGTATAAAGCGTTATCAGAACCAGTGGGAAAAAAATATATTTACGGCCAACATTTATGTCGATATGTACCTCCATTGGAAACATTCTGTCAATTTTAATTTTTTTTCGTGACAAAAGCAATTTCTTTGATGTTTTTAACTTTTTTTACATATTTAGGACTTTTAATCAACATATATTGTTGCAAGTGTGTGGTCACTTTATAACTCACGAAGGGTCAAACCGAATTCGATTAAATTTTTAGGGTTGGCACGAAATCGGTCGACGCGTTCGTGAGTTATGACTCTTCATGAGTCAAAGTTCACACGTGAAAGTTTTATTTCATGAAATTTCTGAAATTCTTTTTTAAACTATTATTCGTGTCTACACACTGGTATCAAAAATAGGATCATTTAAAGATTCGTGAAAAGCGTTTTTCTCGACCTAGATAAAAATTCGTTAAACATGGATATGATATACATATGTACATATGCATATTGCTTCCTTGTTTCCACTAAAGCTATTAGACATTTTCTTAAGTTATAACTGATTTTTATATCAAACGCTGTAGATTTCTTTATGACACATTTTTCTGAAACTAATCTTATTGATTTGCCTGTGTCAAGTTCATTTAATATTTCACACTTCTATTTTATTGTTAATGTTTCATGTGGTCGCTTATTTATATATTCCATTGTTCTACATTGTACAATTACAAACTGAAATAAAATTGAATTAAAATTCCAACATTTTTAAACGTATACCGGATTAGAGATGTGTCCGGAAAAACGAATGTCGGAGTTATCGGGTAAATACTGTATAAGACGATATATTATTATTGTTTTGCTGTTTAAAGTTCTTTTATTCATACAATTACATTTAAAACCAAAATAAATTTTAAGATTTTAGTTATGGTATTTTAACCTATTTTAAATCAACCATAGTTTGGGTTTCGCATGATCGAATTCAAGTCCTAAAATCCCGCAAAAACTTGACATATGTTTGATTAAAATTCTTAAATATTTAAAAAAAGTCAAAAACTTCAAAAATGTACAGAAATTTTCTAACGAAGGTACATATTGACATAGATATGTCTGTATAAAGCTTCCTGCAACAGCGGCAAACAAAATTTTAAGTATCTTTCAACTGCCAGCCATTAATAATATTACGGCATATATATTAATAAGGTGACCAACTATACTCATTTACTGAGTTTTGTACTCTTTTTTCGCAAACCGTACTCTTTTCAAATACTGTACTCTGAAAGTACTCATTTGTATAATTTTATACTCATTTGTTTTTCTAAAACATTTTTTCATTTTTACCCGTTTTTACCTTATTTCCATGGGCTCACAGTGGCATGATGTAATAAACAAGGTCGCAGCAGGAGAAAACAAGAACTTGGCAGCACGAGAAAAAGTAACGGCTAGCTAGCTCAAGCTGTCAAAAATATAACCAGAAAAACAGCTCTTTGACATTTGAAGCGACCTAATAAGTAGAGCCAAAAATAGTAAGCTTTCGTAGCGCTGCCATCTTGTTTATTACATCATGCACATTACTTTTGATGTTTTCAGAGTTGGCATCACTGCTACGGCATGCCTGACAGCCTTGACCTATGCGTAGTATGTACGGAAAAGTTTTATGGGAATTCCCTTTCTGTTTAATTAATTTGAAGTTAGAGAAAACCATGGTCTAATAATCAGGTCTGCGCAAGAAGGAATATGGTTTTTGTAGGGTTGTGTTTTGACCGTTAAATAATCTGCAAAAAATGATAAACTGCGCAATCTTGTCAAAAGTTGCTTACATTTTTGGCCGGCATCTTGAATATTTTTGTTGACGTTATGCTTTTTGTTTTTGCATAACCAATAAATACATACATATGTACAAACCACATTTTATTTTAGGGAATGATTATTGGAGCAGTGAGAAGTCGCAACTTTCTGTAAAAACATTATCTGCCGTCTTAACAGTCAAATTTAATATGCAAAATGAAAGTTGTTCGGATGTGGCTACATTATTAGACGAACATCCTCATTTAACAAAAAAAATCCACTCCGAAGAAAAATATGTTTTTAAAAGAAAATAAAGTTTTTATCGTTTTTTCATCTATGAAATACAGTGAAAACTCTCATAACCGGACACTCACCGTCGCGGCATTTTTGTCCGGTTATAAGAGGTGTCCGCTTAAAAGAGGTACAACTTTTTTTTTTTAATACATCTTTTTATTTTATAATGCTAAGCTTTCTACTGCGGTAAAATTGATTCAGGTTTGACTGCTTTAATTTAGACCGGCTCAATTTGAGTTGTTGAGTTTCAAAATGACTTTCAATATTTTTTATCTGTTGGAACGCGACAAAGTCGTCTTTTGCAAAATGCTTTAAACGAACAATTTGTTTTAATGCTTCATCATAAGAGTTTATGGGATCAGGTATTTCTACATGCACCTCGTCTTCAGAATCTTCAGACTCGTTTATCTCCATAACAGCGCTTGGATATAATGTTTCTATACAGTCATCTTCAGTGAATACGATTTTATCTACTTTTAAGAACTCGTCAAATCCATTTGATTGAGGGAACAGTTCTACTAAATTTGCGTACGTTGCCAGTGGGATATCATCTTCGGCATCAAAATCCGGAAGGTCATCAATAGATTCTGAAATTCCTGCTTTCCGAAAGCAGTTTTTTATTGTTGCTGATTCAACTTTATCCCAGGAGGATTGAATGAAGTATAAAGCCTCAAGAATGTCAATAGATTTTGCAAGATCTGCTGCGGAATTTGATGTATCAACCTTTGATAGTATGTGCTTTAATATTGAGCCTCTATAGTGAACCTTAAAATTTTGGATAATGCCCTGATCAAGAGGTTGGCAAACTGCAGTTGTATTTGGAGGCAAAAATAAGAAGTTTATATTTGATAAATTCAATTCCCTAGGATGCGATGCTGCATTATCCAAGAACAAGAGAATTTTACGTTTCTGAGATCTCATTTTACTATTGAATTGCTGTAGCCATTCCGTCATGATATCTCGAGTCATCCATGCCTTTTTGTTAAATTTCCAAATTGCTGGTAAATCTTTTACATTAATATGCTTGAACGGTCGAGGCCGGGCAGCTTTACCTATGACTAACAGTTGCTCTTTCTCTCCAGCTAAGTTTGCACAAAACAAAATTGTAAGTCTTTCTTTCGAAAGTTTTCCACCAACGCATTGTTCGGATCTTAAGGCAAGAGCTTTATCAGGTAAAGCACGAAATAAGAGCCCACTTTCATCTGCATTGTAAATATCCTCCGGCTTGTAGCCACGCATCAATGATGACAGCTTGGTCTTGAACCGCTCCACATCTACCTGATTTACATCTACAGCTTCTCCAGTAATACATTTAAAAGCAACATTATTCCTTTCACGCCATCTTTGTAACCAGCCATTTGATGCTGAAAAATCGGATATGCCCAGTTGCATTGCTATATCACTTGCCTTAGCCTTTACAATCGGACCTGAAATTTGAATATTTTGACAGGCTAGATGTCAAAATAGCGAACCAATCCAAACACAATTTGTCTATTTCAGCGCCACCAGTTTTAGCAAACATCCTCTTTTGATGAACATTTATTCCAGATTCCCATTTGGAACGAATGACTTCTTTATTTTTAATGATTTTGCGGCCTGTGTTTTACCAATTTTGAATCTTAAAACATAAAAGAAATGCAACAAAATGTTTTGCAGAAAAACTCAAAAAACTTTACATACTTCCTTGCGATTTCACGCACCGAAATCTTTTCCCTGTCAAACTCATTTATAATTTCCATTTTTTCTTTGATTGATAACATATTTTTTTTATTTGCCATTTCTTTTTTTGTGTTCTAAAGCAATCAAAACAAGTTAATCAAACAATTTGTTCACATAAATAGAAATTTCTTTGTCATTGGTGTTAAAAGGGGAATCACAAAATTGAATGGCATGAACACAAATATGAAACAGAGTTGGAAAAAATAGTAACTTAACAAGAGTTGTATTTATTTGGTATATTTTTTTGGCGTTTTTTCTGATAAATTCGTCTTGATTTTAACGCTTTTGTCCGCTTATGAGGGATTTTTAGATCATTATTTTAAAATTTTGGTGTCCGCGTCCGGTTATTAGAGTGTCCGGTTATGGGAATACATTTTGTATGAAAAAACAGTTGAAAATCATGGTTCTGCAAAGTTTGTCCGGTTATAGGAGGTGTCCGGTTATGGAAGGTGTCCGTTAGGAGAGGTTTCACTGTACTTGCAAAGTGTACTCTTTTTGAATAAAAAATAGTTGGTCACCTTAATATTAAGCAAGTTTTTATTAGACGTTTGGATGTAAAAAATATTATTAACCATACGATTTTCATCACTCCTATAAGTGTTTGATTCGTTTTATGCCTTCGAGTTTATTTAAAAATGAATTAATTTCTAACATATACTTGTATGATTTTTGAAGTGAAAACTTCTATTGGCGCAGAACAAAAGTTTTGGATGAGACAAAATCTCAGAACTCGCGACACCGCTTTTTGACAGTTGTAGCATCTCTGTTTGTGCGAATGCCTGCCAAAAAAATTACAGGTGTAGTACCGCCCGGACATATGAAACTTAACAGATAACTAAATACCAGACATGGTAAAACTAACAGGTATGTGCAGTTCGACAACAAGTACAACAAACTAAAACAACATATATTTTGTTTGTATAAAGCACTCGCTTCATATCAAAATACACACAAATGATGCTAACAAATTGTTAGCGAAATATCGTAAATAAATATAAATTTAAACAACAATATATATATATTAAATCAAAAGACCTATTGCTTAAATAAACATTATAATAAATATAAAGAAAAGGTCAAATAAAATAGAATATAATATACACAAACAAATATAAAACATTTTCTTACGTATGCATACCAAACTGTAACTATTATTTTTGTCTACTTTTGAAACTGTTTCAGTTTTTATGATAATTTGCTTAGAAGCGAGCTCAGTCAGCTGTGATAGTAAGCTCACCTGTTGGATACGCCTTGATAGCAGACGAACGCACATTACATAGACTACAGACCAAGGCGGATTCATTACCAGGTAAATGCAGTGGCGAATTCGGGCGAATGTATCAATTGCCCACACTGTCAAATTTTGTACATATTTTCCCGCGCCATTTTTATGCATGTGGAATTTTGACAGCGTAGGAAATTGATTCGCCGGTAAACAAACTAAATGCTTGTTGTTTGTTTTGTTGGTGAATTGTTGTAGTCGTGCATATGCCTGGTAATGAATTTGCCTTCATATAGACAACTTTAATTTTACAATTTTCGAATAACAACTTTTTGAAGATAACAAAGACGGATAGATATCTAACATAATTGCATCGGTCAATATAAAGACTAAATAAAATAAAAGAAAATTTGCAAACGCAAATAAAACAAAGAAACATAACCAACAACCAACGTCCAGACATATATATTTGTGAATTATGGGAATACCAAAACAAAAGAAAATCACACACCAAAAAAATAGAAAAACAAACTACAGAATAAAAAAATAGAAATAAAACTAGACATCATAAAACAAAACTATTCGATCACAATAAACAAACAAAACTAGAATAAAATACAACAATTCGCCAACAAAACAAACAACAGGCATTTACTTGTGTAAAAGGCGAATTCATATCCTACGATATCAAAATTTACATAAAAATGGCGTCGGGAAATATGTACTCAATATGACTGTGTGGGAAAATTACAAATTCGCCCGAATTCGCCACTACATCCACCTGGTAATAAATTCGCCTTGATATTTAACTTAAACTTTTGTAGCATCCCTGTTTTTGCCAATGCATTGCAAACAAATTACAGGTGTAGTAACGCCCGGACATTTGACACTTAACAGATAACTACATACCAGACATGGTAAAACTAACAGGTATGCGTAGTTCGACAACAAGTACATCAATCCAAAAACAACATGTATTTTGTTGGTATAAGGCACTCGCTTCATATCAAAATACACAAACAAATTTAAAACATTTTCTTACGTATGCATACCAAACTGTAACCATTATTTATGTCTACTGTAAAACTTTATAATTTGTATGATACAATTCATAAATATACGTTTTCACTTCTGTCGGCACTCCCGTATTGCTACCCGTAATGTTTTTTTTTGCCAAATGATGATTTTCTTTCCACTGGTTCTGGTAACGTTGTATACAGCTTTTGTTAACTTTGCTAATACAGAAGCAATTGATATGTTATCTACTTTGTAAACATAAAAAACATCTTAGATATATCAAAAGCAAATATTTTGCGGATACTGTGTTATGACTGAAACCAGAGATGAAAGATTCAGTTTCTAAAATGGTAATAACTTTAGCTTATTAGATACCCCGTTTATACGCACTTCTTATTTGCAAATAAGAGTGGAAAGCGTTGCCGTATTACTTTTTTATTGTAACTTAAAATGTTGCGAAAACTATTTGCAAATAACTAGCTATTTGCAAATAATATGTGTGCTGCTATCACATTTCTAATTTACTATGTTTTAGATGTTTTCGATAATCTGGTCCACTGTCATCACGGCGTGCAATTCTGCCATGGCACAACTACCAGGTATGCGCGGTGTAACAGCAAGTACAACAATCCCAAAAACAACATTTTTTTTGTTGGTAATGAGTACACGCTTCATATCAAAATACACAAACAAATTTAAAACATTTCTTACGAATGCTTTGCAAACTTTATCTAATGTGTGTATGCTTTAAAACTGTATCACTTAGTATGATAATATGATATAAAACGATCTGAGTCAGCTAGTAAGCTCACCTACCTTGACTTATCCATAAAAAATATATGTATATTTAACTAACTAGCAAATCGAAACAGATGACCATATTTTTGCTGCGTGTCAGTACGAAATTATAAAAATATTTCTGAATGCTATTTGCGTATAAACAACGAGTTAAGTTTTTGCAAATAGTTTTATATGCAAATAAGAAATGCGTATATTTCAATGAAAGTTTCTGCATCAAACAATTAAACCTTCTACATTTTCACCATTTCTTTTCCGTAAGTTCAGGAACTACTCATTGCATAAGCAAGGATCATCCCATGATTAGTTGTTCTACAAAAAAAAAAAAAATAAAAAAATGTAAAAAACATAGCCATGTCCAAAATGATTGTACATATTTATTAAATAATTTAAAAATTGTTTGGTATCAAAAATATTGCATAGCAGAAAATTTAAATATCAGGCTGGTATTAAAAATAGGATCATTTCAAGATGTGTGAAATGCGTTTTTGGTCTTTCTAGGTTTTATACATACATATATATATATATATATATATATATTTTTTTTTTAATAAATGCATGTACAGTACGAGCTCGATTTGTGCAACAGAAAGGAAAACGTGTTTGTTGAGTTTACGGAAAATTTGAAATAAGCGACCACTATAAAATTAATATAAAAATACAACTACATTAAAATTTTTGGGATCTGCTATATTTTAAATGTGAACAAGCATATTTTCAGATTTAAGTATAAAATGTACTCAAGCGTGAAAAAACGGTAACAATAGCGATCACATATTGTATAAAATCAATTAGAAAACGACTTTTGTTAAAAAATTGTTTTAAAATAATATAAAGAGATATTATGTTTAATTTAATTACCTTTAATAAGAATTTCCCTACTAAATTTTTATATAATATCACTAGTTCCAAAACAAAGTCGGAATATGCTGGAGCGGCGTATTACGTTTTTAATTGCAGTTGGCTATTTTGAACTCTAGCTGCTAAGCAATGTGTTTTGAAATAAAGGTAAAATATGTATATCACAAAATAATGCCCAACACTTGAACTTTAAGTACGAGTAGTTTATTACTCTGCGGTCCTGCAGTGTTTTGAAAAAGAAACAGTGCAATGGTACTGAACTTTCCATCACTGCATCCTTTAAATGAAAATACTAACAATTTCTTTAAAAAAAACATAAGTATGTATAATTAAGTGAATGCATGTTTTGCAAATAATGCAATAGTGGTGAACTTTCTATCGCCGCATCTTTTGCATGTAATACAATAGCACTGAACTTTCCATCGCTGCATCTTGCAGTGATTGTTTACTTCAACAGAATTTTTAACATCACAACTCATTAACAGTTCGTTTGCAAGTTTTCGGTAACGCGGTTGGCTTGATGTATTGTCTCTGTAAAAAGTCAATTAAAAGTATTTAAACGTGTAATATTTTTCTAAAAATGTGAAATAAATATAGAGTCAACATTACTCTATTAAAGTGTCATAGTGATTATCTCTAATTTTTGTTTTTAATATAAAAAATTCGTTGTTAAAAAATAAAAGAAGCGAAGTTTTCGGCGCATCACCTGATGTTTAACATTTTTCATTCGTGTCGTTCGTTTAGTTAATGCCTACGCGTATGTAATTTAACATAATTCTTATAAGAGAATGACAAATTTAAAGCATTTAAACAGCGTTGTCAACTTTGAAATTTCAAAAGGCACCAAAATGGAGAAAAAAACGCGCCATTTAACAAAAAACGCACCAAGTTCAGATTTTTTTTTTTTATAATTTTTATTGAATTAATTTTGCGTCTTTACAACATTTAACTTTAGTCCAAAATTCTAATGTTAATATAATATTGTGCCAATGCATGAAGTGAATCAATCTCCACCCTTTTTCAATACTAGATAATATTTCGACATCGGATTCAGCAGTAGCTAATGGCATGATATCATATTTGCAATGGAATAAAACTTTTTGTGCAATGCTGGTTGTTGATGTCGGTTGTAGCTAAATGGGCTTAAAGCTGCAATGTGTTTCCGTGTTCCAGCATGCCGAACAAGGTTGGATATTTAAGCGTGATATCGCATTTGCAATAAAAACATCTTGCTTTTGTGTTATTATTTGGTCAAGGCCGAATCCATTGCTTAAACTCACATTGTGATTCCCAAATTCTTTTGTATTTCGCTTATGATCTCCTTTTTTAGACTCCATTCTTGACACTACCTTTAAATATTTCTTTTAGTAAATATAAATTTTATTAATTTTAGTGTTACAACACTTTATATAAACTTTTACGCATTTTATAAAAAACGAACAATGAGCGCAAGTCTCAAGAATACCTTGCTTTTGCTAAGCTCTTTAACAGACTTGACAACAACTTTTACGACAAAAAAACAATTATGTACTCTGAAAATTTAAAAGGGACAACGAATTTCTTATAATGAAATGTTTTAAATTATCTATAACAACAAGACGGTTTAACGGTTTTTGTGAATGTGTTTTGGTACCTCTTAAACATCATTAATGGTTGCTCTTATTATGGTCTGTAAAATTGAATGTAAAAATTGTACACAAATTGAATGAAATGGTATTGAAACAGTTGTATTTTTTGTGCAAAATTCTTTTTTCTCTCATACTGAAACAAAAAATTGTGTTTAATATGATTTGGAGCCACCCAAAATTAAAAAAACGCACCAAAATTAAAGAAAAAGCGCACCACGCACCAACTCAGATATTTTTCGCACAAAACATTTAGAAAAGCACCAAAAAAGGTGCGAAACGCACCAAGTTGACAACGATGCATTTAAATATTGAAATGCTAAAAGTGGTTGGCAGAGTTTGTTTGTTTTGTTTTTGGGTGTGCTCTTTTTTTAAATTCAAATGTAAAGGAAGAAAACTACTTTTTCTTAATATTCTGTTAAAAAAAAATAATTAAATCTACTGGTGTTGCTTTTCACGTAGTATTTGTTTGTAAAATATTTTTGCTTGTTTGGCGCCTTGATATGTTTGAGTTGAACTTTAATCAACGTTTATTATATATTCTATTTTGGCCGATTTTAAAATATATAAAAGGTATGTTTGATCCACATTTAATACGAAAATTTACATTTTTAAATTGCATTTTAATTATTTTGTGTATTATATTTTTTTTATGTTTGCTAATTTTTCAGAGTGTATTTAAAAGTTGTTTGTTTATCTGGTTTATATATGTATAAACTTCCGTTTTCTATTTTAAATTTAAACAAAACTAAAATTTAAGTGTGATCAAAAGTCCTAAATATGTAAAAAAGTCAAAAACTTCAAAGAAATTGTTTTTGTCGCGAAAAAAAAATCAAAATTGACAGATTGTTTCCAACGGAGGTACATATCGACATAAATGTTGGCCGTAAATATATATCAGAAAGAGCGGCATGCAAAATTTTAAGTTTCATGTAAGTATGTATGTGATCATATTTCCATAACTACATACATACATATGTACATACATACATCGTTTTCATCCCACTGGTTCTGATAACGCTGTATACACCTGCTGTTAAGTTTACAATTATTACAGAAACATCTGACATGTTATCTATTATGTAAACATACAGAAGCTTTTTCATTTCTCAAAGGCAATAGTTTTGCGCATACTGTGTGAAGATAGAAGCCAGAGATGAAAGATTGAGTTTCTGAAATGGTATTAACTTCAGCTTATTATATAGATTTTGTTTTTTTTACTTAATTTATATATTTTTTCACTATTCTAAACAGCAGTGCTTAATGTATTTGTACTTATGATGCAATATAAATATTGTTTAACATACTTATTCAAACTAAAATAATATAATTAACCAAATGACCCGAATTTACTTACTTATACTTAGCCAGCATAAAAATTTAGCTATAACTAGGAAATTTTCACTATTGAAATATTTGTATAAATTTTTCTGCATCAAAAAATTAATAAAATGCTCCATGGTACAGTTTAAAAAATTAATGCGATTATCTAACACCAGGGAAACTGCAACACTGCTCTAACAATTAACAAAGCGCGCATGAGCGGAGCTCTAAAGAGAATTAAAGCCTTTTTCATTTTCACCATCCGTACCCTTCCCACCTTCCTTAAGCTCAAATATAAAAAATCAGGTAAACACATGGCCATGTGTAATGTACTTAATCCAAAATGATTTTATTTTTCGTCTCAAAAATATTGCATAGCAGAAAATCTCTATATAAGACTGGTATCAAAAATAAGATAATTTAAAGATTTGTGAAATGCGTTTTTGCTCGACCTAGATAAAAATTTGTGAAACATGGATGTGATATATATAGCGTCCTTGTTTATATATATATATATTTTTTTTTTGTTTTGCAAAAATGACTGTGCACTACGAGCCTTATTTGTGTAACAGGAAAGAAAATGCTTTTGTTGCGTTTACCGATAAACTGAAATTACCGACCAACATAAAATTAATACAAAAATTCATTTAATTTTTATAAATTTGTACATTTTTATAGATTGAGTATCAAAAACTTATTAGTGTTTTACATACTTGTATATTTAAATAAAAATTTAAATAAAATTAGTTCTTATATTTTGGGAAATAAACGCGTAATAAATAAGAGAGAGTTGCACTTATTGAGACTACCATAGTTGGTAATATGAATTTTTAATTTGATCAATATATTCTTATAAAATAATTGAGAAAAACAAAAAAGTTTTATTCATACCACATGCTTAAAATGGTTACTATCTGTCCCTGAATGTTTTTCTGTGCCATTTGTAGCTTAACCGTGATCGTATCATTAATATTTTTATGATATTCTATATTTTAAGTGTGAACAAGCATCTTTTTAGATATACATAAGTATAACATATACTCAAGCGTGAAAAAACGATAACAATAGTGATCACATATTGTATAAAATTAATTAGAAAAACGGCTTTTGTCAAAAAATTTCATTTTATTATTTCCTTACTAAATTTTTATATAATCTTACTTGTTCCGACAAAAAAAAACAGTCGGAATCTGCTGTAGCGGCATATTACGTTTTTAATTGAATTTGACTTTATTGAACTCTACTTGTAAATGTAATTTGAAATATAGGTAAAATATGTATATAAAAATTAATGTCCAACACTTGAACTTTAAGTACGAGTAGTTTATTACTCTGCGGTCCTGCAGTGTTTTGAAAAAGAAACAGTGCAATGGTACTGAACTTTCCATCACTGCATCCTTTAAATGAAAATACTAACAATTTCTTTAAAAAAAACATAAGTATGTATAATTAAGTGAATGCATGTTTTGCAAATAATGCAATAGTGGTGAACTTTCTATCGCCGCATCTTTTGCATGTAATACAATAGCACTGAACTTTCCATCGCTGCATCTTGCAGTGTTTGTTTACTTCTACAGAATTTAATATCACAACTCATTAACAGTTTATTTGCAAGTTTTCGGTAACGCGGTCGTTTTGATGTATTGTCTCAGTTAAAAGTCAATTAAAATTATTCAAACGTGTTATATTTTTATTAAAATGTGAAATAAATATAGAGTCAACATTACTCTATTAAAGTGTCATAGTGATTATCTCTAATTTTTGTTTTTAATATGAAAAATTCGTAGTTAAAAAATAAAAGAAGCAAAGTTGTCGGCGCATCACCTGATGTTTAACATTTTTCATTCGTGTCGTTCGTTTAGTTAATGCCTACGCGTATGTAATTTAACATAATTCTTATAAGAGAGTGATAGTTAAACAAATTGTAAGGAAATTAAATATTCAAATGCTAAAAGTGGTTGGCGTAGTTCGTTTGTTTTTTCTGTTATTTTATTTGTGTGTGTATGTTTTTTTAAGTAAAAGACAGGAAGGAAACAACTCTTGCGGTGTAGCGTTTCTTGCTGCATAAAGACATGAAATAAATAGTGAAGGAAATGTACTAACAGAGAAATGATGCAAGAGTTTTAATCAGTGTTGCGGCAATCTATTTGATTCTGATTTTGGCGATTTAAAATTATTTAAAAGGTATGTGTGATCTATGTACATATATTACGAATCTGTATATAAATGAATTATATTTTGTATGTTTCTTACTTGATTTATAAACCCTGCATTGTTCGGGAATGCAAAGCAGGTTCGACATAGTGATTTGATTATTACGTTGATTTGCTACTAAATGTTTACAATATAATCAGATTTGATTCAATTGTTTTGGTAGTATTCATAAAAAGTAAAACGGATTTCAAATGTGTTTTAGTACAAAATTTCAATACAAATTTTTCTTAAAATAAATTTCAAATCAATTTAAAATTTTTATAAATTGGGGTTTTATGTATTTTAAAACTAGTACCTAGTAGTAGACCGTAACTAGTAGTAGACCTGTATATCGTACTTTATTCTTAATAACATAAAATCGTTCATTATTTATTAAGATATTCCAATGAAAGTTTACAGTTATTTGTTACCTTACGTATAGAAAACTAAGATTTGTTCCTAAGATTTCTTATAGCCCCTTAAAAGTTTTGTGGTTTTCCAACGTCCAGGAAATGAGTTTTTAATGTTTGCAAAAAACCTATCCCAACGTCATTGAAATTGTATTAAAAAACAACTAAAATTGTTTAATGGTACATTTGCATGAATTCGCATGCATTAAAATACATTAGAAAATATAGATGCGAAAACGAAATTACCTATATATATTTATTGAGCTCTCTTGTCCTTTATTTCTTTAAACTTTGCCAACATCCAAACCTAGAAAAATGTTTTATTGTTGATACTTTCTTTCAAAAAATAACAAAATACAGTCGTTGGTTTTTATTTAACTTACATGCTTGACTTATTCGTTTATACGTGATGTTATCGACTTTAAGCTCTTTTAGTTGCCAAAATACTGAACCAATAATAAATAACTCAGAATATCTCGCTAGCTTCTGTAAATAATGAATTTAAATTTGTTATTATTTTTATCAAAATCGGTTTTATAATGTGGCCATAAAGTCCATCACAAGTAATGGTCATGCGTTTGAATTATATATTATTTCTACACCGTACTCTAAAACTAAATTTCTACAGAGAATTTTTTCGATTTCTATGATAATTATATGCGATATCAAAGCATTTTAATTTGATTATTATAAGGATTATGAGTGCGTCATCTCAGAAAAAAGTTTTAAATATGTAATTTAAATTTTAAGTGATTTATGTTCTCTGTTTCTTAATAAAGCAGTTACTAATTTCTATTATTATTATATATTAGAATTATTTCTAGGATCTATGCAAATATTTATTTCGATTAAAATTACGTTTTAAAAAATAATAAGGGCTGTGTTTCACTATCCGACATAATCGTACGATTCATTAACAGGAAAATCTTACAAAAATCTGACAGACTTTAAAAAATCAAATTCAAAATGGTGTTGTAGGTGCCACACCATCATACAAAATTGATGCCAAAACATATGGTTGACAATAAATACTCCTCGGATCGCATAGAAACTATCATTTCATTAAAAATTTTCATAAATTTTTACATATCGCTGGACTTGCCAAAAAATCTGTCACACTGTTGCATTTTTAGTCCACACTTCAGTACTGAATTTGCCTTGGTTTTACCGACTGCATATTATGTACATACATATATGTATTAATTATTATATTATTAATTTATTTATAACTAAGAGCATTTTGAAGAACAATATTACATTTTATATATCTCTTTGAATGCCGAAGACATCCCTACAAGAACAATGACGGTCATTTGATGCATCATCTGATGGGCATTGCTGATGGGTATACCCATCAGCATTCTCTAATATTTTATTAAGGGCAATATGAAAATACTGATGTAAACATTCGTGTACGTGTGATTTTGTTTCTCTTTCATACTTGTGGATTTCGTGAACTATGGTAAAATATATATCTGCACTCTGCTCACTCCACAGTATTTTACTAATCAGATCTGATGTAAACATAGTCATAGATACAAGAGTGTTAGTAAATAAGTTTTGTGTGTGTTAGTTTCCATCAGCAATTTCTTGTAGGGTTGTTTTGATATATATGTATATGTACCATCCAAGGCGAATTAATTACTATGTCCATGCATCGACGAAACTACAGACTTTAACTGACAAAATTGGTTTATATTTTCTCGCGTCATTTTAATTGCATTCTGCCAAGGAGAAAATTTACATACATATTAAGTGTTGAATCGAATTGAACACAAAAATAAAATGCCTGTTTTGTGTTATTGTTGTAGGGTTACATACTATATTTATTATATTATGATATGTACGTGCGAACTCATATCAGAATTTCTTTTTCCTACAACAGTAACATTCGCCGCTAAAACAATCCACATCTGTCAAAACATATGCATCAACGTTCTTATAGAAATATATTATTAAAAATACACTAACATTTGACAGGTCTGGCTTAAAAGTTCAACGTCTAGTGAATTTGCCTTGCAATATACATGCGGCGAAGTTAGGCCTTATATGTTATTCTCTGATTCTCCAGGTAAGAAAATAAAAACATTCTAGTTGATAATGCTATTAGTATTTTTATTTTAATACTGATATACATACATATATTAGCTTTATATGACATATAACATATTATAATATATATTTTTAAAATTAATATTTTTACAGTGTATTTGGTTGGAAAAGTGCCTACTTTATGCTATTTTTATTCCTTTTCTATTTAGTACGTTTTAGTTTTATATACAACCATTTGGGACGGTATGACAAAATAGTATGATTTCTTCATATCGATGAAGATTTGAACAAAAAATTTTAATAAAATTTTGACACTAAATTTTTGCAGTTTTTTATAGGTAATAGAAGCTGATGAGTAATCAATGTTGCTGACGTCTTTTATTGATAAAATTACGCTAAAAAAACGTAAAAATATTGGAACGCTATGTATATGTATTGCAGCAATAAAAATTGTACCACTTTTTAAAGGTATTGGCAAACTGTAAAAAGTGATACCTATTGAAAATACAACATTTTTGTTCAGAAAAGAAAACACCATTTATTTCAGTAATTTGATTAATTCAACATGGCAGCACTAAATTAGTGGGGCGATAATAAACCATTTTTGCAGACAATTCACCCTTTGGTTTCGTGGTGAATTAATAAAGAATTTTTAACTGTGTTCAAAATTATCAGATTCACAAACCAGTCGGTAATCTTAACATAACTTCCAAGATTCATTTCAATTCTGTTAAGAGGGTGTTTAAGAAATAAAAGATTTTCTTAATGGCATGACTAAAACTGGTTTTGCTGATTAGTGTACGGTTCGAAGCAAAGGTAAATATTTAATTTTATTGTTGCAGCCCCTTACTGTGCACATAATATGTAACGCTCCAGGGGGGCTTAAAGATTTGTTACGGATTGAATATTTTGTACTAAAAATTAGTTACGTGTTAGGTGGGGGCTATAAAATCTGTGAAAACAGCGTTACGCAATATGTGCACAGCCCCTAAAGCAAAAGATTTTGCTGCGAGAAGTTGTGTGTATTTTATATAAAATAACAGTTGTTACGGGAATGTCCCAATCGCTGAGTTTTTACCAGATTGTCAACACCAAATACAAACTAAACAATTTCAGATGATTTATGTTTTATATTTGTATGTTAAAATTCCTATATTATAAAATATTCAGGTTATTAAGGTACAATTATTTAATACAATTTACATACTTTTTTAGTGTAAAAACCAAGCGAAAATATACAGTAAATAAATTTAATTATTTTAATATTAATACGACGATTTGATAATTTCGATCTAGATTCCACGAGTTGTATCAGGTAAGTATCTATTTTTAGGTATAGGATATAGTGTCGTATACTAATTCGGTACGATTGCAACTAAATAATTGGTACTTGCTCTAATCCGGTATTTTACAAATAATTGGGCATCTACACACTAGGTACTTGATCAGTAGTGGCGATAACAACAGTAATAACTAAAATATTTATTGATAATTATTATCAATCCATATTTTCGAATAGAATTTTGAATTTGAAAAGGAAAATATCTACAAAATAGAAAAAATTGCTGCAGAAAAATTCTTTGTTGTTTTCGATGGAATATACATGTCGTCTACATTTTTCAGTTTGGTGCCATCTTTCATAGAGACTTTCTGATGATAGCAGATTTCTGAAGAAACTTCCCTTAAATTGCGGAAATTCAGGCATAAAATCAAAAATAGACATAATTGCTGTCTGTGCATTTTAGAACTATTTAAGAATACTTCGCTTTTACAATTTAATGCAATATAACTATTTCTTCTAGTAGAATTAGTTGTAACTAAAATTCTAAATTTCTTTTTCTAATAAAATTTCTAGTATGTAATTTGCAAGTAAATTTTTGCTGTCCATATGAATTAAACTCGAAATACCTTAACAATTATAAAATAAATGTGCTCGCCAAATGCAAACGAAAGTCTTAGTTAAATCCTGCCCACAAGCTCTTAAGAATGTAACACACATACGAGTACATCTTTTAGGTAATTTAAAAAATTTACTTTCAAACCTAATTTGTATCTTATGATCTTTTCCAAGAAGATTCTATGCCATTCTCTTTATTTTAACCAAAAACAAAAAAAAAAAAAAAAAAAAAATCCAAAAATTCCCATCAGAATTGTGTACAAATAAAAAATGTAATTACAAAAAGAGGCACCGCACCGCACGCGATAAACGTTTTTTTAAACAGGTTACGCCTTTTAGACCACAACAAAGTCATCCAGACAAATATGTTGAACAGACAACACAATAATAAATAAATCTTTAGCCTGTTGTTGAGGAGGATGTTGATGCTGTTACCGCGTAACTGGAAGATGAAGAAGAAGACGATGACAACTAGGCATCATCTATCTGATGACGATGATGATGAATTAACACACTTCAACACCGCTTATTAACAAAATGAAAAATCAGAAAACTATACAAATTCTATACGATCCTCAGATTATAAATAACACTGGTGTGTAGTGTAGTATTGTGCTTCAAAGTTGGTCTGGTAGATATGACTAAAAGTTAGGGGAATCTTATCTCAAACCACAAAAACATATAAAAGTAGTAAATATATGAATTAATGTTGTACACATGTACGTTTTTACATACGTACGTGCTTATTTGCTTATGCATCTTAAGACATAAATGACCTAACAATGCACAACTTGTTAATTGTGTATAGAAATCAGGTGAATCCAATACAAAAAAAAAAGGCAAAAAAGGGAATTGTAAGCAGTGTACTTAGCAGCATAACGAAAACCACAAAATTGGTAACCTGAGAGAAAAAAAGGACAATTTATACCAGCATTTGTCAGTTTCCGAACCATGTTTACCAGACTCTTAACATTTTAAGTTTACAGACAAACACATTTTAAGTCGGAAAAAAAACCATGACAACATGACTTGGTTAAGCAGCACTAATAAGTCATTGGAGAAAACGAACTTAAATTGTATAGCAAGTAAAACAACACCATTGCACATGTTATTATTTGGCGTAGGTCTATTGATAAGAAACTTTGAAGAATAGAAGAAAAAATATCGAATAAAAATCGAAAAGATAATGCAGGATATGATCTCAAATAGGTTCAATATTCGCATTGATTGTTTTAATGAAAATATTCTTTATATCTCAATGTAAAACGATTCATCAGAAGCATTGATTTCAGAAACCTGTTCATTGCTTAAATGTATATAGAAGAAAACATTGTCCAATATTTTCCAATTACCGGTTTACTGAAAAAAATATGTATATTCAGTTAATATTTTAATTGAATATACAACTATTTTAATTGATTTTATTTTGAGTAGAATTGGCATTAGAAGTCACTATAAAATATTACTGGTTTGCAAATTTTGAAAAAAAAACTGATTGTAGAAGCGAAGCTTGTTTTTTAACTAATCTGGGTGCGCTGAATTCGCATCTGGCATAAAAATTTGGTTATCACGTCTTGTTAATTTTTTATCACATGATAGCAATATTATTAAACAGTCAATACTGACACTACAATTTCTCAACTATTAATTTGACAGAAGCCCACATTCATTCTAAATCTTCCTAAAAGTTGCGTTCAAGCATGTCAGGGAGATTGTTTGTTACTGATTTAAACTATTTTTGCTTGCCACGTGTTCAATACCTGAGTGATGACAGAAACCTTTAATTTTTTTTTATGTTTTAAATATTTAGTAAAGTTATTTGATATCCTTATTGTTTGTCCTACCACATAAACAACTCAAACAGTTTTTTATACTTAAAAAAAAAAAATAAATAAATAATATTTTAACATAAGATAACTTTTAACACAACAACTTTTGAAAAAAATTATTATTTTTTATATTATTTTCAATCAATAACAACATTAATTTTTCAATGAATAAATTTTTGAATTTCAGTTGTTGATTTAGAAACTCTGTCCGAAAATGCATAGTGGGGCATTTTTAGAGAAATCGGTAAAAATTCTACTAAATTAATTAAAATGGTCTATTAAGATTTTTTGATGGAAAAAGTGGGAGCTGGCACAACAATGAATGAAATAAGTGTCCAAAGAAATGAACAGGTATTTTAAATTTGCATTCAGTACAAATTTCTTAACGAAATAACTTCCCTAGTTCGATTATAATAAGAGCCTTATTTCATATCAAAGAGCTCAGCTTGTATAGAATATTCTCAAGATCAAAGGAAGTCCATGCACAGTATACTCGTATGTACTCAGCAACTTTGTGGTTGTACTTTCATAGAGAGCTTGATGTTAGGAAATACAAATTTCGTCTTTTACAGGCAATTTTAAATAATTATAAAAAATATAAACTAAAAACTAGTTCACAGTTTATGCAAAAATTAGTAAAAAAAACTTCGTCAATGGGTGCCATCTTCAACGGCTTTAATATAAAGTGGTTCATTTCCCTGCTATATGGTTTATGATATTGCTAAGTCCTTTTTATTATTCTGTTTTTCCCGGAAGATGAAGCTTCATCAATCATGTTTGTACATGGTACAATACAAAGCGCACGACCGTCCGGCATTGCTTCTTTCCGAAAGTTAGACGTATTCTCTGGAATGAGCGGTGTTGAAATAAAATTAATCTTTAGTAGTCTAAAGCAGTGTTAACCAAGCCCCGAACGCACGCGCACAAACATATTATGTGGTTGTGTGCGGACGCAAACAGAAGCTGCGGTCGCTGCCGAATTGTACACTGTGTAACAATATTAAATATTTCTTTTTAAACTTTCGAAAAAAATACAATTCTGTGTTGTTTTGTCAAAGGTCCACAGAATTGTTATAATATAAAATTATATAATGCCGAAATATGTATATTGAGTAGGGGGAATTGTATGAACATTGCAATTACAAGTTATGAACTTGAAAGTTTAAGAAGTTTTTAAAATTTCATCTATATTTATTTTGGTTTTATGAAGTTTAATTCTCAGCAAGTATTCTATTTTTGGGTCTGTTAAGCATTTTAAAACGTCTTGAAAAGCATGTTTTATAAAAGTGCCGTCTTCATACGGGCGACATTGCTATGCCAGCGCAAGTGCAACAACGTAAGAGGCTTTTAATATTTCGCTATCCTCATCTTTTTCAATATGATCTGGCTGTTTTAAAAATTTATTGGGAATTTTGGCTTTCATTTCATCAAGCAATTTTTGCCTTTCATTATTTTTAAATTTTTCATAGTTGATATGGCACGACAAGTAATGCCGCCTTATATTAAATTTGTCGCATTTTTTAATTGCTTCAAAAAAATACATCAGTTCCCAAGAATTATTGAACATTGTTGCTCTGTGTGCTTTTGAGTTGATTACGAAAAAAAAGTAGACAATGCCAAACAAGCGTGCATGGTGTTGCTTTCACAAAGCTTGAACAGAGACTGATGACAGACTGATGTTTTGAAACGAACAAAGTTGTTGTATACATGTCAATTGCCGACCGTGTCTGTGTGAAAAATACGATTATTGACTGCCTCGCGAGGCTATGGAGTGGCAATCATAGGTCTAAAGGGACCGAATAAACGGACCCAAGTGCGTTACGTCTCAGATGTGGCGGCCATCGAAACCTAACCTTAGTAGTCTATTGGAATTTGAACAGAGGTACTTTGGTTCAGTAGGATCGCCACTCTAACCGCTACTCTAGTAGTACACCTTACGACATCTACTACCTGCCAGTTCACATAAGAACTAATCAATAAATTCTTGAAAATAGTAAGTCTTAAACTAAAAAAAAATATTATTTAAAATACTAAATGTTATCTGATTACTGATCAAAGTATTGAGCCTCTCACAAGTGATCTTTTCACATAGTTAAAGTCTTCAATAAATGTGCCACAGTGCGGACGATTCGGTGACCTGATAGTTAGTATACGACCTTTTTCAGTTTCATGCAATTTTTAGCCTGAAACCAAATGCGATGGTGCATATGTATGTGTTCATGTTTAACCACCATGTAGACATAAAGTGTAA
Organism: Lypha dubia; assembly: GCA_947311025.1. Lineage (NCBI taxonomy): Eukaryota > Metazoa > Arthropoda > Insecta > Diptera > Tachinidae > Lypha > Lypha dubia. The sequence continues at coordinate 50,519,297 of OX371261.1, forward strand.
ATTGTTTTTATTTAATTTTTTCGTTTTTGCTGTCATCTGTTTTTGGATTAATATTTATTTTATGCCAACAATTTAAGAAGCCACCAATGTTGACCACAATTTTTCCATAACAAACGAGAATCAAACTGGAGTAAAGCTGATTGAGACGGACGTATTTATGTATGGGCAGAAACTTCATTATTATACTTGTATAAATGGATAGATACACGTTGATGTGTTACGTTTGTGAACACATACGGCTGTGGTGCCAGTTCGTTGTTGTTGCTGTTTACCCAACGCAGAGTCTTTTAACACTCAGTTAGTTAAAATAACCACAAACTATTATAGCAACGGCAGTAATGAGTAAAAAAACTATACAAGTAGTCTTGCAGATATTTTAAATACTACTGGAAAAGGTTTTTAAATTACCCGATAAATCAAGATGTTGTAGATGGTATTGCAAATCTTTTGACGAAGACTGTTAATGAATATTGCAACTTTATTTTGATGAAAAAATATTAAATCATATTTTCTGAGGATGAATAAAAATGTTTAAAAATTTAGTTTTCTTTCCTTTTTTGTAAACAAAGTTTGTATGCAATATATCTCAATGTATCGTCAAGGTACATATAAAAGAGTTGCACGATCAAATGCTTATTCTTTGTTCGATAAAAATGCATCTTTTGACCATATGTTTGATTTAACTCCGACGTCAGTTAGCAAAAGTCTGTTCATATCATCAACAAGTGAACGCTGTTTCTTATTAATTGATTACATATTTAAAAGTTGTTGTTTTTTTTTAATTCTTAAGTTAGTTTAATTTTTCTATTAAAAAAGTGAAACGATTGTTTCGTTTTGTTATTAAAAAAAAAATTTTATTTTCCGGTATTTGTATTTGATATTTCCAATACCTCATCGGTTTGTATTTGCACAGAGTGTGTTCATGATAAACCTTTAATTGCTCGATAGTGTCTATAGTTCATATATGTTTGCTCATCGTGGGTTCAGCTGTCTAGCACATATCTTACGAACTGCAGGGTAGTGAATTAAATAATACGTTTGTGCGTAAACAAGTGGTTTATGTTATATTTACTATAGCTTTTTTATATTCATTTGATAATATATTTATAAAGGTACTCTTACAACTTTTAAGAGTCTTTCGTTACCTTAATATGGAAAGGCCTTAACTTTCTATTTTGCAATTAGCATTTTCTGTTGTTTTATAACGATAACTTCGAAGTTTATCTATCGAATAATGATAAATACGCAATTTGAAAATGAAGTAATGATTTAGGGCGTTTATGAAGGTAACGCTATCCCCCTCACCTCCTTAAGACCTAACTATGTTACTGATATCATTTTAAAGACACGGTGTTAATAAAATTCCTTTAATTTTGGACTCAGTGATCTTCTGAAAAATACTGCTCGTAGTATGATGCAAATAATAAAAGTTTTGATTATAAAATTTAAGTAAAGATTACAGATTCTTATATTTTTATTACGCCATATTCAAGTATTTGCTTTTGTTGATTTTGCATTTACTGTTACAGCCTTCTTTTTAATTTTTACCCTTCAACGTATTTACATACATATATCCAAAAGAGACTTTCATAATTTATATAATTGAAATTAATTGACTGTTGATTGTTGGTGTCAACTAAAATGCAGTAAAAAAAAAAACAAGGAACAATAATTTTCTAAATTGATAGTAGGAGTTGCAATGCAAAGTGGTTAAATACTCGTACAACCACATATTAAGTTAGTAGTAGCAGTATACATACATTCATTTATATGTATGTATATATTTTGCAATATATCTGTGGCAAAAAGGAAAAAGTGCTTAAGTCGAGATAAGCTGATTTTGAGTTAATATCACCATCGTATTCTCCATATTCAAAATTATCTCTGGGCAAAGTTTTATTTATATTGAACGATTTTTAACAAAGTTCTGGTACAATAACTTGCAGATTTTCTTTTTCTTTATAATTATCTCATATGGAATTACATCTTATGTTATCTTATAACATATTAAATTTCATGTTAAATATATATGTTATAGTGGAAAAAATCAAAAGAATCGAAAAACGAATGATCAACTTTTAGTACAACGCGATTACATTTTTATCAAACCTTTTAAACATTTTAAACTGCTTTTCTAGATAACTATAAAATATGACTTAAGTACTTTTTCCTTATTGCCACAGATTTATTGTGTGATGTTGTTTCGAATATGATAGCAAGGAGTCAACTTGGGTGTTCTATCGTCGAATTATAATGATGGACAACATCTGTATATGTTGCAATAAAAGGTCTTACTAGTCATCTTAGTATTATTGGTTCTAATATCCTTTATTCACTTGTCCTATATTTTAAAACAGTGTTTTCCATTCGGCTGTCTGTCTATTACTAAAACGTTATAATATTTTATTCCGAGCACATCACCCAACGTGATCACCGTTTTTATATCCTTCACCAAAAATGGGACCCATAAACATATTCTTCATCCTTATTAATGAGGGTGGTGTCGGCTGAAGTAGTTAGAATTGACTACGTAAGTAGTATTTATGAGTGTCTAAACGCAGAGAAAAGACATGATTACAAAATGTTCATGTCAACTAAGTATATCTGCCACAACCAAATAATTATTCATTGAAGCAATTAAAATAATCAGGGCTATTCGGGAAGTCACTTTCACCACAAAAACGCGTTTCATTCACCTTTTGCTATTCTAAAATACGTTAGCGATGTGAGTGCCGGAAAACAAATGTTTTTGTTCACATTGTATGCATCCTAAAATACTTGTTCACCACACATCTATGTCATTTTCGTTCGACGCATACTTTAGCGCGTAAATATATATTTTGTGAATAAAATAACCAAAGGAAAAATAAATAAAAAGCTTTTGCTTGAAATGTAAGTAAAAACATACAATAAAAGTTATTTCCGTTTCTTTGTCAAGGTCTAAAAAATTTAATTAAATTTAATTAAAAATTTAATTTAAATTATAAAGGATTTATTTTTATGTAAATTTTATTTTTACTAATCGTGAAACTTAAAATTTTTAATTTTAATTCTTTGAATCTATTTTTCTAATTTCTAATTTTTCTGTATATTAAACAGCTGTTTTCAATGTTGTTTATGTTTTTCATAAGGTATTACAAGAAATCGATTACTGCCAACGATAATTCTTCACTCGTATTTTAGAATATGTCGACGACGAAATGTCGAAAGTGAGCGTTCGACGACGATGAAGTGAAGCGCGTTTTCCCGAATAGCCCTGAATAATTATTTGTTGTGTATGTTTGAAAAGTTTTTAAAGATTATTTTTATGCTTTGTAATTCACAAATTTATTTGTGAGTTTTCGTATGAATGGATGAGATTTAAAATTTTTTAAACATAAAGTGTAAAACATCTACTGATGAGTTGGTATGCGTACCAACGAAATATATATTTAGATATTGCTAACCCGCAACAAATAAATAAAATTTAAAAAATAAATACTTGAGTACATGCTCAAATAAATGTAAAATTTTGTAGAAAATTAATGTTAAAATTATAATTATGTGAAGAAAGTTATTTAATTTTACAACAAAATAAAAGTGCACCTAAAATCTTCAACATCAGTGGTTTAAGGTATGTATTTACATATACGAGTATACTCTAATATATGGAGTGACTTAAATATACGAATGTTTGTTTCTTTGCACCATGACTAAAAAAATACTACGGAACTGCAAAAGATAGCAATTGGATTTTATATACATAAATATGCCGATAAATAAGTTAATTATTTTGAATTTCATTAAATTTAATTTGTCCAGAAAAGTTAATTCCATAAATATTTTCAAATAAAAATATTTATCAAAAATATAATTTATTTTTATTTGATTGATGAGCTTGAGGTCAATTTTTTTATGAAAAACGTTATAAAATTTTATTTATCTTTTTTATTTATCTCCCTTTTCGCCTCATTTAGTAATTGGTGTCTATCTTTAATTGCCAAATTCAGAATTTTGTTGTGGATGTTTTCCAAATATCTCGTAAAAGTTTTTTGAACATGTATATGAAAAAGATTGGAAATGTTTTTAGTTGAGTTTTTGACAAACTTAGGAATAATACCTGAATTTCTGCAGCGAATAAGGAACGTTATATTCGCTTTAAATCTAACTATCTTATCCCTAACTGTTTTGAAACGGTTAATTACCCTTCTAGTCTCTTGGTTTCTCTTCAAGTAATTGTAATTCATAATTCTTAAATTGTAAGTTCTGTTTTCTTCTATTTCAGCCAAAACCTTTCACTCAATTCTTGATAAATAGACGTGCTCTTCTTGTTTTGATTTGTATTGCTAATTTTTCGACCTTTTCTTGAAGTTATTTTTATTTGATTGATGAGCTTGAGGTCAATTTTTTATAAAAAACGTTATAAAATTTTATTTATCGATATTTCGCTACTCCTTTGTGTAGCTTCTTCAGGATTAGATTTGTAAGTAACAAAAAAATAACAACAATATTTTAAACAAAACAATATTCGCTTTAAATTGATTTTTTTTTTTTTTTTTTTTTTTTTCCGGTTTTTGAAATAAATTAAAAATTGTTTTTTTCTTTTTTTTTTTTTCCGTTTTTTATAAAAAATTGACCTCAAGCTCATCAATCAAATAAAAATAACTTCAATAAAAGATCGAAAAATTAGCAATACAAATAAAAATATAATTTGATTTAATTTGATTTAATAAGTATTTGTGTTTGCATTTTTCTTTTATCTAAACAAAATGACAAATTGCTTACATAAACCAAGAAAAAACATTTTCATAGTTACTATAATACGCTCAAATTTCCAGCATTTGCACACCATACTATGTTCATACAATGTGATTGGCAGAGGGAGATTTATGAATAATATATTATGTTCCTTGGATGAAAGCTGCAAAATATAGTAGACTCAATCATTTATCTGAAAATGAAATGATAGTTTGCGATTATGATTCCATCAACCATGTGTTTTTTTTTGCGTATAGTGTTTATGAAGATGTATTAGTGTAAATACACTTAACAAAATGCATGAACATAACAAAATGATCACACTGATTTTGTTTCTATTTGTTTTGTATAAATTTTGAGATAAATGAACAAATTCACAAGTTAATATGTGAAATATGAATATATGAAATTGTTGTTTATTTTTTACATTTTGGTGAGTAGTTTTATTTTCATTCGGTTGTATACATACGAGTATAAGAAGCCGAATGATGTTTGGCACTTTGGTGTCCATTTGGTCATTGCTGCATTAAAGCTATACGGTATAAATAGATCATGTTGTGACTTTCTTAACTTAAGCGGGATTATATATTCTACAAATATATGAAAAATAAAAATATTAGTCTTCAAATACTTCAAAGCTCCTAATTCAACCAGTAATAATTTAAACCAAAAAAATTGCTTAAGGGTTAATCTTATAAACTTTTAAATTTTTTATCCAAAGTTTTATTTGTGTGTTTTTTTTTTTTTTTGAAACAAAGAGTTTAAAAAAACAATGCGACAATTTATAAATACATCTTGTCAGTTTTTCGAAAACTGAAAATAAAAAGAAAATCATATTGATTTAATAAACTTTTATTGCAAAAGTGAAGATATACACAATAACATATTTTGTTTTACATGCTACTGGTTTCTTCAAAACAACATACAGACAGACATACATACATACATACATTTATATTTTATTGATTGTCTGGTTGTATTTTATTTTTAAATACTCGTACATTGTTTGACCAATCAAATTTAATTCATTTACATTAACACAATATAAAGTTTGTTAAAGCATTTATTTAAATAAATGGCTAAACATAAAAAGAAATGTCTATTAAATATTACTGCAAACGAGTATAATATTTTATTCTTATATAATAGGTAGCTAATGTCTTTTAATTAACAAGCTCTTTTAAGTGATTTTTTGTGTTTCTAATGATTTTTAATTGCTTAATCGACTGGAAAATACGCAAGTTTTGTTGTAGCAAACAAAAACTTTCTTTTAACAAGAGAGTTGGATTTCTTTTTCTTTTTTCGTTAAATTTTTTTATAATTTTTAGAGGTTTGAAGACAAAATTGGCCCCATATGGTGTTGAACACTCGAGCATAAATATCAATTAAATTATTAATAAATCTTTAAATGGTTAGCCTGGTAGTACATACCTATAAGTAATAAATAAATATTTTGACAATAGCACAGCAAGTGCTTCATCATATGTTGGTAACAACAAAGTGCGTAACATATAATCACAACCTAGCCCATTTTTACTTGAAAAAAAAAATCTAAAATTTACACACACACATTACATGCACTACACACTACGAGATTTTTCTCGAGGTACGATCTTTTTTCTTTCCCATCCAACATGTATGAACTTCATATGATTAACAAAGTTTTCAAACCTAATAGAAATACCACACAGTATCCATGAAAACGAAAGAGATTAGGAAAGAATACAGTAGACTAAATATGAGCTAATAAATAAATACTCGATTGCTTCCTTGTAAGCAGGGAGTATGCTCTGGAGTGTTTCTATTCCTTCTAATCACCAGTAGCTAATTTTCTTTTGATGATAATCTAAGTATCACATTTTGAAGCTAAATTTAATTTTTTTACAAATCTAGTATTTGTTTTGAATCGAACAAAACGAATCTCTGATCAATGGGGACACAAAGTTTACTTTGTGATTTTTTTAAATTGTCTTTTCTTTCCTAGCGGTGTTTCTGTTGTTGGGTTGCTGTTGTTTTAATACATGTAAATCAAAAACCTGCGAGTTCGGCAAAGCTTATTCTTGCAAAGACTGCGCTCACCAGCTTCTCTCTATTTGCCTACAAACTCAAGACTTTGGAAAGTAAGAGAATTATATCTTAAAAGGTCAAATTTATTCTAGCAAAAGTTCTGATGGTGTTCGAGAAGTTAACCAGGTTAAGCTGCTGTGTCCACAATACAGACAAATGACTTGTATAAAAATATTGTATGGGAATCACTCAAAAAACTGAGTGGTTTTCATACAAATTTACTATACAAACGAATTGCTTGTAATATAGAAACCGCACATAAAAGAGTTTATGATCCCCCGGGGGGTACATTTTCTCATCTTGGTGATATCCACACCTTGGTGCAGTGCCTGCTGGGGAAAAAGGTAATTAACTTTCGCAGTTTTGTCAATTACCCATAAAACTTATATGTTACTGCCCAATCTCTGAAATAATAGAGCAACGGATGTGCATATAAGGTAGATAAAGTAGGAATTTACGTAAGTCTGTCAGAAGCGGAAAGGGCACCTAAGGTCTTCCCAAGAGCAAAGTCAATAGAAAGTTAATCCTTCGGGGGTTTTTTTTGAGGCTCTAACAGTAACCTAAACTGGTGCCATGGGGACCGGTAAGCTATCATGGGAGATTATCTACCAGAGGGTAGCTAGTGATATCCTACATTCGACATACAAAATGCGTTATGCATATCTTTTTTTTTTTTGGGGATGGATAGGCTTCTGCATACATTCTCATTGACAATGGATATGCTGGCACCATCGCACTATCCTCGTTGGTGGCATGATTCCGTGGCCGGTTATTGGTGAGGTCTCCTTCGGGAGTACACGTGGGGGCTGTGGTTACTTCCAAAAGCTGGGAGAGTTATTGGTGTAAGAACTAATGCTCGACCACTGCCAGTGGCTGGTTGGACTTCTGTCTGGGGTGATCGTGAAGACTTATACTCACACGGTGCTGGCGTTGGGCCATACAGTAGGTTCCCACCTTAATCTGTAAAACATCTGTATATTGTGGTACCCACCAACGGATGATACGTTTTACATTTTGGGGATATCCACACTTTGGTGCTTTTCCTTTTGGGTAAATGGTTGTTCTCTTTTCCAGACCACTGCTTTGCAAAATGCAGCTGATGATTAGAATTCTTCAATAGCGTCAAGAAATATATTACATTTAAACACTACCTCATGTATGGTGTCAAATAATTTTCTTATCACTTTACCAACCCGTTGAGCTGCTTATCAGTAATATTAATTATGAACAAAATATTTACTGTTGGTCACACATTTAAAAAAAAAAAAAATAATAATCTGTTGTGATTTCAGATATTTGCCCTTTGATTATTTTTTTTATTCAAAATTGTTAACACCCGTAGTGTTATCTGTGATCTGATGTTAAAATGCCGTATTCTCAAAGTCATTATTAATGTGTTAACTTTTTATTACTACGACTTTTCAATTTAGGTCTTGTTCGGTATTCTTTATAAACATTTGTGGCCTTTCCTATGGGCGGATGCAATTTCATAGTAAATACAAATGATTTTCATTTTTGTACATATAATTTTGAATAACATAATTATTTTTTATTAATTATAGGGTTTTGTTGTGCCACAAAGTATATCTTAGCAATTTTAAGGATAACTTTTGATATACATGACATGCTTTTAATCCACTACAGGCAGGTAAAGATAAACATAGTCTGTGGGTTTCCTATTTATTTATTATTAGAAGAAGCAGAAGAAAAAAGATGCAGAAATATTAAATTTGTACATTTCTATTTCAGACACTCTCAATTGTAGTGGTGTTTTTTTTTTTAAATTAAGCCCAACAATTTTTATAATATTTGACTGCTCAGAGTTTCCATGGGAGTCAGTATGATCTAGGATTTCTGATCAACATGTAGGTATGAACAAAGGTAAGAATCTAAGTAGTATTAAAACTGTTTTGTTTGCTTTTCATAAAGAAATTTTTGTACGAATTTGCCAGTATTGATATTTAGTTACTTCACCAAATACAATTTAAAGCAGTTTGATTTTTATAAAAATTTTTATTTTTGATAATTTTATTATTTATTGAATCTTCAATTAGGGAATGAAATATCAATAAGTTTTTTAAATCTTAAATCTAAAAATGTTCAATATATGTTTAGCCAATGCTAAACATAATTTTTAATTTTTTTAATGACAAAAAAAAAATCATTGGAATCGGTTGATAAATTCTTGACATTAAAGTAAACGAAAAAGTGGATGGAGGTCATGGTGAGAGATCTTTAGATTATTCACAATAGGTGTATATACTTCACTCTGTTGTCAAAAAGACTTCAACATTTTACATGAATACTAAACGCAACTAGATTTTAATATCACACACTTGCACGCGTGACTAAACAACTTGCTCCAATAAAGGTGATACATTTGCCAGAGTAAACTCGATCGTTAATATTAAAATAAACACGTGCTTATGCATACATACTACATTCATACATATGTATGTATGTACTTACTCGTATGTATGTGAGTATGTATTCCTATAAAAATAATAATAGAGTAGGAGCTGATACAATAAAATATATTATTCTCCATTTCTGAAAGAGACCAATGATACAGAGAGTGAGATACAGAAAGGAATTGATTTCTATGCTCCAGAGGAGAAGTAATCTACACTACGATTTTATGACAAAACTATTTGTACGGAATTCGTTTAAAAGTTACTGTGGAAAATAATGTGCGTGTATATGATAATTCATGCTTAATATAATTTTTGCTGTTGTTATATTGTTGATAACTTAAATCAATTGGTGTCAATAAAGATAATTTTAATCCTTTTTCACATGTTTGTCAGATCTAACAATACTGTCAGACTCTGCACTATGATGGCAAGGACTATCAACGAAAAGTTATTATGATCATTTACTCTATATTGCCTACTTTACGGGAGAAAGAGTAAACTTAAAAATAAATTGGTATACGTACACACATAGGAGTTCATATACTTACATATGTATGTATATGTAAAAAATGAGTTCTACTGAAAATGTTTGACAAATTTCATAGAAACTACCTTTGGAGCGAAAAGATTTTATCCCGGAACCACCTATAAGACGGTATTCAATACTTGTACAATTGTTTCCAGCATACAGTGGTATACCAACTTTTTCTTAAAATTTTTTTAAAATCATAAAGTCCTTAATATTTTCCGAGCAAACAAAACTTTTTTATGATGCAAAACTTTTAGGCATTGATACGCATTCGAACAAGCCAAGCAAATAAAGTAGTAAAATGCAACTTTTTTCAACGTAAATTAAATTAAAGTTAATAAAATTCTTATATTGTATATGACAATGCAACGAAGAGTATTCTGAAAATATTGTTGGGAGTTATGTATGTATGTGACAGTCTGACCAATGTTTTTTCTGCATTACGCTTCTTTTTCACACTCGGTTACATATTAGAGAATTACATATTTTATATAAAATATCATATGACTCGTTTGATATTCTCAACTGATCTCTACGAACAATAAAAATACAGGCGTTGTTAAATCACGTAAAACAAACTTGCTCCATTGATTTATAAATAGAGAGAAAGAGTAACAAAAGAATAAAAAACAAAAACAATACTAGCATCTTCGGGGTAATAAAATAAACACATGGCAACAAACAAAACATTAAAGAAACCATAATACACACAAACACACACCACATACAAGATCAATGCAAGGGGCGCCAAAACAAGTTTTTTTTTTATATTTCCAACATTAGTTGCATGTAAACAAACAAAGCGAACGGTTTACGAAACGGGGCTCCGCATTATTTGATATTTAATATTCGTTGTAATAAACATTTCGTTGGTGTAAAAATAACGTTAGACGTAAAATAAAAATTTTATGGAAAAAAGTGAGATTGAAAAATTTTTAGGCAATAAAATTTGATGAAATAAAAACAAAGTATGAAAAATTCAAGTTTGGTTTAAAGTGAAAATGTTGCAAATGTTTTTATATAAAAATTTTCATGTTATTAAAGGTGTTTTGGCGAAGGGCTAAAAAGAAGTGGTAATAAGTGCGTTGGCGTATATTTGTATGTGAACGAACATACATACATACATATGTACATGTGCATATCATTTAGTTTTTCTTTGAGTTTTTTTTAAGCATCCGTTTATAAGCTCCTTCCGGTACATTGTTTCTTCATTTTATTTATTTACATCCATACATACATATGTATGCGTGTACATTCTTAAGAGTCTGTATATTTATGTATGTATGTACATATGTTTGTATTACAGAGCTGGATGTTATTCTCCCAATACGAAGATACATACATACATACATATGTACAAACATACTTATGTATCTGTAATAAATTCATATGTATGAAAGAACATGTGAAAATACATACAAATATACAAACTTGGATACATACAATGAATGAATATTCAAATGGGGTTTAACGGTAGTTAAGGATTTTACAGCTAAATTTATTTTTAGCAATTTAATACTCTTCGCTTTAGCCTCCAACTTTTAGTTCGAATTTTAAATAAAAAATACATAATTACATACAGCCATCCACATATGTATGTGTGTAAGATTCTGTTTATATCCAAGCATACATATGTACATACATACATGCATTCACTTGTGCATTTTTGTAAATAGCATTTGTTCTATTTTTGTCGTTCACTGCATATACTTACATACATACATACCTACATATACATACATACATACATATAAGGAGACGTGTATCAGCATACTTAAAAGATGCAATTGTCAGAACACCCTTCCATTAAAAAGACTGCCAATAAAACATGTTCAAAATATACATAATAAGTATTTTAAAGTTTTATAAAAGAAGTGAATCTTGTACATGCAGAAGAAAAGAATAAAATTAAACGCAAAATTTTTAAAATAAACACTTTTAAAAGAAAATCTGTTGCTGTTTTTTTAAAGATGATTGTAAATTGGAATAAAATGAGTGTTCGTTTATAAAGAATTTATGCATACATATTTTTAATCTCAACAGAAAAAAAAGTCAATAATAATTTTCAATATGTTTTTTTTTGTACTCGAATGAAAATTTCAATTATACAAAAAATAAAATGATCATATGCAAGATATGAATATGCATTTACTCATATGCATACATACTAACATACATGTGTACATACTTATGTTTAGATATACATTACGGTAGGTCGTACAAAAAGAATTTTCTTCCCTAATAGAAACTTTGGCGTTTTCGATGAATGTTCTCGGTTCTTGTAAAAATTTTTAGAAACATCCTAGAGGGAAAAGAACCTGTCATAGGACACGTCACGTGACTGGTTCCCAGGGACTAGCAATCGGTTCGAGTTCTGGAACTTTATATGAGAGCGACCGGTAACTTTAACATGGCGTTGTCATTAGAGGGGGTCAATTGACATAATTAAGATACCCGGTGATAGGACCTAGACCTAAACTTAAGGTTATCCTACAGTAACCTGTCTAAAAATGTATGTATACATAAGTATGTATGTAAATCTTTCGATGAGACACTGAGTGATGGAATTTTGTTAGCACTTTTGTTCTAGTTTTGTGATATGTCCTCTTTTCACCAGTCACAACTCAGGAACACTTTGTACCATTCCCATTTTCACCTATCATAGGACAGGTATGTTTAAGACAATTGGTACAACATTTCCCGTAGGGCAGTTTTAGGTATGTACTTTCTTGTTGGTCCCAAAAATGAAATAAACTGTTTTGAAGGCGCATATGTCTCTATGGATATGTCAATCATAAATAATATCGTAGCATTCGTGTAATAAAAGTTTTCCAATAAGACTGATATGATTTCTTTAGAAAAAAACACACACTTATTGTTATGGAAATTCAAAAGTTTTTTATTTAATGTGAAATACAATTGATACAATTAAGTTCTAAATAAAGCGTCATTCAAATGGCCTCCACGACTTCTTCTGCAGGAACGAATTCGATGAACCCAATTTTCGAGCACTTTTTCCACCAAATCAAGTTCGAAAGACCAATGGCATCAAATAACCCCACAAGAAATAGTTTAATGGTGTTAAATCACAACTTCTTGGAGGCCATTCAATATCACAATTTCTTGAAATAATCTAATCTCCAAAATTTTCTAGCAATAATTAAATTGTTGCATTTGATGTGTAGGACGTAGCCCCGCCTTGTTGGAACCAAATGTTGTCATTTTCGGCCATAAAAAGTTGGTTATCATCGATCTATACCTCTCTCCATTACTGTTAACGGTGTTAACAGCTTCATTTCAAAAGAAGTACAGACCGATGATTCCACCAGACCAAAAACCACAGAAAACTGTCAATTTAGGTGAATGTAATGGTTTTTCATTAATAATTTGTGGATTTTCTTGGCACCAGAATCGACATAAAATTATTACGACCATAAAATGGCAAAAGCACACGAAAAGTTGCAATTGGAGAACTATTATTTTGATAATAAAACTGAATAATTTTTAAACGTTATTCTTGCTTATATCTCCCCATGATTAAATTGCAAACACTACTGAATACAATGAAAAACAAATGACAGATGACATATTACAAATGTCCGAAACGTCACTTCAAAGTCATATCATCCCTATTGGAAAACCTTATATCACAAGATTATAAAAAATTATTGTGAATTGATTTCTACAGTATTTTAGATCATTTGAGGGTGGTGTTGGCTGAAGTGGTTAGCGCGTTGACTACTAAGCAAACAATGACGTGGGGCCTGGGTTCAAACCCTGGCCAGAGCAAGTTAATCAACATCATTAATTTCTGTAATGTACATTAGTGAGACATTGTATTAATTGTTGTCGGACTATTTAAGTGATGAAGGCATAGCACTGGTCACTAAAAAGCTGTTCCGACAGCGATTGATGATGTTCCAAGCTAATGTACACAACATTGCCCTCCTTCGTCGGTTAGCAGAAACATCGGCGAAGTAAAACAATTAATAAAATGCCTGCCAATGCAGCTTAACAAAGTTAATGCGTCTACCTAACACCGGAGGCGCCTCAACACTGCTATAAAAATTAACATAACGCGCAAAGCAGAGTTGTAAAAGAGTTAAGCCTTCTACATTTTCAACATCTATGTTCTTTACTCTATCCCTCTCTCTGAGTTCCGGCACAATGCACTGCATACGTAGGGGTCATCCCCTGAGTGCTAGTCCTAATTAAAAAAAAAAAAAAAAAGTCAATTAATTGACATCATCGTGGATTAATTTTTCCGGTTTTCATTTTGGACGCTTAAAGGCGTATCGCAAACTTGTACACATGGATTCATGTCAAAATAGAGTTTTTCGTTTTAATGTTTAATTAATAAAAATATTTCTTCAAATAAAATTTAAAAATCATAAAAATCCATTAGTATATAAAATTAACCCAGTTTCTTACAAATTCATGATAATTTTTTCAACTTTAAAGTAAATTCCTTAAGAGAAATGCTCCAGTTTCTGTTATGATTGCGTCAACATTGTAATGTAATTCTAACTATTATATGGTTAAAGGTAAAAATTTATTTTTATGTACCTGTGAGAAGTAAAATTATTTAGGCTCAAGTTCAGTTTTATTGAATTAATGAAAATTTAAAATTACTAAGAGTTTTTTTATGTTGAAAAATATAATTATTTATATCAATCAGTTTTTAGCAGAACGTGTCAGTACCGATTTCAAGGCCGTTTCACCTCTCATCAGCGTTCAATTGTCGATCTTTACAATTTTCGTAAAGTGGATACTAATTGAGAAGAATATCAACTATTAACCAGTTTTCAACAGAAATAGAATACGAGAATTAATTTTTAATTAATTTCTTATTCTACATATTGAAAAAATTCTGGTAAGTAAGAAATTCCCTCATCACTGGTTGAAAATTACTAACAATCAACGCAAACTCATAGTCCGATATCATCATATAAGTTCGAATAATAATTACGTTTATTCGTAATAATATAAATAAAAAAAAATATATTAAATTTATTTTTATTTTAAATAATTGACAATCTTAAATAGTTTACGATAAACAATCTCTTTAATAATCAGATTACAATCATTATATTTATAAGATAATGATTAAATTTATCGATATAAGATTAAGAAGAAAATGTCTACAGCCATCATAGTTTTTTTTAAATGCAACTATAGTATGGGACAACATTTATGAAATTTAAAAAGAGACATACATACTTTCTTAAGACAACTTTAAGGTTCTTCTTACCAGCCTGGGGCCAAATTACGGCACTCGACATCGATCGAAGTTTCAATACAATTTAAATGTAAATTTTTTGAATAGATTTTTGATAGCGTCGTAATTTAAATTTAATATTAATTTAATTCAAAGTGCACAACTGTACAGAAAATTTTTCAAATTGCTTCAATAACTTTACGAATTCGGATCCAAATAACAGCTGATTCTCATAACCACATTTCTTTATTAGTTAAAGAACTAAATGCCAAAATATTTGAAATAAATTTTTGTAAAAATTATTCCAACTTGAAAAATATGTACCTACATATATAAAATTTTTAATAAAAAAAAATTTTAAAATTTTTGAATCATTAACTTTCCTTTTACAATAAAACGAATTTTTTGCATGAACAATTATATATTGAACATTTTATTATTTGCATCTGATATATTAAAAAATAATGGCACAATGTTTTTAAAAAATTGAAAAATTTTAATGAAAAAAAAAAAAAAAAAATATGCTGCTCCATTATACAGGAGTTTTTCTGAACTCAATGTAATTCATTAAAACCTTTTCAGTTTAAAGAGTTCGAAATATTATTCCTTAACAAGTTTACAGTACAAAATCAGTAAGTTGTTTTTTTTATTAAAGTTTTTAAAAAATCTCGATAAAAAATTCGAAGAAAACCGATTCAATCGAAAAAAATAAACTCAAATTAAATCGAAAAAAAAAAAATATACATATACGAGTATATGAAAAAAGCAAAGAGCAACAAGCAAATCTAAATCTAAAATTGTTAAGCAAACAAAATACGCATCGTCCCTCCAACGGTTTAATTAAAATGTGGCATTAGCAATTTGTTTTAATCAACATCTTCTCGTTCACTTAATATTGTTTAATCTTCTTGCAAATTGTTTTTGACTTATCGTACTCCAACCGAAGCTGCAACAACTCTTTGATGCCTGTGTGTGTGTGGCTAATTTAATATGAATGCCTCAGGCTTTAGCCAGCGATTATCAGATCGTTTGTCTCACATCTACGTTAGCCAGCAAATAATCATTCAATGGTAAGTTCTACTGTTTGCTTTTTATTATTTTTCTTCTCGTTTCGACTTTATATATAAATTTTATAGTACATATTTATTTTGTTTTAACTTTAAGATTTCCTTTTTGCAAAATATGTGAAAGCTGTGAAAGAGAGGAGGGCTGTTGATTTTTTTTTTAACAAATAAATATTAAATTTGATTTTAACCAGGGGCGTCTTATAATATAATGGACTTGTTAATTTTTTATTTGGTTTTAGATAATAACGTGATTTTATACAGATACATAATGTTGCCATAATACATAAAGGCCCTAACTACATACATATATTCAAGTAACGATATACGAAGAATCAAAAGTTCTTTCAATACCCAGCTAAAAAGTATATATATCATTGGATCGCAAAATCGAGGGTACATAGTCCAGATATTACTCATACATATTTCATGTATGAACATGAACATATATAAAACATACATAAAATATATATGGAATCATATACATATCCTCCAGTTTCGGATCCAATGATATATACATATATATACTTTTTTAACTGGGTAATTAAAAATATTTACAGAGAGCAAATTTGTTCAAACAAAACAAAGAATTTTTAAAATCGGTTCATAAATAGAAGAGTTATAGATGTTCAAAAAAATAAATCTGGCAAAAACCACCTTTAACACAAAAGAATTAAACAGATTGCGAAACGGACGCTTATAACCATGTTTAAGACCCAGAAATTATATCAATTAAAATTTAATATTTTATATAAAATAAATATTTGTTGTACGAAATTGACGAGTTACGAAAATCTCCAACCATTCCATTGAACTTTAGGAACTTTAGCCTGTATAAATATTAATAATTATTAATAAATATTAATAAATATTAATAAATATTAATAAATATTAATAATATTTTTATATTATTATTATTACGAATAAACGTAATTATTATTTGAACTTATATTGATGTATATATAAAAAGTAATATTATCAGGCTCAAGTTCAGTTTTATTGAATTAATGAAAATGCAAAATTACTAAGAATTTTTTTATGTTGGAAAATATTACTCGTATTATTTATATCCAATCAGTTTTTAGCAGAACGTATCAGTACTGATTTCAAGGCCGCTACACCTCTCATCAGCGTTCAATTGTCCATCTTTACAATTTTCGTAAAGTGGATACTAATTGAGAAGAATATCAACTATTTAACCAGTTTTCAAGAGAAATAGAATATGAGAATTAATTTTTAATTCATTTTTTATTCTACCTTGAAACAGTGCTGGTTAGTACGAAATTCCCTCATTACTGTTTGGAAAGTACTAGTAATCAACACAAACTCATAGTCCGTTATCATCAAAGTATTCTACTTTGTATTCTAACGTTTTTGTTATTTTTACTCTATATTAGGAAAATTCATATATTACTGTGATTAATAATAATGAAGCAGTTCGTAGTAATTAAAAAAAAAATTTTAATTAATATACATATGTATACAAAACAAAATAAAGTTATGAAAATCATTTATAATTAGTGGAGTTATTCAATAATCAATATTAGAGGGAACAATCTGCACCATGCTTTAAAAAAAATTATGAGACCCAAATGATGGCAGCCCCTTATAAACCTAATCGGTTTATAAATTTCATAGTTGTGGAGGTTCAAACAATAAAATATATACCCCTTGAATTGACAACATCCTTCTTATTTTTTAAGTAATTTAAAAAGGCCCGCAACTTCAATGTACATTTGGTTTTTATAAAACGATTCTCCATATCAAGTTCCATATTATAGTTGCACAATTTACCCGACAACCTCTATAAGGTAGCTCATACCAAAATACCAAAAATTCAATTCAAAAACAATAAACTTTTGCAGAAACTCTTAAGGTATTGTCATATTTGGTATATATTTGCCCAAGAAAGCGTAGCCGCTACATGTTAATAAAAAACTTTTTGATTTATACAGGTGTTTATTAAGTTGGATACTCTGCCGTTTACTATAATTTATGTATGAAACTTTTTAGCCTTATAAACACTTGTCTGAATTAAAGGATATTCATAATTATGTAGTGGTTACGCTTTTTTGGGACAAATGTTTGCCAAATGTGACCGCACCTTTAGATGCATCCACTTGTTTGCGTAATTAATTTTACGGGGCTTGTATTAAATATAAAGTTTATGGGCAAAAATATTAACAGGGATTTTTGGGAATTTTCGGAACTTTGTTAAATTCTCACAAAATTACATTAAACATTGTGCCGGAACTCAGTGAGAGGGATAGGGTAGAGAAGATAGATGTTGAAAATTTATAAGGCTTAACTCTTTTAGAACTCTGCTTTGCGCGTTATGTTAATTTTTTAAGGCAGTGTTGAGACGCCTCCGGTGTTAGATAGATGCATTAACTTTGTTAAGCTGTATTGGCAGGCATTTTATTAATTGTTTTACTTCGCCGATGATTCTGCTAACCGACGAAGGAGGGCGATGTTGTGTACATTAGCTTGGATAACATCAATCGGTGTCGGAACAGCTTTTTAGGTTTTAAATAGTCCGACAAAAATTAATACAATGTCTCACTAATGTACATTAGAGAAATTAATGATGTTGATTGACTTGCTCTGGCCAGGGTTTGAACCCAGGCCCCAAGTCATTGTTTGCTTAGTAGTCAACGCGCTAACCACTTCAGCCAACACCACCCTGCTTTTCTAGATAACTATAAAATATGAATTAAGCACTTTTTCCTTTTTGCCACAGATATATCGATAAATGAAGGAACTACAAAATGCCGAACTAGTCTGTAAATCTGGATTGTGCTGGAATTATCCAGAAATTAGCGAGGACAAAAATTTTGCATTCAAAGATTTTTTTGTAGACTAAAACTGGCGGTCTGACATCCCTATGCAATTTTCTTACCATAGTTTTAATATATGATATTCGTAAACTTTCATTCAAAATTTTTTTACAAAAGTACATTGATTTAATGTATTCATACATTGTTTTTATGCTAATATTCTTAGAAGTTATGTATAAAAAAAGTTAACTTTTACATTATTTGTGGAAAAGGCGCATTGTTTTCTATGTGTATTTGACGTTTTATTTTATTTCTTCAATTATATAAAAACAAAATAAAACGAAAATTACATTAATTTGTTGTGCATTAAATTTTTTAAGTAAAAAATATTGAATATAAATTTTTCTGTGGCGGTGTAAAAACAAAAATGGCAAAACTTTGTAGAATTTTATAAAATGGACACTAATCGAATTTCACAGCTGAATTTTAAAGTATTGCAGCCAATAAAGTAGCAAGTCTGAACGGGGATTTATATTGGGAAGTTAGATTAGTTTTCTTATATACATACATACATACATATATTTCTAAAAGAACATTGCTGAATGTATTTGTTGTAGGGATAAAGCTACCTGGTATGAATTCGCCTTGGTTATTATACTAACTAACAAAATTAATGAACCAGGGATTTAGCGGATTGGTACATTGAAACAGTGAATTTTTGCCTTGAATTTTATTGTTCAATGTACAAAATTCAATAATTTTCATAAATTTTCCTTTGCTTTTCACGAAGTTTAATACAAATTATGTACATAAAGATAAAATAAATATTTTTATGTGGATCAAAATGAAATTAGGGTACTTTTGAAATCAACGCTCTAATCCAATATTTGAAAAAGTATTTATTTGTTGTTATTTTTTTTTATTTCTTAATTGTTTTCATATTCTATTCAAAAGCCCAAACAACAATAATTAATCATCGTTGATTTCGTTATGACAGCATCTAAAATGTTAAAATTCTAAAAAAAATCCAAAGAAGAAAAAAAAAACATTTGAAATACGAGGATCAATACTTTCGGTAGAGTCGAAAATACTTGACGAACAGTAACCATATTTTTAATTAAAATAACGTAAAATTATTGCAATATATATTTTAAATAGGAGACAACGTCTTTCTCTTTTACACTTATTTTTGTCATTCACTTTAGTTGCAAAAGACAACATTAGTAACCTCAATACTCAATACAAATTCGAAACCTTAGCTTAGGTCTTGCAATGTAATTACATTTTTTCATATTTATCTTGCAACAATGTTCGATGTGTATCTCGTTATTATGGCAAATCTACAAACTGTTAAAATTTTCTGAAGAAAACCACAAACATCTGAGATCTTGTCACATTCTATATACAGATATACTACACAGCTGTGAGATGCACAACATTATTATTGCATCTTAACTATGCTGGTTGCTTAGATGGTTGAAGGCAAAAAATAAAATGACAAAATTTATATACATACATAAGGAAATACATATATTTTTTTATAAAATATAAAAACAAATGTCTCCTTCGTACATTAAGGCAAATGTAACTCAAATAGAAATATTTTTAGTTGTATGAAGTAATGATCCATATAAAGTAATATTTAACATTGTATGAATTCATCAGCAGAAAAATATTGTGATGCATACGAAGTTACACACAAGCATACAAACATACATACACACGTACGTACTTATTAGGGCAATCAAACCGGTTATTTAACCAAACGTTTATACTTACGACTTTCAGTTTTGAGATAATTGAAAAAAAAAAACAGAATAAAATTCGAAAGATAAAAATTTAAGAATTGTGCAACAGGAAAATAAAATTAAAAAAAAATTACCGAGGAAGACAACAAAAACATATTAAAAAAATAAACGAAATGTTTTATAATCGAATGAAATCAACCATATACTCGTAGTTTTAGTCTTATGATGTTTTCTTTTCTACACACAAAATGGCATCTTGTTGAGAGGCACATGTATAACATTTCTTGACAACCCTATAATAATGCAATTTGTTATTTCATTAGAACAAAACACAACTTATGAAAAAGTGTAACGCCCTTTTTTTAACAGCTGACAGCTAAGTTTTACAGGACACTATCAATATTATCGATTTTTACGGGGCAAAAAGTGCAATGAATTCCACCTTAATTGAGGGCGATTTTTTAGAATCAAACACACCACCCTTTTAAAGAGCAAAACATTTTCAAGAAATGAACACGAAAGTACACTTTCTGCATGGAGATGTACCATTTTTTTGTAGAAAAGAAAACACCATTAGATTCAATTCTTTCGGCAGGTTTGTCTATTAAACTGTCGCCAGGCAGATAAATTATATGGTTGAGGCAACCACAATTTCCACAATATTTACATGAGGTCCATACAGTATTTATATTCTGAATTCTTATAGATAGGGAAGTTGAATGAGCCATGTCTGACTGTCCGTCTGTCTGTACGTGAAATCGATTTTCCGAAGACACTAGAAAAGCTAGAGACTTGTGTCTTCGACTGAAATGTAAGGATTTTTCTTAAGATGCTTCGTATTGAAATTCAGCAAAAATAAAATATCGTTTCTGATATTCAATTATATGTATATATAAATAAATGAAGGTATATTATAACACTTTCAGAAATAAAGTTATAAATACATGAGGTGCCGCAGTATTGAATGTGGAATCTTTCGATTATAATTCAACGCACGATCCATCGTGCTATTGAGGTTTGTAAGTGTTATGTGTATATTAACTTGATAATAACTTTATGTATTTTTTCGTTCACAAATGGATGGAAAAGTGTAAAATACTTTAAACAGTCTGTATTTTTTGTACATACATACATATGTAGATAGCACTGAAGATAATATGAAAGTGTGTTCAAGTATGCAGTTTAAACTTACTATTACTTATATTGTTTGAAATGTTATATTGATAAGAGAAAGGACAATCTGTATTATATTCAGTGAATCACATATTTATGCATTGGTGGAGGGTACATATATAAGATTCGGCATAGCCAAATATAGCACTCTTACTTGTTAATTATATAATGGTTTTTGAAAGTGGCACCAATATGTTGTCATATAAGCCAAATTATATTCAATGCATATATGATATGATTGTAACTAAACAAAATATTTACAAATAGAGAGGTTCCAAATAACCAGATATACATATGTTATGTTTACTTAAACATATATTATTTTAAAAAATGAAAATATGAAAGCCCAAATCGTATCTTTTAAAATAAACAAAAATTCAATCTAAACTTAAACCGTGTTAAACACAATTCTCAAACAATCGCTTACCCTAATACCTGCTAAGCATAAATGCATGTGACAATAAAAGACAATTACTCATAATGTTGTATGAAAAATGTAAAGAGAAAAAGAAACAAATAAAATTTTGTAAGTAAAAATGTGAATAAGATGGGGGGAGGTTAACCAAGTCAGCAATAGCATAAGCAATTCCAACTTTTCATGTGCTCAGTTTAGGTTGACAATATACACTTGTCACTTTATTCTCAACAACTGAACTGAACTGTTATAGCATTTCTGTTGTTTTTGCTTAAACATTTTTTCCCCCCGTTCTGCTATCTGCAACATTCAAGTGAGAGCGATTGTATGAAAAAACAAACACATTCATTAGGAAAAATGCAGTATTTGAAAGGAATGCAAAATTTGCAACTTTTGAAACATGTATTTTTTACCCTGGTCGTACTGCTAATGATACATTTTTATACCATTCACCAAAAATCGTAAGGGTATTCATAGGTTTGTCGTTCTGTGTGTAATATTCAAAATATTAATATGAGACCCGTAAAGCATATATATTCTGGATCCTTGGAAATAGGGAACTTGAACAAGCCATGTCCATCTGTCCTTCTGTCCGTCTGTCCGTAAGTTAATCTGTATGTCTGTTCTTGAAATTCGTTTTCTTAAGCTACCAGAAGAGTTGGAAACTTGGGGTTTGAACTGAAGTGCAAGGCTTTGCCTTATGACGCTTCGTATTGAAAATCAGCAAAAAATGATTTTTTCCGATATTTTATTAAATATACATACATAGATATGCATGTGTATATTACACCTACAAGTATAAATCTATATCTAGATTTATTAGATTGGAATTCAACACACTGTCCTTCGTGACAATGAAGCTTATAAAGCTGATGTGTATATATACTTAATAACATTTTACCTTTTTTCCGCATAAACCCTCCTTTTTGTTCAGGGATGGACAATTTGATGAACACAAAAAACAAACCCAAACCTACTTAAACGATGTCATAGATACAGTATATACTCGTATTAATGCCTTGTCAAGGCGACATATAAATTAAATTAAAATTTTTACTTATACCTATGAAAATTAATAATTAAATTAATTCTCGTATTCTATTTCATTTGAAAACTTGGATAAATAGTTGATATTCTTTCCAAATTAGTATCCACTTTACGTAAATTGTAAAAAATGCACAAATTAACGCTGATGAGAGGTGTAGCGGGCTTGAAATCGTTTTACTGATACGTTCTGCTAAACTGATTGGATAATTGTTTACTACTGTTTTACAATATAAAAGCTCTTAGTAATTTGAATTTTTATTAATTCAATAAAACTGAGCTTGGGCCTGATAATATGTACATTAATATAAGTTCAAATAATAAATACGTTTATTGGTAATAATATAAAAAGAATTTTTTGACATCTACAAATTTGTATTTATTCTTTGGTTGTGGAACTTAAAACTAACACATTTGATTCTATTATTATAGATAAACCAGTAAGGGTAATCACGATGGTGATTGTGCAAATTTGCGTTTAGAAAATTTGCTGTGCATATTAGTGTACTTCGTGAGCGTACTTTTAAATTTATTACATTTTTGGGAAGAGCGTGTAATTTTCTTAACAAAAATGTGCCAGCTTATCAAAAATTCTGGCAGTACTAACCTCAGATGTCAAGTTAGAAATGCATAAAATTAATATTTACTGCCTGTTCGCCGATGTCGAAGAAGATCTTTCTTTCGAACAATTACATTTAAAATAAAAACAAAATGTTTCAATTCGTTTTTGTTTCAAATGTAATTGTTCGAAAGAAAGAACTTCTTCTATATGGGCCAACAGGCACTTACAAATAAATTAAAAAAAAAAGGATGACTAAAAATTTGTCAATTAAATGAATTAAATTAAAACTTGTTACAAAATTAAGTGTTATTTTTCTACAAATAAAAATATAACGGTCTGTATGTCACAAGTTGTTGTTTACTTTCGTTTAAATCTGGTCAAATACTCATGCTTTTTTTTTTAGTGTAAAAGAAGCAAATTGCATATACATACATACATTTTGTTGTCGTTTGCACACTTTGCAATACCCATCGTGCTTACCCTTAGTACTGTTTAAATTTTACCTTATTATTCAATTAGCAATTTATTTAAAATCGATATAAACACGCTGTTTGCATGTCCCTTAAACCTGCTTTTTTATTTAAGACAAATAGATTCCTAAAATTATAAATTAATCTTTTAAAGCACTGCTTTATTTATATTATTGCACCAAAAATGACTTTCTAGTTCTTGTGTGTGTGTGTGTGTGCGTCCCAGTAGTCAAGTGAGTGTATAACAACTTCAAATTTTTACACTGCACTCTGAAAGTATTTTGCTCTCATACATTGCCACTCAGACACATACCCAGGCCGGCTTCTTATATTGTCACAACTAGTACACGTTTATTTTTCAGTAATTGCAACAAAACAATCACAAATACAGCAACAAAATAATATGTTTAAAATTATTTAAAAGCTTAAGGTCCAGTTCGAGATGTGTCTTCTGCATTCTATCTCCTGGCATTGTTAGTGAACATGTAGAAATAACATATTAAAGTACTTGGATGAACGGAACGTATTTGTATGGGCAGACAGACATACAACATAATTGCAACATAAATGCAAAAGTAAACTCGCACGACACTTTTTGTTGTTGCGCATTTTTCTTTTTTCATTTTTCTTTAGTTATTATATTATTCATAGGGTTGCACTTGAAGTTTATTCAACGCTATGTCTTGCTGCTGCAGTTGTTTCATTTGTAATTCTATTCAGTTATTTCTTCTACTGCCTAGGAACTGTATTTGTTTTTATATTAATTATATAAGACACACAATTTGTTTGGCTTGGAAGTCGTTTAATAGTTGTACATATTCTTTACTTTTGGTTAGAGAATTTTCTTCCTTTTTTTTCTTATCTCTGACAACATGTATGTTCCATTTGTTATTTTCACTTGTTTCATTTGCTGCAATAAGTAGTCTATTAGATTCTCATACAAGAAATTTCCTTTTGTATGTATGTACGAGTGTAAAATGTGGGTATTTGGAAAAAGAGGTGGAAAATGAGACCTTAAACGGGAAGTAAGTGTAAGTTGAAAATTCATTGGTTTATAAATATTTTTTGAAAATCAAATGTGTAGTTTTTTCTTTAACAAAATGATTCTGCAATTCAATAATTTATCATGATAAATGCATCACTGCTGTGCATCATATGAACAAAAAAATCTGTTTTTTTTTGTGCCCTGTCACTAGAAGTTGACTGAAGGTTTTTAGGAGTATTAGGCATTTTTATACTCAGGATTAGACACTAGTTTGTGTTTTGTCTAGTTCAGGATACTTCAATTTCCTGTGATTAATTTACGAACGGAAGGGAGTTAGTGGTGTCGGATGTATAAATTTGCGTTACATATATAACGAGAAACTGCAATCAACGTTATATGCCATCCCCTCGCCACGGATTGCCAATTAAAAGCCATTCTATTCGTAATGGAACATACTGATTACTTCGTCAGTGCCCTTGAATTATATTGAGATGGATGTTATTGTCTATATCCTTAAATAACAAGTTTTCCCTTGTTATACTAAGGATTAATTAATAGTTTTCAAATGTAGCATAAAAAACATTTGCAATTAATCTAAAGAAAATATTATTAGATTTTCAATTTCATAGGTAAGATCAGAGTCTGAAGACATGTTTCCCTAGATGAACTCAATCCTGGGCTTCTACACTAAAAAACTACATATATTAACTTAAACTTAGGAAAATTTAGCTTAATTTATATTCTAAATATTTGCCAATTTCTACAGAAATTCTGTAACAAAAAAAAAAAAAAAAACATAATTTGATTAGGAAACACTAAAGGCATTGACCTAAGAATGTACAACACTATGTTTTTTCAATAAACAAGAAGGTATGAATCCGGTGGTCACCACCTAGATATGAAAGAAAATATAAAAAATATTAATTGAATAAGAAGACAAGAAAATAGTGAATTTCCAAACCATTAATATGAAAAAGTCTGTTGGTAAACTTTCATGTGCCTCAACAGGTGTAAGGGATATTCATGTAACTGATTGCAGCTTTCGTGAATTGAATTGAGTCATAAACGGTAAAGATTTCTGATGATGAAACTGCGGTTAATCTCGAAAAAGCATGATGGTACTTCAACATTCCGTGCAGTCTAAACTTTCTTTGGATTTGTTCAATTATTACGATCTTCTACAGTTTTCCTTCTAATAGTAAAATATTTTAATTAAAAAATTTAATTATACGAACTTAAGCCTTAATAAATAAGACTTCTTTGGAAGATTCTTTCTTACACGTGATGTGCATTTAACTTCCTTTTTAGTATAGAAGAATATTATAATTTTTAGAGTTACTCTCAGATCATCATGCTGAAATGCCAGCTACATATTATCGTAGCTGGAAAAAAGCTTGGAAATAATAAAATATTATACCTCCTTTCAAATATTCTCTGAAAAATTTGTCTTGTATTTAGAACATCCAGGTCAGATGGTTTAGTTGGCACTCAAATGTACTCTTCATATCCAGAGTAGCCAGGAACATCACCATTCCGCTGCAAATTTGTTTTCTTTTTCACCGGCTTTAACAATCTTACTACATCATTTAGATTTCCTATTGTAGATTTACTTGGCGAACAAAACAATGAATTTTTTTCGCTTAGGTTGTGAAGAAAGATGAAAGCGGATTAATTGTTCACCTCCTACTCCTACCTCTCGTTATTTTTATACTGTCTGGAAAACAGCTTTTTCATTATTTTTTTCCCTCCGTAGTATGCTCTTCATGTCAAACTTCTTCAAAGCTATTTTTGGTACTCGAGTTGCGAATAATTCTGTTTTATGATTTCTGTCCATCCTTTCCATGTTTTTTTTTTCTTGCTTTTATTTATAGAAATTTTATGCTTAATTCGTGCTTCTTTATAGTCTAAATCTTTCCAACGACTTTGAGTACCAGAAAATATGTTTCGAGGCTGAAAGCTATTTTAATAATATCTGTTTCGTGTTATCACCATCTTTATGTTAGTTGTCTCTTTTTAGTGGTATGGACTTCTGACATATTTTCGTCCAGATTTACAATGTTGTTAGAGTAATCGTTGTTCCCCACCGTCTAGGATGGTTTACAGTTTATTCGTTCCACTTTTGCCTGATCTCTTCGCCTATTTCCTTAATTACTTCTGCGTTAGCTAAACTCAACTAAAAAAGCAATTAAATTCAAGGAAAATATTCATTGATTCAACGAATTTATTCTTTATTTTTCACCCAAGGAACAGGTTCTTTCAATTCAACGTATGGCAGTCATTGGCTTGTTGTATTCAACGTACCAGTTTGTTGAAGTTAAAATACCATAAGTTGAAACCGTACGTTGATTTTTAAGAATTTATTCCTTGATCCAACGTATTCATACAACGAAATCAACGTATATTACTTAAAATCAAGAAACAGGTTCTTTGAATCAAAGTATTTGTTCATTGTGTTTAAATAAATGAGCGAGTTTCTTAAATTCAACGTATTATACGTTAAATCAAAAATCTAGTTCATTGTTTAATTCAACGAATAAAATCAAATAATGGTTTCAAGGTTGAGTTCATAAATACATACAATTTTACTTTTAATTTCAAGGAATATTTTATTGAAACAACGTATAATACGTTGAATTTTAAAGAATTTAATTCAAGGAACGGGAGTTCGTTGAATTTATGTAAAACTGTTTTTTCAGTGTATGAAGTGTAAGAGATGTGCGATCGATCATGTCATAGTTCTCAGGAGTGTGGTAAGGATTTAGTTAAAGATATATTTGTCCATCACTTTTTTTGCAATAGCATTACCGATATCAGCCCAATGGGCACACACATTTCAAAATTGTGTTCAGGCAATCTTATTTAAGTATATTAACAGTTTCAGGATTACGTTTGATGTGATATTTCCTTAAATAAGATTCGACGTTCATTAAAAGTTTCGATTGGGACTTAATCCTTTGTTCAATTCATATATTTCATTAAAACTAATTTGTGTTATCACAGGGTTTCTCATTAGAACGTAATGTTGAGGATTTTGCTGATTTTCACAAAAACCAAATAGCCGAATTCCGAATAGATTTTTTAAGTGATTTCCAGTGCTTCATGAAAATTGGCCACAATGAAAAATTACTCCAAACCGAAAATGTAAAATGGCTTTAACCCTCCGTCATGCGCATGTTCCGATAGTCACGTACGTAGCGCATGTATCTCGCCAGATACACTATGTTTTTCAGTACATTTATATGAAAAATATGCTATTTTAGTGATAATATTACATTGTTATATTGTTATCACGCCAGGCAGATATATATTTTCTATTTTTTTTTCTTAGTACATGCTAATCATCCTACCCGTGCAAAAAAAAATTTTAATGAGAAATAAAACCAGAAAAATTTTATTTTTGTGTTTAATTTCCAAAAAAAAGTTGTTATAAAGTTCATTTCAATTAGATTTAGTAGTTATAATGTAAGTTTTAAGTAATTCTAAATTAAAAAACTCTTACACAGCTTCAGGTAAGCAACTAAAGCATGTATACTCTGATTTCGAATGTTGTAGGCATACCGGATTCGAGCACTTGGAACAAAAAAAACGAGTAAGTCGGCGAATTTTTTCATCTCCCAATGTACAAAGCTGACAACTTTTTCTCTTTTGTAGAGTATCAGCACCACTTGAGCTAGGAAGTACTACTGGAATCTGAAATAAAAAAAAAAAAACGAGGAAAATGATATGTAATGAAGGGCAAATGTTATATCAATCCAACTTACATTTAGTGGTCTTCCAAAATACGATTCCATGGCCAAACGAGTGAAGAACTGTTTGATAATTTGATTGTTATTCATTCGGTTTTCAATATTTGGAAGAACCAATGTATCAGCTAACGTAGTGAGAAAATTTCTTCTAGCATTATTTTGATTGAGACCATCAACTTCTTTACAAATACAAAATGCTGCCAGTGCCATGATTTCCAGCATGTTGCAGAAGAACGCAAAAGTCCATCGTCTTGTTGGCCGCTTTGTAGTAAAATGTGTGAGCATTTGGTCCATACAATCGACGCCAGCTTTATTTTCATTGTAAAAGAGAATTGCAGCGGATGTCATTGCTTCCCCTTCACAATATTTCGTATAATGGACGGTCGAAAGTAGGTTCACACTTTTATTTTTTTTTTTTTGGCACGTAGCTGCAAATTGAAACCAAATTTTCGTGGAATCCATATAAAGATGACAGAACAGGACGACGACGATCCTTTCTCATTTCGTTAGCGATACATCTTTTATTGGACCGAATGGTACCAACAAATGCAAGACCAATTCTGGGCAGACGCTTTATTCCTTCTAAATTGGTAAAAAATTGTCAGTCACAATTGCATCCATTGCTGAGCGACTATAAACTGCAGAGAGCGAGGAGCGTAGCTACAAAACTGAAAGGGGGTTACCTTATTTTTCTTATATTTTATGTATAACCATTCAGTTGTCTGAAAAAACTATATTTATAAAGTTATATGAAGTTTTTTGAAATCCGCCGGAAAGGGGGGGGGGGGCTATAAGCCCATACGGACCCCCTTCGCAGCTACAACCATGCAGACTTCATATAAAATACAGTTTGGGTTGATTTGAGTAAGCAAACGCAAAGAAAAATAAAAAATGCAAATATAGTATATTATTTTTCATACAAAATATACGTGTATCTGGCCAGATACATGCGCTACGTATACGATGTATAGATGAAAAAATCCACATAAATTTTGTTTGTTGTTTTATTTTTAATGTGCTTTTTCATAAAACGATACCTAACAATATTTGTAGAGGGTACCTGGAGACTTAAACCCCTAGCTAAATTAGAAATATATTTAAATCACAGTTAAATTCGTAAAATATCTGGCCAGATACATGCGCATGACGGAGGGTTAAACTTTTGTATTGAAAACAACAACACAATCTTTAGGGCCAATTGTTCCTATTTTTTTGTATAATCTCTCATTTTTTATTTTCAAGTTTGGGGACATTTTTTTAAAGTTTGGGGATATTTTTCATTCTTAAGAAATTTGCCTTTTTGGGTTTTGTCTAACAGCTCTATAACAGCTCCTTAATATCAGCTGGGTATACTAATCGGTTGAAGTTAATCTTATAAGGTTTTTGTAGAAATATTTGGTGGCTACAACGAACTTTTGGAAAACAGCAAACCTTTATATATTTTTATTGCTCTTCTTGTACAATGCCACAAAAGAAATCATGAAAATACCTATAATATATCCTAAACATAAATAAATGTATGTGTGTATGTACATTGTTTATTAAGGTTTCGCTTTTAAATCGTGTTCAGTGTGACAGTGTGTCTCAGCAAGCTTTTATATTAACAAGAATTTAGGGGAAGAGGTCGTTCTTACAGAAGATTTAGTGCAACAATAGGACAAAAAAAAACACACGAGGAAATGTTCACTGAAATAAATAGTTGAACTACAAAATAAATATGATAGTGTGAGTTAAGAAATAAGCACAACTACATACATAAGTAATAAGATGTAATAAGAAACACACCGGTTAAGGTATCTGTGGGAATAATTTGTTTCTATTTATTTGCTGCCATTGTCGATGTTGCTCACGTTGTTCTTGTTGCGGCAATAACTTTATCTCGTAAATGCGCTGGTGGCACAATTTATTTGACAGTTAAACATGCTTGATTACACCATCCCAACAAACAAGAAAAAAAACAAATCAAATACACTTTGTTAGTAAACTACAGCAACAATAAAAGTTAGCATAACTTTTCTTCTTTACTGATAAAATACATTTTTGTTATGCACGAACAAAACAAAAAGAAAAAACAAAATCAAATTATTCAAATATAGTATTTTTTTTTTTGGCCACCAAAGAAAAAATAAAGAAAACCCGAACAAAAAATAAATTTCTGAGGATTTTTATACAGCTTGAAATACTATTTTAAAAATATTCCAGAAAGAAGAAATGAAATAATAAACAGAAAACAAGTCTTCAAGTGTCATTAGTGTCAAGCTGACACACACAAACATTTCAAACATTCAACACTCAACATTGACACTCGAAAATATGTGCAAATGTGAATAAATTTGCACTGGAGAAGACGTTACCACCAACTAAACAAAAGAATGAACAAAAGAAAAAAATATATTTGCTGCACAGTAAGTAACACGCGTATAAAAGAAACGAAAAACTTGCTTTGCACCATCCAAAAATGAAGTTTCTTTCCCAGAACGATAACGATTTTTAACGGAGTATCAAAGAAACAACGGCATCTCTTCTGGTTTTTGTAATCGCAACAAAGTATCAGCTGAACTGAATTGGAAAATTGGCTTTTAAGAAATTGAAATATTGGTCACTGATGCTAAAGTTGATAGCACAGAAGAAAAAAAGTATTTTTCATAATAAATTACACTAAACATCGAAAATAAAGGAAATTACAAGGTTATTCAGTTTATTCCAATTGTCTGGAACTGATTTGTAGCCACAAATGTATGTAATCGTACAGACAAAAATAAACTCGTACTAAATTTAAGTACCTCACGATCAATTTCAGTTCGAGTTGTGGTTAAAACTTTTAATCCGACTATCGCTAAAATTTACTTTAACCAATTCTAAAAGGGATTAAACAGTTTTTCCGTTGCATCTGGCCAATACCAGAAATGAACAAAAATAATATAATAAAGATATTTTTGTTGGATTCAATTCGAATGTTGCTGAGTTGTCTAAGGCGATGTGTTACAAAATTGTGTTTCAGGATAAGAATGATCATAAATAATTCCGATCGAGGATTAAGTCAAGGTAAAATAAATGTGTACAGCTTTTCATTCGCTGCATAATGAGGATGGATGTGGATTCATGAGTCTCAAGTAAAGTCATTAATTAGTTTAACCTGCCTGAAGATTTTTAGAACTAATATTTTTTTGGGATTGAGTTAATATTTAAATAATCCGTATTTGAATCATGAATTGGGTTAACTTTTTGGACATTTATGGCTTGTATATGGATGTCGACAGATCATCAGTTGCGTTGTGCTAAAAATTGCATTACGGTTGGGAACGAGGAACTGAGAGCTGTTAATTTTTAGTTACTATTTAGTGCTTTGCTGGCAACCACAAATTTTCAGTTACCGACTGACAACGCACCTGAAGTCTCATTGCCATCCATAATCGAGTCATTAGTCATCTACATATTTACTTGTTGTGTTGCTAGAACGTTTTATGTTTTCATAGTCAAACATTTTCGGATAATTATTGAAATTTGGCTTCAGTTACAATGAGGAATATGGTGACCTTGAAAACTTTTCATTATTAAAATTTTTTTTTGTAAAATATAATTAATCGTTTTAAAAATATAACAGTGCACAACAAAATAGCAACTTTTGTCTGATGAATGACTTTTACCACGTGATATTTACTAATTTGAGATCGCTGATTCTAAAAATACTCTCTTTTTTTGTAACAGTTCTAGTTTATGAGTTATAGCTTCTACTTAAAGTATGATAATTTGCTGATAATTATTTTGTTTGACAGTTTTTATAAAACAATTGAAATCATCAAGATGATTTTGTGTGAATAATCCGAATAATTTTTGTTTTATTTGTGGAGAATATGTGTTTAATAAGGAATGCTGTTTAAACGTGACAGCGTTCGTAAAAGAAAGTTAATTCAGATACTTGGTTACCCGATGAAAATGAAACATAAGCCCTGGGTTCCGCAAATAGTACGCAAAACGTGCGTTAAAAAGGAAAAAATTTAGGTACAAAACCGCTTTGATCTGGAATGAACCCGTGAACCACTACGTCGACTCTTACTTTTGTTTGGTGAATATAACTGGCATGAACCGAAAAAATCGAGCCAAATGGGAATATCCTTTTGCATACAGTCGGCATATAAATATATTTTGAGCCCTAAGGTATCACCTGAACCTCAAGCTGATATACCAGAGTAGAAGCCTATGCAATTAGAGGCGGTAAATAACAGTACTGATAGTTATTTTCGAAAATTAAGAGCTGAAAAGATATAAGCAGGCATTTTTTTAGTGGTGGATTGCCTTGCCACCAGGATCTTTGTACGATTGAGGAACGCTATCAAGGCTACAGGAATGCACACATGATGGCGGACTATTATTGGAGCATTTAGAACAGCTTTCTGCCTTCAGCTTCAAAAAGGAAATCAAATTAAAGAAAATTTTTTTCAACTTAAAATATAACAAAATAGGTTTAAATTTAATTATATAGTGTTTTATTAAAAGAAGACCCACATTTTATATATTTGTAGCTAAAGCTGATGCAGAAATTTCAGTTACAGATTTGAAATCGTTCTTAAAAATCGCTCTAATATCATTTAACATAACCCAATCATCAAAAATGCTGCTGTGCAGTGTAAATAGTACCAGCGAAAAACAAAATAAAACCTGCTACTTTTGATAAGTTAACAATAAATTGTGGCACCAATAAACAATGGGAGTGGCCTAGTCTTCTTACTTTGTTAATTTGTTTGCTGTAAAATTTATTAAAAAAAAAAAAAATATGTCGGAAAACATGTTAAATATTAAAGAATGAATGGAGATGTTTAACTAATAATGATAATGATAAACGTATTATCGGTCCGATAACATCTTAGCTTTAGCTATTAGCAAGTCGGAATAATCGCCCTTAGTATCATTTATTATTTCCATCATTTAATTATTTTTATCAAGCCGCTAAATAATAGTTCAATAGTCAATAGCATTTTTACAAGTAGCATGTAAACGAACCCCTTGGCTAATATAATGTATCCTCAAAGTGATTTGCCATAAACAGCACACAATTTAACAAGTTATTGTGTCGGGTCAATATCAGGAATGTCATTAAATATATTTTTTAATGCAGCTTTAAGCAAAATCAAATTTTTAAAAATACAAACTTAATGTCAGTGTGAAAAAGTTAGTTACACATCAAGGGGATTAGATTAAAAGCTGAAAAGTCTACACTGAGAAAAATCTGTAATAAAATAATTGTTGGAAATTTAAAAAAATATCCAGCTTATTAATTGCAGATAGGGGAACTAATCATGACATTACTTTAAACAACGTATGGGAAATGTTGTCATGACGATTGTCTTAAACGAAGTCGTCTTATGATCAGGTGAAAATGTGAATGCTACAATTTTTTCCTGAGTCGTGAAATGTGAAAAGAGAACATATTGCAAAACTAAAATGAAAATGTAAGCAGAAAACACAATAAATGTAGAAGCAGATTTTTCCAAATCAAAAATATTTGCTTGTGCAGCAATTTAACTAGTATTGACAAGAACCTTTGGTTTTGATCTAGAATCTATCACTGAATATCTTAATTATGTCATTTGATCTCTTCGAATCAAAAGGACTTGTAACAGTTACCGGTCCCTTTTATATAAAAGTCCTGAACTGTAACCGGTTGGTATTCCTTGGGAACCAGTCACGTTCCACCATTCTTATGACAGGTTCGCTTTCCTCTAGAGTAATTACAGTGATAAAAATTAACTACAAATATGAATGATCTTATTTTAAATATACTTTTTGTATGAATCAACCAACCAACTATTATACTTCATGAAAAAGAATAGAATTAATTTATTTGTTATTAATTTATTGTTATAGATCAGCTATATGGTGCATTTCATTGGATGGTAAGCCAAGTCATTAGTAGATCTTTATCACCATAACACACAAATTAATTAAAAAAAAAATAAGTTCTTCAGTATTTGCTTCAATTAATAAATTATAATAAAGTAATAATACCTACAAAAATATTAATCCAGTTCTGATCGATCTCAAGGAGAATTTATACGAAACATAATTTTGTTAATGATTGGTTTGTGTCTTAAACGACCTGCTAAAAATCTATGACAATAAGGAAAAACTGCTTAAGACATAAAATATAGTTTTTTAGAAAAGTACTTTTAATGGCTAAATGGGATTTTATAAATTTATTCCCATTCTACTTTAATTTGCTAATTCATACATGGTATGGTTCTGCTTCACCAAAAAACCAAGATATTTAATATGAAATGTAAAATGTTATAAGACAAATTAACCCGTTGTTATTAATTCTGTGGAAAAAGTGCTTAAGTGGAGATAAGCAATGGTGCTATTAACTCAAAATTTGCTTATCTTGATTTATTTTCCTTGTCCTTGCTGCTCTGTAAAGATGAATTTAAATTGAAGTAGCAAAGATGCAAACCAAGAATTTTAGTTGAGCCAATTTTGTTGTAACAAAGAAACATACCAAAGCGATTTAATACAAGTTAATCTCGCCTCAATTTTCATTACAAAAATGGTTTCTTGTGATGTCAGAAAAATGTACTGAAAAATGTATTTTGACATATGAGGAAAATCAAAAATACAACCGGCAAATGTGGGGCGAGTATATTCAGTTGTTCTATTAAGACCCAGACAAATTCATAACTGGGCGTCTCGACAGTTCCTGTGATTATTTTCGTCTTATTTTGCCCCTTTTATATGTGACCCATTTACTTTGTCAAATGCTTTCTTCACACATTGTTCGGTACATGTTTTGATCGTAAATAGATATTTTTCAAAACGAACTGAGGCGAGTTATCAATTTGCATTGTCTCCATACCACCTTGTATGAATTCGCATTGTTGATGTACAATGTAATTTCAGGGACGCTAAAATGAAATGTCACGCTTCAAGGTATTTTTTTTTTCTCAAAACTAGATTTCAAAAACTTCAAGTCGACATTTATATTTTAATTAAATTAATTATTTTATTACAAAAAATATCTCTATAATTTTTTATTGTTTTTTTACTGTTGCCAGAAAATGTAGCTAAATAATATCGTGTACTTTAATTTATTTGCTAAAGTAAAGAATGATATATTCTGCCATTAAATACAAAAAAATACTTTGTTCAATGTTTTATTTATTTGCTATTAAGCATGTAACCTCCTCCCCACCCTTTTTCCATACACAAGCAAGTAAAAGGCGATGAAGACAAAATACAAGATATAACCGTTAAGACTTTTTGTGGAGCGCTGAGGGCAAAAAGTGAAAGAAAAATAAATCTTTCATCAATTACTCATGGTTATGTATGTCTTTTTTATTTTATTTTTTGAATTTCATTTCTATTTATTTTTCCAGCTTTTTTTATTTTTGTCTATAAAAGACATACAACAAAATCAAAGTTACAACAGCATTGATGATTTTTGTAGCAGCACAAACAAACAAACATACACATACGTTTTTCTTACGTCAAAGCTGCATTAACACCGACCGGGAATTGTAATGCAGTTTGCTGTTGTCTTGCCACAACTAATGGTATGTGGTAGAATAAGACTTTTGCTTTTGGTGTGCGAGTAAGTGTCTTGACGTCGACAATTTGAAGATGACCTTTTATGGCTGATAGTGGGTTACATTGGCAATTACGTTACTTTATAGCAAAATTTTTATCTAAATGTGAATGTACGAATATGTTTCTTTGCCTGCCATATGCTTTTGCGAGCTTTGCTCTTTTTTCCGTCGTCCGTCTTCAGTGAATATCTTTTGTCTTATTTGCTTTTGTTGGTGGGAAAATAAAAACTTATAGCAAAATATTTTTAAATACAAAGTTTAGTCATCAATTTGACTTTGAAATTGATATTGTCTATTTAGTATTGGCTGTTTTGTTTGCTAGTTTGAAACTATAATTTTGTTTTTTTCATTGATTTCTTTAGTGTATTTAAAGAGTTGAAAGATCCTCCCATATAAGCGGGCTTTGTTCTGATAATCGTTTGACTGCTCATGAATCAATTTGATTGACAGGTTTTAGCCTGGTTAGTTATTTGATTTACAGAAATTAAATATTTATACATTTGAGTGATTCCTGAATTGATAAAATAAAATAAGATGTTATTTTCGATAATTTTTCCTTAGTATTTTTATAAATATTTTTATTGTATTTAATTATATACAATCACTTTGCTTATGATTCATTAGATTAAAGTTAATAGCATAGATTTATTTGATAGCTCACACAAAGCCTTTGAAGTATTTAAGTGTTATCGCGAAAAAATATTTAAATTATAAACTAAGTTTGCAAATATCAACTAGATTTCGATCAAATTGATCTTAATATCGAAATTTCGAAATCTATATATATAAAATTAAGTGCAAAACTTCCTGTGCGCATACTCCTCCTAGACGGCTTGCCCGATTTCAATGAAATTTTCAGGGGTGATTGGGGTCTGTGTGGAGGGTGCACATAAGAAATTTAGTGGGCGTGGCCCCTCCCACATAAATTAAATAACATCATATATCTTGACTATTGTGATAGCAAGAGTTTTGAAACATTGCAATAGTACATATGTTACTCATGTGATAATCAGGACAAAAATGGGCGGGATTGGACAAGTGGGCGTGGCATCTATCATATAAAATAAATATTTAATATCAAATATCTAGAGTTATATAATAGTTAGAGCCTTCAAACTTTGTAGGAGTGCATAAATTAATAATATTAGCAGCTGAAGTGAAAATGTGCGTGATTGGACAAGTGGGCGTGGTAGATCTCATACAAAGTTTTAAAATATAATATCTGGAGTACTATGACAGCAAGAGTTCTGAAACTTTGCACATGTACATATTAAACTAATCTGAAGAGTTGTGAAAAAAATGGGCGGGATCGGGCTACTGGGCGTGGCTGCTCCCATACAAAGTAAATATTTAATATCATATATCTACAGTACTATAATAGCCATAGTCTTAGAAATTTGTGCACGTTGATTATATTATGAATAGTCATGGGAAAACTGGGCGGGATCATACCAGTGGGCGTGGCAGCTCCCATACAAAGTGAATATTTAGCTCATATACAAAATTAATATTAAATATCTAGGGCTCTATATTAGCTATATAGCCTTCAAATTTTGTACGAGTCCATCAATCTATATATATAAAAATGAATCCCTTTTTTCCTTGGTCACGGCATCACGCGTGAATAGCTGGACCGATTTGGACGATTTTTTCTTTCTAATGATCGCCATGGTCCAACTTTTTTTGATTTACCTAAAATCAGAAAACGGCTCCATCGATTTGACTAATTCTTCCTTCAAATGTTCGTATTAATCCATTTTAAGTTTTCATCGAACGAAAAATTTGCAACGCCTACTTTTACGCACGCCCCTTTTTAGAAAAATTAAATATCGTAATATAGTCTTAACTACTGGACCGATCGTCATTTAATTTTCACAATAGGATATTCTTACGAAATAATAAATACATGAATATATAAATACTTTCAGTTTTATTTTATAACGATGGGGGTAGCGAAGCACACGGGGTTTTTCGGATTTTTATTATTGTTTTTCCGCAAGATTGGCAGTCCTGCCTTTTACTAATAAATAAACAGAGACAGCAGGCGAATGTTTACAATTATTAAAAAACATTGACATCGCAACATTGTGTGTTTTTTCCACATTTAATTCAATCGATTTGCTACATTTATTCGAAAACAATACTTTATCGGACTTACATAGTCTATAAGTATGGATCCTTGGCCTTAATTTCCCATTGGTCCAAATGAGTGACAAACAAATTTTATAGAAAAATTCTCAAATACAATTGAGAAATCGGACTTAGATAGTCTATAAGTATGGATCCTTGGCTTTAATTTCCCATTGGTCCAAATGAGTGACAAACATAAATGTGCCCACAAATAGCCAAATTCCCGTAGAGCTGAACAAAATTTACACAATTTTAATCTCTAAAATTTTATAGAAAAATTCTCAAATACAATTGAGAAATCGGACTTACATAGTCTATAAGTATGGATCCTTGGCTTTAATTTCCCATTGGTCCAAATGAGTGACAAACATAAATGTGCCCACAAATAACCAAATTCCCGTAGAGCTGAACAAAATTTACACAATTTTAATCTTTAAAATTTTATAGAAAAATTCTCAAATACAATTGAGAAATCGGACTTACATAGTCTATAAGTATGGATCCTTGGCTTTAATTTTCCATTGGTCCAAATGAGTGACAAACAAATGTTATAGAAAAATTCTCAAATACAATTGAGAAATCGGACTTACATAGTCTATAAGTATGGATCCTTGGCTTTAATTTCCCATTGGTCCAAATGAGTGACAAACATAAAAGTGCCCACAAATAGCCAAATTCCCGTAGAGCTCAACAAAATTTACACAATTTTAATCTTTAAAATTTTATAGAAAAATTCTCAAATACAATTGAGAAATCAGACTTACATAGTCTATGAGTATGGATCCTTGGCTTTAATTTCCCATTGGTCCAAGTGAGTGACAAACATAAAAGTGCCCACAAATTGCCAAATTCCCGTAGAGCTGAACAAAATTTACACAACTTTAATCTTTAAAATTTTATAGAAAAATTCTCAAATACAATTGAGAAATCAGACTTACATAGTCTATGAGTATGGATCCTTGGCTTTAATTTCCCATTGGTCCAAATGAGTGACAAACAAATGTTATTGAAAAATTCTCAAATACAATTGAGAAATCGGACTTACATGGTATATAAGTATGGATCCTTGGCTTTAATTTCCCATTGGTCCAAGTGAGTGACAAACATAAAAGTGCCCACAAATAGCCAAATTCCCGTAGAGCTCAACAAAATTTACACAATTTTAATCTTTAAAATTTTATAGAAAAATTCTCAAATACAATTGAGAAATCAGACTTACATAGTCTTTAAGTATGGATCCTTGGCTTTAATTTCCCATTGGTCCATATGAGTGACAAACATAAAAGTGCCCACAAATAGCCAAATTCCCGTAGAGCTCAACAAAATTTACACAATTTTAATCTTTAAAATTTTATAGAAAAATTCTCAAATACAATTGAGAAATCGGACTTACATAGTCTATAAGTATGGATCCTTGGCTTTAATTTCCCATTGGTCCAAATGAGTGACAAACATAAAAGTGCCCACAAATAGCCAAATTCCCGTAGAGCTCAACAAAATTTACACAATTTTAATCTTTAAAATTTTATAGAAAAATTCTCAAATACAATTGAGAAATCAGACTTACATAGTCTATGAGTATGGATCCTTGGCTTTAATTTCCCATTGGTCCAAGTGAGTGACAAACATAAAAGTGCCCACAAATTGCCAAATTCCCGTAGAGCTCAACAAAATTTACACAATTTTAATCTTTAAAATTTTATAGAAAAATTCTCAAATACAATTGAGAAATCAGACTTACATAGTCTATAAGTATGGATCCTTGGCTTTAATTTCCCATTGGTCCATATGAGTGACAAACATAAATGTGCCACAAATTGCCAAATTCCCGTAGAGCTGAACAAAATTTACACAATTTTAATCTTTAAAATTTTATAGAAAAATTCTCAAATACAATTGAGAAATCAGACTTACATAGTCTATAAGTATGGATCCTTGGCTTTAATTTCCCATTGGTCCATATGAGTGACAAACATAAATGTGCCCACAAATTGCCAAATTCCCGTAGAGCTGAACAAAATTTACACAATTTTAATCTTTAAAATTTTATAGAAAAATTCTCAAATACAATTGAGAAATCAGACTTACATAGTCTATGAGTATGGATCCTTGGCTTTAATTTCCCATTGGTCCAAGTGAGTGACAAACATAAAAGTGCCCACAAATAGCCAAATTCCCGTAGAGCTCAACAAAATTTACACAATTTTAATCTTTAAAATTTTATAGAAAAATTCTCAAATACAATTGAGAAATCGGACTTACATAGTCTATAAGTATGGATCCTTGGCTTGAATTTCCCATTGGTCCAAATGAGTGACAAACAAGTGTTATAGAAAAATTCTCAAATACAATTGAGAAATCAGACTTACATAGCCTATAAGTATGGATTCTTGGCTTTAATTTCCCATTGGTCCAAATGAGTGACAAACATAAATGTGCCCACAAATAGCCAAATTCACGTAGAGCCGAACAAAATTTACACAATTTTAATCTTTAAAATTTTATAGAAAAATTCTCAAATACAATTGAGAAATCGGACTTACATAGTCTATAAGTATGGATCCTTGGCTTTAATTTCCCATTGGTCCAAATGAGTGACAAACAAGTGTTATAGAAAAATTCTCAAATACAATTGAGAAATCGGACTTACATAGCCTATAAGTATGGATCCTTGGCTTTAATTTCCCATTGGTCCAAATGAGTGACAAACAAGTGTTATAGAAAAATTCTCAAATACAATTGAGAAATCGGACTTACATAGTCTATAAGTATGGATCCTTGGCTTTAATTTCCCATTGGTCCAAATGAGTGACAAACATAAAAGTGCCCACAAATAGCCAAATTCCCGTAGAGCTCAACAAAATTTACACAATTTTAATCTTTAAAATTTTATAGAAAAATTCTCAAATACAATTGAGAAATCAGACTTACATAGTCTATGAGTATGGATCCTTGGCTTTAATTTCCCATTGGTCCAAGTGAGTGACAAACATAAAAGTGCCCACAAATTGCCAAATTCCCGTAGAGCTCAACAAAATTTACACAATTTTAATCTTTAAAATTTTATAGAAAAATTCTCAAATACAATTGAGAAATCAGACTTACATAGTCTATAAGTATGGATCCTTGGCTTTAATTTCCCATTGGTCCATATGAGTGACAAACATAAATGTGCCACAAATTGCCAAATTCCCGTAGAGCTGAACAAAATTTACACAATTTTAATCTTTAAAATTTTATAGAAAAATTCTCAAATACAATTGAGAAATCAGACTTACATAGTCTATAAGTATGGATCCTTGGCTTTAATTTCCCATTGGTCCATATGAGTGACAAACATAAATGTGCCCACAAATTGCCAAATTCCCGTAGAGCTGAACAAAATTTACACAATTTTAATCTTTAAAATTTTATAGAAAAATTCTCAAATACAATTGAGAAATCAGACTTACATAGTCTATGAGTATGGATCCTTGGCTTTAATTTCCCATTGGTCCAAGTGAGTGACAAACATAAAAGTGCCCACAAATAGCCAAATTCCCGTAGAGCTCAACAAAATTTACACAATTTTAATCTTTAAAATTTTATAGAAAAATTCTCAAATACAATTGAGAAATCAGACTTACATAGTCTATGAGTATGGATCCTTGGCTTTAATTTCCCATTGGTCCAAATGAGTGACAAACAAATGTTATTGAAAAATTCTCAAATACAATTGAGAAATCAGACTTACATAGTCTATAAGTATGGATCCTTGGCTTTAATTTCCCATTGGTCCATATGAGTGACAAACATAAATGTGCCCACAAATTGCCAAATTCCCGTAAAGCTGAACAAAATTTACACAATTTTAATCTTTAAAATTTTATAGAAATATTCTCAAATACAATTGAGAAATCAGACTTACATAGTCTATGAGTATGGATCCTTGGCTTTAATTTCCCATTGGTCCAAATGAGTGACAAACAAATGTTATTGAAAAATTCTCAAATACAATTGAGAAATCGGACTTACATGGTCTATAAGTATGGATCCTTGGCTTTAATTTCCCATTGGTCCAAATGAGTGACAAAAATAAATGTGCCCACAAATTGGCAAATTCCGGTAGAGCTGAACAAAATTTACACAATTTTAATATAAATACTTTTAATTTTATTTTATAACGAGGGGGTAGCGGGATAAGCTAGTATATTTAAAAAAATCAAACCAAATTTTTAAATTGGGAAATTAATTTAAAAAATTCGTGATACCTGTACGGAGCGGAGAAGGGAGAAAATAATAATAACAAGAGAGATGAGGAAATATGCACACAAAACAGATAAATCGCTCTATTATTGATGACAACCGAACCTCAGTTGCATTGCCAGTTACTGAAAATTGTGTTACAGATATCGAATGGCGACTAAGAGTTGTCAATTTGAGTTGCTATTTGGTGCCTTTCTGGCAACCAAAAGTTTTTAGTTGCCAGCTGGCAACGCAACTGAAGTTCGATTGCCATCCATAATCGATCCATAAGAGATATTGAGCAAAAAGAAAAAAACAAAATTCCGTGTAGGAGCAGTCGTTAAAAAAATTGAGCACCGTTAAGGAGTTCAGCGAGAAAACCAC
This sequence comes from Lypha dubia, assembly GCA_947311025.1. Classification (NCBI taxonomy): domain Eukaryota; kingdom Metazoa; phylum Arthropoda; class Insecta; order Diptera; family Tachinidae; genus Lypha; species Lypha dubia. Next base: position 50,562,561 of record OX371261.1, read on the forward strand.
CTGCTGTTTGTGAAGAAGAAATAAACTCAGATTTCTGAGCTGCAGTATTGATTGGTGAAAGAGGCTTCAAAAGCATCTCTCGCCTTAAAAATGAAGGAATCGGTCTCACAAAGCAAGGGTAGAGGCACAGAAGTTGCACGATATATTCTTCTGCGGCCGAAGCAGTAGTCAGTAATAGGGGAGACCCATGCGTACTGCCCCGTAACTATGGTCGTGACGTTTTTCTAGTGCACCTTTGGGAAATTAAGAAAATGCATAGTTCTATTAATGTTAAGGTGAGGCCATAGGCTTTTCACTGTAGGGCAGGCTGTCTGATTGTATCATCTGGTTTGAGTTAGCTGCTTAAGGGCAGCATCAATTTGTCTCCAGCAGGACGAAAGTGGAAGAGAACAGATATTTTCAATATCGATGCGATGTAGCGGAGATGGGTTCCTCTTCTAGCCACAGCATCCGCAATAATGTTGCCTGAAATAGATTCAGTGACGCCTGAATGACGACTAGCCACTGCGTTTAGAAATATGCGGTATTCAATGACAAAGTTGGGTGCGGTGTAAATCTGTGAGGATATTAATACCCTGCTGACTATCGGTTATATTATAGTGTCCACGGTCGCGGGACACTGCACCTTCGGAACCCATGCCAGACGCATGGGTCTGCCATACAATCAATATTGCTCCAGCTGCAATGACGAGGAAGAAGATGAAAGTATCGCACACCTTCTATGGACGATTTTTTCTTTCTAATGATCGCCATGGTCCAACTTTTTTTGATTTACCTAAAATCAGAAAACGGCTCCATCGATTTGACTAATTCTTCCTTCAAATGTTCGTATTAATCCATTTTAAGTTTTCATCGAACGAAAAATTTGCAACGCCTACTTTTACGCACGCCCCTTTTTAGAAAAATTAAATATCGTAATATAGTCTTAACTACTGGACCGATCGTCATTTAATTTTCACAATAGGATATTCTTACGAAATAATAAATACATGAATATATAAATACTTTCAGTTTTATTTTATAACGATGGGGGTAGCGAAGCACACGGGGTTTTTCGGATTTTTATTATTGTTTTTCCGCAAGATTGGCAGTCCTGCCTTTTACTAATAAATAAACAGAGACAGCAGGCGAATGTTTACAATTATTAAAAAACATTGACATCGCAACATTGTGTGTTTTTTCCACATTTAATTCAATCGATTTGCTACATTTATTCGAAAACAATACTTTATCGGACTTACATAGTCTATAAGTATGGATCCTTGGCCTTAATTTCCCATTGGTCCAAATGAGTGACAAACAAATTTTATAGAAAAATTCTCAAATACAATTGAGAAATCGGACTTACATAGTCTATAAGTATGGATCCTTGGCTTTAATTTCCCATTGGTCCAAATGAGTGACAAACATAAATGTGCCCACAAATAGCCAAATTCCCGTAGAGCTGAACAAAATTTACACAATTTTAATCTCTAAAATTTTATAGAAAAATTCTCAAATACAATTGAGAAATCGGACTTACATAGTCTATAAGTATGAATCCTTGGCTTTAATTTCCCATTGGTCCAAATGAGTGACAAACATAAATGTGCCCACAAATAACCAAATTCCCGTAGAGCTGAAAAAAATTTACACAATTTTAATCTTTAAAATTTTATAGAAAAATTCTCAAATACAATTGAGAAATCGGACTTACATAGTCTATAAGTATGGATCCTTGGCTTTAATTTTCCATTGGTCCAAATGAGTGACAAACAAATGTTATAGAAAAATTCTCAAATACAATTGAGAAATCGGACTTACATAGTCTATAAGTATGGATCCTTGGCTTTAATTTCCCATTGGTCCAAATGAGTGACAAACATAAAAGTGCCCACAAATAGCCAAATTCCCGTAGAGCTCAACAAAATTTACACAATTTTAATCTTTAAAATTTTATAGAAAAATTCTCAAATACAATTGAGAAATCAGACTTACATAGTCTATAAGTATGGATCCTTGGCTTTAATTTCCCATTGGTCCAAATGAGTGACAAACATAAAAGTGCCCACAAATTGCCAAATTCCCGTAGAGCTCAACAAAATTTACACAATTTTAATCTTTAAAATTTTATAGAAAAATTCTCAAATACAATTGAGAAATCAGACTTACATAGTCTATAAGTATGGATCCTTGGCTTTAATTTCCCATTGGTCCAAATTAGTGACAAACATAAAAGTGCCCACAAATTGCCAAATTCCCGTAGAGCTCAACAAAATTTACACAATTTTAATCTTTAAAATTTTATAGAAAAATTCTCAAATACAATTGAGAAATCAGACTTACATAGTCTATAAGTATGGATCCTTGGCTTTAATTTCCCATTGGTCCAAGTGAGTGACAAACATAAAAGTGCCCACAAATAGCCAAATTCCCGTAGAGCTCAACAAAATTTACACAATTTTAATCTTTAAAATTTTATAGAAAAATTCTCAAATACAATTGAGAAATCATACTTACATAGTCTATGAGTATGGATCCTTGGCTTTAATTTCCCATTGGTCCAAATGAGTGACAAACAAATGTTATTGAAAAATTCTCAAATACAATTGAGAAATCAGACTTACATAGTCTATAAGTATGGATCCTTGGCTTTAATTTCCCATATGAGTGACAAACATAAATGTGCCCACAAATTGCCAAATTCCCGTAAAGCTGAACAAAATTTACACAATTTTAATCTTTAAAATTTTATAGAAATATTCTCAAATACAATTGAGAAATCAGACTTACATAGTCTATGAGTATGGATCCTTGGCTTTAATTTCCCATTGGTCCAAATGAGTGACAAACAAATGTTATTGAAAAATTCTCAAATACAATTGAGAAATCGGACTTACATGGTCTATAAGTATGGATCCTTGGCTTTAATTTCCCATTGGTCCAAGTGAGTGACAAACATAAAAGTGCCCACAAATAGCCAAATTCCCGTAAAGCTGAACAAAATTTACACAATTTTAATCTTTAAAATTTTATAGAAATATTCTCAAATACAATTGAGAAATCAGACTTACATAGTCTATGAGTATGGATCCTTGGCTTTAATTTCCCATTGGTCCAAATGAGTGACAAACAAATGTTATTGAAAAATTCTCAAATACAATTGAGAAATCGGACTTACATGATCTATAAGTATGGATCCTTGGCTTTAATTTCCCTTTGGTCCAAATGAGTGACAAACATAAAAGTGCCCACAAATAGCCAAATTCCCGTAGAGCTCAACAAAATTTACACAATTTTAATCTTTAAAATTTTATAGAAAAATTCTCAAATACAATTGAGAAATCAGACTTACATAGTCTATGAGTATGGATCCTTGGCTTTAATTTCCCATTGGTCCAAATGAGTGACAAACAAATGTTATTGAAAAATTCTCAAATACAATTGAGAAATCAGACTTACATAGTCTATAAGTATGGATCCTTGGCTTTAATTTCCCATTGGTCCATATGAGTGACAAACATAAATGTGCCCACAAATTGCCAAATTCCCGTAAAGCTGAACAAAATTTACACAATTTTAATCTTTAAAATTTTATAGAAATATTCTCAAATACAATTGAGAAATCAGACTACATAGTCTATGAGTATGGATCCTTGGCTTTAATTTCCCATTGGTCCAAATGAGTGACAAACAAATGTTATTGAAAAATTCTCAAATACAATTGAGAAATCGGACTTACATGGTATATAAGTATGGATCCTTGGCTTTAATTTCCCATTGGTCCAAGTGAGTGACAAACATAAAAGTGCCCACAAATAGCCAAATTCCCGTAGAGCTCAACAAAATTTACACAATTTTAATCTTTAAAATTTTATAGAAAATTTCTCAAATACAATTGAGAAATCAGACTTACATAGTCTATAAGTATGGATCCTTGGCTTTAATTTCCCATTGGTCCATATGAGTGACAAACATAAATGTGCCCACAAATTGCCAAATTCCCGTAGAGCTGAACAAAATTTACACAATTTTAATCTTTAAAATTTTATAGAAAAATTCTCAAATACAATTGAGAAATCAGACTTACATAGTCTATAAGTATGGATCCTTTGCTTTAATTTCCCATTGGTCCAAATGAGTGACAAACATAAATGTGCCCACAAATAGCCAAATTCCTGTAGAGCTGAACAAAATTTACACAATTTTAATCTCTAAAATTTTATAGAAAAATTCTCAAATACAATTGAGAAATCGGACTTACATAGTCTATAAGTATGGATCCTTGGCTTTAATTTCCCATTGGTCCAAATGAGTGACAAACAAATGTTATTGAAAAATTCTCAAATACAATTGAGAAATCGGACTTACATGGTCTATAAGTATGGATCCTTGGCTTTAATTTCCCATTGGTCCAAATGAGTGACAAAAATAAATGTGCCCACAAATTGGCAAATTCCGGTAGAGCTGAACAAAATTTACACAATTTTAATATAAATACTTTTAATTTTATTTTATAACGAGGGGGTAGCGGGATAAGCTAGTATATTTAAAAAAATCAAACCAAATTTTTAAATTGGGAAATTAATTTAAAAAATTCGTGATACCTGTACGGAGCGGAGAAGGGAGAAAATAATAATAACAAGAGAGATGAGGAAATATGCACACAAAACAGATAAATCGCTCTATTATTGATGACAACCGAACCTCAGTTGCATTGCCAGTTACTGAAAATTGTGTTACATATATCGAATGGCGACTAAGAGTTGTCAATTTGAGTTGCTATTTGGTGCCTTTCTGGCAACCAAAAGTTTTTAGTTGCCAGCTGGCAACGCAACTGAAGTTCGATTGCCATCCATAATCGATCCATAAGAGATATTGAGCAAAAAGAAAAAAACAAAATTCCGTGTAGGAGCAGTCGTTAAAAAAATTGAGCACCGTTAAGGAGTTCAGCGAGAAAACCACCTGCTGTTTGTGAAGAAGAAATAAACTCAGATTTCTGAGCTGCAGTATTGATTGGTGAAAGAGGCTTCAAAAGCATCTCTCGCCTTAAAAATGAAGGAATCGGTCTCACAAAGCAAGGGTAGAGGCACAGAAGTTGCACGATATATTCTTCTGCGGCCGAAGCAGTAGTCAGTAATAGGGGAGACCCATGCGTACTGCCCCGTAACTATGGTCGTGACGTTTTTCTAGTGCACCTTTGGGAAATTAAGAAAATGCATAGTTCTATTAATGTTAAGGTGAGGCCATAGGCTTTTCACTGTAGGGCAGGCTGTCTGATTGTATCATCTGGTTTGAGCTAGCTGCTTAAGGGCAGCATCAATTTGTCTCCAGCAGGACGAAAGTGGAAGAGAACAGATATTTTCAATATCGATGCGATGTAGCGGAGATGGGTTCCTCTTCTAGCCACAGCATCCGCAATAATGTTGCCTGAAATAGATTCAGTGACGCCTGAATGACGACTAGCCACTGCGTTTAGAAATATGCGGTATTCAATGACAAAGTTGGGTGCGGTGTAAATCTGTGAGGAAATTAATACCCTGCTGACTATCGGTTATATTATAGTGTCCACGGTCGCGGGACACTGCACCTTCGGAACCCATGCCAGACGCATGGGTCTGCCATACAATCAATATTGCTCCAGCTGCAATGACGAGGAAGAAGATGAAAGTATCGCACACCTTCTATGCCTCTACCCAGCTATGGAGAAATACCGCCTTAGCTTTCTAGGTAGCAGATTCTTCAGTACCCTCTCCGAGCTCTCAGATACGGAACTCGGTTGTCTTAGCTCCTTCATCAGGAGCAGTGGATGGTTCGCCCAATAAGGGGCTGGACATCCTGCCCTTTTCGGCAAGACTTACCCCTTGCTTCAATTTTTTCCCACCTGTGCTTCTCTTGTACTTCTCTGTCCCTCCTTCGCCTACTCTTCTTCTGACTCTTCTAATCTCCCTTTCTCTAGCACTATCCTTTACTACAGGTAGCACAATAGGACTACATCAGGACCCAAGTGAGCTGGAATCTAATCTTCCCTTTACCAGCAGCCTGCTAACCTAACCTAACATAACCTATCGGTTATATTCTGGATATCTCTAGTAGATATCCTGAGTATATTCGTAGTCACTCAATTGCTAATCAAATCGACATTAAATATAAATACAGATGGCTTGTTTTGAAGAATTTTATGAATAGTATTCACTTATTCTTTTAAGGGGAGTTTTTTTTCTGACATCCTTTAATGCAAAGAAGGCAAAGGCGCTTGAAGAAAAAAAATTTAGGATTTTCACTAACACGAGGTTAACAAAGCTTAATATATGTCGTATGTAAGTACTCGTACTTAACCAATATGATAATGAAGATATATGAACTGCATAATTTTTACTCCGATCCTCTATAAACAGAACTCAACCTAAAGCGAGTCACAGGTGTAAACGCCGTAACACACACACACATATATATCCTGCAAGAAAATTTGCAGTATAATAAAAATTCCTTAACAATCTTATGACATCTGGCTAGCTAACTTTCTTTAAAAAAATTTTTTTATGGGTGTGTAAGAATAAAAGAAATAATGTCGTCATTTATAGTGAAGCTAAAAAAAAAAACATTTGGTTCCATTATTTTGAGTTATGCAAATCATCGTCATTACCACCATCATGGCATCGTCTCACAAACCTTATTTCTCCGCAAGCACTTCATTTAAATCTTAATTTTCTTTCGTATTTAAAAACTGAAGATATTTAAGGTGAATTTTTGTTTTGCTCTCAGCTTTGACTCATATCATGTTTGCAGTGTAATTTATATTTTGAAACTAAAATTCTCACGACTTTTTTCTTGTACTTTAGATGCTCTTTTAAAATTCATGTCAACATAATGCAAGTTGTATGTCTGTGCAAAAACGTGAGTTTTGTACATTTTCATCAAGATTCCAGTATTGCCGAAATAGATTTTAGAAAATGCACTTTAAAGCAGGCAAAATTACTCAAATGAAATGAATGAATTGTCCTAATGTATTAATCCTGTCAATATTAGAAATGTTAAGGTTTGTCTGCATGTGACCCATATTAAAGTATAAAGTACATTTTAAGGGACAAAGAAAGGTACAAATTAGAAGTTAAGGTAGTTTTTATTTTTGTAATAATACTTTCTAAGGACAGAAATGGGAAATAACTTGTACTGTTGGATTTGTTTTACTATTTTAACTTTTGTACTTATGGTTCGTTTTTTACTTTTGGTACTCTTAGTCCCTGTCCAGACTTGCAATTTTATTAGTTGCAATTCTTGGTTTTTTGGTTAGAGAGGTAAGAAGTTGGGGGAGGGGTACAGAGTTTCATGTGCTCGGCAATTCTCTTTTGCTTTGCAATTCGCACTGAGTTCTATGTGTATTTGACGTTACAATAAGTATTTCTTCAATTATATGAAAAAAAAAATAAAACGAAAATTAAATTAATATGAAATGCATTACAGTTTTTTAAGTTAAAAATATTGAAAATAAATTTTTCTGTGGTGGTGTAAATACAAAAATTGCAAAATTAGATTTTTATAATGTGGACACTTATGCAATTTCAAAGCAGAATTTTAAAGAATTGCAGCCAATAAAATTGCAAATCTGGACGGGGACTTACTCAAGAGAAATTCTCTTATTGAATTTGGATCAAATTTCGTAAATGGATACATTTGACCCAAATTTATATATATGGTAAATTTTTAGGGGTAAAAACTGCAAAATTTAGTACGTTTGGTACTTTTTATTTTTGTGTTAAAAATTTATAATTTTTTTTTAATGTATATACTTTTCAAGGGCTGAAATGGTAAAAAATGGTACTTTTGGAACTGTTTTACGATTGTAGCTTTTGTACTTTTGGTTCGTTTTTTTTTGTTCCTGTTTTTATAATTGATTTGGATGCAACTTAGTACAATTTAGTACTTTTGGTAGTCTTAATTTTTCTCAAAAATTTTTATTACATCAATATACAGTAAACTTACTGGGCGAGTTAAATGAGGAGAAGGTGTTACTTTTGGTACTTTTGTCGTTAGGTACTTTTTGTTTTTTTTTTTTTATATATTTTGGTTATATTAAATACTAGCTGATCCCGGTGTACTTCGCTACCCCCTCGTTATAAAATAAAATTAAAAGTATTTATATATCCTATTGTGAAAATTTAATGACCATCGGTCCAATAGTTAAGACTATATTAAGATTTTTTATTTTCCTATAAAGGGGCGTGGTCCCACTCACTTTTCTCCTATTACGTATTCCTAATTATGTCAATACTATATGTACCAAATATCATCGGCGTAGGTCAAAAAATGCCCAAAATATGGCGATTTCAATTTTTGGGTTATATGGGAGCTGCCACGCCCACTTGTCCGATAACGCCCATTTTTGTCCTGATTACTCACATTAGTAACATATGAACTATTGCAATGTTTCAAAACTCTTGCTATCACAATAGTCAAGATATATGATGTTATTCAATTTATGTGGGAGGGGCTACGCCGACTTGAAATATTAAAAGCCTAAAACCATCCTCTATAAATTCCCTTTTGAATGACACCAGTTTGGGTCAAATCGGTTGGATAGTTTCCGAGTCTATAGCGAACATGGGTACAAACATTTTTTGTATTTTATATATATAGATTAAAATTTATTATATTATGAATTTTTTAGTCGAAGTGAGTGATGTTGAATCAAAGAAATTTTAATTTATCAGGCTTAAGTTGGTTTTTCTTATATATAATTTTTATAAATTAAATTAGTATTTTCATTAGAAAGTAAAATTTATTACATACATACATTTAAGTTTTTTTCTTAAAGCAGACAAAAAATTTTAGTAAAAATTACTTTAGTGACGATGACGATAATAGGTTGAAAACTTGTAAGAAGGTACTTTCGCAATATATGGACAACTACCTACACGCGACTTGGTAACACTGACACATTCACATGCAAAAAGTTACAGTCACACACACATGTATATTCATCCATTCATATAAAAATATATAAGTTGAAAATTATTTAACGTGGAATTATTGTAGCTTAAAACTTTTAGGCCTAAAAAAAATCTTGTGGTCTTGTACCTGAACAAACAATCATCTTTATTGATTTCAACTTTAATAGTTTACGTGTAAATAATGTTGTAAGTTTCCCCTACGTGTTTTTTTACTCGAATTTAATTTATGAATGATGTGCACGATGATGATGATGATGCTGAAATAATGAGTTTTTTTTTTGGTATTTAGGTTTTAAGGCAAACTATTTGCCGTAAAATGTTAAGTACCAAAAAGTGTTTTTTTTTAGAAAAGCTTAATCACGTTTTTGGCCTTTTTTATTTAACAAAAACTAAGAATTTAATAATTTAATTTTTGTTGGAGACTTGTGACTTTGAAATGGTGCGCAGCCAGGTGAGTGGAAATTTGTGGTTCTAAAGACGCTGATGAGAATGATGGTGTAGCGACCTTGACAACACTAGATACTGATACGTTATGAAACTCTAATTGGTTAGTTTAAAATTCCTCCTCTCTTAATAGTAATTTGAATTTAGATTAATTTATTAAAGAAGTTAAGCCGAAATACTAATTTTCAATTTATTTCTTAAGATATATCTAAAAATCAAACGCCTTATTCATAAATTATTATAAAAGATAATGATGGTTTATTGTACGAATTTCAGTTCACCAAAACTGGGTGGTATCCTAAACATAGTTTATACTTTTTGGTTGTTAAATAGTTAACTAGGAGCCAGAATTAATTTTTATAAATTATGAATAACGTCAACCCTAATCGATGGATAATAAATTATTTCATTATTTAAAGTTGAATATTGAAAAGAACAAAAAACTATTAACAATGTAATTGTGTGCAACCGTATTAAACCGCTAAAAACTTTGATAATAAAACACAAATATTAGGGCTGTTCATAATTTGAAGAAATATACATTAAGTATTTTGTGGGCAACGAAAATTCTGATTATTGTGGCTCAGTATCAAAAGATTTTACAATTGAAATCGTTTTTATTTTTTTTGATTTCATGCTTTTAATATCTTTTCTTTATTTATAGTTTTGAAAGCCCTCTTCTATGAAAGTGATTTTTTTTCAGTCATTTCAAAACTTAGCGGCTGTGCACATATTACGTAACGCTGTTTCAGAGATTTTATACCCCACCCCCTCGTAACGCTTTTTACTAATTTTTCAGTATAAAATTTTAAAAGATCAGCGATACGCTCTGTTAATTACTTTCAAACAGGTTATTTGTTATATATTTGTGTTATACTGTTTATTTTATTTTATTTATTTTTAAAATTTATGCTGGGATATCACACGGCGTATTTCTATAAATTTCTAAAGCAAACTTTTTTTTTTTAACCGTTTTGAAATTCAAAAGTTGCTTTATGCTTTTTAAAGAGAAAGACCAAAACAACAACGATCAAATTTGCAACGTTAATCAATAAAATTTTATTCGACAGAACAAAAATCTAACGCCCAATTTTGATATGCATAGACGTACGTACATACATAAATACATATTTACATACTTTGCTCTTTTATGTGTGTACAAAAAGTTGTGGTGGTGTATGAATGTCATCCATTGAATGTTTAATTTGGTTTCATGGCTTGTTAGAAGCTTGTTCTCGTATACATCAATAGAGAATAAATTAACAACTGTGGTACAAAATAAAATTTTTAAATAAACTCAACGACTTTTTTTTTAATTTTCGATCTCTATCATTATTATTGTGGTATGTATCATTTTTACACAGATTCTATCTGTAGAAATTTATTCATTTCGTTTTGAATATTTTCCTGAATGCCAATAAAATGTTTTGTCCGTAGAAGACTTTGACAGACAACCTAAATGCTGCTTATGAATTTAGATTAATTCGTTTTTACAAATTCTCGCAAACACTTCATTAGTTTAAGCGGCAAAAAATATTTTTCGTTTGAAAAAAACTATTGACGTATAAGATCAATTCATGTCAGTTGCAACAAGGAGTGAAGAAAATTTTCATCACGGAAAACGCAAGTACGCAAATTCATGAAAGTGAAATATATATTTATTTCAGAACTTTTTAAGAATTTTTGGCATAAATTTGTAAGTGCATGATTTTGCATATTTTTCCCTTTACAGCATAATTTTGCATATTTCCGACTACAATGCATATCAGTTTTTACTTATTGTGTCACATTTATTTGTGTTTCCTGCGCATTTTGTTACAAAAATGTAGCACAAAAATCAGTTTTTCGATAAAAAAAATTTTTAAATATTTCTGTAATTAAGAAGTCGATAAACAAAGCGTGCCTTTTTGATTATTTTAAAATGTTGAAATATCAAAGGTATTTTTTTTTACCCCGATTATTTTTTAGCATGAACTCAGAATATATAACAAGTTCTTTCCTTATTGTAAAATGCTTCATACCACAATAAGTCGCAAGAAAAAATCTTAACGATGTATGTTATTAAAGGACTTTTAATTTGCAAATAGAACGATTTTTTTTAAGTAATACGAAAAAAAAAGATACGTTTTGTTAATAAAAATATGCTCGTGAGTATTTTTTATAGCCTCTTGATCATTCACGCTCGCACAAGCGACAATCATGCGTGATTCGAGAAAATTACGATACTTTCCCGACTCTAGTTAAAATGAAACAAACAAATATAAATTTTTATGAAAAAACTAAATTTTGTTGAAATAAAAGAAAACAGCACGTTTTGCTCTGCATCAATTATTTTAAGACCAAATTTTTCTATGAGAAGAGAAAAAATAGTGTGCAAATATTGTTTCAATAGAACTTACCCAAATTAATGCAAATACATCAAAAAAATATTTTCTAAAATATATGAAAAAATCACGTTTTGTTTTGCGACACCTTAATTGAAAAAAAAATTTTCTAAAAAAACTGCCTAGAATTTCTTGAGCTATTGTGCGTTAATTCACAGCTTTCATTATTTTAAGAAATTTAAGAATCAATTTGTTTAATTTTTAATTCTTCCATTTTTTCTTCCAAACGAAACAATTCTGAAATGAGTTCCCCTAAATTTTTTTTTTTGTGTGATCAGTTACTTTTCTACTGATGAGTTGGTATTTAGCAACCAGTTCAATGCAGCGTATATATTAGCAAACTCATAACATATTAATTAGTTTTTGAAAATTTGAAAACTTGAAAACTATAAAAATTTTGAAGTAAATATGACCTTTTTCCCAAATTGGTTCCAAATTCCCATATTTTGGAAATTAATTTAATTTAAAGATTAAAAAATGTTTAGCTCTTTTTGGAAATCAATTATTTACTGCATAATTTACTTTTGACATTTTCTTATGTCTAAAGTCTTTTCAATTTAAATGTTACGAACTTCAGAAAAATTATTTGTGGAATATTTTTGGAATTTGTGAACATATTTTCTGTAACAGTTGTATTTTTATAAAATTTTGAAATATAAACAATCAAATAAATTTAATTATTTAGAATTAAAATAGGTTTTAATTTACTTTTTAAACTAATTTGTTATTTTTATTAGAAAGGAAAATCTAGAAGCTCGTAATAACTGAATAGACAAAGAAAAATTAGATTGCCAGAAAGTTTGAACAAGCATCATGATATTTCGAGACTATTCACAGTCTGATCATCAGAGTTTATTTACCGCTAAGACCTCAATCACGACAGCTGCAATCAAATTGTTAAATATTTTCTATCATTAATTCACATGAAAGTTTGATATTAAGGACTTGGAAATTTACCATTTTTCTTGTCTTTGTATTCAATTAAGCTTTTTCATTTAATTATTTTTAAGCCTGATTAATTAAATTTCTTTGATTAAAAATCAGAGCTACCGAACAAATAGTGAATTCATTTACACATGAATACTGACGAGGTTTAGTGGTTTCTACCGAAAACGACGTTTGTTCTATTCATCCGTGTACGAGTAGTTGAAATCAAAAGGGATGTTTAGATATTAAATTTTTCCTACGTTGCTTGAAATATATTAACAATGTCTTTCTAATCTTTCTCTGATTAATAAATTAACAAACTTTAGTCTGTAAAAATATCAACAAATATTCAGCCTTATCGTGTTTGGCGTTTTTCGACACGATAAGACTGATTAATAGAAATAATTTTGTTCGACTAAAAATTCACAACATAATTTTGGATTATTGTGATTTTTCTTTTCTTAATTTTCGATTTATGAGTCGAACAATTTCTTTATTTTCTCACTTTAAAATCGGACTTTTGACAGCCCTATAGAGTGGACCAAAACAGCCTTACACAGTTTTTTTAAAGTTCTAAGTGTGCAGATGTGTACACCAGATATGTTGATACCCAAAGGTTGTCAACTTATATAAGAATTGTACGTAATAAAGTTTCATATCGTTCTTTCATAAGTTATTTGTAGTATTTTTTTTTAATTTTCGTATTCTTATTTCTGTAATTCCCATTTCTTCTGCGAGAGGCTTTGGTATAGACGGTTCAAACATGATATATATAATTGCCTACTTATAACTTCGATTTAAAAAACAATTAAAGCTTTTAAGCATGCCGACAAACAAATGTTTACTGGGTTGACATTTACATCTGACACAGTCTTACATATCACAAAAAGCAATTTACAGAAAGAACATTATATCGTTGTGTGTGTGTGTGTATGTATTATCTTTGTATATAACACATTTCTCGCTTAATTAATTATTAATTAATTCATAGTCTTCATTCAGCTTAAAACTCTTTAAGCGAGCGAGTGTGTGTTCTAAAATGTTGATTAAACATCGTTTGATTACAGAATCATGCAGAGGTTTATATACATAAGTGAAGGCAGACTGCTAGACCGGCAATTAAATATGTGAGCTCATATGAAGTGTGTGCGTTTCTGTATGTGTATTAGATTGTGCGTATAATATGCTTCCTTAGTGATTGTGAGCTTAACAGTTTTCAACCGAAGATTATTTCTTTTAATTTTTAGCACAAATGCCGCCTAATTTAAATTTTTATTATTGATGAGCTCACTCGATTAATATTTAGTTTTATTATTAGTTTTATTCAAAAAGGGGAGAGGGTAACCGATGTGATAAAAACAAACAAAAACGTAAGAATTTTATATAAAGAATATTAGAGTAAATATTTTTTAAGCTTCATTCTTGGCCTTGTGATAGTTTTCTCTCTCTCTCTCTCTCTAAAATTAACCTGCAATTATTCCATTTCTAGTGTGATTCCTGATTCTTAATCATGAAATGTCAAACTATTTACTATCCTACTCGACATATTTTAAACTTTTAATATTTTCATTCTTGGCCTTGTGATAGTTTTATCTCTCTCTCTCTCTCTCTCTCTAAAATTAACCTGCAATTATTCCACTTCTAGTGTGATTCCTGATTCTTAATCATAAAATGTCAAACTATTTACAATCCTACTCGACATATTTTAAACTTTTAATATTTATAAGAATTCCTTTTTACAAATCTTTAATCATAAATAATTATGATATTTAATGGAAATAAGATGTAAAAATCTGCTCATGCACTCAATTTCTATGAAATCTTGTTGTCAGCAGTAATTTTCCCACATATTTCATTTTCACATAAATCAATCGCAACATGCCATGTTTAAATCACACAGATACCAAACTACAACAGCCTGCAGTGAAATAATGGTAACAAAAGAGATCAATTGTAATTGTTGCAATATTCAGACAGATAAACAAGCAACAACAAACAACATCAAACAACATCAAACAACAAAAAAGTGAATACAAATGGCTTACATACATACTTCTTCGCTGCTAATATCATGTAATCAAATCTAATTAACAATAATGTGCATTGTTTGCTTATAAAATAATTTTATTATTATCAAATCTTTTTTAGCAACAACATTTGTTGAATGATTGATTTATAATTCACACGACAGCCATCAACATAGACAACAACGTCATCTCAGTTTGCTTCCTTCAATGACATGATTGTCTGTATTGTTGTAAAGTAAAATTTAAATTCACTACTTTTATTGAAAATGACAGCGAACAAGGAAACTTTTTTTTTTTTTTTTTTTTTTTTGATAAATTTTATTATTTATTGAATCTTCAATTTTAAATTAAATTATCAATAAGTTTTTCAAATCTTAAATCTAAAAAATATTAAATATAAGTTTAGCCAATGCTAAACAAAATTTTTAATTTCAACGGTTAATTTATGTTGTTTTACATCTCTCGTGTACGGCTGAGAAAAAGAGTATCCCTCCTTTTCAGCCGGGTGTGGCCTCTATAATTTAAAATATTGCGCGCAAGTACATTTGGGTGCACCTCAAGTTTTTTTATATATTTTTTTGCGTTTATTGAAAATACTGTCTTCACCAACGGAACATCTAGATCTTTATGAATCCGATGATTTCTGACATACCAGGGAGCTGCTGTAATTGTACGTAGAATTTTATTTTGTCGCCTTTGAATTTTTTCGACATTTGATGCTGAGGCAGTGCCCCATAACTGGACTCCATAGAACCATATTGGTTTCAGGATCGCGTTGTATAATAGTAGTTTACAGTCTAGGCTTAGTATAGAATTTCTTCCAATAAGCCAATTCATTTGGGCTGCTTTTAATTTCATTTGTATTAACTTTGCGTCTATATGCGATTTCCATGTTAAACGACGATCAAGATGAACGCCTAGATATTTGACAACAGTGTGTTGCGGTATGGTCTCGGTGTTAATTTTTATAGGCGGGCATGTTTCCTTGCGCAACGTAAAAGTTACGTGCACACATTTCTGCTCGTTAACTTTAATACGCCATTGTTTGAGCCAATTTTGCAATTTGGATATATACCCTTGTAAATTGCGGGAAGCTTCCACAGGATTTTCGTGAACGCTTAGAAAAGCTGTATCATCGGCAAATGTTGATGTATGAATGTTACTGCTTAACGGTAAGTCAGAGGCATATATTAAATAAAGTAATGGACCGAAGATACTCCCTTGGGGAACTCCGGCTTCGATCGACTGCGGTGGGCTTAAAAAATTGCCTTCCCTAACTACAAATTTTCGTTCAATTAAATAGCTTATTAAAAGCCTAACAATGTTTGCGGGTAGATTTTGTGTTAATTTATGTATAAGACCTTCGTGCCATACTTTATCGAAAGCTTGAGAAACATCTATAAAGAGCGCAGAGCAATATTTCTTCTTTTCGAAAGTGTCTCTGATAACATTCACAAGTCTGTGAGTTTGTTCAATTGTGCTGTGTTGTCTGCGAAAACCGAATTGATGGTCTGGAATGCATCCACTTCTAGTCACTATAGGCATCAGCTTGCTCATATACAGCTTTTCAAATAGTTTTGAAATGTTGGGCAATAGACTAATAGGCCGATAGGATTCAACCTTCGTATGATCCTTGCCGGGCTTTGGTATCATAATAATCATCGAAACCTTCCATTCTGCAGGATAGTATTGCAGCCGTAGAATACTATTAAAAATGAATAGTATAATTCTTTTTGCAATATAAGGCAGTTGTTGAAGCATTTTGTTGCTTATTTTGTCGACACCTGGGGCTTTTTTGGTGTTAAGACTAGTGATGGCCTTTTCAATCTCCACAATGTTAAATCTTAACGGTATTTCTGGTAAAGAGATGACTGGTGGCAGTTCAACAATATCAGTAGAAATATTCGGTGTAAATACATTTTCTAAGTGCTTAACAAAAAGAGCACCTTTTTCAGCATCAGTTCTTGCCCAGTCACCATTCGAATCTCGTAACGGAGGTTTGCAAATCACTGGCCTTTTAAGTCCTCTGGCTGCACGCCATAGCGAATAATCTGTTTGTGGTGTTGCATCGAGTTCTTGAAGAAATTTTTGCAGCGAAGCTGTTTTTTGTGTTTGTAAAACTTTTCTGAGCTGTTTGGTGCATTCCTTTAGCCTTAACTTTAGCTGGGGGGATCTGTAACGTTGCCATTCTCGTCGCGCTCTCCGTTTTTCAGTCAATAGCCTTTCTATATCTACAGAAGAAATGTTGTTGAATCTTACTTGTTGATTTGGTTGATTTGAAGAAGCATTAAGAGCAGCTTGATTAACATGTGCTTCAAACAACCTAATAGAATTTTCTATGTCAGTAGGTGTTCTCAACAGCATATTTTCCGTGCAATGAGCACTCAAATATTTTTTGTATTTCAGCCAGTTAATACGTGCAGATGTCACCGGTAAATCACATGTTGATGTTGCAGTTGTGTGTGAGTAAATATTGATAGTAGGCGAGTGATCTGAAGATAAATCCAATGATGCTTCAACTTCAATCATTTCGCTGGGCACACCTTTCATAACTCCAAAGTCGATAATATCAGGAATTTTTTGTCGATCCGTTGGCCAATATGTTGGCTGACCACTTGAAACTACATTAAAGCCCATTTTTGAAATTGTGTCAAACAAAACACGACCCTTGGGACTGATTAAACGTGAACCCCAAAATGTGTGTTTAGCATTGTAGTCGCCAGCTGCTAGAAAACGGGACCCCAGTGTTAAATAAAATGCGGTATATTGACTCTCTGAAATTGAAAACCTGGGAGGAGAATAAACAGATGATAACACAAGTTTTTGATAAAAATTTTCAATGCAGATGTTTGTTGCTTGAAGGTAATCTTCACAAAATTCATTTAACAGGTAGTGTTTTATTCGCGTTTTTATTAGAATTCCCGAGCCACCACAAGCTCTACCTCGAGGATCCTTGGTGTCGTAGAAATTATATCCACTAATTCTAAAATAGCTTCGAGACGTCAAATGAGTTTCTGAGATAAGCATAACATCGATTTGTTTATCCAGAAGAAAATATTCTATTTCATTTTTATGTTGGCAGATGCCGTTTGCGTTCCAAAAACATATTTTCAAGTTCATGGTTTGCTTAATACAGCCTGCAACAAAGTAGACTGCATTTTCAACATTTCCTGCATCATACAGGACATGTTGAGAGTAAAAGTATTTACTGTTTGTATTAAGCTCTCAATTGAGGCTTCAATACGGCTAAAATTAGACCCTGGAGCTTCGCTTACTGGTACCGGTTTTTGCGCTGTATTGTGGTTACTTTTTAAAATGTTAGCGTATGAAAATTTATTATTAGGTTGATGCTGAGCAATAGTCGCGTTTGATTTCAATACGTTTGAATATTGTTGCTGACTGGTAGACGGTTGAGGTAACTGAGGGTAGCTTAAAAGTGTGATAGGCTGAGCGGGGATAATATTTTCTTTTTTGTGCGAGGAGCGTTTAAAAAACGAGTAAAGAGGGCAGCCTCTATAGTTGGCAGTGTGATTTCCGCCGCAATTGCCACATTTTTTCGCCTTGGGATCACCTTTTGTTTTGTCACAGTTAGCGGTACTGTGTAGCTCACCACATACAACGCAGACTGTAGGCAACTTGCAATAAGTTTTCGTGTGCCCAAATTCTTGGCAGTTCAGGCATTGGATAGGTCCAGCTCTTTTATGTGGCTGCTCAACGGTAACTCTCCGGTGTAACAAATACTTTAGATCATAGATTGGATGGGATTCATTTTTTTTTTATCTTTATGTCACCTGGCTGTAACTCGACTCTAAATATTGGTTGGGGGATTTTTTCTCTATTTTTGATGTTTGAAACATTTTTCACCTTGAATCCACTATTTTCAAGGCCAGACTTGACCTCTTCTGGATCCACACTAGAATCTATACCTTTTATTACAACGGTTAGACCTTTAGCACTCTTAAGCTGATATGTATAAAAATTTTTATTTTTAGTCTCAAAGTCTGAGACTATTTTTCTGTAATTATTTTCTTTAGATACCTGAATTTTTGTCTCATTAATTTTCCCACGCTTGATTGGAGTTACGTAAAACTCATTTTCTCCAATTAACGAGATAAGGCTTTTTACCAGAAGGCTGGAGTTCTGTTCTCTTAAATAAATCGGTGGTGGTTTACTCAAACTTGTATTAGTTGTGTCTTCATCACCTTGTTCCGTTAAAATCGCGAAACGATTTTCGGAATTTTTTATATTTTTCCCATCTTTGGGAACTTTTGCCGTTGACGCAATTTGAGCAGATTTGGGACTTCTTCCCCTTTTTAACACAGTTATGTATCTATCCATACCTGTTTGAATTTTATTATCACTATTTTCACTTACTTTATCCATAATTTTATTCATTTTGTGCACGTTGGTCACCTGGGTATTTATTGTTTGTTTGTTTGCTTGTACAGCTAAGCTGACAAGTTTGCTAATAGGTGCAATTGTTGTTGTTTCTTGATCACTATTTAACATGTATGGAGAGCATGATCGCGCACGAATAGTTGTGTTTTGTGTAGAATTCAGGTTTGTGCTTAATTCAATTTTTTTATTGTCGTCATCAGAAACAAAAGTTAAATAAGCATTTCTACTGCTTGTGGGTTTATTGTTGTTGTTGTTGCCAGAAGATGAACTCATTTAGAGTTCTCTTGTTTTTTTCACTTATAAGAGTTTGTGTATGCAAATATTTATGTATACACAAGCAAAAAAAATAAAATAAAACCAGTATAATAACTGTTTAATAAATGTTTTGTTTTTGTATTTTTTGTGACTTTAAATTTTTGATAATTTTAATATTCAGTTGCGACGATTATAAAACGCGTCTGTACACTGCGAGAGTTGAAACTGAATGAACAAGGAAACTGAATATCAAATCTCACAAGCCATGAAATCTAAACCGTTTTATTTGTACAAACATCGATTTTAAGGGATTGAAATCAAAATCAAATATTCACAGTCACAATATTATTTAGACCGAATAAGAGACGGCTTTGAGCTAATTGGTATTTGTAAGTATACATTATCGTTGGGCTAATTTAGAAAGGCCCTAAAACACATAACTGCAACTTAACAAGAGACATTAAAAATATAACAGAAACTGAGGGTGGTGTTGGCTTAAGTGGTCATCACGTTGACTAATAAGCAAACTAGGACTTATGGCCTGGGTTTGATTCCTGATCACGGAAAGCCATCAACATTATGAATCTTAGCAACGATGTTTACGGTTGTTAATTCCCCAGTTGGGTTTTCCAGTCGATTACAATCATCGAACCAGTGGCAGCAGTTGCTGAAAGTGTGTTCAGCACAGGTTTCATTTCCCTCGTAAATACAGAAGGGGGTACTTAATTTGCCCCTTTTGTGACGATATTTTCGTACATAACCATGAACAGATAATATCTGTGCTAAGTAATAATTAACTTCTCCACTTGTCCTCTCTGTCCATTTCGGAATGCTGGGGATGAGTTTTGAACTTCATCTTCCGGAGCTAAAATTGTTCTGTCGTCAAAAAAAAGCGCTGCAACACAGAATTAAAAAAATAATTAAGGTGATGTGTCCACAATACAGACAAATCACTTGTGTAGAAATTTTGTATGGGAATCACTCAAAAAACT
The DNA here is from genome assembly GCA_947311025.1 of Lypha dubia. Classification (NCBI taxonomy): domain Eukaryota; kingdom Metazoa; phylum Arthropoda; class Insecta; order Diptera; family Tachinidae; genus Lypha; species Lypha dubia. The sequence goes on from OX371261.1 coordinate 50,582,918, forward strand.
AAGTGGTTTTAATAAAAATTTTCTACTCAAACAAATTGGTTGTTTTATAGAAACCGCACATAAGCATTTTTCTTAATTTTCACCATCTATCTACGGAATCCCTTTCCATTTCGTCTTACAAAAAAAAAAAAATAATTATTATTAAAATGTTACAAATGTTTGTAAAACTGTTAGTTTTTGTAGCGAGGTGTATATGTCTGAAATGTATTGAGGTTACTAAAATACCTTAATTTCGAAAAAATTTAGTGTTAGGGCATTTCTACATGAGACAAACGATAAATGCATAATTTGTACACTATTGTTTTCGTCGTAAAGTATTTTTTTTATACTCCAATTGGCCGACATGTCTACAAAAATCACTCACAACAATTTTCTAATCATGTTTGACGAATGCATTTTGTGTAAACATTAATATTTTTCATCTTAATAAAACTATTGGTTCTAGTGCACGCAATAATTCTCGTTTATTTTTTGCAGATTTTGTACATGTTTTACACGTATCATATATGATAAGATTTTCTGACAAAAAATGTTCGCTGGGATGCCACTAGCATAATCAAACAAGGAAACATATTATTCAACTTCAGCATTATAAAAACTAGTACTTTTCACCATGCAGGCTTTTTTATATCCTAGTCAATGGTTAATGTTGTATCACCTGCTGCGAATATTGCTGCAAAATTTCTGCTGCGTCTATTAGACTACTTTTTACCACCATTAAAAGTACTCAACCTTTTTAATTTACTTGAAAATTAAAAATAAAATTGAATTTCGTGTGATGATTAAAGAATATTTTTTTTTTTCGTTAAAAAAGCATCCCCGAAACCAAAGAAATTTTAACTTAATACTATGGGGCTCTGTTCCTTTAAGTTCAATGGCTGTAATATGGTTTACCGAGTTTCGTTGTAGTCGTAACAGCACAAATATCGCAATATGTTCAAATTGCCCAAAGTAAATCGTTACTCAAAAAATATTCGACAAAATCCATGGAATAATACTGGGTGATTGGGGGATGGAAACGTGTGAAATTGTTGAGGATGGCACAATTTGACGTCATTGATTGCTTTTAGATAGATTTCATATTGTGAAAGATTTGAATCAAACCACAAGGTTATCAATTATGCAAATGCATATTTTGAAGATATTGAAGTATCTTATTATTTGAAGGAAATAAAAAAAGAACTACTAGGCTGCAGGACTAAATCTGTAGAGCTGCAAGGAGACTAAATTAAACTGAATATAATTTGTTTGTGTTAGAGAACATATTTAAATACTACTAGTTTATTTAATTAAAAAATTACGTTGTAGAAACATACTATTATCGTGTACTGTACAGCGTAGACATGCCGAATAGACAAACACCCAAAATACTCTCGAACAAGCTACAAGTATCAGCACATCAGTTTTTGTCATTAATTTAATGCGCTTTGCCTCTAAAAAGAACACCATATAAGAATAGATTAAAGAATCAAAGTAAATAACTAAAACATTCCGTTGCTAGAAAAATGTCTTTTATGTACCAAAAGCAGGTAAACAACAAAAAAAAAAACAAAATGCTTCCATATAAGTTTCTCTTTTCTTTTTTTCTTGCTTCATATTAAATATTATGAACGAATACCAAACAATGTCAAAACATATTGATAAATACAAATAAATTTAAACATTATATACGAGTAGTACTTGGAAATGATGGATGATCGCTTAAAATTTACTTTCATGCGAGTTTGATATTTTCAACAACTCTCCAAGTATTCTGTAAGATATCACAAAAGAAACTTGTCTGCTTTCCATCTTCTTCAAGGTTTATTTTTTTTTCTGTTTTCTTTTGGCGCATCTACTTTAAAAACTTTAAGAACAGCATCTTGTCTTCTAGAACTCTTCTTGAGTTTACGAATGATCTCACTTGAACAACAAAGTGATCAAGTACACTAGCGCATTGATATAAACAAAATGTATGTTCTGTAATTCATGCCATTTTGTGAATGTGGGGATACAGTGTACAATTTCGAAAATTAAAAATAAAAACCATTTTAAAGTTTTCCCACGAAAACCTTTTTTGTTTATGTTTTTATATAAAATTTTATAAAGTTTTCAAATGTTAACTTTAGGTACTGTAATTTGAGCAAAATAGATAAAAAAATAACATGAGGTCTGTTCGATTATCTGCTAAATCCTCAAATGGATGATGAGATTTTTATTAACGGAAAATATTGGTTGTTTTTCGTTCTGGAAATGCATAACAGATCTTCTTTCAGATTAAAACATATTTCAATAAATTTATTCCATAATTCCACTTCGTGGGGCATAACTAGAGAAACACAGACAAAAAATTAACTTATGGCGTCTTATTTTCTAAAAATAAAATGTTACATAAATGTTACATGAGATTTGGCAACATTTTTAGATGTTCCCCCGAGGAAGTGTTGCATATTTTATGTTCACAAAAGATCATAAATGTTAACATTTATCAATAGTAAAGAAACAATAACAAAACCAGCTGTTAATATAATTTTGCACTTATGCCCCTTCTAATTAATATGAGTGTTGAACATGGAACATTTTTTTAAGGGTAACATCATGAGAAAAGAACGCGTTACACTTTTAAATTAGCACATATTTTGCAGAAAAGAAGAGAAAGATATACTGAAGGCATAATAAATGCAGAATTTTACTCAGAAAAGAAAACGCCATTAATTTTAATGTTTCAATTCGTTAGATAATTTATTTTGCGTTTTGCTCGCTCCACTGTGTCGAACATTAAGATTTTGCAAAATATTATTATTATAAAGATCGTGATATTATTGTTTTTGTTTTCTTGGCATTCTCTTCCTTTCAACTCACATTTCTGAAGGTTCTTTATAAGAAAATACAAAAAAAAAAATAAAAAAAAAAAACGACACAAAGTGGGCATATTTTATAGTTGAATAGTAGAATGATTGTGAACAACATTCGAATCTATTTAATACTATAATGTATTGATGTTTAACGAACTTTTTTTTTTTTTTTTTTTGTTTTGATCAGTTTATACATTATTTAGCTTAAGATCACGGTAATTGTGTGCATCAATGATGGTTTTTGTTGCTGTTGCTGTTGCTTACATCCGTCAATTTCTTGAGTTCTTTCAAAGATTTACATTTTACGATTCATCTTTGATACCATTTAGTTAAACATTTACAAATATGTTAAATGTCATTAGTTTGTGATGAGAAATAAATACATGTTAGCAATTCAATGATTGCAAATTTGTGCAAAAAAAAAAAGACTGAAAAATAAATAAAAGTAAATCGTTCATTTGTTGTAGACAATATAGACAGCAAACATAATGATTGTCTTAACCAAATATAGAAAAACAAATATATGAGAATATTTAAGTATGGGAACATATTGTAAGCTGATGTGGGCTTTGAAAAACTAAAATTCTTATAAAAGAAAAAGTTTTTTTTTTTTTTCAATATAATACTAGACAAACTTGGATAGCATTTACCTTTTTTTGTACTTCTACTTTTCTGCTTAAAGTTACTATAGAGTTTATAAACAAAAATCAGATGATGTTTGGAGATAAAAAAATCACAGAGGTTTTTTTATGTGTAAAACTGCAGTAAGAGTAGAAGATCTATTTAACCTTCAGACCAGCTGTAGGAAAAATAAATCTCCGCTTCTACAGTGCTAACACCAGGCCTACTAGATGGCTAAACACTATACAAACGCAAAGGATATTTTTTTTAGCAACGCACAAGCTTGGCTTCCAGGACACGCAGATTGAACTGGAAACTAATTGATAATGCACTACAAGTTGTTGATTCTACAAGCATTACACAAACTTGAATAATGGTGGGAATACGAGTGTAATTAAGTTTGTTTTTATGCGTGCTTTTCCTATACCAAAAAAGCCAATTTGAAAAAGAGGTTTTGTTTTGTTCTTTCTTTCTTCGTTTTCAACGATTTTGAATCTTTTTCCAAGATATCCTGGAGCTTGTGTCAACGAACAACAACATTTGTTGTTTGTTTTGAATAATAATTTATTTAAAAAAAATAAATAGTATAGTTTGGACACATTAAGAGAAAAACAAATAAGGGTTATATATTTGGCTGTGGCAAATCTTATATGACCTTCATCAAGCCATAAAAAAAAAAAAAAAACCATTTCACAAGTTTTGGAATTGCAACCATATTAAATTTAGAATAATTACATTTGCCGCTCTTCTAGAAAACACTTAATATCCTTCTTCCAACTGATGCTGCTATTATTCGAATTGAAATATTTTCTTAGTTTTCAATTAATATTCCAAACTAAATTTTACATTTTTCCTTTCTGGTCACTGTCATCTCTGAACAAAAACGGGGTTTGAAAGAAAAAAATGATATTATCAAGTAAATATACACAACACATTTACAAGCGGCAGTTGCACGGAGGATAGTGTGATTCTTTTTTCTTAAGTAGGAACAGCACTCGTAGGGGTCATATCCCCCCCTACGTATGCAGTACATTGTGTTGGAACTCAGGGAGAGGGATAGGGTAGAAAAGCTAGATGTTGAAAATTTAGAGGGCTTAACTCTTTTACAACTCTGCCATGAGCGTTATGTTAATTTTTATAACAGTTTTGAAGCACCTCTGGTGTAAAGTAGACGCATTAACTTTGTTAAGCTGAATTAGCAGGCATTTTATTAATTGTTTTACTTCGCCGATGTTTCTGCTAACCGACGAAGGAGGGCGATGTTGTGTATATTAGCTTGGAACAGCATCACTTGCTCTGGCCAGGGTATGAACCCAGGCCCCAAGTCATTGTTTGCTTAGTAGTCAATGCGTTAACAACTTCAGCCAACACCACCCTCAATCCTAATGTAAGATTCCATATTTAACACTGAGACAAACAACATTATGTGTTTATAAATTTAAATATGAGAATTTTATTTATGTTGATTTTCATTACGTATCGTCTTAAGACAAATCCTTTACATCAGTGCAAGACCTAAGTCCTTAACACTTCTGGTTGCTTCAGAAAACCGATTTCCCGTACAGATGAACATACGGATTGAGGAACAGACGGTCATCGCTCATTCAACTGCCCTATAAGGATCCAGAATATATATACTTTAAGAGTGTCAAATGAATATTGTAGAAATTACAGATGCAATAACAAACCTATAAATAACTTTACCTTGTAATGAAGATTATAATAAGGAAAACGTTTAATACACTGAGTACAAAATTATTATTCCTGATGTTTTTAAAAATTGCCTTACAGTGAATTAAGCACCTAAAAAAAACGCTGATATGTAAAAGTTTAAATGCTTTACAAAACATACTACAAAAAAATTTTAGAACGGTTAATAAATAGCATTTTGATATATTTAACAATTACTAAACAATATTTTTTGTGGGTGCCGCTTACATTTCGGGGAACTACTTTTCTCTCCAATGAAAAAAAAAAATGTCTCCAAACTCCAAGAAATTCCTTCTAACAAAAAAACAAAAAAAAAAAAATTGTGAAAGCCTTTACACATAAATACTGACGAGTTTTAGTGGCTTCTACCGAAATCAACGTTTGTTCTATTCAGCCGTGTAGTTGAAATCTAAAGTGATTTTCAGATATTAAAAACTTTTCGTTTGTTGCTTGGAATATGTTAACAATGTCTAATTTTTCTCTGATTATTACATTTCAAACTTTAGCCTATAAAAAATATCAACAAATATTATTTATTTTTTTTTACAAAGTAGAGAGGATAAACTTGCCACTATATAAATAATATATAGAGGAAACTAGTTCAAACCAAAAAAAAAAAAAATTATCATAAAAGATCAACTTATCGGGTTAAAAATTTGAAAAAAATACCCCATGTAGTGGGACCCTCCTTGTATTTCGGAAGTTGTTTAAAAAGCAAGAAAGTTGCTTTCATAGTGACTTGCCACATAAACATAATAAATTAAAGTTTTCGCTGAATCACACAAAAATCTTCGTGTTGGTCTTCCCCTTCTTTCATGTACGAGTATATATCTATGTATATATAAAATAAAAAATCCTTATTTTTATTACATCAGACATTTTCTACCCTAAATTTCTTAAAATATCCTTTTACTAACTTTTTCTTTTGAGTTTTTTGTTGTTTTTTTATTGTATATATTTGCGAATAAAAGTTTTTTTTGGGTTCAAGGTGTAAGTTGTGTGTTTAAAAGAGTGTTAAATGTGAAGGACATGGAAAAATTTTTGTTACTTGTTTAGAAAAAGTTTATTTGCGTGTTTTTGTTATTTTGTTGGTTTCTCTTTCTATACCTCTCTTCTGTGTGTGTGTGTGTGTGTGTGTGTGTCTATGAGTGTGCTTGTCCTTTCTTAAGATAAAGAGAATTTCAAACCGTAAAACTTTAGTTTAACTTTCATATTGTTATTATTATTACTAAAAGCAGTGCTATAGCATATACTCGTATTTGATAGCCAGTCAAAATATGAACTACTTTGCCAACATTAATGTGGCATATCTGAATTTTGATTAAAAATGTATAAAAGGAATTTAAATTATCTTCTTTCAGACTTCTGGTAATTCTGTTACTAGTCGAAAAATGTGGTTAATATGTTGAGAAAAATATGAATCCTACTTCACATTATAAATTGTGAAAAAGTTTGAATGTTTGGATGTTTGGATGTTTGTGCCAATATAACTCGCAATGATTTCATATGAAATTTGGTAGACGGATAGCATATCCCGCAGATTAAAAAAAGATTACTTTTTAAGAGGTAAATACGGGACAAATTGTTTCTTATGATAATTTTTGTTTTTTTTTTTACTAAAATCTTTTTTAAATTGACTTACAGTGGGCGGTAAAATAAAAAAAAACATTATACTTTTTATTTTGGTACTATTGGTACTCTTAGTCCTTTTTATTTGTTTTTGAATTTTTTTTACAACAACATATATTGTACTTTCTCCGAGTGCTAAAATGAAGATAAGCTGGTACTTTGGTACTTTTTATTTGTTTCGAAATTTTTTTTTAGAAATAAAATGGGGTAAGACTGGTATTATTATATTTATATTTTTTTTAACATGTACTTATGAAGCTTTTTGCTTTTTGGTACTTTTTTTTATTAAACAAAGTCAAAAAAGGTGTAGCATGTGGCCAACAGTGTGTGTGGTATGCATTGCGATTCAATAGTACCGCAACATGCAAGCATTGACAAACTGCAAGCAAGATATTTTGTGTGTGTCGGTAATTTGACACTTGTACAGTTAATTAAGTGCAGCAGCACAATGCACTTAAATGAATCACATTTATTAACTGTATTTGTTTGATTGTAGATATAAGCTACACAAAGTATCTGTTGCTTTTAAGTATGCACTCGTTGAACTTTAAAACTGTTGAACACATGCCATACATAAATAGTTGGAAGCTAGATATGCTTACCCAACAATAATATATATTTCTATTCTTTTACTCTTATGTTAAGGTACCCCTAAGAATTATTCTCATAATTAGTATATAAGCCAATGTCAATTAGCTTAAGGAATCAATTAATACTTTGCCTTCAATCGGCATTACTAATTCATACTGGCATTCATCTGCCTTTTACTTTTATTTGCCAGTGGCGTTCTTAAGCGCCGGCACTATTATTTAAATTCTTAAACTCTTATCATCATCAAATCCTCCATTGAGAGCTCCCTAGAGAGCACCAGAATAACTAAATTGTTTTAATCATATTACAAAGGTACTCTTAAATAAATATTTCTAGAAACATTTGGGGTTTTCTTGTAAAATTTTCTAAGTTGTGACAAACAATAAAGTTAACGGACGGAAAAACTTTATCACATATCACACATATATTTTTTTCCTAATCAACTAACAACCGCTAACTATTAAATAAAAAAATTCCTGCAAAGATCTTAAAATTTTTTTTTACTTTTTCAATTAGCACCCATAATGTTTTAATATAAATTGTTGAAAATTAATTTTAATCACACTGTTTTTATTGCCACAGAAAGATGATAAAAAACAAACAAATTAATTTACATAAATATTTTAATTTAGTCTAAAAAGATAATCTTGTATTCTTTTTAACAAATTTTTCATTAATTTAAGTGAAAATTTTATTTCAATCAAAGCTAAGATAACATTTGAAAATCAATTTCTTCAATGGAGAAAATACTTCTACCGACTATCAAATTCATATATTATTTATTTATGTAAATAGTTCAACTACAAAAACTCTTCAGAAAAAAAAACTAAAAAAATATTATAAGTTTCTTATCGTTATCTTGATTGAGCACCACAAAGTAGCCGGAGTGATGAAGAAAGTAAAAACTTTTCTTTTAAAAAAGAAAAAAAAAAAAACAACAAAAAGATTATTCAATAATCTAAAAGAAATTTAAATAAAAAAACAATTTAAATTCATGATAAGCTACAAATAAAAGTATAACAAATATGATAAATATTTACACATTTTTTGTGGACTATCGTCATCTCAAATAATTAATCTGTTCAATTTGTTCAACATCATTAAATTGTACTGAAAAAAGCAACAATGGTGTAATAAAAGTAAAAAACTCGTCAAAAAAGGAATTGTTCTCTAGACACACACACACACACACACATAAACTCACACACCCTAATAAGATATGGTCAGAATGTGTAAATATTTGATGATGTAAGTGGAGTTAGGATTTTTGTAGAAAGTATACAACTCAAGTGGCTGGATTGTAAAGATTTAAAACCGAAATAAAATGCATAGAATTATAGAAAACCACTTGAAGTTTTTTATCAAATTTTATTTTTTTTTAAGGATAAACTAAAGATTAATGCAATTTATCCATATCCGTTTTGCTTTCGAACAAGTTTTCAGTGTTCCGCTTTGGAATATTCCACCATTCCGTCTGGAATTGGGACCAAAGTTTAATTAAATTCGTTGGCACATTATAGTAATGGGTCACACGTTTCTTTAGCAAGGACCATAAGTTTACGCTCGAGTTCAAATGTGGGCTTAGTCTAAAATTCTTGAGGTGACAGTCAATCCCTAAAAATTCTGTCCGGTTGGTTGGGTTCCCATCTTTTTAAAAAAAGCATTTATTCTTCTGGGTAACCTCTTTGGACCAGGAACTCATTTAAATAATATTTTTAATCTATGAAGATTATGAAATTTTTTTTATTCTCTTAATTTTCATCACTGGAACATGGTGCTACCAATTAAAACCCCTGCAATGTCTCATGGTTTTTTTACTAGTGTTTTCTAAGGGTTTCATAACGTCACTGACCGTAATACTCCATACTATCTGTCTGAAAATGGTTTATGTTGGTTTCATCAGCTGTTTCTAGCCTTCCCCTCTTCAGTTTTTTGTGCTTTTTTATAGTTCTATTATGGACAGTGCTGGTTTTTGGTTTTCTAGCTGAGGTGAGGACCGATTTTTAATCGTCCTGCTTGCTGCCCCCTTACTAACCGGGTTGTTTATGGCATCTGCTTTTTTGGCGTTCTTGCCTGTTTAGTAAACAATAAATGTTGCATTATCCGAGCCACTCTCTCCGTCTCTCTTTCTTTCTCTTTCGCTAAGCAAACTGAGCCGGTATTTTTAATATCTCGCCCGGTAATAGTTTTTCTTTATCTTACTTGAAGCACTTTTTGGCTGCAAATTTCCACTGTCTTTGCAATTTCGCCTGCTGAGTAAAAATCGTTCGCATTTCACTGACGTTCCTAAAAGTATTTTTTTTTTTCCTTTTATTCATTCCACTTGGGAACATTCTACAAGATTATTCCAACTTAATCTATCGTTACATATAGTTTTAATTTCATCAAAAGTTTTATTTAATATTTTAAGTTCTTTGTTAAGTGTTCTGCGCCAAGAGTTCCTTGGACGACCGGGGCGTCGGCTGCCTTGAGGATTCCATTCTAAGGCAGTCCTCGTGATGCTACCGTTTGGCTTTCTTAATGTGTGCCCTATCCATTTCCACTTTCTTTTTGTTATTTGGCGATTTATAGGTACCTCGTTCGTCAATCTCCAAAGATCGGCATTGGTTATTGTGTTCGGCCAAAAGATGCGACAAATTATTCGCAGGCATTTATTTATAAAGACCTGTAGTCTCTGTGCTATGACGCTTGTCATCAGCCAGGTTTCGCTACCGTACAGAAGAGTAGAGTTCACACATGCGTTAAATATTCGAATCTTTGTCTTCTTCGAGATTTGGGGTGACCGCCAAGTTCTATTCAAGCGGCTAAAGGCTGATCTTGCCTTTTTCAGCCTGTTTGTCACATCTTCTTCCACGCCGCCATCTATCGACATTATACATCCTAAGTAGCAGATTGAGTTAACATATTGTATGCGTTGGTTTTGTATTAGAATGTGGTTGTTGATTGTGTTGTTAATTCGCATTGCATGTGTTTTTAAAATGTTTATCTCTAATCCAACTTCTTTTGTCAGTGTTCCCAGATCATTCAGTTTGCTCTGCATGTCGGTAAAATTGTGTGACATGAGGCAAATATCGTCAGCGAAATCCAAATCTTCTAGATGTCTTTGGAAGTCCCATACGATACCCCTTTTTCTGCTGCAGAGTTTTAACATGACTTCATCTAATACAACAGCAAATAGTAGAGGAGATAGTGGGCATCCTTGTTTCACTCCAGCGTTTGTCTGAAAGGATTCACTGGTCATGCCATTATGTCGAACTTGTAGAGTTGTGTTGTTGTACATGGCTTTAATTATGTTTATCAACTTGACTGGTACCCCTTTTGCTGTTAATGCAGCCCATATTGCACTTCGTCTTATGGAATCAAAAGCTTTTTTGAAGTCAATAAAAACTAAATACAATGGTGTGCGCCATTCAACCGATTGCTCTATTATAACACGAAGGGTGTTGGTTTGGTCTACACAATTACGATGAGGACGAAAACCAGCTTGTTCGTCTCGTATTACCCTTTCAACATGCTGTAGTCGGTTGTTTATTATTATCGCAATGACCTTTTATATTGTGTTAAGCAGAGTGATACCTCGCCAATTATCACACACAGTTAGATCGTTCTTTTTCGGTAGTTTAATTATTGTGCCTTTAGTCCAAGTACTAGGAAGTTCTTCATTGATCCAAGCATCACGTATATATGGGTATATCATATCTGCAGCTATAGTTGGGTTCGTTTGCAGTATCTCTGGAGGGATACCATCTTCACCCGGAGTCATGTTCTTTTTTATTTTTGAGATAGCACACGTAATTTCTTCGATGCGTGGGTGTTCTGTGGTTATTGCGTTGTTGATTAATGTATGTGAATCGATATTCTGAGAACTTTCCGGAATTTCTTCATAAGTAATGTTATTTATTTCCTCAAAGTGTTGCTTCCATCTTCGGGTTTGTTCTTCAGTGTTTGTAAGAAGCTGACCATCAGAGTCCTTTATAGCATGGTTACGATTCATATTTTGATTTGATAGACGATTTATTATCTGATGTAGCTCTTTCATGTTGTTTGACCCTGCAGCTGTTTCTGCATCACTGGCGATGGATTCTAAATACTTTCTTTTATCGTTTCGGGCTGATCTCTTTACGGCTTTTGCCACTCCGCTGTATTGTGGTTTATAGTAGGGATTTTCAAGTTTTTGTTGTTTCAACTGCTTTCTTTCTTGAATAAGTTTCCAGGTGTTATCGGATATCCATGATTTTCTTTCTGTTTATAGCCTATTTTATCTTTGGCAATATCCCTAATTTTGTTACACGCTGCTTCCCAGGAAATGTTTTCAGATTGAATACATTCCCTTAGTGCTTCTCCAACTTCGTCCCTTTTCTCTTCAACTCTCAATTTGTTGACATCAAAGCGTTTGTATGTTGTCTGCGGGTTTCTTTTATACATTTTTTTAAGTTTTATTCTTATTGTAGCTACCACTAGCTCGTGGTCGCAGTACAGGTCGGCACCTCTTTTGGTGCGTACATCTATTAGAGACCCTCTCCATTTGCGGCGAATACAAATGTGATCTATTTGATTACGTGTCTGACCGTCTGGGGATTCCCATGTGTATTTGTGTATATTTTTGTGGGGAAAAATCGAACCACCGATCACGATTTGGAATGTCTGACAAAACTCTATATCATTCTATATCTATATCACTCTATATCATCACGTTCACCATTCTTGTTTCTAGTTCCCATGCCATGTGTTCCCATGATATGGGTTTGGCCATGGTTGTCATTGCCAATCTGGGCATTAAAGTCACCGCTTAGGATAAGTATATCACGGTTTGCTATTTTGTTGACAGTAGCTGTTAGTTGATTGTAAAATTCATCTTTTGTTAGATCGTCGGCATCCTCTGTGGGTGCATAGCATTGAACGATGCTAATGTATTTTCCAACTTTACTGAAAAACCGGGCTGTAATAATACGATCTGATATAGGATTCCATGAACTTGGAGTTGTCCTTAGCTCTTTGGATATTACAAATCCTACCCCGCTTTCTCTCCTGCTTTCTTTACCGCTATATACCACAACGTTTCCATTTGCCGATGTTATTTGACCATTTCCGCACCATCGCATTTCACTAATACCTAAGATCGCAACATTAAACTTCGACATTTCTGCCTCTACTTGTGCCAGCCTTGACGCTTCGCTAAGCGTTCTTACGCTCCATTGTCCAATTCTTATCCGTTTTCGTGTGCCAAATGTTGTCATCGATATGTGGGGTATTGCTATTATTTCTCTTCTAGTAGTTTCATTAATCGTTTGAGTTTCGGACAAGTGGATGATTGGTCCACTGTGTCCTATGATGGTACTGGGGCTGCCAGCTTGAAGCCACCATCCCGACTATGTTGGAAGAATACTGAGCTTCGGCGACTGTTACTATTACGATTGCCGCCTAATTGCCTGAGACGCATTGGTGATAACATGCCATTCAGGTTACCCAGTATTATGCGCCTTCTCACTTTGGCTGCCAACAGACGGGTGTCTGTATGACATTACCAGGGAACACTTGGTATAATACCGGAAGTCGTGAGCTGCTTGGGAATTTCAAGCAGAAGAATCGCTTCTTGCTATCCCCAAGTGGATAGCAGACAAAGAGCTTTAAACCTCTGTGAAATACCCCCCCCCCCCCACCCGTTCTTAGAAAACTGTACGTTTTTCATTTTGAATTTTAAAAATGGTTTGATTACAAACAAAATATTTGTTTTAGTCTTCTGAAGACTAAAGTTTTGAAATTGAAGTTTTTAAAAAAATTTATACCATGTATACACTTGTGCTCTGCAGTGTATGTATAAAATATTCCAAAAAAATGTTATATTGATGAAATATTTTATTTTGATGTGTCTACTACACCAAATTTTCTTCATATCATTTTCTTAAAATCTTTAATAAAATCAATTGAATTGACAAAGTGGCGTCAAGCAGACAAATTTGAGCAATATGGATTTTGATATTCAAGTTAAATTAGTTACAGTGACTATAATGTAATCAATTTAGAAATGAATTGAATTATCTTAAATAAGACTTGATAATAGTGAAACAATCATAGCAAACAATTTCAATTTTATTATTATTTTTATTACATTGACAGCGCAATATGCGATATTTTGCAATGAAAATGATAAAATACACAACAATAGACACTTGCAAACCTCAAAAGTTAACAATTGTATGATATACAGTGACGCTTCGATATGAAGAAAACCCTCAATTTAGCGAATTTTTTCTCTTGTCGCCTGAAAAAACTTCTTTATTGCTAAGATTTTCATTCCAAAAAAACATTTTAGATAACGAAAAAATTCTGAGCAATAAATTATTTAAAAAGCCTCCATACAACGAATTCAGAATTAAGCAAAATTTTATAATCCTACTAGATGAGCCGCCATACAAAATATTTCTAGTGCATATTTTGGGTGCTATATAAAAAATAGCGAATGTGTTAAGTGTGTGACGATGACCGCCGATGAAAAAAATACCAAACAATAATTTTGTTCTCTAAAATACGAACGACGACGATTCTCCTGCATGAGGTATGTCCGCCTCTATCATTCAACAACAAAAATAATTGTGAGGCGGACAGAGCGCCATCTGTTGGGTTAATAGTAAACACAGCAATTTCCCCCTCCCTCCCCTCCTGAAGCCAATAGGGATTAAAAATATACTTCAGACTATTCTCATACCTACCAAATATGCATAAAAAATTTCATTAAAATCGGTCGAGCCGTTTCGGAGGAGTTCGATAACAGACATCGTGACACGAGAATTTTATATATTAGATTGTCCAAACAACTTACTGCCTATTTCACTATGTCGAAAGAATTTTTCATTATACATATTTTCATTCGTAAAATTACATTTGAAGCAAAACTTAATTCTAAAATTTTGCTTTTGTATCAAATGTAGTTGTACGAATGAAAAAAAAAAATCAGAATTCTTTTAACATCGTGAAATCGGCAGTAAGTCTAAATGTGTATGCATGCGCATATGTAAAGACTCTAAGCGAAAGGTTCATTCAATATCTTCTCTACAACGAAATCAGAATAAACCAAAATGAATATTAAGCAAAGCAAAAATAAGTTGCGTTTGCAACTTCGTCACATAAAAGTGTTTAATTTTCTATTTACCTCTGGACTAGTGATTTTTATTATTATTTTCCCGTAAAGAAAGAATTTAGATATAAAAAACTATATTTCGTTGTACCAAGATTTGACTGATACATATGCACAAAGAAATAAAAGATATAAATAAGTATTTGGCGATCAACTGCGTTATATCGTAGTTCCAAGGTGTATATTAATAATTGTTTTTTTTTTTTTTTTGTTAGGACCAGCACTCAGGGGATTTCCCCTACTTATGCAATGCATTGTGACAGAAATGGAGAGATAAAGGGATAGAATGGGAAAGATATTAGTGCGAAATGTAGAAGAAAACTTAATTCTTTTTACAACTCCGCTATTGCACGTTTTGTTGATTTTTAAAGCAGTGTTGCAGCAACTCTGGTGTTAAGTAAACCCATTAAATTTCTTAATCTGTGGGAGGACGTATTACTTCGCTGTACCCTCCTTTACGAAGGAGGGTACAGTAGCTTGGAACAGTATCAATCGCTGTAGGAACAGTATTTAGTGACCAGTGATATGCCTTCATCACTAAGATCGCTTTGACTTTGATTCCCTACATCAAAACTGAAAGAAATATATAGGGTGTTTTTTATATAGTGTTACAACTTTGAGTTGGCATCACCGCTTTATTTGAGTACCCATTAAATAGCTGATAGCTGATTTTTGTTTAGTTTGCTTTAAAATTTCATTATGAATCGACTAACATGAGAGCAACGCGTGCAAATTGTTGAAATTTTTAATTAAAATAATTGTTCTATTAATCAAACTCATCGGGCAGCGGGCGCTACAATTGATTTACTCAAAGAAACTTTTGATGACAAAATAATTTCACGTAATTAATTGGCCACCATGATCATGTGATTTAACCCCATTAGATTATTTTCTTTGGGGTTATGTTAAGTCACTCATCTATGTCGATAAACCACAAACAATTGAACACCTGAAAATCAACATTCAAAGTGTTATTGGCGGAATACGGCCGCAAATGCTAAGAAAAGTTGTTGAAAATTAGTGTTCCAGGTTGCGCCTTCTACGTGGCAATCGTAGCGGCCACATGGCAGATCCCATATTTAAACTAGTGATGTTACGAATACTCGTATTCGTATTCGACTATTCGACTATTCGTCTGTTTTTTATATTCGTATTCGTATTCGTATTCGCCAAATTCAAGCGAATATTTTTCGAATAATTTTCCCATACATTTTCCAAAAAAAAATCATACAAAAGTTTAAAAAGTACATAAAATGTAAAAAAATATATTAATATTTATTAAAAAAACCCATTGTATTTCACGCAGAGTAAGAAAAACGAAATCTGAAAGTATGTAAGTAAAATAATTAAAAAATGTTCTGTAGAGGTTTTCAAATTCGGCATCTTAATGCAATAATAATGTTAAATCACTAAATTTTTTTTTTCATTTATAGTTACTAACGCAAAGGCAGGGATTTTTTCCAATTAAATTTGATATATAAACCTCAAAAGAAATATTCGTATTCGTATTCGGCGAATACTGTTTTAAATATTCGTATTCGTATTCGTATTCGTATTCGCGAATACTAAAAATTGATATTCGTAACATCACTAATTTAAACATTAATTTCATAAAATTTTCTTTCCAACAAAGCCCGTTTCATTGATATTAAAAATATATTTTCTTGTTTTATTATTATTTAAACTTGTGTCACACTATAAAAAACACCCTTTACATTCAAGTCACAGAACTTAATTCCGATTGAAAGTGGTTTCAATTCCGAAAGTTGAGTTCTCAGAAAACGAAATACGAATATTTTGTTTGTGATCCAACCAGTTCTTAAATTCAAAATGAAAAACGAATCTTTTTCTACCAACTTCATATCTGGTATACAACAAAAACATGTATACTTTTAGGGGCGCCGATAAAAAGCTTTGCATGTTAATGGAAGAGTTTATTGCGAGTTTTGCAAAAAAACAATTAAAAAAAAAAACGCCTCTGGGTATAAAGAGTTTATCATTGTAAAACCGTAATAAACAAATAAATAGAGTTTGAAGACTGTAAATGGTAAAACGATGGGAATACAATTACGGAGTGGAAACCACTCTGATTGGAATGTGTGACTTGCTCGATAAACTGCTACTCGTCCGTATGTTTGCTTGTCTGAAATACAAGGATTTGAGAGCTGCAAGACGTACAGACATTACAAATGACTAATATTTTCAAAACTCATATTTAACCATAAAATTTTGATAAAAACAAATTAATTGAAAAATATGAATCAAAATGTCTTCCAGATTATTCCGATTCATGAAAAAACTTATCGGAATATTTTTAAATTTTTAAATAAAAATTAAAGCTCTTTTCTCAACAGGAACCTGCGTGCTAAAAACTCATAAAAAAAATCAATTTGTCTACCCCTCGTCTGCGAACAATGTCAATTAGTAGCTTCTCCCTAAATTTCAGAAGTAGTATCAAATTTCAATGAATTTAACAATTTCGAATTTCTTAAAATTAATATAAATTAGTGCTTATCTCTTTCCATTTCTTTTTTATTTAACCAATCCCTTAACTTCATTATTCCTGAAAGTTAAAAAAAATATATGGACAACAAATAAATAAAAATAAAAACGAAAGATACAACTGAAATACAAAATGAAAAAAAAAATACCTTAAAAGCATTTGATTTATGGTTTGTTCTTGTCTCATCCAGCTAAAATGAGTTTTTCCCACTATTTTTCAAATAAAAACTGCAGTAACACCATTTCTAACACTCCTTAAATAACTCTGTGTGTTTTTTATTGTGTAAGTTGTGTGCGATAGTGTTGTATCTTTGTAGTTTACGACATTAAAAATATATTGAATTTTATTACATTTTGTTTTCTTTTGACTTTCATTGTTGCTGCTGTTTTCTTTGGCAGACTGCTGCCATAAATCAATATTTATCCACGCGAGACTTAAAAACTAATTAACTATTTTGTGCTTGATTAACATTTAAAACAATTCTCAACTATTACTTGAGTCAGAGAGAAACAAAGAGAGTTCAGTTCTTTTATAGATAAAGTAGTAACTTGGTAGTGAAAGAATTTAAAAAATAAAATTTAACAGAAAGTAACTCAAAATAAAACACAAGAAATTTCTAAAATATTTAAGGCAGAGTATGGAGAGAGAGAGAGAGTTAAAAGAATGTTGCACATAATTAATTATGTTAAGTGAAAATTAAACATGAATGACTAATCGATAAATAAATTTTCTTAAGTGTTTCTGAAGTTTCAAAGTTTTTAAAGATGCTCACTCGTATATAAACATTCTGCCCCCTTTTTATTTTTATTATTTATTTTGTATATTCAATAATAAATTGGTCTATCAATAAGTCTTTAGATTTTAACTCGAAATTTGTTAAAAGAAAATTAATTCTGCCGATTAGGTTGTATTTATCGCTTACCGTTTCTATTTCTGACTGATAGAAGGGATTTTAAAACCTGTATTGGTTTTTAAATTTTTGTAAAATTATCAATTTTCAAGCAGTTAAAACTAGTGGATTTTCTTACAAATCTCAAATGAATAGAATCGGTCATATAATAAATTTTTGAATTTAAAAAGGAATTTTTTTTTATCAATTAGGACAAGCACTTAGGGGATGATCCCTACGTATGCAGTGCATTGTGCCGGAAATCAGTGAGAGGGATAGAGTAGAGAAGATAGATGTTGAAAATGTAGAAGGCTTAACTCTTTTAGAACTCTGCTTTGCGCGTTATTTTAATTTTTATAGCAGTTTTGAGGCGCCTCCGGTGTTACGTAGACGCATTAACTTTGTTAAACTGTATTGGGAGTCATTTTATTAATTGTTTTACTTCGCCGATGTTTCTGCTATCCGACGAAGGAGGGCGAACAGCTTGGAACAGCATTAATCGCTGTCGGAACAGGTTTTAGTGACCAGTGGTATGCCTTCATCACTTAAATAGTCCGACAACAACTAGTACAATGTATTGCTAATGTAAATTAGAGAAATTAATGATGTTGATTGACATGCTCTGGCCAGGGTTTGAACTCAGGCCGTAAGGTATTGTTTGCTTAGTAGTCAACGCGCTAACCACTTTAGCCAACACCACCCTCAAATTTGGGATATTAATGCGGGTGATTTTTTATTTTTGCACAGTCCTAACTTCTCTATTTATGCAGCGATTTGGAAAATCCTTTGTTTTCTGTTTCATTTTTCATTTGTTTTTTATCATTTTTGGGACACTCCGGCGCTATCAAAACATTGATAGCTTGTACATGTAAAGACCGATTTTCTATTTTATATTTTTTGGTTTGATCGGCTTTTCCTACAGTGTGGTCTTATTAAATTTCTCCCAAAGTCGAAGGGTCAACATGTTAAGCTACGTTCACCTTTATTTTTGCTTACGCACTATCCCTTCATTTAAGTTGGTTTTTATGTTACAAAATAAAATTAGTTATTCTACAAAAAAGTATTTTTATAAAGTTTTTTAAGAAATGCGAACCCATAATTAAAAAAGTATTGTAATTATAAACTCTTTATTTGTAAACGCGTAAGTTACTATATCCGATAGATATATACTTGGTACAAAAGAATTAAACATGAGTAGTCTTCCGCTTAAACCTACTAGGGAAAATGTGGCATAACTTCCTCTCAACTATGGTTGGCTCTACTGGAGGTGGAGCTATTGTATCGAAGTAATTTAGGCAGTCAGCACCCTTTTCTTGGATGCGAAAATCTGGATCAGCAAATTCGTCATGAATGCCACTGATCTCGTTATCGTCTTTCAGCAATCTGCCGATCGCTAAGAAATTTAGTTTTCTTGAATTTTACGTATTCTATAAAAATAAGTTGCAAAAAATTGTAGGAGTAGTCAAAATGATTCCATGAAAAACTTAGCATTACCTAAGGTATTTTATTTTACATTTAATAACTACGCTAAATCTGGTGAGGGGTAAAAATATTTCCAATAAAAAATTTACGTAGGTCCGGAGGTGTGGTAATTTTTGCACCAACACGTTTATATGTATGTCCGCTTATACGATAGCCACGACCGTAAAAAAAAACCGAGTAATAATTGGATTATGAGAAAATAAAAACAGAATGAAATTGATTGCTCTTAACTGACGACAGAAAATTAAAAATAAGAAAAATATGGTAAATTTTACCACCACCTCAGTAGTTAAAGTTTAAGAAACATTTATGGCGTATTTCATATGTTTACTTTGGTGGGGTTCCTTATCGTTTGGTTCTATAATTTTAGAAATTTAGTGAGGCAAGTTGCCCGTATTTATTTTAAAGTAACTTAAATTTGGCCTCTTAAAATATTGATTATCGCACAACTGTTACATATATGATTTAAAAAGTGTACAGTGCAGTTTGGTCCATTAAAAAAATTAGTAAGGGCCTAAATTATTGATTAATTTCAATCCGCTATTTCTGGACCGATATTATAAATTTTTTTGGAATTTTCGCATAATTGTATCGAGTTTGTTATCTCTTATATTAGATTTTTGTATTCAAGTCGGTTTTTTACAAGCATATATTTTCTTCTAATATTGAAATAGATTTAAAGTAATGCATGACTAATTTGGTTTATTTTAAAAAGGTTAAGTAGTCCTATAATCCTGACATAAAATATTTCTACAGTGCATGTCGTAGACTATTTTATAAAGCTTAAAGCTGCTTACGGCAACCATTTTGATTATTTCTGATTTTTAAAACTTTAGTCTTCTAGGAGCTTCAGGGATGTCCGCGAAGTCTTACAATTACCTTTAGTGAGGAGTACGCCTTCCTTTTCTCATAGTTTTTTTTTTGTGACTTCACACCTAGTTCTCAAATAAAGTTGTGACGTGTTAAAAGACCTTCAACGATTTATGATATAAAAAAAAATACTTCCTTGAGCTGGTCGCTTTTGCCACACCATGCAAATTATTGCATTTTCATTCAAGCAACATCTCTTTACATATTTTTTACATTTCATAGCGACATTTTTTATAGAAATTTGCAGTAAGTCTACCTGATATAAATAGTTTCTTGTCTGATTCAAATCATATTTTATATTCTGCTCTTATAATCAATACGAACCATAAGTTAAACAAATTTTAATTTCAATTGTTTGCTTTTACAAAACTTGTTTAATGTTTCATCCGATTTTTTAAAATATTCAATATGATGTAAAATTTTCCAAATAGTTTTTATTAAATTAAATTATGAATTTACTTAAAATTTTTTTTGTTAGAATTCACTAAATTTTGCATTATTTATAGCAACTTTAAACGTTGCCAATTACGAAAATCAAACTTAAAAGAAGAAAATTAAAGTACATTAAATCCTACCACCACAAACTTAAGAAAAACAATAACGCAGCAAAAAGAAAATCCATTAAATTAAAACATCAAAAAAATCAATTTAATCCTTAACGCAAAATATTCATGCCAACATAAAGTTTTTCCTATTTTAGATGCAACAAAAACAAACAAGACTGATAGAAAAAAAGTATTTTAACTAAAATGGAAAATGTAGAATGCAAAAATCTACTTGGAAAAGTTTCGATTTTTCGTCACATGCAAATTTATCTTTCTGAAAGGGAAGGTTGAATGTGTTTAGGAATAGTTTCAATTATATAAAGTTCATATAAAACGAAGGAATGGTTTAAATTCCGTAATTGCTTTCGGGGTCGTTTTGGAAGTAAAGTCTTCTTTAGATTCCGTTTAATTTGTATGCCAATGATACAGTGGTAAAGTTTTCAATACCCATATGCGTGTTCTTAAATAGATTTTATTGGCAAAGCTTTTTTATTAAGAAGAAAAATGCATTATCAACTCCATTTTGAATTTGAATATTAGTTTGATTACAACTATACAGGCAAGTTACACTTTTTTCGAAGTAGTTTCAATTCCGTAATTAAATTCCGATCGTTTTATTTTACATTCTTCAGATTCCGTTTAATTTTTATTTAGATTTTACAATGATATTCGTTGGAATAACTAGTTTTTACTAACAAAGTTTTTATTAACTAGCAAAACTAATTTTACTGATGCTTCTAAAAGTATGCTTGATTTTTATTGTTAACTACAAATGAATAAATACTGCGGGTGGCGCAAAAGTAAGTTCTATCGGTGTATCGAAAGTGCACGCTCGAGTTTTATATTAGAAGGATGTGAAATTCGCTCCATTGCACATTGCAATCGTAGATCGCTATAGTAGACCTTGTAGTCCTTACGCTAATGCGATATAGTGTATTGAACATTTTTTATGTAAACACTTAAAGAAACAGTTTTTTTATCTCAATTTAATGTTTGCCAAATATCTAAAATATATCGTTTGTCACTATATTAATTGTGTTACTTTTTAAATGTCATTATTGATTTAAAATTCTTAAGTTGCTGCTAAACAAAATTTTAAAATATACTTAATAATGTACGTATTTATGTATTAATGTATACATCTGTATTAAATGAGGTTTTAGCTGTTTTATTTTTTAACCACTTATTTAGCTGCTATCTGTTAGGAAGGTTGACAATGTAAAATAATTTACAAATCTTCTAGAAAAATAATTATTTATTGTCAAATAAACTTGGTGGTTTTAAAGAATGAACTAGAAATAATAAATGCTTTTACTTGTTATATCTAACGCCTTTAATGTTATTCATCTTGATTGTACTTAGGGTGTTCATGTCAAATGACAAAATACTAAACCGCTTTGAAAAACAATGTATATAGTGCACATCTGCCAGTGAATATTTTTAATTTGCAATAAATCTTGTAAAAATCGGTTGTAAAATGTCTTCTTAAACTCCATCACAAAATATGGTATAGCCTACTACTTATTTAGATTTCTTAAATTTTTTGATAGCCACATATTGCACGTCGAGCGATATACGATTATAATATAAATATTAAAATTGTACTTTATTTTACTATTATCGCATAACATTTGACCTACATTTATTGTTCTCAATAAGTCGAGTGAATATCCTTGCTGTAACCAAGATGATGCTGATTTTCTCATTTTCCTTAATGAATTTCATTACGAAACAATGGCATTAGCTTTAAAACAATAACGTGAAAATCAACAAAGAGTTTCTTTGCATTGTTGTTAGTTATAATTGAATTTTGATGAATTTAAATACTTTTGATAAGAAAGAAAAAAACTTTTAAATTAATCTGGTTAGATGACATTTGCTCTACACTTTACACTTTAACCACTGCTTTTGGAAAATTTTAGTTATTAATTTATTTTAGGAAATGTAAAAAGTAAAGAAAATTTAAACTTTTGCTTACACAGATAGACGAACAGTTAGTTTCTTTTATTTAAATAACCCAAAAGAAAAGGATGTATAAAACAATGTACGATAGTTGGTTAAATAAAGTAAAATAAATTTCTGTTTTTTAAAAGAGTCCTTAAAAATCGTCTTATGCTGTTTCGAATTAATACTTCATCTAGTCGTTGAAAAGATTATGTGAGAGAATTATGTAAGAAAATGAAATAAAGAAATAAAGAGAAACCAATAAACCAGTTTGGATTTGTGATGGAAACAAGGAAACTTTTCATAATTTTTTGATGAAAGAAACATCGAACTTGACAGCATAATGTCTTCTAAGATCAATTTTCATATCCAGCCAACTTTTATTTTTAACCTTCCCACCGTATATAATTTAATTTTTTGTTTGTTTTATTATTTATTGAATCTTCAATTATAAATTAAAACATCAATAAGTTATTCAAATCTTAAATCTAAAAATGTAAATATCTTTAGCCACTGCCAACAAAAGTTTTTAGTAACAGCGGTTGATTTTTTGTTTTTTTTAATCTCTAGTGTACGGCTGAGAGAAAGAGTATACCTCGTTCTTAACCGGGTGTGGCCTCTATAATTTAGAATATTGCGCGCAAGTGGATTTGGGTGCCACTCAAGTTTTTTTAATATATTTTTTGGCGTGTTTTGGAAATACTGTCTTCACCAACGGAACAACCATCCAAAATTTAAGTTCGTATTCGTTGCCCTCAAAAGCACTGAATCGAACTGTTCGTGTAGACTTTTACGGAAAGCACAAAACAACCATCCAAAATATACATATATGGGGTTTTCACACTGTAGTCATATCAGTCATATTGTCATAATGTCTTATTATTTTTAAGGTATGTTTATAGTTTGTCATAACAAATAACAGTAGAAACCTTAGTTGAGCACCTGAAACTCTTCAGTCGAGCTGACGATTTTATTTACAAGCCTCCGCTACTTACAAATAAAACAAGAATAAAAATATGTTTGTGTAAGTATTCTGCTTGGCAGCTTGTGAATGTCTTTATACTTTCCGCAGTACAAAAAAATAGTTCAGCTCATGTTACTGGCAACAGCTGCTTTTGATTATATTTATTTCAGCTAGATCGTATAGATAAAAAAACAATTTGAAAATTTTAATTGATAAAAGACATTTTAGAAGATTTACAGAAAATTTATTATTTTCATCAAAGAAATTTTTAATTTATTATTTTCTTTATTAACAAGTCGTACTGAATTAAAAACAAAATTTTTGCGTTTAAGCCAAAATGCAAACGTATGCGCTCTACTCCGACTAAAAAATTGAGTGTACTTAAATGTTTTAGTTTTTATCAGATGGGGCAAATATGACATATCGCATTAAATTATGACGGGATGTTGACAAATGTCATATTTTGGTGTGCTATTATTTTGTGACATATGACTTTATAACTACAGTGTGAATACCCCAATAATTTTATGGCATTTGTTTCTTAAATATCATGTCCGCCGCGGCTACAGGTCTCATGATCCATTCGATCAGTGCAATTTTTGACTAATTTTTCCAATGTTGGCTTAAATTTTGCCTTCTGCTTTTTCGAGAATTTCTGATTAGATAATGACTTAATTTAGCCCTATGAATGGTAATCCAGAGGCGATAATTTGCACGAACCGTGAACAGGACCACTTCCGGAAATAAACTTGCCACCAAATTAATTTTGCAATAAATCTATTGTTAGGCGCGATGATCAGTTTGGCACGCACGAGCTGTGTTTTATACTCACATAAGCCAAGATCCTTGCGTAAAATTTTCAACGTAGTCGAAACACAATAACCAATAAGTTGAGAACGATGACGAATCGAAATTCCAGGGTCTTCTTAAATACTTCGCTAATAATCTCTCCGGTATGCATTTTTTTTATCTTGTTGATGGTTTTAAGTCGAGAAGACTAAAATAAGTGCTAAAAACGATCAACAACTTCACGAATTACTTGCTCAGTAGGCCGATTATTCTAACCATCAAACGGACGAAGTGCTCTATGAACTTTGCGAACAGATACATTTTTGTTTAAAGTATTTTTTTTTTATTATGACCAGCACTCAGGGAATGACCCCTACGTATGCAGTGCATTGTGTTGGAACTCAGGGAGAGGGATAGAGTAGAGAAGATAAATTTTGCAAATTTAGAAGGGTTAACTATTTTACAACTCTGCTTTGCGCATTATGTTAATTTTTATACCAGTTTTGAGGCTCCTCCGGTGTTACGTAGACGCATTAGCGCTGTATTAGCAGGCATTTCGTTAATTGTTTTGCTTCGCCGATGTTTCTGCTAATGGACGTAGGAGGGCGATGTTGACTACATTAGCTTGTAACAGCATCAATCGCTTTCGGAACAGTTTTTTAGTGACAAGTGCTACGCCTTCATTGCTTAAATAGTCCGACAACAATTAATACAATGTCTCACTAATGTGCCCCTAGTCTTCTTTTCAGCCAACACCACCCTTAAATTTACACAATTTAAGATGTTGCTCCGGCGTTAAGCGATTCGTAATGGGTGCCGTCGTGGCTATTAGGTAGCAAATCTAGCCTCGTACTCCTGAGGCTGTCATTTTGATTCCGGCTTAAGATCTTTGGCGTTTTCTGTAGACAAGAAAATCACTTGTTTGGTTACAAAAAACTATCGATACTTCGCATCTACGAAAAACATCCCAAATAATCTTAAAATTTATATTTATTTCTATTGTTTTGGCTTTCACGTCAGGACAGATGATTTCCTTGTCTGTATTAAGAACGTCCTTTTTTTACATACATCTATGCATCTTTACATCTAAGAGTGTTATTAATCAGGTTATTTAGTTCTTTAGTTTATTAATTCCGTAGCTCTTGCTACATTGAACTCTGGGAGAAGAGTTTACGTGCTCTTTTGCAATTGTTTTGGTTCCAGGTTTGACTTCAGGATTCCATAATGTTTCATATGTATGAAAAATGTTCAGAGAACTTTAAATATCTTTCGATTTGTCTAATTCTTTGCATTTTTAAAAAGAAAGCATATTGCACAGCCTTCACTTTTCAAACAGTAGCAGCAGCAGCAGACACATAAAAACACTTGAGGAAAACGATAAAAAAAATAACAAATATTTCTACATCATTGATCAGCAATAAACATCCTTTTACTATTCTTTTCTTTGTTATATAGAAATATTGTTCTCTGTTTGTGACATCATAATTGAAGATATTTCCTTTCCTTTTTTTGCTTTGTGCGTTGCAAACAGTGGGTATATCAGTCAGATTAACTTGAAGTATGGCATTTCAGCAAATATTTATTAAAAAAAGGCGGTTTGAGCTAAAAGAAAAAAAAATAATTAGCTGAAACTCTTTGTGATATTTTAAATAGATTCACTGCCAATTTCACGATGTCGAAAGAATTTTGAATTTTATTTTCATTCGTACAAATACATTTGATACAAAAACAAAATTTTAGAATTTGTTTTTGCTTCAAATGTAATAACACGAATGAAAACATATGGAAATTTTCTTTCGACATAGTGAAATAGGCCGTCAGTATTTTTTTCTAAGCAACATAAATTGCAAATTCTTTTTCTTTTTGTCGGTAGAGACGTCTAGGGGCATGACAGGTATTGAAACTTCGAGCCTAATACTTATAGTCTGGAATATTATCCTCCCAGTGCTTTGAAAGTAACTTAATATTTTACGGCCTATTTCTGTCCTGCGAAAGAATTCGTTCATTCGTACAAATACATTTGAAATAAAAACAAGTTTAAAAATTTTGTTTTTGTTTTAAATGTGTTTGTACGAATGAACGAATTCTTTCGCAGGACAGAAATGGGCAATTAAATTTCTTAGGAAGAGAATAATATGTTAGTGGCCGTCTTTGTGTTATGTTGTTATTATCTTCGTTTTATTTTTAACACTATTTCTTCTTTACATGTTCAAACGTTCTCTTCTCTAAATAACTTAGCACTAGCTATTTATACTATCTTAAAAGTAGTTACACAAAGGGAATATGCAATTCTTCATCTTTGATTCTGACCCAAATATTTTGGCTATTGCGAAAGAGCAACATTGCACAATTTGTCAACGCAAACAATACTCCAGTTAATGAACTGTTATTGTTACATTAACAAATAAGTGCAATGACGATTGCACAATCAATTAATACTTAAGTGAATGAACTGTTGTTGCATTAACAAATAAGTGCAATGTAGGAGGGTAGTTCAATTGTGAATCATAACATCCTTCCCCCCTTTGCGGAAGAAAACATCTAGATATAAGTGTTTTCAGTCAGGAAATTTTTCAGCTATTTGGGACAGAATCATTAATATGCTATTTAAATAGTTACTGACAATTGTTTTGCAAATTATTTCAAGTTTAATAAATTAATATAAATATACTTCTGCATTACGGTTGATAACGTGTCTGAGAAAATCATCATTGGTTATTGGTTGTCGTTGATGTAGTTGGGTATGTTGTTAAAAATCTCTTATGTCTGCTACTATTGTTGTGAGGTTGGTTAGGGTGAGAAGTTAGTTGCAGTTGGAAACGTCCAAACATAATGGTTGATATCGTTGGTGTAGTTTTGCTGCTGGTGGTCTCTTCTTCATGTCTTCTGGGTAGTCTTCTATTTCCTCAAAATTTTCTCTACTCCAATTATATTGTTTTTGTTTTTCGGTTTGCTTCTCTGTTTCTTTATCCTTTGTGTCATCCGATTTTTTTTGAAATGACTTATATTATTTCTTGTTTCTTCTCCTCGTCTTTTTTTCTTCTTTTTGTTTTATCCTTTTGATTTCTTGAATGTTATTCTCGTTATATTTCTTTATCATTTTGCTTTTCATATTTATTTATTTGTTTTCGTAATTCTTTTCAGCCACTTTTTCAATCTCGTCCTTTTCGATTTCTTATTTTGATACCACTGATTCCGAAGAGTCCGTTTCTTCTTCTTTTTGTAATGACCTTCTTTAAAAAAATGTTTAGTCGGCTACTCTTTGTAACTTATTCGTGTTTTTCCCCTACTGTGGCTGTTTCGGGTTCTGACATTTCTTCATGATCTTTTATATTCTCCATGGTTTTCTTTAACGTTCTTCAGTTTTCCCTTTCTTATCTTCTTTTAGATACTCCGCGGCCGTAATACTTTCATCGACCCCACTTCTTTTTTCTGCATATCCATATCTTCCACTTTGTTCTTTGTTTCCGCAACTTCCCTCTCCTCCTTAACAACCTTATCCATCCTCTTAGGCTGGCTGCGCAATCTTTGATGTCGTCCTTTTGGTGTGTGTCTTCCTTTATTTTATTTCTTTGTTTATTTATATTATTAATATTAAAAAATTTTTTATTTTCTCCTTTTCAATATAGATTTAACTTAGTTTATTTGTTGTTTACATGTCTTTTAATATTTGCTTATACAAGTGTTTTAATATTAGGTGATTATATAATTTTTTCAAAAAATTTTTATTTCCTTATTCCTACGTTACACTAATTTTAATAAAGGATTAAATTACAATTAAAAAAAAACTAGTTAAGTTTGTAAAAATTAAAACAAACTTTTTCTTTATATGTATTACTTTACTGAAAAATCAAGTTTCAATTGATGGTAAAAAATGAAACTTTAATAAAATTTTAATTACTACAAAATTTTTCATTTTCATTTTCTTTTAATTTAATAGTTTTTTTTTTTTTTGAACTATAATTTGAAGGGTTTTTTTTTTATTTTATTTACATATACATAGTATGTATGTGTATATTTTCTAGTACATAAACCCTTTTACAAATTATTTAGAATTAAATTTAAGAATGATTTTTCTCATTTCTTGGAATTAGTTTTTAATATTATTTTTTAATTTATTTGAATATAGCTGTGACTAATTGTTTACTTTCTTATTTTAATATCCCTGATTATGCATTTTATCAAAAATACCATTATTGCTTTGTAATATATATATATTTCTTCTTTTTTTTTTTTTTTTTTTCAGTGAACTCATATGTAACTGACCTATCTTAAGAAAACTCGTAGAAATTTTTGCTTCAGTTGCAAAAACAAACAAAGCCTGATGTCTGTGGTTACTAAAATTCCCTTTTTTCACTATTTTAGTTTACTGTAGTGGAATATTAAAACCCATAAAATCTTTTTGCTGTTGTGTTACAAATTTTTTATTTGTATTTCGGTGGCTTTTCGATTTGCGTTTTTTCCCCTCTTGATGTTGCAGCCAATATTGTCGATGTTTTTTTTTTGTCTTTTCTTGCATAATTTTATCTTGTGGAACTTATTTATGATTTGTTTGATTTATTTATTTCATGGTTGTCTCTCCCTCCGTCTTGTTATTAAGTTGGTTTATTTTTTGTTTGCTACCATTCATACAACATTCCCTACATTATAACTTAATGACATTTTTATTTTTATTTCATTTTTATATTGTTTGTTGCGTTTATATACACACAAAATTAGATTAGGGTGGTTTCTATTTAGTATTTGTTTTTTGTGTTAAATGTACGAATGAAAATATCCTTTCGATGTGTTCGTGTTACTGCCTGTTTGCAGAAGGTGATTAAAAATTTGCAACTGTCTTTTAAAGTTTAAAACAAAAACTAATTTTTTAACATAAATTGAAGATTATCTAATAAGACTGCTCAGCAGCAAAATCCTCCTTTAAATGAAACTATGGGGACTACATGGATTTTGATCTGCTAAACTCAAATCCGTTTTCGGTTTTCCTCCATCACGTAGGGTCTTTTTATGGGCGAGGCAATTTTTTTCTCCCAAATTAGTGATTTTTTTTAGCCAAAAAGTGATTTCTTGCAGAGTAGTGTAACTTTTAATCATATTTTGCAAACAGACAGTTAATCGAATATTTTTATTTATTTGAAATATGTACTTGCATACACTCAAGTGTCATTTTATCTTAATAAACAGCAACAAACAAAAGAAATCGTTGTCTTAATGAATATAAAAATTCTTCAAGTTAGCAGTACTGATATCAAAATGAGGGCCAAGTTTATGATTTATAAATTTTTAAAACAGCTTCTCCACAACGATCGCTGCAAACGATTAAGAGCTTTTCTCACCGCATGGTTTTGATTTTATAATAGTAAAAACATTAGCGCCAGTTTAATGTAAAACTGTAACTAAATTACCACCTGATACTTTGTAAACATATTCCCCGTAATCCTTTTCCATAATAATACATTAAAATTATTGTAAAGTTGGCAGGTTGTTTAATAGATTAAATTTCAATTAAAAATTTTGTTTAATTCAATGAATGTATTATTTCCAGCTTTTATTTACACTAAAAATAATAAGAGAAAAGTTTTTTATTTTGAGTAAATGTGCGGTTCGATTTAAGAATTTTTAGCTTCTGAATTCATAAACTTTTTCGCTGATTATGAGAAGTTTTTGAAACATTTTTTTATTTTAGTATTAAATATTTTTCATTGTTGAATTTAAGAACATATTTTCGATCGATTTTTTCAGCAAATCAATTTGTATCCCTCATAGAGAATTTTAATATAATTTTGGATTGAAACTTCACAAATTTATTTGTACAAACAACATGCAACTTCTAATCGTTCATTTTATCATTCTATTAAAACTAGATAAATCTTATATCCACAATTTTAATATGGAAAGAGAATTCTAGTCAAATTATATGTTATTTTTTACCAATTGTAAATAAGTATGCAATTAATCGTTAAATACACAATAAGTTTTGATTTATTTCTGGCGTTCAGGAATCTAATACTTTGATTTCAGCTTCATAAAAAAAGTTTTTACTTATTTTTGAAAGAAAGAGTCAATATGTCTTCAAATATATTGAAATAAATTTTAAGAAATAAAATAAAATAAAGTAAAAATTGTATAGGGTGCTTTTTATAGAGTGACACAACTTGAAATCATAATAAAACAAGGATATATATTTTTAATATCAATTGAACGGGCTTTAGTGGAAAGAAAATTTTATGAAATTAATTTTTAAATATGATTTCTGCCATGCGGCCGCCACGGCTGGCGCGTAGATGGCGCAATCTGCAACACCAATTTTCAACAACTTTTCGCAGTATTTCGTCAATAACTCTTCGAATGTTGATTTTCAGGTATACAATTGTTTGTTGGTTGGACAAGTGACTTAACATAACCCCAAAGAAAATAATCTAATGGGGTTGAATCACACGATTTTGGTGTATATACAGAATAGAACAGTTATTTTGATTAAAAATTTCAACAATTTGCACGCGTTGCTCTCATTTAAGTCGATTCATAATGAAATTTCAAAGCAAACTAAACGAAAAGCAACTATCAGTTGTTAAAATGGTGCTCAAATAAAAATGTCAACTTAAAGTTGTGACACTCTATGAAAAACACCCTTTACAACTCGTAGGTATAATCGAGTTTACAAAGTTTGTACGGTGTAATTTGCAACATTTTGAAAACTTCCAAATAAAAAATATTAAGAGTTTTTTAAAAACCTCCCAATTACTGATAAACATCATAATATTCGTTTTTATAAATCTCCTAAAAACAGCAACTATATTTCTTATTTGCTACCTATAAAGTGATGTTCAAGAAAAAGTCTGCAAATAAATTACAAAGGCGCCCTAATGTGCATACTAATTTATATATGTTTATAAGTATGTATGTGTGTATTTTCTTTTTGTCTACATAAGTTTCGTCTCTTTTAAGTCTCCGAAGAGCAGTCACCACTGTAAAAAAAGGGTTTTTTGCGACATATTGAAATTGTCTTGTTGTTTCTAGCAGGAAATGAGTTTTTGATTGCTCTGTTATTATGTTGTATGTTTGCTGTCGTCATTTGTTGTAGTTTGCAAATTGTTTAAAATTTTAAAGAGCTTTTTTCTTTCTTTAAAAAAAGCCTTACATTGAAATTATAATAATATTATTAAATTGATCTGGGAATTGTCAAGTTAGAAATATACACATACATACTTATATATATTTAGTTAATTTAGTTATACTGTTTTATTTGTTAAATAAATTTACTATTATTGCAACAATGTTGAATCTAAATCGTTTTTATTGTAGAAAAATGATTCTTGAACAAAATATAAGAATTAAAATAAATATTAAACTGCAATAGACCTTTAGCAATGTAAATGCATCTCTTTTTTCATAATCATATAAATAACTAAAAGTCATACATACATTTATGTGCATATGTGTACAATATCTGTAAATTTTGTAAAGGAAATAAATCTTGAAATCTCTAACAGAATATAAAATTTGAAAATGGTTTTGTCCATTATAAATTAGTCATAATCAAGTGTAAATTAAGACTATTTCTATGTTTACAAACATAAAGGAATTTTTATAGAGGTATATAATGTTGGCAGCAATATTTCACCTGGCGGCCATATTATAAGCTGTCTAGTGATTTATAATTAGTTTGGCATTTAATAGACCGACGCCTGAACAAATTGTGAAAATTTATTTTGAAAATCATGGTTCCGTTCCAAATGCGCAAATAAGATTTTTATAAACGAATTTTGTTTAGCGATGTAATGGATACCGATGAATGGATACCGCAATAAACAAAACTGTCGTATTTGGAGTGATGATAATCCTCAAGTGTATATTGAGACACCGTAACATCCAGAAAAACTGACTGTTTAGTGGGCTGTTGGATTTATTGGTCCGTACTTCCTTAAAAACGATGCTGTTCAGAATGTTACAGCCAATGGTGACCGGTTTAGAGCCATGATTACTAATTTTTTCGTTCATCAAATAAACAACCATGACGAGCAGGAGCCGTGGTTTCAACAAGACAGCACAGCATGTCACACAGCTCTTACCACAATTGATTTATTGAAGGAAACGTTTGGTAACCGCATAGTTTCTCATTTCGAACCCATGAATTGGACTCCAAGAACGTACGATTTAATGCCGCTACACTATTTTCTGTGGCGATATGTGAAATCGCTAGTCTACGCAAATAAAGCCAAAACGATTGACCACTTGGAGGACAACATTTGCCGTGTTATTGCTGATACACGGCCACAAATATTAAAAACAGTCATCGAAAATGGACCTCCAAATTAGACTAAGTCCGAGCCAGCCGTGGATGTCATATGCCAGAAGTTATATAAATTATAATCCCAAAGGATTATCTTTCGATTAAAGTAAATTTCATTTTAATTTAAAAAATTCATCTTTGTTTTATTACATTTCAAAGTTCTATACCTCTATAAAAAAACCCCCTTCATATGTGTGTAAGTCGTGCAGTAATAAGCCGAGAGGCTCTCATTTGCAGCATGCACACATGCATGTAGATGTTACTTTTGTGTCTTTGACATGCATGCCATGGGTGAAATGATTATGAAAACAAAAATTTTTGACAAGAAAATAAAAAATATTAAAAATTATTAACTCATTATTATTATTCACATTCATATCAATTTAATTTAAATAAAGCCGACCATGTAATTGATATCACATCTCTTAACAGCCGATGGGTTATTTCTATTCATTACGAATCTTCAGTTTTATTTCATATCCTCAACATAATCACCGATATAAATAATGAGTTGTGCTGAAGTAATTTATGTATGTTTCAATGCTGGTAATTGCAGTCGTATTAATAGAAATGTATTGGTTTTAATGACAATGTTTTTCTGGTTTTCTGTTTTTTTTTTTAATATTGAATGATGCCCTCATTATTCTTTTTAATTTTTCATATATAAAATTTTTTTCACAACATGGTTTTATGGTATTTAAACGTAGAAGTTACAATGAACATTTTAAAGTCATGTGAGCAGTTTAAGTGATTCATTTAGTATGTGTGTATGTATACTCGTATATGCATTCAAGTGCGTGATCCTTTTTCTATAAATTGTTGTTAAAGACAGTGTTACCGTTATGGTACTAATTTTTGAATCCTTTTTGATGAGGTTGGCAGTTTTTTATGGCCCTTTCGCGTAAATGCGGCAATTG
Source organism: Lypha dubia (assembly GCA_947311025.1). Lineage (NCBI taxonomy): Eukaryota > Metazoa > Arthropoda > Insecta > Diptera > Tachinidae > Lypha > Lypha dubia. Next base: position 50,616,634 of record OX371261.1, read on the forward strand.
TTTTATTTGGTATAAGTTTTGTTAAAGTCGCCCAAATAATGGGGCCAAAAAATCCATCACAAAAAATGGTCTTACCTATTAATTGTGTAGATATTCAGAGACTTCCATTTTTATTTCTTTTAGTTTAAGATTCTTTTTAAGACGTCGCTAAATAGAGGACCTTAATTGCTAAAAATAACACATTAATTTTTAGTGTTATGTTTCTTGTTCTGTTTAAATAAATTTAAATAAATTGAATTAAAAAAAATCCCTTACATATTTCGATTTTTAACAGAGTTATGTCTTTCTCATAGCAACTTGACATTTTTGTGGCTCTTCTCTAATTCTCAACGGTAATGTTGATTGTAGGGGTGTGTTTTATATACTAACACTGGACTTTAATACATAACAAACTAATGAGCCAATAATTATGTTGGTTTCAATGTTCATTTTTATTTAATTAACATTTTTTTGTTTGTTTTTTGTTATTGTTGGGTTGGGTTTTATTGTTTTCTATACCCCTGTAGTGTTTAAATCATCAGAAACATGTTGACCTCTTGACAATTTAATGAGTTCTTTTATGTGGTTTAACCCTTTTGCGGCTTCTTTTTTTTTATTAAAAACCCCATAAAAAAATTATTTGACAAATAAAAACAGGTCGTTAAATTACTAATAAAAAAAATGTATAAAATAATATAAATAAGACATGTTAACCAATAAAAATGTGTAGGGAAAAAAAATAATGCCCAGCTATTGAAATCAATAGAAAAATTTTACCGCAAATACTCTGGGGTTTCACGTTGTTCATCGCTTCAAATGAAACTCTTACAGACGTGAGACAATCAATATCAATTTGCGACTGATCAACAAGTAATTGCGTAGAGGTCGAAAAATTTAAAAAAACCTTAACTAACATCAATTTAAAAAAAAAAATTGCATTTTATCTACTTTCTAGTAATGCAAAAATCTTAAAATAATTAATTTAACAAGTCAGATCGAATCGAAGACAGCACACAATGTTAAAATGACTGCAAAGGGAAACTAAATAAATTACATTTAATTCCAACAGTTACACGTCAAAACACAACAACATTGTGTTACCGTAATACTCCTTCTTTTCATGCATATTTTTTGTCTTTCGCTACTGTGTCACTTTAACAGGTTTCTATGTAAATTTCAATCATATTTATATAACTTACAACAAACTGCAAATAGAATATGAGAATTACTTTTAAAGATTTTTATTCTAAACACGAAATTATTTGCACCATGAATTACAATTTAATTAAAAGCATTTTAGATTGAAATTTTATACCACTCTACTCTGTATATCGATATCAAAATTAAAGAAAAGAGAATTAAGACTCTACACCCAAAAAAACAATAACTCGTACTAAATTTAATAATTTCAATCCGAATATTCCTACAATGTAACCTTTAAGGAAGCTCCGGAATTGATTGATTAGGAATGTCACTATTAAGGAAGCTCAGCAATTGAGTGATTATTAGGGCCAATCATTTCTGGAGCAGAAGATGTGATTTTAGAGTATCGATGACGATCTGACTAAAACTTCAGTCGGAAAAATACGATTTACTACTGGGAATGCATATGAAGGTTTTGAAAGTCTTAATAGGTGTGTTCAATGGTACTACCGATTTCTTTAGCATTTCTGTAATGCGGGGATGAAGAGTAGCCAGCTACTATTAAGAATATGATCTGTAATTTCTCAAGGCTGCAACGTCACAGGCAAAAATGGCTGAGCAGACGTTTCCATGGGGTCATTACTGATATCTCGAACTGCAATCTTGAGGATATCTGGGGCATTATTATGCCAAAAAAAGTGGGTAAGTGGCAGGGCCCAAAATCGTTACATCCGTGAACGTAGGACTCGTCACGTAATAACTGTATAATTGGATGGGAAATTACGTGACGAGTTGTACGTTCAGGGATGTAACGATTTGGCACCACCTCTTTTTTCCTCTTAAGCGTACTTAATTTTAGCAAACAAAATTATTATGTGAAGAGAATCACAATGGATCAACTTATGCCTGCCATTGGATGTGTGCTTCAGAGTAGTCTTCCTAACCTAACCTAGTAATTAATATTAATTTTTAATTTCAAATGGTACGCAAATCACAAAGTTGTTGAGATCTGAATAAAAAAAGTAGAATTTAGGATATAATTCTTGCTAACAAACTTTCATTGTTATGCAGCATTAAGTATTGTATGACTTCAGAAAATCTTTTGGTATGATTAGTTTGAAGACAGTCTATAAAATAACAGTCTGCTCCTCTCTATGGTTTTTAATATATTTTAGTACAAAAAAATCATTTCCGCAATTGTAGACTTACGAGTATGTGAAATGAATAAAATTCCTGCAGTAATTCTTGAAATAGCAGACAACATCAGCTCATTTACTTAATTCTTTAAAATAAATTTTGGACCATGTTTTATAAATGAAAATATATGTTCAATACTGCTAAACTAGTCATTGAGCTGCTCTGATAATTTTGACTCTCAAATAGTGCTAAATAGAAGGACAATTGTACCAACTATTTCGCGTTTAATGTTGAAGAAGGCTTAATTCTTTTACATCTCTGCTATTGCGTGATTCGTTGTTATACTATATGTTTATTACAGCTAATTTTAATCACTTCCTATTGAAATCATGATGTATTAATAACATTTTAAAATACTTTTTAATTCCTAGAATTAAAAAAAAAAAAAGAAATTAAAATAATCTATTTTGAAAACTAAAAAAATCTCATATCCATAAAACATCAACAACTTCCTTTTTATGCACATCCACATACGCGCCCTCACACACATGTGTATTTAAAATTACCAGTTAATGAACTCTTATTCCTTTTTGTTTTTCGGCGCATAATACATGTGTGGTTTTTAAACCTGCTCTATACTATTTTCAGTTAGATATTGACGGCAGCACAATGAAGTTTATATGACATTTATTTCACATGTACGAAGGAGTAAAATTACATTTAAAAAATGGGGTCACGAGCAAAATAAAATAAAAAAAATTTATAAAAAATTATGCACACAATTAGAGAGAAAGAACAGCTTTAAAAATGTTAAAATGAACATAGAAAAATGAACAAACGAATGAATAATAAAAATGTGTATCGGGGGCAAATTTGATTTTTAATTAAACAAGTGCAGAAAATATGTTTTTTATCGGCACTGTTGCTTACCCCCGATATTGAAAATATTAAATACTTAATTTATACATTCTTTCATTCATACATGCGTATGCATGTATGCTTGTACGTATTATATATGCCGCTTTTCCAAAAACAAATGAAATTTAAATGCGCGTATAGTTTGCAGAAAATATTATTTAAAAAAATTGTTGCAATTTAGAGCAGTGCTGATGCCAAAATACTATTAAGGATGTTGATAATTAAATGCAGTTGGTTTTTTTTGCTGTTTTTCAAAAAATATTTGGATTTAATTGGAAAATAATACGAGTTCTGCTGCGCTTAAAAAGGAAATTAAAATGATTGTTTTCATTTAAAATATATGCAGATAATGGTATGAGCCAACGTAAATTGAAAACTAAAATGGTGTTTGGTTTTACGGTATAGGCCGGTGAATAAACCACTAGAACATTAAAAATTTATATATAGCATAGACTCTTGAGCTGTGATGATGGGAGGGTAAAAAACTGAAACAACAAAATGACACTTTTATTGATAAAATATTTTTTGTGAGAATTTCATATTATACATTAGGGTCGCGTCTGTTATTTTTTGTTTACTAAATTCTAATATTCTAAGCAATATAAACAATTTAAAGTTCTTAAAATTACAAGCCGTAATGATGGGTACGTTATCGAAACTAAATAAAACAAATAACCTGGAGCTTTTATATTTGTTTTAATTTTTTTATAATGAAAGCCCCAGTGATTTTCACTTTTTTCTCATTTTCTTAAATGAATTCACTTAAAAGTTTCTTTCTTATGTTTTATCCAAAATAATTTTAAAATTACGCTAAAGTAAATAACATACATAAAACAAGGAAAGTAAAATAACTTCACTTTAAACCTACACTACTCTTTCTTATCATTTCTTGTTTTGGGGTTGTTTTTGAGCTATGTTTTTTTGTATATGTTATGTTTCACCGACCTGGCCAGTTCAATATGGATCTGGCCCACTCGGGTTCTAATGGTCCCTTTCTGTTAGCTGGCGCAGATTCCGTCCGCTCAGTGTTTAACTAACTTTAGTATCTCAGTCCTATAGGGATGTTAAATCTTCCAGCAGTGAATATCTTTAAAAAAGCCCAATTTCTATAGAGATGGATGGGAAGAGAGAGGGGGAACAAGAGTGATTATTTGCCCACGAGGTGTCTCCTCAAATGTTGCAGAGCTACTGCAATTATTATGGGGGGCAAAATTAGTGTTTAGATTTAACTGCACTTAAACTAAAACTCTAAATAAAATTAGCTTATGAAACAAAAATAGAAGAGTTGTTGGTTCAAAAATTACATGAAGGAAAAATAATATATTGTTTTATAAAGGGTCTTGCAACAGGAACTTTCTAACTCTAACAGTTGATAACGGGCACCTTGTTGAAACTATATCTGTGTAATTAGTTGTTGTCAAAGCACCGTGGACGGCTAAAGCCGTGAACAACACGTGCAAATAATAAAATTGTTTTATTAAAATGGGTGTTCTGTTTTAGAAAATTTTCTTCGAAAAATCATCCTGAACAATCATAATTTTAAAATTTAAGACGTTACAAATCAACATGCGATCTAAGATCAAACAAAACATCCCGAAAGAACTCACTGTTTGGTGTGGATTTTGGAGGTGGCGGCTTCATCGTTCCATATTTCTTTGAAAACGACGTTGGCCAGGCCATCACTGTCAACGGCAAGCACTATAGGTCGATAATTATCAACTTTTTTCGGCCTGAATTAGATGATCTGGACAAAAGCGGCATGTGGTTTCAACATGACAGCGCTATGTGCCACACAGCCACATTGGATATTTTGTACGAGTGATTTGGCCACCGATGTTATAAGATTTGACGCCGTTAGAATTTTTTTGTAAGGTTTTCTTAAGTCGCAGTTCTTAAATCGAACATAACCTATGCCATCCGGCACATTCAACGTGATTTATGCGCCAGATTTAAAGAAAATTGGACATTTGGAATGCACCCCACACCTACAAAATATGGCGGGCATCACTTAAACGATCTTATTTTCCACACATAATGGCTTCCATATGTCTCAAAGAATTAAAAAATTTCGATGATATCTCACAAACACTCTGTTTTATTTAAATTGAAAGAAAAGAAGAACTTAATGAATCATACTATAGTTGCGATTTCAAACTGTCTGTGATTGTGGCAAAAATTCTTTTTTCATTACATAATCAGATACAACAATATTGGAGTTGTTATGAATACTTATTAAGTGTTTATGTATGAATATAATTTTTTTTTCGTAATTTCATAAGTGATAATAAAAAAAATTATTAAAAACACAATAATTTTTTTTGGCACAATAATAAACAATAGCTGGAAATATGGTTATGCATAAAAGTTTTTACTAACAATTTTTGTATTTATTATACATATTTTAATTTAAATTTAAAAAATCTTTATCACGCATCGGCTTAACAGGCCCAACGATATTTCGTCTTTTACTCTGCTTATTCTTAGTAAAATAATTAAAACTTCAGCCATCTTAATAAGGACGTGTATGCTTATGATATTTTATTTGAAGAAATATACGCCTTTTTTTTACTACAATTTAAAAACTTTTAAAAGTACTTTAATAAATTCCAAACATAATTTTAACTTTAATACTTTGAAAATATTTTCAATCATTTCAAAAGTATTTAATGAAATTAAATTTTCTTTATTGATATTTTGTACGAACACAAAAATAATTTAAGCATTCAATTTGTTGGTGGTTTTTCACATCAGCCATATTTTTGTAAGCCGTTGTAAGTATCCACTAAATGTGTGGCAGAGCTACGACAACTGCACAATGTACAGAATATATTTTTGTTTAAATAAAATCATTAATTTTGATTTTGCTGTATAAACAATTTACACTTCATAAAATCTACAGTACAAGTTAATCGCAGACTCATAAATTTTAAACAGATATTTGAACGAGCTTGTTGAAAAATGTTTTTGTATATCTTTAAACAAATAATAAATTTATATTGAATAAATGCATACATTTGTGTACGAGAACATGGAAGTTGTAATAAAGTGTTTTTTTTTTCGTGGAAAAGCCATACAAAGCAAAGGATGTGTAAATATTAAAATTATGAAATAAGTTTCTCTAAGTACTTAATTGATAATATCATGTGAATTGATAATGAAATAAAGTGTTGGAAAAATATTAACCAAGTTAATTTTTTATAATGACATAATAATAAATAACTTGTTTTAGAAGAATTTTGAAATCTATATATTTTGCATAAGATTCAATAAAAAGTTTTAAGACAGTTTGCAGATTATTTTTTATTTGACCTTGAATCAAATCTCAATAAGTGCTAGCCCCTTTGTTGTCCTTTCCATGCAATGTATTTTACGAGATATCAGATATTTTTATTTATTTTGGTATTATAAAGGCCCAAACTAAATTAGGTTATATAGGTAAGAGATATCAGATACATTAACAAAATTTTCGTCGACAATTTCTCACTGAAAATGTTGTAATATTTTCACAAACTGTTAGATATAAATTTCTTCTATTTGCATTTAAAAAAAAAATGCATAATCCTGAATAGAATCAATTTGTAAAAACTACTCAATTTGTATTGCTTAGTTTATTTTGTAGATTTGAGATTTTCTTTTTCCTCTGTTTAAAATATAAAGAAATTAGTTCAGGAAAAAACTTCTATGTTTATTAAGTACGTGATGACATTTTTAAATTACTTCTTGTTCTCTTTTAAGTGTGAGTGCACGAAATAAAGCTGTTTTGAGAAGCATTAAATTGTAGATGTTATTTTTTTAGACTTTCTGATTTTTGTACTTTGAATTTAGATATAAAAAAAATATAAATCACCAATAAACACCGATCTCTGTTCCGCGACTATAAAAATTTCACTTCAACTTGAAATTTCACATATGCGACAAGATCAGCTACAGATTGAAATTTTTCTATTCAAAAATATGATATTGGCAGTATGGATTCTTAGTCTATTTAATTTTTGGAATGGTAAAAAATCATATTAAATGGTTGTATATTTAGTCTAAACCAGGACTGTTGCTTAAAATATGTGAGTAAATGTATAAAATATGATGACATTCAATTGAAGATATTCCCATACAGTTTGTCAAGCATATATTTGTATAATAAAGAATACCTAAAAATTTTCAGTTCATTGTAAATATTAAATGAATATATGTACTAAAATTTGGTATTTTATCTCACATTTAACCAAAAATATTAAGAAGACAAAAAATTTCATATTGCAACTCTCATTGCACACTCATTTCAAAAATGTCAGCAGAAAAACTCTTACTGCCTGGCTCACGATGTCGACCGAAAAACAAATGGTTTGTGACCTTCAAACCATCCATTTTATAAGTTAAATAAAATTGGTTATTAGTGGAACGCAAGCTAGATTTTTTACATCTAAAAATCAAGCGATCGACATCGTTTGACATCGTGAGCCAGACAGTTTAGCTACGTTCACACATAGTAAAAAAAAAACTTAACTATTAGTTTTACTTACGGGTAGTGTCATTTAACTTTGTTTTTATATTGCGAAACAAAATTAATTATTCTACAAAAAAGTATTTTTATACAGTTTTAAAAAAATGCGAACCGAAAATTAATAAATATTGGAATTAAAGGAAATAAATTATTAGTTTCTTTTTTTGTTACGTTATTTTCATCAATTATTTGATAAATGTTTACGTAGCTTTACTATTACGTGAGTAATTACACAGTTAAACAGGAGGAAAAAAATACGGTTTTCTGAAAATTGGTTCTGGTAGAGGACAGCATAAAAAATATACTTGTGTCGGGGTTTAGAAAAATTACATTGATATTTTATTTTAGAGGCGGTTAAAGTTTCCCAGCTCTGGCCTGTTCCTGCAGCATATTGGTATAAAAAACTATGTGTTTTTTTAAATCTTAGGTGTAGGTTATGTTTAGCAATTTTGTAGAAAACGTTATGGCGAATATTTTTGTAGAACATATTAACCCTTTAACTGCCCCGCCTTATGACATTTTGTGGCTTTATTATAACAAATCGTAAAAAACAATCAGAAAAAGAGGAAGGGCAGGGATAAAATGTTGGCCATAAATTTTACTATTTATATCAGAGCATACTAAAACCGAAAACTTAACACAAGTACCAAAAAAAAGTCATTTTGGAAATAGTTTAAAATTGTTGTACAGTGTTATTTGTGTCCAGGCTTAAGCAAAATTAGTTACGATCAAGTTCAAAGACAAATTAGATTTAAAAATCAATCAAAATTACTGTTACGTAAAAAATCTTTATAAATTATAAATCACATTTTATTTATCAAATATTTTCTTCACAAACTGTACACGGTGCGCCTTAACTAAAATTAAATAAAAAGGTCTTACACCTAGAAAATTAGTAAAGATTCTGAATTTACAATGTTCATAGATGAGAAAAATCAAAAAACTAAAATAATCTGTGGAGAGATCTTTAAATAAATCCACTTTGAACATTTTTGCGCATGAAGTACGATATTTTGAAAAATATGGCATTGTTTTATATGAATAGAAAGGAAAAAATGACATAATAATAATTTTTAAGTGTTAAATCTATTAAACTTTTATTATTTCAACATTTTAGTACTAATAAAATATAAAAATGTAACATAATTTAATTATAATTACATCAATTTAAACATGTGAAGCATTATATCTACAAACAGCGCTCAAAAGGTGTTTAGGGTAATCCGGATGATTCGCAGCAACCTTATTCATTTCCCAGGAAGACTTTAAAAAATCGAAATGTACGGACTCCATCGCCTGCTCCCCAAAAAATGCTAATCCTTCACCGTTTTTTTCACAGAACTGTTCTATGTGAAAAAAAACTGCATGAACCTTTGGTGTAACGCTGACACCTAAGTCCATGTAGCTCTTTTTGAAAGCTTCTATACATGCTTTGTAATTTTGATCAAGATTATATCCGAAGCATGCAGAAACTATATTTTTGAAGTCGTCAAATACTTTAACATACTTAGGTATTGCTAGGTTTTCAAACTGGCGCAGAAGGTCTACTTTATCTAAAAGTGTTTTGCATGCATTTCCTTTAAACCCAGAACATCCTCGTCTGATTTCACGCTGAACGTGACAAGCTTTTGCCCATGACAGCGACGCATTTTCACACTCTTTCAACATATGCGTGAAAACAGTGTTAACAACACCAAGCATAAGGTGTAATTCTGGCGGTGGAATAATATCTAGGAATGTTTTGCCTCCAACAGTTGTAATTAGCGGTGGATGAATGCAGTTGAAATAATCTTTCGCTGTGTTTTTTAAGCCATTTCCTTCAGTCAGCCATTTTGTATAATACAATGAAACATTTTCGGGTGATCTCAATTCGCCACAGCTGCTTAGCTCATCTTTCTTGGCATAACAATAAGTGCACTGGTATGCACTACTGTGCGACATAATACATAATACATTTTATTTGTAATACTTTTTTTGTCTATTATTAGGTAAAAAATAAGTATACGCATTGCCCTACTGGGTCTAAAAAAACTCAGTCTGTATATCTTAAACCATAAGAGATAAAAAAAAACTGTTGCACAATTTTCTTAATGGAGTCAAAACTATTCATTCGTTATTAAAATCGCAAAAATGTTCAAAGTGGATTTATTTAAAAATCTCTCCACAGATTATTTTAGTTTTTTGATTTTTCTCATCTATGAACATTGTAAATTCAGAATCTTTACTAATTTTCTAGGTGTAAGACCTTTTTATTTAATTTTAGTTAAGGCGCACCGTGTGTACACACGACATACAAGAAAAAACAAAACATGTCCAATCTTCTGTAAGTACACACTCCCATGCACACAACGAATTTTGAACAAAAAAAAAATACTTTATTATGAACTGTTGAAAGTCGACATTTATCTTAATTGTATGTCCATGCAATGCATGGTAGAAAATACAAAAAAATACAAAAAAAGGAAACAAACATTAAATCTACGTGCACTAGAGAATCTTGTACTTAGAACAATAATAGCAACCCTCAGCAAAATCATATGGTTACAAAAAATATAACCAGTCTCACTTGAAAACCAAACAACACACTACCTTCTGTATTGATGATGCGGACTACTTTAAAAGTGCATTAATATTTCAGATATTATATTAACAGCCTGACCCACGCGATTGCGACACCAATATCGTTCGCTTGATTTCTAGACGTAAAGCAAATAACTTTCGTTTCACTAATAACCGATTTTAATACACTTATTATTTTATTACTGAAACATAAAGGTCGAAAATCAGTTAATTTTCGTTTATAATTCCAGGATTATCGTGGATCAGGCCGTAAAATGTTTCGTTACAGCTTCTATGTTGGATGAAATAAATAAGTTCTTAATCAACAATTTGGAAAATGCGAATAATTCCTTTTCAAAAGATTTACTTGCTTTCCTTAAGGCCGGAATAAACGGGAGGCGAATTAAGGTGCTAAGTACACTTACTCTTTATCTTAATTCCGCAAGGTTCCCCAATAATGATAACAAAAGAGATTGCAATCAATTTGTATAATTGATTGTTTTGCATTGAATCTGATCAAAATGGACGATGATATTTTAGATGAAGAAAATCTGGATCTAAATGAAAACAATATCTTGTGTGAACCTAACAAAACAATACAAGGTCGGTCTTACAAATTAAAAAAAAAAACTAGAACAAGCTGCTTGAATATAATAGATGATTTAATGTATTTAGAAAAGACAAAGAAAACCTAGAAAATCTTTTTAATGCAATCCTGTCCCCATCACCGACATCTACTTTAAGTGAAAGGGTGTTTTCAACTTCAAGTTTTATTAAAACAAAATAAAAAACTGTTAAAGAAGCAAACATATAAACTCTATAGTATTTTTAAAAGACTATTTTAAACATTTTGATTGAAGTCTTGTCAACAATACAATTTTTTTCATCAAACATAATTTTTTATATGCATACTATTATTTTTTAAAAGTTTTAAGACTTTATACGTAGTTCAAATTAATTGTTATTTTATTGTTTATTTCAACTACATTTTTGTTTTATTGTTATTTTTGTTTTGTTTATTAATATAATAAGAGTATCAAATTAAGCCCACATGTATATTTCTTCGGTTGGATACAATTATATGAAAATTTTTTGAATTATTTGAATTATTCGAGTTATTCAAAGCATTTAAAAAACTTACTCGATAATAATCAAGCAACTTTGAAATCCCAAAATCGATTAATTTCTTACTCGAACAAAACGAAGAGTAAAATAAATCGATACTCTAGTGGATATGTTGTATCAAACTACATGTATTTTATGCAACCAATGTTATGGCGCAGTAAATCTCTTGTTCCATGAGGTTTGTCTCATAAGAACTAATATTTTGTTGCCGTATTAGTCAGTAAAACTTTCTTGCGTTTCCATCTACGTGATGCGCCAAATCATTTTATTTGGTCAAATGAAGTAATTTGAGAGATGATTTCCTATACATTTTTCATATGAGCAAATTATCTCAAATGACTTAATTTGTTCCAAATTATTTCGAATTCTGTCTATGCGGCTGCTATTATTACAAGTGCAACCTTGTGGCATCCATTATTAGTGACTTAAAAATCAAGATGTGGTTTGAAGCTTTTCAAAAGTATGATTGAAGTCCATTGATGATGTGGTAAAGCACCAATAAAATGCTTATAGAGATTTCTTAATCATCAACAAATAAAAGAAAAAAATATTATATAAAATTATATAAAAAAAACTTGCAAGAGGACAAAATAAAGCGAATGGCAGCTTCATCGAAAATGCGGAGTGAAAAAATTTGTGATCAATTTTCCCAACAAATTTATAATACGCCTACTCTCTTGATATTTTAATCAACAATTTCTAGTTGATTTTTTGAATGCCACCTACATACGTTCCGTTAGTTTAGTCCGATTAGTATTAAGAAAATTAATTGAAAACACAAATTTGAGGACTATGGTCCTCCTGTAAAGTTTAGCCTGGAGAGTTAAGTTCCCTTTTCCTGTAGAACATCATATGTGTCAAAACTTTTTTCTATGATGTGCGATACCGTTATTGATGTAGTATTTACTTACAAGACAGCGCCAGTTATCGGTCCATAAGCAGTTTAAAAGTTCATATGAAGAAATGAGTAGTCATTGAATGTTGACGATTGAATACAAAGGCACGCAGTATGCATTACGTTGTAAGAGGGTGGTGTTGGCTGCAGTGAAAACTATGTCTGAGGCCGTGGGTTCGATTCTAGGTCAGGACAAGTCAATCAATTTCTCTAACGTGTATTAGTTTGGCATTAGTTTGTTTGTTGTTAGACTGTCTTTAAGTGATGAAGGCATAGCACTGGTCTCTTAAAACTGTTCCCACAGCGATTAAAACAGTTCCTAGCTAATATACACAACAGCACACTCCTTCATCGGCGGAATCTTCGGCGAAGGAAAACAACTAATAAAAAACATGACTGCTCGTACGGCTTAAGAAATTTAAAACGTCTACTTAACACCAGAGGCGCTGCAGCAGTGCTCTAAAATTAATAAAAACGCGCATTAGAAAATTTGAAAAACGAAACTTTTCTACCCTATTCCTTTCCCTACGTTCTGGAAAAATGCACGGCATAAGTATGCGTCATCCCAACAGTATTAGTCAGCACAAAAAAAAAAAAATAAAAATAACTGTGTGTTTTTCATAAAAATTTTATATTGAAATCAATCGACCGTCATGCGGAAGGCAGTACCCTAAAATATACAAATTACTAAAGCAAAGCTCAATAATAAAAGTTTTAATTCATAAATTCGTACTCAAAAGGACATTTTGCTCTTCAAAACCAAAAAAACAGTGATCATACCTGGAAGTTTATTTTAAATAATAAAAATATGTAACCAAAAATTATCTTTTAAATCTTTTCCACAAAAAAATAATTCATCATATGAAAATCACTTATTTTCCTCTTTTATAAAATTAGTTAGAGCCGTTTTCATTTTTGTAACGATATTTATATAATTGTTGTAGTAACTTCACCAGCGTCTATCAAGATGTTATTTGGAGTGTTTGTGTTGCTTGTGTTGCTCCTGAGGACTCACTTATCCATACTTAAACAATAACATAACAACAAAAACAACAGCAACAATAAAACAAAAATACACAAGGCAGTTCTAACCATGATATTCGTATATTTTACCATGAAGGTGGGTGTATTTTATGAATGTATGCAGCCATTTTTATTCCTCATTTTAAGACACGTATTCTATTTTCATTATATTCTGTTTCAAATAATTTAAATTCCTATTTTGCCAAGGTTTTCTTTAACAAATTAAATTTTATATAAATTTTGTACTTTCATATATCTTTTCAACAATCTGCTACACACATTTATTTAAACATATATTTTCCTTTTCCTATGTTATGTAATGCGAAAAGAAAAATGTTATTTTTAAAACCAAAAGTAAGTAATTCATGTGTTACATATGTATTTTAAATTATTTTTGGAAAACTAAGAAAAAAAACCCCTTAACAACATGAGCAGACATACATACCTGCAAAATATATCTGTGTTACACATTTGTTGTTTTTTTTTTTTTTTTGTTCCATTTCTTTAAATGCCATGTTTTTGGAATATTTAAGATTTTCAATGAGTGGGAATTTCAAAAACTCTTATTATCATATTGTTAATCCCTGGTTGTCCTTGGAGATTAAAAATCATTAGCAAAAAAAAAAAACAAGACTTTGGAATACGAGGTTTTGTTTTGCCAATTAACGCTGTCCTTCTGTTTCACTACAATGGAATAAAATTGTATTTATTTTTATAATTTCTTAGAACTCTTCATCGTTCTGTTTATATTTTGCGATATTAAATGGACTTCTGGTATTTTAATATTGTCATTTAGTATAAACATCAATTAAATAATTTATCTTATTAAAATAAGTAATAATTTTAATTAAATAATAGTTTTAGAAAAAATATTACATTTATTCGGCTGTAATTCTCATATGGGGCGTGAAAGTTGGTGAATAAGTTAAAGCCAAGCGATGATTTGGTATTATCACCAATAAAATGCAGGAATATCAACTCTTCTTACAATAATTTGCACATCTGTACACTGAGAGAAAATGAATGAAATGAAAAATATTCGGGTAATTGTTTTTCCCTATCGAAAATTTAGTTTTACTGTAATTGTAAAATTTGGCTTAGTTTGGTTAGGCCTCTTTAAAATTATGAGTTAAATAAAATTAATGATATAGAAAAAGAAGACTTTATCTTGAGCTTATGGCCACCATATCGAGCCCTTACTGCGAAAATAGCTTAAGCGACATGGAGCAATGCCAAATTGATTATATTAACTATTTGAGTGACTGACACATTTTCATTTGAGTGCAATTCAAAATACAAAGTATAATGATTGGACAAATGAAAATGTAAATACGATTATTCATTGAAAGAGAAAGAGATAATATTTGTATGTTTAGCATAAGTTAGAAAGGTTAAGATTAATTTTCAAAAATAGTATTTAAGCCAAAGAATTTATTTATTCATGATCACACGCTTCTGTTATTAATTTAACTTTACATGGCGATCCTGCGACTTTGTTAAAATACACAGAAATTCTAAGGAATATATAGCAAAAAGTTACTTATCCTTTATGCCATATTTAACAAAGAAAAAAAATAGAATCCGGCATACATAACTTATGCCCGTCGGATTCTATTAAGAACCCTCTAATTACAGGACATAATATATATCCTGCCTGATGTCAACACAACCGTGGGAAGAAGTCATGTTAGAACTTCATGCAGCAGTGGCACGTTGAGAAGAGAAACCGGAAGTATTGAAAGCAGGTCCAGAGGCGAGGACAGTGAAGAAAAAGATAACAAGAGATCCAACTTTACTCATATTTCCCCTGCAGAACTTAATTAAACCACGGCTGACGGCTATAATAAATTGAAAGCGCATCTGCAAGTATTGATTCATCAAACAACCTACAGCGACGCATAAAATATGGAAAAATGTAACCACCAAATACAATTAGTAAAAATGAAATTAAATTAAGAAAAAAAGAAGAAAAAAAAAAAAAAAAAAACAAAATAAATGAATTTTGCTCCTTTAAAAATATATATAATATTTTATTTCTTGAAAGTGAATAGAATATACAGAGCTTAAAACAAACTTCCTAGTGTACCAGAACGATTAAGTATAGAAGAAGAAATACCAATGGTAGAACGGATAGAATATTTAGTGAAATTATGGAAAATTATAGGTACGAAAGGAATCCCAACAGAAGATGATATTTTGAATAGAACTAGAATAGAGAAAGAAACAGTTTGCTGCATGAGTTGGATAGAAAAAACAAAGGAAAACAAATTAATTTAAAATAAATAAAGACAAAAATATAAAATTAAGTTCAGTTCATGTAATTTTTTTTATTTTTCAAATTATATACACAAATGGTAGGAAATAAAATTAACGGAAAAATGTGTAAACCACGGAGCAAGTTGGAAATACAAGAAATTATTTTAACAAATAGAAATGCTGAAAACAACAAGTTAGTAGTGCCAGAATACATAACTACATTAATTATTGACCCCTATCGTGAAAAGCAAGTGAACTTTTGTTCACGTGAAATTTTCATTTCCCTCCAAGAGAAAAATGGTATCGTGAATCTCCCGTGAAAATTCCCGCTATTAGTTCTCAGTGAATGTAAAAAAGGGAAGATGTTTAAAAAAATAAGAAATCATAGAACTTTTTGTTCAAAAATATACACGGACATATTTATTTTAAAGAAAACTTCAAAAATCAAAGCTAAATATTCAGTGTTGGAGCTTTAGTTTGGTTGCTCCGTTTGTGGTAAAATAATTCGGCTACTTTTTGGAAAGCCAACAAAACGAAAAAATGCCAACAAATTAAAGCTTCGCAAATCTGCAGACATCTACGAGTACCAGTCTTTTTGCATTTTGTTGAGGAATACATCAGTTTATGCCTTATGATCAGATCTTTTCATTAAAATATACTTCTTAAGCTTTGATATTCGAATTATAAGAAGAAATACAAACATGATTTGTTCTGTTCTCCAACAAAAATAAAGAGAATAAATTGATGGGAAAAGTGAAAAAACTCGTGGGAAAAACATTGTTCACGATAAAGGGAATTTTTTGAAGTGAACATTTTTTCATGTTATTATTCTGGACTGAATAAAATTTTTTCATGCGAGTTGTTCACGATTGCAACTACGTGAAAAGTGAAAAAATTTCATGTGGAAAATTATTCACGATAGGGATGATTATAGCATAGGTTTTATATATAACCTTCAAGATCAATAAATATTTTAAAATTCTATAACAGATGTCGAAGGATACTTGGCTTAGCTGCTCTAGACATTCGTAATTCAATTAAGGACATACTCAGAAAGTGTGAAAATTGCTGAAAAATTTTGACGTTCGTCCCACAACCTTGACGTTTTTGCCGAATTAGCAATATGTCGTTATCATTGCGACGAATTCTTTTAGGTACTCCAAAGGCCTTTAGTGTGGCTCGGCAATCTGATCTCTTTGTCATGTGGAGCACCTTTTTTTGGCAGCTTATTAGCGAAGCAGTTATCTTTGCTGGTCCCATATCCTTGTGATATCCTGCATTCGCCAATCAAATTAGATTTTGTGTGTACTCCTTTTAGGCACTGACCAGTGGTGCTGGTTGTTAGATTTATAGTTATTAATATTTGAAACGATGCTAGAAAACTAGACGCAATCCTCAAATTATTATTGTGTTAACAAACAATTCATAAGTTGCAAAAACAATGAAATGCTGAGGAACTCTCTTTGAAATCGGTATACTGCTACATTGGCAAAATCTGATTGGATTTTCTAATTTTCCCAATTTGAATTTTCAATTCACGTATTGAACTTGAAACAAATTTTTTGATGTTTAAAAAAAATTTATTCAACAAAACCGTTTAGTCCTTGCAATCAAATTGTCCTCAGGACTTACTTTTATAACAACAATTTGCTAGAAGCAGATTTATGTTAATTCTCTTTTAATAATTTTTTAAGAAAATATTTTAACAAACAACTTTCTTTACCCTCTTTTTTTATACTTGGCTCCTGTGGTGGGTGGCTGACTCCTTAACCAGTATAATTTTCTTTTCATTTTATCAAACTACTCCATAAATGTATTGCACTTTCACTACTCCACAACACTCTTATTAAAGCAACACGGAGATCCTAATAGTAAATTGAAAATAAATGCAAAAAGAAAACAAAATTAAAAATCTCTTAGTATAAAATTTCTGCAAAGCATGTCATTTATCGTTTGTATCGTTGCCACAACATTCCGCACAGCCAAGCAAAATACATGCAAGTTTATATCCTCTTGAATTTCAATTAAAAGAAACCAGAATCCTGTTTGCTTTCGTTGCGAACAGTCCGTGAAAGTTGTTGAACTAAAGTCAAAAATTAGACACAAATACAGACAGACAGTGAAGGCAACTGCTGGGATTAAGAGAATAAAACGAAAATGTTTAAAAAAAAAACTCAAGTGAAAAAATATAAACAAAACAAAACATAAAATAAAATAACTAAAAACAAAAACGTATTTGTAGTGAAATTAGAAAAGAATATTAAAAACTACTGCTACTATTTTATACTACAATATCAGCATCATCATAATCATCAGCATCAGCATCAGTATAATCATCATCATTTTCGTTATTAAAATAATATTATTTGTAAGTTGTTTTCGTTATAGTAAAAAAGAATAGTAAAAGTGCTCTGAGAGGTTGCTGTAAAAGTGTATGTATGCGTCTGTGTTTATTTTCATGAGAGCTTTATGGAATATTAAATCGTACTCGTATAAAATGCAAAAAACAAAAAAAATATGCACAAAAACAAATATTTACTTTGTAAATGTCCTGTCAAGCATTTATATTAATATTCACAACTACATCTAAATCAGAGTTCAGTCTTTTCTGTCATTTAATATTTCTTGCTGTTCTTGTGCTTCTTATTCTTTAACTTCTTCAACTCTTGAAATTTCCTTATTATTTTTGTACCCTTCATCAAAAATTGTAAGGATATTTTATAGGTTTGTCATTTCGCGTGTAATTTTTACAATATTCATATGAGACCCATAAAGTATACATATTCTGAATTACCATAGAAGAAGGCAGTAGAATGAGCCCTGTCCGTCTGTCAGTCTGTCTTTATATGAAATGGGTTTTCGGAAGCCAACAGAAGATTTCGGAACTTGGGTCTTGGACTGATATTAAAAGATTATTCTTAGGAAGCTTCGTATTGAAAATTAGCTAAAATAAAATATCGGTTCCGATATTTGATTAAATAGGCCCATTATATGTTTATATATTATACTAATTCTGTAAATGTGAAAGTTTGCATGTTTGGATGTTTGTTTCACTATAACTCAAAATCGGATATCTTGTTACCCAGACTAAAATAAATAATATCTCTTAAGGGGAAAAAAGGATAAATTGGAAATTTTGGTATTTTATTTTTATGTACTAATATTTTATAATTAACATACTTCCTGGGGGCTGAAATTAGAAAAAAACTGATTCTTTTGGTACTTTATTACTTATGGTACTTTTTTTTAGCTTTTGGTGATTTTCTCTCTGGTAATTTTTCTCTTGAGAAATGCTATTAAAGATTTGGATGAAATTTAGTGGACGTATAGAATTAATATATCGTGTATTTTTTATTCAGGAGTAAAAAAAAGACAAATTTGTAATTTTGGTACTTTTTACATTTACATTTTTTTAGCTAGAATTTTATTATAAATTAACATACTTTCTGTGGGCTGAAATGAGAAAAGAAACTGGTACTTTTGTAGTTTTTTAATGATGGTACTTTTTTACTTTTTGTACTATTTTACTTTTGGTACTTTTTCTTTTGGGAAATTTTCTTATTGTATTTGTATAAAGTTTAATAGACGGATAGCATGTCAATCATATTATAATTGAGGGTACTTTTTCAGGGCTTCAAACGATACAAAAATGGGTAAAAAGGGATAAAGTTGAGGTTTTGGGCGTTTTTTTATTTTGTACTAATATTTTAAATACACTGACATATTTACTGGTGCTGAAATGAGAAAATATGGTAATTTTAGTACCATTATATAGTACTTTTTAAAATTTTTTGCTTTCTTACTTTTGGTTCTTCTTCTTTTGATAAATTTTCTTATTGTATTGAATGAAAATTAGTAGACGGATTGTATGCGAGCCATATTAATGTATATGATAATTTTCCAGGACTAAAAACGGGACAAAAAGGTACTTTTTGTACTTTTATAATAATATGTTTTTACATAAATATGCATTGTACTTACTTTCTAAGGTGTGAAATAAGGTAATAGTACTTTTGATCAGCTGCAACAAGTTTGATCAAGCAGAAATATTCCCTAACGTTGAATTTTGAGACCAACACAAATAAGTATTATTAAATTTTATACTCGTTCGCTTTTTATGCACAAGCAAAAGATTCATCGAAAAGTGCATATCATTTCGATCATTTGATGCGAATGTGCATGATGTGACTGCATGATACAATGAATATAAGACATATGCAGGAATACAAAAAAACCAACTCTATTTACGAGTATTTTGTTGGTAGAAAATTTGATTTCGCATTAAAACACTTGATCCGCTAACAACACGTTGGCTTCGATTAAAAATGAGTTTCATACTCTTTACGACATAGTCAGAACATTCATGTTAGCAGAAAACAACAAGTGAATACAACTGAATGTTTGAAACGAACGGTTGTGTAAACAAGTGCTTTTTGCTTTTGAACAAAAACGAATAGTTCATAAAAATCAATGTGCGTAATTAATTATTACCGAAAATTAAGCACTTGTTGCTGATGTCTGCTTTTGATACTTCTTAATATATTTTACAATTTATTTTTAGTTTGTTGGGAGTAAAAGCGGAAAAGTTGTTACCTTTGGTATCACTTTATTTCTACGATAAACTTGGTATAAAATTTATGGCGTAAATAATTCCGGAAATAAATTTATTAAATAACACGGTGCTCCAGTATTGAATCTTGAATCATCGGGATGAGAATTCAACAAAGTACAGCACAGCTTGTTAATGTTTTGGTATGTTCTTTTATTATATTAGAGTGTAAAAGCTAGTTTTTTCTGGCCAAATTTTACAGCTTTATGCGTCCCTATAATTTGGGCATCAAAAGAAAGTGTTTTCTGAAAAGACATCATCTGCTTTAAAACGTAAGCATTTCAAATTCAAATGGCGACCACTCAAAACAACGGACGACGTTCGTAGTTTTTACATCTTACGCTTCCCCATAATAATTATAAAAAAAAATCATGTAGCTTAATGAAGAGTATATAAGATTCGGCACAGCCGAATACAACTCTCTTACTTGTTTGTATTTGTATGACTTTTAAGATTTTATATGTATTATTTTTCTCCATTCTTCCATCCTTCCTTCCTTCCTTACCCTGCTTAACAATATATTTTCTACTACATTTTCGATTTTGAATGACTGATTGTGTTTTGTATCCTTTAGATATTTGTTAAGATTACAATTTTCGCTTTAAGTCGTTTCCTTAAGTGCGTGCGCACGGTTTTTGTTATTTGCAAGTGTCCGGTTGTTTTGTTTCTAAAGTGCGTTATTGTTTCCGTTTTCAATTGTTACTCTGCTAGTAAATGAAAAAACTAAAATTTTGCTTTCATCGGCATATTAATTTTATGCTTCATTAAGATTATTAATGGGGTCACTGTTTAATTTCACAAATAGTTGTGAATAATTTTGGGGACTGATCCCAATTAATGTTGGTAGAATTTTTTTTTTAGATACAAATAATAATGTGATACAAAAAAAAATAAATTAGTTATAGTATCCCTTTTGAAAAGTTTAGGAATTTTGGAATTAGATTGTAAATGTTTTTTGTTGAATTTATATTTATATTAAAAAAACTAAAAGAAATTGTTGACATAATTTTAATGAACGACATTCTTTGGTGTGGATTCATTACCTTAATGCAAAAATACATTGATTTAATGAACGCATATGTTTCTTGAAAGAAAATTTTTATTGAAGTTGTTGTAGTTCTTTAACAAAATCAATGAAGGAATTAATTGAGTAAATGAACATGTACGAGATTTGTTCAAAAGAAAAGGTAAATTTTGAATTTTCGCGGGTTCTGTACATTCGATTTTCGAAATTTTTTTGTTTTATGTTGGTACAAATATGTTAGTCATAAGTTGGTATTATCAGCCCATTTGGATAAGAATTTTTTTGTTGACAACTGAAAAGGTTAGTCACGTTTGTGTGTGTTCTTCGATTTTTGAATTTTGAAAAAATGTATTAAATAATATGTATTAAGTTTTGCGTTAAAATGAAATAAAGTGCTCCAAGGCACCTGAAATGTTGCCTGTGGCATTCGGCGAGTCCACTAACCAAGACCCAAGGATCCCAATGGAAGCGCCCCGATGAGTCAAAACCGAAAATATAACGCCAAGTTCGATCAAATATGAAATTTTCGCTCACTGTTTTCTTCGATTACAATGGCGTGGTGCATCATGATTTCTTGTCAAGAGGTCGTACGGTTAACAAGGAATATTACAAGAAAGTAAGTAACGTTTGCGTGAAGCAAAACGTCTCAAACGATCGGAATTGTGGAAAATAATATCATGGATTCTGCGTCACGATAATGCACCAGATTGTTTTACCAACAAATTTATCATATTCCCAAAACTGAAGAGCCCAATGAGAGGAAAGCTTTTTGCCACATTTTCTGAGATAAAGTCAGAACCGAAGAACGAGCTGATAGCCACACCGAAAATCTTATTTCAGAAGTGCTTCGAGGATTGGAAGAAGCGCTGACATAAGTGCATTATATCTGAGGGGGATTACTTTAAAGGGGAACAAATGGATATTGATGAATAACTAAAAACTTTTGAAAAAAAATCAAACTGCACCTTTTCTTTTGAACAATCCTCGTATATTATTAAGCGCTCCGGCAGTGTTGGATATTTCCCCATTCTATGAAAACAGCGAAGGCAAGTTTCGCCGAGACAAAGGGAGTACTCGTACATAACAGCTATCATATATTCCTAGAAACCTTTCTCCATCGCAATTTAAAAAAAAAACTACTGGAAGGCAAAAAACTTTCTGTCTCTGCACTTTTGAAATAAATTAAAAATATAATTTCTAACAACTGTAGCATATAAATTTTTGTCGTAATCAGAACAATTTATTAAAATATCATGAAGTCTTACAGCAGTATGTTTAATGAAAACTTAACATAAGTGACGAAATTAAACTGAAGTTTAACGAATTTTCTTATACAGTTTGACATTCAATTTCACTGTAGATTGTAGTCGATAGTCATGACTATATTCTACGATGATTTCTGATTTCATAGTCATGTTTGCTAACTTCATGCTATGTTTTCATTATGCATTTTTCATTATGCATTCCGGCGTTAGTGTGCATGGGATTATGTTAGGATAGTTTCCGAGCATTAAGGATTTAAAAAGAAAGATCAAGAAGAATACAGTTTATGTAGCATACTTACAGAAAAGCCTTAAGCTATCAAATGAGCTTAATTACGGGCGCAAATGAAGACGACGCATGGGATCCTGTCAGGATAATTTCGAGCATTAAGGATTTAAAAAGAAAGAGCAAGAAGGATACAGTTTATGTAGCATACTTACAGAAAAGCCTTAAGTTATCAAATGAGATTAATTACGGGTGCAAATGAAGACGACACACAGTCGATTGCAATCACTCCATGTTTGAATGTGTATCACAACATTGTAGTGGTTTTTCATCGTGGTCAGGTATTTATCTTTGGAACGCTTAGTCTCACGAAAATGTTTAGGAATTTAATCCATGTCTACTATGAGCCTAATCTTAGATTCATATTAAATTCTTTATATTTTAAATGTTTATAATATTTACAGATTAATTGTATTTCTCTTTATTTGTTTTAATATTTCTTTTCCTAAAATTTTTTTGTGTTTTTCTTATTTTTGGATATTTATTAACAGCATTTTAAATGCAGCATCTGAATATCACTGACTGTCAATCTGCTGTTACATCTTCTCAGATGAACAGATTTTAATGTTTTCCAACAGCACGAACTAAATTTAATTTAAATTTCGTTAAATGAGAATAATATTCTGTGAAATAGAATTTGTTGTGCAGCATCGTACATACATGCATGCATGTGTTATTTTTTGAACGTGGGTGGAAAAGTATTTAAACGTGCAGAGATTTGAGGAGGAGTGGATTTCGCATAACTAGCGCAAAAGTTATGAAAACTCGAAAAATTTTCTCAAAGCTGCTACAACAGTTGCAATCCCGTTATTGTAATTTTTCGCCACTGTTTTTGACATTTTATATCAATTTTTTTTTTCTTCCAACACTCATATTTTTTGGCTAATTTGAGTCATCAAAGTTTAAGTTTGTTTGCATTCGAGCGATAAATTTAAGACGTTAAAATTATATCTTTATTGCCATGAAAATGATTTTGCCAAATATTTTAGAAATATTAAAATTTATTTTTTCAAAATATTTTAACAAATTTAAGAATTGAAATGGAGTGAAAATTTCATTTCCATTTCATTGTGCGAATTTAGAATCTGTGCCATAATTTTAAATTGTTTAAATATTGAATTAATGTTTGCCCTAAATACGATTTCTTCCGATATTTGAACTAATTTTTTATATATAAAATTTTCGCAATTTTTTTTGGGGTGTTTTAACCCCCTTCAATCAATTTAATAAGTATTTTTTTTTAATGTTAGAACTTCTATAAGACTTCCATATATTTATTCCATTTTCTATTTTTTTTTTGTTTGTAAAGATTTTCGTTTCAGTTTAGTCAGACAAAATATTTTTGAAAATCGGGTCAAGTTGTTTCCCCCCTTCAAAAATAAATTGTTTATCGCATAACTCCACTATTTATTGAGCGATTTTCAAAAGTCAATTTTGTTTGATCGGGTTTGAAATCGGGTTATCCCTACAACATTTTTGTTAAATAAATTAGAAATTTTTCCCTCCATTTATAGACCGATTTTAACAAACTTTTTTAATTTTTGTATTATTTTCAGGTACACATTGAAACCACTGTGTGCTTTCCTGGAAAATGCTTTCTGGCACAATTAATTACTGCTGGTAAGTTAGACATATTTTTGGATTGAAATTTGTGTCTTAAAAAGTTTGTGTTTCTGTAGCTGTGAACTCTCTGTTTAGCACACATGAAAATTTTTAAGGTGACATGCAATAATGTCCATAGTAAAAATATTGAACTTCATATTTTCTGTCTAAATATGAATTAGTTTCCATGAATACTATTTTCAATATCATTTGAAAATAGCTAATCTGCATTGCATGCCTTCAGCTGGACTTATTTCTTCCCTCTTCTAGATGTGTGAGCAAATTTTCTTCCAGTGCCAATCGGTAATGCCAGTCGGACACCGTCAGTACCGAAATCTTTATTCAGCAAATGGATGAAATCATACATTTCGACAGAATACTTCTAATGTATTCAAAATTACCCTCTGTAGGGCGGTTTTTTTAAGGAAATGATTTGCGAAAACTTGGGTGATTTTTCATTGACTCTTGGAATTTTTTTTAATAGTTTGTGAGCTTCACGTAATTGTTTTTGTCGAGTTTTTTAGACGAAATATAATAAATTTCTATTTATTGAAATTTTTGTAATTACTACGAACTGCTTTTTATTATTAATATTTGTTGATATTTAAACATGCTAAAGTTCGTGAATTTAATAATCAGTGGGAGCTACTTAACCTGAAAATGAAGAAATTCGCTAGCATTCCCATGAATAAATATTTTTTAAATGTGGCTGTCGTTGCTCAGTTGGGGATTTTGTGAAACTAATAGCATATTTTTTATCTAAACAGATGCGGCATCTTGGGCCGTCAAAACCACAAGATTCCAAAGTGAATCACGTAGGGTTAATGGAAACTTTCAATCATATCCTAGGTTGATATTTTTGATCTGATCGAAAATAGATTTAGCTTACAATGAAGAATTTATATGATCACTGCTCCACTGTTTTTTAAAGTGAAATTTTTTAAGAAGCTAATCTACACAACATCGCCCTCCTTCGTCGGATAGCAGAAATATCGGCGAAGTAAAACACTTAATGAAATGCCTGCTAATACAGCTAAACAAAGTTAATGTGTCAACTTAACACCAGAGGCGCCTCAAAAGTTCCATAAAACTTAACATAACGCGCAAAGCAGAGTTGTAAAAGAGTTAAGCCTCCTCTACCCTATACCTCTCCCTGATCTCAGGCACAATGTACTGCATAAAAAAAAAACACAACCCTCGGAGTGACTAAATTGTCTGCAAAAAACACCCATGTAATTATGTAATTTGGCCAGAATGAAACCGGTAAACTCCGGACTTGTGGGGTTCAAAGCTATGTATGTATTAGCCCGAATAGGAATACTATTTCTTATTTTAAGACTAAGAACCATTGTTTTCATATGTCCTAAAAAAGTTTTATTAAATTGCAACTCATTAAAACATTATACCCATTTTAATTTAAAAAGAATTTTAAAGAAAGTGAATTTTTCCCCATTTTTGAATAGAAAAATTTTTTATTATTTAGAAATTGTAAAAAAAATGCAAAATGTAATACATAATTTTATAACTGCAAGGACGTAATATCAAGTATATTTCCGATATGTTTCTGTCAAATTTTTGTAAACATATTTTTTATAAAAGCTTAAATTTAAAAGCCTGTTTTCTTAAATTCCAAGGCGTAAATACAAATATTTATGATGCCAGTTGCTATCGTAGTATGATTTTAAGTTCATCCAAACATTTAATTTGCAGCTGCTAAAAAAAAATAAGAAAAAATACGGCCAAAATAATGAAAACAATCGGACTGTCCGTTTAGAAACTGAAAGTTTATTTACATTAGTTTTGTCCCAAAATCTCCCACTGTGCCTTGGTATAATCACCCCACAATGCAACATAAATAAAAATTTATCAATAAATAAATGAATTTGCTAATAAGAATGTGGTATACAAAAACCTGTCAAAGAAAAGCAGCAAAGAAAATTATTGCAATATTAAGAACAAACACAAGAGGATGGAGAAAATTGATGGAAGAAATACTATAAGTATCATGAAAATGCAAGCATTAATGTTGTAAAAGTGTTAAAACACGCACACAATCAGTTTCATTAGTAAGACTTAGAAACAAAAAAACAAAAAACCAATTGAATCACATGGCAAAAACAAATGCATTCATGTGTATGTATGTATGTGTGTTCATATCTCTCACACAATCGCATGAGAAATTGTGGAACCTGCAAATAAAAAAACAAACATTAGAAGGCATATAAATATAATTAAACGTAGAAACAATATATCCGTCTGCGGTTTGTTTTTTTTTTTAATGCTCCTCTATATATATCCGCACATACATACACAGATACAGAAATACATACATATGAACGTATAGATGTGAAAAGAATTTAAAAGGATATAAAATTTTGTTATAATCATTTACAGAAGGGGAGATTTGTGGAGAGTATTTGAAAAAGAAAAAAGTAAATTAAAATGAAAATATATAAAATTTGAGAGAACATTTATTGAGAACTGCCAAATAAATTTAATGAAGTTCGAGCAGGGGACTTTGTTATTGCAATTTCTTTTTTTACAAGCTTTCACACCTACACCACAAAATATTACGGTAATTTTTTCAATATCTCTCTACTCTGGGATGTGACTGCTTTTGCCATTTTTTTTTAAGTGAGCGACAAAGATTTTTGAGAGCAACTTATTGACACTTAGAGCATGTCCGCCTCATAAGGGTAGTTTGAGGGAAATTTTGCGGCTATTGGGACTATTAAAAACAGCGAGGTGGTGAAAATTATGCCGTTATAGTAAAGGATTTTTTAAGTTCTAACACTCTTGTACTCTCATTGTGTCGTTTGCGTTGCTAGAGTCAGGACGTTGTTAACGTGTAGATACGCTTAAATTTAAATGTTTGTACGGTTCAATTGGAAATTTAATAAAAAAAGTGAAAGAAAATTTCTTTAACACTCTACTTTACTATACATGCAAGTGTGAATGTGTACATACATACATTTATAAAAATTATATACATACAGAAGATATAGAAAAAAGGAAGCTAGCAAAAAAATGGGAACATTTTCCTAGAAAATTTTTTTTAAAATCTTTTGCAAAGTCATGTAAATTAAAAATTTGTTTTCTAAAAAAATATAAATAAAAAAATATGTGTTTTCTAAAAAAATTTTAAAAAGGATAATAAAACCATCTTAAAATAATTAAATTAAAGTCCTTTTAATGCATAAAATCAAGTGTTTACCAGAAAATTTTAAAGAATAAATACCTCCCAGTGTTAAGCTCATTATAGTTTAAAACAAATGTTCAACTTTAAATTAAATTAAATAAATGAAATATTATTGAAAAGTATGTAAAATAAAAATGGAAAAAGCTTTTATTTATCAAAAAATCAATAATTTGGATTAGCAGTAGCAAATAAAGGATACTTGAAAAAGGAATAAACGGGACATACAACCAAAAAAAAAAAAAGTACGAAGAAAAATATACAAAAAGTAAGATTTGCCTAAGTTACAGAAAAGAAATATAGATTCCTAGAGATTTAGTGGAACATTTTTTTTTTCTCAAAAACTAAAACTCACAAATAAAAGTTTCTTGTTAAAAAAATTTTTTATATTTTTTTCAAAACCAATTTTTTTTGCGGAGGTTAACACACCTTAGTTTTCTACACATACAAGCATACATTAGTATAATCATAGGGAAAAAATATACAAATATTGGCATACAAACACATACGCACATACATACAGTTTTAAGCATTCAATAAGAAGCAGCATTTTACTCAAATAAGAAGAACGAAAGAAAACTGTAATAAAAAAGTTAAATATGTAGAGGCATACACTGTTACACTCGGGGAAAAAAAGTATATGTATATAATATTGAACTACAGTGAAACGCGCATGCACTTGTGCAAAATCCATAAAATACAATTTAACGTACGTGAACGTACGTACCACTGACAAAATACTACCGCCATAAAGAATTAAATGAAAAATTTCACCCAACTCTCTTCCCATCATCATCATCATATTGAAACATCTCCAAATAGCGTGTGAGCACAGTGGGGTTGTAATGAGAAGTTTTTTATATAAATCTTGCTGCTTAGTTAATTTTTTTATTTAATTTTTTCGAAAAAATGTTGAAACAAATGATGGTGTTTAGATAAATTATTTTTCTTAAAATTATTTTGGATACTCTCAAAAAAATTTTTTGTACAAGTACTTTGGTGTCAATGTCAAAATCATCTGTGAATTATTTAAATCGTGTATATGGGAACTAGTAATGTTACGAATACTTGTATTCGATTATTTGACTATTCGCCTATGACAAGATATTCGTATTCGTATTGGCCAAATTAAAGCGAATATTTCTCGAATAATTTGCACATACTTTCCAAAGAAAAAAAAAATATATTAAGTTTAAGAAAATACATAAAAATTATAAAAATATATTAATTTTTAATAATTTTTATTTAAAGTAAACCCATTAGCTTTGACGTAAGATAATAAACTTCTTTAAAAGCAAACTAATATACATATACATATGTATATTTCGCAACTAGAATTTAAAAATTAAAGTTCATATCATGTTAAGTTAGTAATCAATTCTCAGTAGAGGAATGTTGGACTTAAAAAATAGAAGAACTAAAATTTAATATGTGAAAGTCCAACTACAG
The DNA here is from genome assembly GCA_947311025.1 of Lypha dubia. Taxonomy (NCBI): domain Eukaryota; kingdom Metazoa; phylum Arthropoda; class Insecta; order Diptera; family Tachinidae; genus Lypha; species Lypha dubia. The sequence goes on from OX371261.1 coordinate 50,645,598, forward strand.
AGGTGGCTGCGCCATCTGCGAAAATGCGTTCTGCAACCAACACGGCATTACTAATTAAAAGCGCAAACAGTGAGAAAAACTTAATCTCAAAGTATGTGGATAAAATAATTTAAAAATTTTCAGTAGTGGTCTTCAAATTCGGCATCTGAATATCATAATGATGTTAAATATCTAAAGTAGTGTGACAGTTTATTTCAATTTATTGTTACTAACACAAAGGGAGGGATTTTTTCCAAATAAATTTGAAATATTATGTGGCTATAAACCTTAAAAGTAATACTCGTATTCGTATTCGCGAATACTAAAAATTGATATTCGTAACATCACTAATGGGAACAGTACCAATTTTCGAGATAAAGTTGTTAAGCGCGTTGGTCTTTTAACTACAATTTGTGATCGGGCTATATTTTATAGGTATGTTAACCAAGATCCTTGTATAAAATATTCCACGTAATAAAAGGAAAAATGTCAACAAGTTGAGAACGACAACGAATCGAAACTTCGGCGTCTTCAGCAGCAATATTCTATTCAGTATGAACAAATATCTCTCTGTTGTTGCTGGTTTTGAATCGAGAAAAGTAAAATAAGTGCGAAAACGATCAAAAACTGCATGCATTTTTTGCTTAAAAGGTCGACTAAGTTCGGCGGTAAATGGACGAAGTGCTCTATGAACTTTCTGAATAGATTAATTTTTTCCAAAGGATGTTCAGATTGGAATCGTTGTTCTAGCTTTATACGATTCATGATGACTTGCCAAACCAAATGTCGCAGGGATAATTTAATCCTTAAATACTTAATGAAATCCCATTTAAAGATTATTACAAGAAAGCGTCCGGATTGATTTAATTATTGGCAGTTTTGATTCAGATGCATGAATGGATTCCAACATCAGCATGTATCCAATTCATTTCTAATATGTGTGCAATTAACTTACAACGTTAATCCTTAAAAAGTATTGTTATTTGCTATACTTACAAGTAAATTTAATTGCTTTAATGTTAAAATTGCGCAAAGGGGCAATAAAATCTAGCATAAAGCTTTTCCGTTATTTTTTTTATAGTATATTTTCAATCTAGACTAGTCTAGACACGCTAGACAATCATTAACAGATGCTTAAGAAAAATGTTCTCTTATATTGATTTTAAGCGAAATTATGATAAATTATTACCGAGGAATATTGTTATCCTCACACACATTAACTTTCAATATTCACATAGTATTGGTAAAGTTAAAGTACACAGTAAAACCGCGTTTCCCATTGAAAATTCGGTAATTTTAATAATTGTTTATGAATATGAAAGTAAGAATATGTAATATTCTTATCCTGTTGGATATCTCAATTAATAATAGGAGGATTGGAAAAAGTTAAAAATAGCCCGGGGATTAATTTTTCATAAATAGGCAAAGTCAATCAATCTGAGTAAAGTCGTCAGTTTAGTGGAAATCCAAACTTGCTAAAAAAGGATATGTGGAAGGCATCCATATTCTTACTGCGATTTCAACAAAACTTTTTACACATATTAAAAACCATATTTTGCGACCTTTGGAAAAATGTTATCACTTTTTGGAAGTGGAATCATAATATTTTTAATAAAAATTTATAAGAGCTCTCAGTTCTTTTTAGTGTAGTATTTTTACAATATATTTATAAAAACCAGCACACTAATGTGTTTTTAACCTATGGGCTCTTCTTCTGCTGTTGTAAAATATTGTTTGAAAACAAAGAACTGTACGGTATGCTGCAGAAGTATTCATTCCATAATAAGACGAACATTTTACAAGAGAGGCTAAGACTACAAACTTAAAATTTCTATAGAATATGATCTATAAGACGTTTTTGCTGCATATAATGCACACATAATATTAGAATATACTTATATGTTGAATTTTCATTATTATCGTAAAGGATATTAATTCAGAACTTGTCTAAACTTTCTAAAATTAGTGTATGTGTTAGACTAAAATTAAATTACAAAAATTATCTCTTTTAATAATTAGAACTCCGCAATTTATGGTTAAAAGCTCCAAAAATTAGCAGTCTTGCATAGAAACCCTGTAAAACTTCTACTCACTCAAATAAGCAAAATAAAAATCAATAGATTTTTATAATTTTTAAGCCCCCCAAAAAACCAAACATACATACATGCATTTAACAGCCGAAACTGTTTGCCTGTGTCTGTATGTATGAAATAAAATTCATATCAGAATATTGAAATTTTCATACTCCCCATTTTATGTTGCTGTTTATGTTTTAATATTAGTGTTTTTAATATTTACATTCTATTTTATGCCGATTTTCTTTCGCCAATCTTTGAAATTTATGCTCCCTCTCTATGGATGGCATTTGTTTTATACAGACAGGCAGAGAGACAGAGAGAGAGAGAGAGAGAGAGCGAGCAACACTGAACAATTCTTGTTATCAGTCATTTTTATTACGAAAGTTTATTTAACTTCAACTTCATATCCTTCTTTTTTCTATCATATTTTGTCTTGATTTTGCTAAATACTCGTTAGAAGTATTTATTCCTCCAAGGCGGTGGTAACCTACTCGTACATATCCCCGTTTTGTGTTTTTTGTTTCTTTTAAAAAATTTCTCTGTGTTGTTTGGAGAAATTACAAGTGTTTCTTACTGCGTGCGAATGAGTTTTATTGTTTGCTTTTATCTTTGTTTATAAAAGAACTGAAGAAACAAAAAACTGGGTTCAAGTATAATCCGTCCGTCTGTTTGTTTGTCTATCTGTCTGTCCATCCGTCCATCTGTCCGTCCGTCCATCCGTCCGACTAATGTATTGCTTATTCTATTGTTTGTTTGTAAATTTATTTCAATATTTGTAGTTTGGGGTGTCTGCTTTTCTTCTCTATACAAACCGAGGGATTACAAACAAACAAATTAATGCATGTGTTTTTTTGTTGTAAATTTTCCTATTCTCATTGAATTTTTCATTCGTTTGTTGTTATATTTTTTTACACATTTCTCTTTGGTGAGTGTGTACGAAAACGTAAATAGTTTATTTTATATGCTTTTTTATTTGAAATTTGCTAAATGTCTCAATTTTTTTCAATTTTTAAAGTTTTTTCTTTTGGTATTTGAATGTACATATTTCTTCTAGTGCCTGTATTTTATATATTTCACTATTTAATTTGCTTTTAATAGCAATGATAATTGTTTTATGTTTTCTGATTAGATTTTTAATAAAATGTGGTGAAAATACTTTAGTAATATAGAAATAAAGAAAAAAAAAGGATGTTATCCTAAGTTCTCTATGTGCCCTAGATCAAAGTCAGTAGAAAGTTAAAGTGTAGGTGGGTTTTCAAGACTCGACCAGGACACCAAGAGCTCTGAAGATGACCTTCCTTATTGAGGCAGTATTTTTTCGTACCGGTGATCCTGGTTATTGGTTAGGTTTCCTAAGGATGCTCACGTTGTTACCAAAACTATAGGAAAAGATGTTGCTTTTATGACTAAAGATCAACCAGTACTACTATAAATACCAAATAAGTGTCTTTAGTTTCAGTATGTCGTTGCAATAGATTTATATTTAAATGTTTGATCAGTTGTTGAATTCGGATTTACTTTAAATAAGTCACAATTTAATCAAGTAAATACTATTCGAATATCTCGAACAATATAAAAGCAGTATAATTTTATTAAAATTATGATTAGAATTATAACCACAATTAAAATTAATAAGGGCTTGACATATTAACGAACTACATGTGGTTGGGAAACAACTAAAATCAACTGCCAAAGATATTAAAAAAAAAATATGTACCACTTTTCAAGAGAAAACAGAAAATATTAAATAATGCTGGCTGCTGCTATAATATATTCTATACACATATGAAAAAGCAGGGTTAGAAAAGTAGCATCTTAATTAAAATGTACATAAATTTTAAATAAATTTAAAAACATTTCACAAGCAAACAAAACTAAAAAGCCTAATTAAAATAAGAGGGATGTTCTTTTTTGAAACACATTCATGTACTTGTACTACATTTCAATTAACCAACCAAAATATTTCTTAGAATTTTAAACTTAATTAAAACTAAAAAGGTTTAAAAGTGTTTCTTGTTTATTGTTTTTTTTTTTAATTTACTTGCTTTAGAATACAAAGGCGCAATACAAATAATTGCAAAAGTGGCAAAATGGAAAGTAAAATGTACAACAAAATATATTAAAATCACAAGGCTAAACAATTTAATTGAAATGTTTAAAGAAAAAAATAATTTATGTAGTTTTTTGATAAAAAAAAATCCCAGTTATTTTGTGTGCGGCTATTAAAAGCTTTCTAACATAATGTATTATTATAGTTGCAGCCAATAATAAATTAAGTTATTAAAGGAGTTGTTAACCATTTTGAGAATAATCACGAGATCGAAAGAGAAACAACTTCGCTGCTTTATTAATATTTTTTGCATTTTTGCTACCGAGCGTAAGACAAAAAAATTTGCAAGTTTTTTTCATTTTTTTGTTTTTGTTTTGATAACAACACTAAGAATGGCAAGATCTCAATAAGTTACCCAGTAAGCAAATTAGTAAGATTTTTATGGTAATCAGTTTTATGATAATCAGTTTAAAAGTAGTAAATAGACATAAGACTGTATTTTTAATTCGACATTGAAATAATAACCTAAGCATACCTTTAGGCACATACAATTTTTAAAAATTATTGCCTATACCAAGGCGTTGAGAGATCTAACATATTATTTCTAATTTTTGTTCTTCTAGTAGCAAATAATTTAAATAAAAATTAATCATATAATAAAGTATAAGAGAATAAATAAGTTCTGGATCGGAATAGAATTGTATTCGATATAGAATAGAATGCTATAATTTCTACAAATTCTGATGAGGTCTTGGAACAAAGGTCTTTGGACTCAATGTTAAAACATCTGTGCCTAAAGACAATTGGCACTGATAGCCAAAAATCAGGCAATTTCAACAAGTGCCCGTATGAATTTATTTAAAGCGCATTTTAAGGCAATACATCATTATGGTTGAGGCAATAATAATCGAATAGTCACATAAATGGTGAATTTATCTGTGATTAGAGTTAAACAGTATCAAAATTCATTGTTTTTTTTTTTTTTTTAATTACTACTATGGTCTTTGTTAACAATGCTTTTATGTCCCATAACCATAATATTTTTTCAACTAACCAGCTGTACGTTTTGTCAAATATTTATGTAATAAAGTATTTTATCGTAATAACGGTGCTCCAAGTAGAGATACTTTTTTTGACAGATCACGTGTGCGTCGTGTCATGCTGTCATGTTATTTTTGTTTAGTATTGTTTGGCATTTCATAATGGAAAGACTTACGCCTGAACTGAACAACATTTACAAATCGTTTAACTTTATTACCAAAATTCACGTTCTGTGAGGAATGTGTTTCGAGGCAAATTTTGTTTAGCGATGAGGCCCATTTCTGGCTCAATGGGTATGTAAAGAAACAAAATTGCCGCATTTGGGACGAAGAGCAACCTGAAAAGATTCAAGAGCTGCCACTTCATCCAGAAAAAACAACGGTTTGGTGTGGTTTGTGGGCCTGTGGAATCATCGGTTCATATATCTTTAAAAATTATGGCGGTGCGAACGTAACCGTCAATGGCAACCGTTATCGTGCCATGATAACCGACTATTTGATGCCTGAAATTGAAGCTCGTGATCTTGGCGACATTTGGTTTCAGCAAGACGGCGCCACTTCCCACACATCGCTTCAATCAATGGATTTATTGAGAGAAAATTTCAATGAGCACATAATTTCACGTTTTGGGCCGCTCGATTGGCCACCAAGATCGTGTGATATCACACTGTTAGACTTCTTCCTGTGGGGATATGTAAAGTCTAAAGTTTATGCGGACAAACCTGCTTCGATTCAGGCCTTGAAGGAAAACATCACGCGTGTCATTCGCCAGTTACCAGTGGAAATGCTCGAACGAGTCATCAAAAATTGAACTCAACGGATGTACGTAGCAACGGCCAACGTTTGATAGACATAATCCTCAAAAAAACAAATGCCAAATAATGTTCTTTCAAATGATAATAAACATTCTCCATTAAATTTAAATTTTCTGTGTTTTTTTCTTTAAAAAAGTTGGGAAGCTCGAAATGGATCATCCCTTATAATTGTAAATTTGGTATATACAGCTAAAAGACAACCCGCATTTTGAAAGATCTTATAGGCTGACTTCCAAAATGTTTGTATACTGTATTGATACTGTATTTAAATCACATACATATGCAAAGTTCCAAAACAATGAATCAACTATAAAACCGATGCCTTGTTTGCTTTCTTGCTGCGTTAAAAATACTTGGCGGCGGCGTTTTCAAATGGTATACATTGTTTAATCATAGTACTGCGGCGTTCAAAAACAAAGCAATTGACGTTTTGAAATTCAGCCATTCTATGGATGTATAGAAAATAATGTGGTTCTAAATAACCATATTACTAACAACGAAATCCCCGGTTTATTTCCGCATTCATTAATTTTATTTTTATTAGTTAATACAAAAGTACTTCCAAAAAATATTTAATGAAGAATTAAAGTCGCCTTCCCCTCAGATTTCTTGAAGTACAAAATAGAGTTTCTGACTACTTAATTTATTACTATTATAGTAAAACCAAACATAAATAATACAAAAGTATTAATTTTTAAAATTTTAAAATTTTTATATAAAAACAACCACACATTTTCTATAAGCAAGTTTGCAAAAGTATTTTGTAAATATTATATCCGAAAATTAACCACGATTGCATTAAAAATGCACAGATCTGGCAAAATTACTTTATAAAATGTTAATAAATGATGTTCATTGGCATTTATTCATTAGATTTCTGCAAAATTATATTGTTTCAATGTATGCATTCATTGTTGCAATGAAAATAACCATGAATATAGTAGATGGCAGATATTTTGTTAACGAATCTTATGCAAGCTGCTAGCTTCAAATGATCATAGATCACCTCACTAATTAGGGAATATATAATTAAATGAGAAATTATTATTATTAGGCTTAAGTTCAAAGTTAAGTTAAAATTTTGATCACAAAAGAGCGATTTGATTTTCTCTCCAATTATAAACGGGTAAAGCTGCACGGATCGGAATTTCGTATGGCCATAACATTGATAGAAATTAATAGACATGACTAAAAGTTAATTTTTGACTGTGTCAACTTCTGTATTGAAATACTGTTAAGAAGGATACTTTAACCGGGTTATTGATTTTCATAAGAAGGTTCATATAGAAGATGAAATTATTATCCGTCTTGGGGTCAGAGCGTGTTGTCTATGAAAAAACTAATTAATCAAAATTTCATAGTCAAAAAAATTTATACAAAATACCATACCATAAAACAACCAAACTTCCCTACTTCCCTGCCTTCTTGTTAATTATTTGTTGTATGTGAAAAACAAAACCAGCAACGACTTACTGATCAAGTAATATGATATTTTAAATGTTAACATAAACACCTTTTTAGACACTATAAATTTTACTTGCATGTCAACTTTTTGTTTTTGCTTATTTTAAAATGCGAATAAGTAGCAACAAATTATGTATTAACATGACATCGCTACAACTACACTACATACGAACAGGTTAAGAAAAAAAAACATTGCCCTACTACTTGATTTATTTTGCATTTTGAAAGAACAAAACATATCTTTTGTTCTTCCCGTGATACAAGTTTTTTTTTGTATAATTAAATTCATGTTTTCTTTTTATAATTCTTGTCTGGCGCTTTTTATCTCGATGAAGACATCTCATTATGCTGCTCTTTTTATTCTTCTACTCAATGGAAACCTACGCGTGCTACATGAGCGCCACGAAACGTTAGTAGTTTGTGGCATAAGCGACTAAAGGAATCTTGGGTATTTTTTGCACAAGATTTTTTATTTAGTTTGTTTTTTCTTCGTTTGCCGGCTCAGTATTGATTTCTGTTGTGTTTTTAATTAAAAAAATATTGACGGCAAATTTTTTCGTATTTTTAAAATAAAAAGCTATAAATTATTTAAAAAGATGTGTTAATTACAAAATTGCTGGTTGCAGGAGTTTTTCGCTTAAAAGTTTTTTATTTGCCAAATATGGCAAAATGAGTTTATAAAAACTTTCTGCAAAAATGAAAAAAAAAAATAAAAAAAAAATTGTTTCTAATAAAATATTTCTCATATTTTAATTGATTAATTAGTTTGATTAAATATTCAATAGTCTCGGCCATAAGTATTCACCCTGCCGAGTGCTGAAAAGGAGCAAGGTATGTTAAAGAGACAGTTCTTTTAGTCTTATTAGAACCTCCAATATACGTCTTTTATAATAATAATTAAGTTTTCCTTACTTCAAACATATAAATCAAGATGAAAAGTGTTGAAGAAAATTATAAGAATTATGTTTTTTCTCTGCCAACTGGTTCTTAATTTTATTTAAAAATTTATTAAAATATTCTTTACTTATTTTTACTAAAATTTTTATACAAATTACTTGTTGTTCCTGCATAGCTGGACATCAACTGCCACACAATGTTTAATAAAAAATTATTGCAAAAAATATAAGAAGGAAAAATATGAAATAAATATAAACGCAACACGCATAAAGGACGTACAAAGAGGCCGAAAACTCTAACAATCCAGATAAAATTTCAACCTCGAAATATTTTCGACTAATTAGCCTATTACTGTTCAATACACTTAAGCAAACAATTGATCACTATACCAGATCAGTAATCTGTCCGACTCTTCTTGTAGCTCCCAACACTCGTATACTAGAAGCAAATCTGTTGGGACGGGCTTTTACGCTACGGCATGTATTTTTCAGTTCTTGCTGTATACAGAGTAAATATTGATGCACAGTTATTGATATACGAGTAGATGCTGCTTTCAAGAACACAATTCCTTAAATTTTCTCCTTAAAGAGTAAAAGTAAATCCAACAAATATCGGGTAATTTCCTTTCCGATGGAGTGAACACCACAAGCAATTCTTCTGACACATATCCTATGACCCATCGTTAAAAAGTCGGTCTCGGCCTGTGCAAGCGTCTTTAAGCGACACTATTCCTTATCGTTAAATGAAGCACTTGACGTAACCTCAACATTAACCCTCAGAAGACTATTCTTAATCTAATTACCTTACGGCTGCACAAAAAAAAAAAAAAAAAATAATTGTCAAACTTTTTCCATTTACTCGAAAATGAAAATATATTTTCAATTAATTTCTTATCTTAATCAACAATTTATTTAATTGACTTTAGTTTCAACAAGACACCATGCAATTTAAAAATATTTGCAGGCCAATTAAATTAGTTTTCATTTGAGAAGATTCAATAATTCTTCTGAGTATGCGACTTTATTTTAAGGAACTTAATTGATTATTTCAATTATTAATTGCTTCCTGTTTTATTTATTTTTGTGCATCTGCTAATCAATATCATTATACTTTACACAATCTTGGTCAACATTCACTTCACTGCAGTAACATTAAACCGATCTTATGATCAACATACTGGCCATGCATTTGTTTTTGTAGAACTAGTACTTAGGCGACGACCCTGGCTTATATGCCATAAGTCGGGAGAAAGTGATAGGGTGGAAAAGAAATATTGTGAAAATGTCGATAATCGCAGTTAAACACAATGTCTTTAATCAATGGACACATGCACATGGTTGCCATTCAACAATATATTGATTTAATATAAATTTTTCCAACCACACTGACTGTTGATCAGCTGTACTCTCACCCGACAAAAATTAGACGTGCACATCTTGACCATATCCTCTGTGATAAATGACATTTAACAACGAAAGAATGTGGTTGAGATTTATATCAGCGCTTCCAAGTTATACATGAGAATAGTTGGTGGTTTTTTTTAATCCTTAACTGTCAGTGAAAGATACACTATAAGCCATCCAATCAATGTTATATCAGAACCCCAAAAAAAAAAAGAAGTCATACATATATTTATTGTACAATGTATTATTTTAACAGGATATTATATCCGTTTTCATAATCATAAAGCAACCAAAGGGTCCAAGTAGAACGATAATTTTATTTATGGCTTCTAATTATTTTTAAATTATTCGTTTAAATAAGTTACATGATTAAATGTAGATCAATTATTAACGACCTGTTTCATACATGACGGATGCATGATTTTAGTTTAAACTTTGTATGGAAATCTTCAAACAAAAACTGTGTCCTTTTAATACGAATTTTAGACTGAAATCTTTCCACCGGTTTGTGGAAGCAACAGATTGAATAGTTACAGGTTAGTTACTTTTTATATATTTTCACAGAATTTTATAAAGGGTGTTTTTTTAATAGAGTGAGACAAGTTCGAATCATGATAAAACAAGAATATATATTTTTAATATCAATGAAACGGACTTTATTGGAAAGAAATTCTTATGAAATTAATGTTTAAATATGGGATCTGCCATGTGGCCGTCACGGTTGGTACGTAGAAGGCGCAATCTGGAGCACTAATTTTCAACAACTTTTCTAAGAATTTGCGGCCGTATTTCGCCGATAACTCTTCGAATGTTGATTTCCAGGTGTTCAATTGTTTGTGGTTTATCGACGTAGACAAGTGACTTACCAAACCCCAAAGAAAATAATCTAATGGGGTTAAATCACACGATCTTGGAGGACAATTATTTGAGCCATTACGTGCAATTATTTTTTCATCAAAAGTTTACTTTAGTAAATCAATTGTAGTGCTCGCTGCACGATGAGTTTGATGAATAGAACAATCATTTTGATTAAAAATTTTAATAATTTGCACTCGTTGCTCTGATCTAAGTCGATTCATTATGATATTTCACAGCAAACTAAACAAAAAGCAACTATCACCTGTTAAATGGTTGCTCAAATAAAACATTGATGCCAACTCAAAGTTGTGACAGTCTATAAAAAACACCCTTTACTTCTAACAACATACTAAAAGTCACATCTGAAGTCATAGAACAACTTTCCCGAACACTCCCATTTATACAACATTTATCAACTTGTTGTCCTCAAAATAATTTAACTAAAGTACTGTGGGTCCTGTTAGTAGCCTTTCAAAAGTAATTACAATCCTTCATTCATTGTAAAATAAAATTATAACAGATATTCCAAATATTCTCTACCTTCTCTTATAATGTCCCATTGTGTGAAAGGGTCGAGATTTTAATGTTTTAAATTGAAAAATACAGTAACTTTTCCAATATTCTACTATACTACACGTACAGTAACATATATTATTCGAAAAATATTACCTTTGAGAGAGTGTGTGTGTGTTTACTTTTTTTTATCAAAATAAATGTATTCATTGGAACGAGAATAAATACTATTAAAATAAAAGGCTGAAGTTTACGTAAAAAGCAAAAGTTTAAGAAAAAGAAAAAAGTTTTATTCAAAACAATACCGGTTTTTTGTGCTTAAAAAAAATCCCGCTTTTTTTTATAGTTTTCCATAAATTTATACGGGAAATAAAACAAATAAAGTGCTCTAAACATTTTTTCATTCAGAGCCACCACAAAATTGTAAAAAATTATTGGGGAAAAAATTGCATAAAAAGGGCAATGGATTTTTTTCTCTTTTACCACAAAATCGATTGCATTTATTTTATGTTTGGTGTTTAATAGAAAATGGCGATGGGTAACAGGCAATTTAAGTAAATTTTAAAATTTTTACACATACTCGTATTTCTTTTCCGCTGTTTTGGCAAAATCTACCCTGCAACAATATAAAAAATTTGTTGACTGAAGTTGTTACCGTGTTGACTACTAAGCAAACTATCAATCTAGGGTTCGATCCCAGGGCTAGTCATCAAAATCATAAATTTCTCTATACAGAAAAAATAAAAATTGATTTCATTAAAAAAATTTGTGATATCAATTAAAAATTTAATTAAATTTGCACCAGTAAACAAATTAATAGTTTCAATTAAATTTTTATACATTTTTTAACTAAAATTATTTATTACAATTAAAAGTTTAATTAAATAAATTAAATATTTAATAAAATTTTTTTATATTTTTAATTAAAGGGTTAATTGAAAAAAAATAAATATTTTTTTTCTGTGTAACTTAATACTTATGTTGTTTTTTGATGTTTTCTTTTCTACAAAAAAATGGTACATCTACATGCAGAAAATGTACTTTGGTGTTCGTTTCTTAAAAATAGTATGCTCTCTTAAAGGGTGGTGTGTTTGATTCTAAAAAAATCGCCCTCACTAATGGTGGAAGAAATTGCACTTTATGCCCCGTGAAAATCGACAGTGTTGATAGTGCCCTGTAAAACTTAGCTGTTAGCTGTTGAAAACAGGGCGTTCCACGTTTTCATAATTTGTGTTCAATTCTTGTGAAATAACAAGCTGCATTATTACAGGGTTAGCAAGACATTTTATATATGTACCTTCCAATAAGGTGCCATTTTGTGTGAAGAAAAAAAAAAACACCATTATTGTCTCCCTGGGGGCACGTTATACATCTTCTTGATATCCTTACCTTGGGAAAAACCGGTAATTGACTTTGCCAGACATTATCTTTGGCCATTTACCCATAAAACTTATTTCTTACTACCCAATCTCTGAAACAACAGAGCAACATACGAGAATAAGGTTGAGGAAGTAGGTGATCTATGTTAGTCTGCTAAAAGGTGAAAAGTCACCTCTGCACAAGACTAAAGTCGATAGAAAGTAAACCTCTAGGGGTTCTATTATGAGGTTGGACAAGTAACCACACACTGGTACCACGGGAGCCGGTAAGCACTAGAAATGAGTGTCTACTGGTGGTTACAGAAATGTTGCTCCTATATTGGATTCACCGTGTGCTGCTTCGAAACAACAGAAGAAGATATTAAATAGTTCTAACACATAACAATTTACCACGTTATGTGATCCTTGAGTTCACACTTGCACACTCCGCAGGCACGGAGAGAGTCGTGGGTAGTGTTGAACTCAAAAATTCACAGGATGTTAAGAGCACCATCAGGTAAAGTCATAAAAGTTGGTACTGTAACACGTCTGTATTTTGGTGTGGCATTGTATTAAATGTTGTTGGACTATTTTTTGTGATGAAGGCATGGCACTTGCTACGAAGAAATTTTTCGGCAGTGATTTATACTGTACACAACATCATCCTCCTTCATCGGTTACCAGCATCGTCGGCGAAGTAAAACAATTAATAAAATAGCTGCTCCTACAGCTTCGTGTACTTAACACCAGAGCCGCTTCAGTAAATGGTCTAAAAATTAACGAAATACGGAATAGCAGAGTTGTGAAATTTTAGAACTTTCAATGAACAAAAATAGGTTTTATTCATAAAATATCAAAAAGAAAGAAAACTTGATCAGATTTATTTGTGTCTATGTTTAATGAAATTATTTGTTCCATCTTCATATAGTTTTATGTGTGATTCAATTGTTATTCAGGCTTTCAGATTTATTTGTCTGTGTATCAATTGATTTTTAATGTTTTATTATTTTTTTAGAACAGCCTCATAAGATTACATACTTCCTGTTTAAATATTAAGTATCACAAGATGATATATCACAAATTCAAAATTAATATTAGCAGGTTTTTTTGTCATTTCTGGCGTTTTGCTTTTCATATAACGATATATAAAAATCAGATTACTTTAATATGAATACCAAGATATATATGCTAAAAATATTTCTTTAAAAAAAATTATAAAAACCAATATCAACTGATAAATATGCTACACATGACCACTGACGGTAGTTGTGTGGTAATTTCCGAAAACGAAGTTCTTCTGTTCTGCTCTTTATGTTGAACTTAAAATTGATGTTGGTATTTCTCTTGTTCTCTGTTCTTTTGGAATATAATTTTACGAACATGCAATCCTCTATAATCAATTTGGATTCGGTACACTGCTGTCTGTCTGCCTCTTTATAATCGTATACGATTTTAATTGATATTAAATTCTCTTTGTCGTATTTGAAAGTAATTTAAGCTGTTTTATATATAAATAATTGTTACATGTTGTTGGCATTTAACCACAAAAATTAAACAATAGCTTAAAAAGTGTCATTGTATGGCTGCATGCATGCACTTGTTTGTTTGTTTTATTTCCTTTGTAAATATTGGGTGCAACACATGTTGCATGTTATGCTTGATGAAATTTTTATTGTATGGATCATGAAAAGAAGCCAAAATGATTTTTTTTTTCCTTTAAAAAAATAGAAAAACTATTGTATTACTATTTTTTAATTTATTTTTATAAATAACGAGAGTTGTTAAAAAACCGAATGACGCTTAAGCCAACAGCTTTACTTTGCTCTATTTTTTTAAGAGCACAAATGTGTGAGTTTATTTTAATTTTACGAAACAAAAAAAAAAAAAAAATAATAATAGAAAAAAAAATGTATTTTGCTTTAACAAATAAAGAATAGTACTACCTCTTTTTTTGTTGTTTTCCAACAGAAATCTACGCCTTATTTATTTCGTACCATTAGTTCAATTATAATTTAATACTCGTATGAGTTTTTAAATGAATTTTGTGGTTTTTTTTATGTGCTCTTTGTTGCTAAGTTCTTTTAAGTTTTAGCTAAATGATCCACACATTTTTGCAGTTTCCTCTGCTAATTAAATTCAATTAAAATTCATTAGCCTGCATAACAATTAAATGCATTTCAAATGAAACGTAACAAATGCATGAAATGTATAGAAAAATAAAACTAAAAGTGCTGCGCATGCATGGAAAGTGTACTCTTGGTATTGTGTTAATGTAATTGGCCCATTTAAAGTCTGATAAACTCTTGATGAAGATATGCACTCGGATTTAAGTATGTGGATTTTTCATTCTTAACAGTGTATATGTATGTATATGTGTATAGACATACCATTGTACAGATGAAGATATATTTTCATGAGGTTATATGTTACAATAATTTTTTTTTTATAGAGGAATAACTGCAATGAGAGTCGTTTATTGATTTAAAAAAAAACAGTTAAGAGTCATCTTTGCTAGCAGCATATGAAGTCCTTTTTTAAATGGTCCAGACTAAAGAGAAAAGATGAAAAAAATTCAAGGCACGATATTTTCATCTCTAGAACGGTTCGATTTGTTTGGTTGTATTAACATATTTAAAAGCAGGAAATAGAAAATTCCTCCTTCAAATACAGATGCAACTCTACACTGAAAAATAAAATAAGCCCAAACGTACTTAAATCAATCCTAAGTGGCGACAAAAAGACAGATAATACAAATTTTTCTTAAATCAGCTAAAATTAAGATTGATTTAAAAACGGATTATTTACTCCAAAAACTCCTAAGCCCAAAAAAATATAGCTCAAAATAGCGCTCGGATTAATTTAAGGCAAAAATTAATGACTTTAGATTGGATGCATGAACTCACGTCCAATGTTATCCTACAACCAATTAAGACCCGTACAGGTTTATTTCCTAATCTTCCTTCAACGGCATTATTTACGCTCCTTTATTTTATCCTTGAACACAATTTTATCCTTAATTTAAATTATTTTACTTAATCATTTCAATTTCCAAACTTATTTTTGTCCATTGTTGGTATTGAACATGGAGTCACATATTTGTAGAACATCGCCTCATTTTGATATTGAAATCAAAAAATAAAATCAAACAAAAAAATTGTATTTTATTTTTGTTCATTTCTGGTATTTAACAGAATTGATCAGAGTCAGTTGAAAAATTGTTAAATCTTTTTTGTGATTGATTCAAGTTCATTTCAGACTAAATTTTCTAATTACAACTCATACTGAAAGTAATGCTAAAATACTTAAATTTAGAACGAGGTTTTTTCTTGTATGAAAATATGAAAAAAAAACA
Organism: Lypha dubia; assembly: GCA_947311025.1. NCBI lineage: Eukaryota > Metazoa > Arthropoda > Insecta > Diptera > Tachinidae > Lypha > Lypha dubia. Next base: position 50,661,405 of record OX371261.1, read on the forward strand.
CTTGTGCTTTTAAGCACTGAGCCATTTCCAAATTAATATGTAACAAAGCACGCTATTTTATATTTTATATTTATTATTAACTAGAAAGTGCTTATTTTACTCATTACTAGTAAGTCACTGTACAAGTATGTAGAGAATTAAGAAGGTTTTAAGTGCCAATCATTACTTTGCAAGTTATTAAGAACTGTTGCGTGCTATTTAAACTCATTATAAAATAATGCAGAAATTTCTCACATTTCTTGGTTTTCAGCCTTACCTGTCACATATCGGTGTCCTTTGAGGGTGTCAATAGCCATAATTAAGAGGTTCGGTTATAAGTCCCAGATTTAAACTTTATGCACTTGTCCATGATTGCTATAGTTTAAAAAATATTTATTTGTTTGGAATAAAACAACTTGTACTTGGCAGCATATTGTAGCACTAATATTTGCTTCTTTCGCAGGATACGTATATTAAAATCATTAGGGAAGAGATTATTCAAACGGCTTATTTTTCACTTACTAGCCTTACCACTACTTTCATACTACAAAGAATCCTCTTGCTTAAAACCCATTTAAAAAATTGTTATAAGAGTTTATATATGAGGATCGCTGTTTTTTATTCAAAGGAAAATATTTTTTGGTTAGTTTTTGTATTGTCTATAGTCGGGTCCTTACATTAAGCAACAATAATAATAGGTGTTATCTAGTGTTCTTAGATTTATTAGTATTTTTTTGTGAAGTAAATATAAATAATATTTTTTATGTCGGTGTTATTATACCGTCAGGATCAGCTTAAATTGGTTTTGCAATGCATTCAAATTATATTCTCTGCTAGTGGACACATTTTTATGACCAGTTTTATAACGGACGGTGTTTCGTACAATATAAAAAGAAATCCAAACAGGACTACATCTTTATTCCAAACAAAAAAAAAAAAAAAAAAAAAAACAACAGATCATAATGTAATAATCAAAGAAAATTAGACATTGAAATTTAGACAAGTGAAAAATAAATAGCACCAGCTTACATGAATTTCGTAGTGAGAAGTCTCGTATTCTATTTGCATTCGAAATGTGTATAAATGGGATATGTAATCACGTTCAACAGTGCTACCGGACAAGTAGTGAAAGCATTTACTCATGAATACGAGTTTTAGTGGCTTCTACCAAAAACAAAGTTTGTTCAGCCATAGAAATTTTAAGATCTGAAGTGATGCTTAGATGTTAAATTTTTCCTTAGTTGATGAAATATGTTAACAATGTCTTTCTGATATTTCTCTGATTATTGAATTACGAACTTCACAGTCTGTGAACGTCAAATGAAAATTTCAAATTCCGATGTGATAAAAAAAATATTTTTCACTTTCGAAAAGTGAAATACTCATCCATTTGGCCAATTTTCTAAATGCGAACAAAAAAGGACGACAAGGAGCAAAAAAAAATTTGGTAATGACTGGCGAAATTTATAAGAGCTTTTACGGTACACGGGTATAATTGATGACAAAAGGAAACTTCAGTGATAACAAGGATGTATTAAAATACAATATTGTTGTTGGTAATCCTACAAATATTATAACGCGAAAACTTCTCAATGTCTAAGGATAAAAGTTAGTGGAAGGATATCATGTGACCCAGATTAAAATATAAGGTCCTTTTTTAAGGAACAAAAAGGGGAAAAATTAATAGTTTTAGTACTATTTATTTTTGTAGCAATATTTTGTAAATTAACATACTTTTGGAGGGCTGAAATTAGAAAAATTGGTACTTTTTTCTTATGCTACTTTTTACGTTTAGTACTTTTTCTTTTAATGGATTTGGATGAAATTTGGTACATCTTGGATCTGATTCAGATTAATATAAAGAGTACTTTTTAAGGGATAAATACGTGACTTTTTTTTTGGTACTTTTGGTACTTTTTTTTTGTTTTTAGTTTATTTTACACCAACATACAGCGCAATTACGGAGGGCTAAATTCAAAACCTTACGATACTCGATATAACTTGAGCTTCAGAATTGGATAAATGTTTTAATTCTAAATTTTTAAAAGGGAAAAAGGCATAGTTTCAGATTTTCCAAGACAAACAAAATAATATAGTTTAGTTTATCGAATAATTACAAATAAGTATAATTAATGACAAAAAGCATAGGAAGGGAAATTCAGTGATAACAAGGATGTATTAAAATACAATAGTGTAGTTGGTACTCCTATGAATATTATAAATATGAAAGTTTGTATGTTTGGATGTTTATTCCACTATAACGCGATCCACTTTGCAATCTCTAAGGATAAAAGTTAGTGGAAGGATATCATGTGATCCAGATTAAAATATAAGGCCATTTTTTAAGGGACAACAATGGGAAAAATTGGTATTTTTAATACTATTTATTTTCGTACCAATATTTTATAAATGAATATACTTTTGGAGGGATAAAATGAGAAAAATTGGTCCTTTTTGACTTTTGGTACTTTTTCTGTTAAGAAAATCTTTAAGTGAATTTGGATGAAATTTGGTTGACAGATAGCATGTGACACAGATTAATATATTTGGTACTTTTTAAGAGGTAAATACGTGACTTTTTTTGGGTACTTTCGGTACTTTTTATTTAATTTTTTAGTTTATTTTACATCATCATACAGCGCACTAAGGAGGGCTGAAATGAGAAACTAACGATACTCTATATAAGCTGAGCTTCAGAATTGGGTAAATGTTTTAATTCTAAATTTTAAAAAAGGAAAACGGCGTAGTATCAGATTTTGTAAGACAAACAGAATAATTTCCTAAAAGGTCAGATTTGCAAATATATTTTAGTTTATCGAATAAATACAAATAAGTTAAAGAATCATTTTTTATTCGGATCTAAATACAACGATGGTGCTATGAAACACTGGACCTTTTAAAATTTTTTTTTAAATATATTTAACGTGAAAATAAGGCTTTTTGGCTGCAGTTGAGCATTTAAAAAGAATTTTAATTTCAATACGTTAAAGTTAATTTTAAAAATAAAATGTAATTTTGGAAATATAAACTGCCTACAATTAATTAAGATCATGAATTCATTTGAAAACCAATGCTTTTTAAAATTAGTTACGTAAATAAACTCTTTGACTTCAAACAGAAAATAACTTAAATACTTTCATCAAAAATATCACTTTATTTTTTGCATAAATTATTTTAAAAGTACTTTTTTTGTGCAAACTAAAAACCTTGAATTCAAACACTTAACATTTATTAACGCCAACGAAAATAAGAAACAAAAAAAACACACACACAAAAAGTATTCTTATTAAAGAAGTGTGTAAATTTTTTTCTACTTTTTGCAGAAAGCAAAATATATATTTATTTTAGTTTCCAAATAACAAATGGTAAAAAATTAAGAAAGAAAAATTTCAAACATCAATTTAAACGCTCCCACTATCGTTGAACTAGAAACTTGAAAACATTAAAAACTTATTGTGCAGCATGAAACAACAGCAAATAGAAATGGGCAGAGAAAAGTAAAAATAAAGTAGTTTATCATCTTGAAAATTCTGTAAAAAGTTAGAAAAACAGAAAATGACATTTACAATTTTTATTTCAAGTTGACAATATGATGCATAATAATGGCAAAAATGCAAGAAGCGACAAGAAACATTTCTTCTTCGAATTTTTTTTAGTTTTTATTATAAGTAGCAAGAAAAAAGAAACAATACTTCTAATAATACTAGAAAACTGATAAAATTTTACTTGCATCTGTTTGTTTTATTATTTTAAACTAAAAGTTTTGAAATGCATTTATCATTTTAAATACTCTTTTTCTCTCAATAATTCTGCTAAATTTGCAAACACGTGTTATGCATTCCAAACAAGTAGGAAAAAGTTATTGTAAAAAAATTAACAGAAAATAGTTAAGTGAAGGAAATTAAAAAGACAATTTGAAGCGAGAAAAGTTTGAAATATTTTTAAAAAGTATGTAATAAAACAAAGATGCATTAATTTGTTTTTTCAAAATGTGTTTTAAGGTTAATTTTAATTAGCCCCTGTTCTTCGCTATCCCCATTCTTATTCAATAAAACTAAAATTTACACGCATAAATTATTGATTCTTAAATACTGTTTTTGATATGTACTTCATGTTATAGAGAATTCCACCTTTGTAAATAATAATAAATTCAATTTAAGTGGAACACATTCACCCAATCTTAACAGCTCAAAATTTTTCTGGAGGTTGTATTTAGTCCTACAAGTGACCTATAGTGACATATAAGGCATTCATTGTTATAGTTGTGTAGATGTGTAAATAATAATAATTTCATTGACAGTCACCGTGTCTTAACAGCTCAAAATTTTGCTGGAGGTTGTTTTTTATTCTAAAAGTGACCCATAGTAAATTTCAAGATATGCAGTCATGTGTTCTTATAAAAACCATACAAGCAAACAACAAATATACATACACAAATTAATTTTTTTACATAGTTTGGGCCGCGCAATTAAAACCCAAAATATTATGGTTGTAGCAACTAATTATGGTGGATGGTAAAAACATGAATCAAATATAATTGAAAGTTTATAACTTGGTCTTCGTTCGAAATCAGTAGTCAAGACGTATTTTGGTTTTTTAAAAATTAAAAAAAAGAGCTTACGAAATAAAATCTTATTTAGAAAAATAAAATTATAGAGAGTTTTGAGAAAAACCTTTCGTTTGTTTTGAACAACCAAAATAGGGCTTCAATTCCACTTTCGAACGGAATCGAAATATGTTGTTATAAAGGGTGTTTTTTTATAGAGCGACACAAGTTTAAATCATAATAAACCAAGGAAATATATTTTTAATATCAATTAAACGGGCTTTATTGGAAAGAACATTTTATGAAATTAATGTTTGAATGATTACTGCCATGTGGCCGCCACGGATTCCGCGTAAAAGGCGCAATCTTGAACACCAATTTTTAACAAATTTTTGCAGCCGTGTTTCGCCGATTTTTAGGTGTTTAATTGTTTGTGGTTTACCGACATAGACAAGTAAATTAACATAGCCCCAAAGAAAATAATATAATGGGGTTAAATCACACGATATTGGTGGCCAATTATTTGGGCCTTTACGTGAAATTATTTTTTCATTCAAATTTTCTTTGAGTAAATCAATTCTAGCGCCCTCTACACGATAAATTTGACGAATAGAACAATTATTTTGATTAAAAATTTTAATAATTTGCACTCGTTGCTCTGATCTAAGTCGATTCATTATGATATTTCATAGCAAACTAACAAAAAGCAGCAATCACCTGTTAAATGGATGCTCAAGTAAAACAGTGATGCCAACTCAAAGTTGTGACTCTCTATACAAAACACCCTATATTAATAAAGTTCTGGTCAATTATATTCCAAACAATTTAAACGTTTTGCTACTCTAACACACACATTGTCGGTGTCACACATACAAACAAATTTTCACTGATACAACTTTAAATGCTTGATGTAATTTTGACGAATGTATAGTGCCCTTAAACGATGTGGAGGACATACTCCTATAAATTTGCTGTAAAATGTCAGTTGTTCAAGACCCAACTGTAATACATAAAATAGATTGCTTTAAAATGAGACTACACTAAAATTTTGATTTGTTTTCTAAAAAAAATTAAAATTTTCCCTTAAAATTTTATTAGACAAAATAATTTAATGAAATTCTTATAGAATTCCCATGATTATTTCTGCATTGCGCTTCTTAAAGGCTCATATTCCTAAAGATCTCAGCTTTGTTATCTTATAGCCTTAATTGTTAGTTCATTTTATAATATTAAATAAATAATTAAAACTTCTGCGCTTTACAAATTCAATTGAAATATAAATTTCTCTTTGCTGTGACTTTCTGGCAGTAAAGCGTCGTTATTTTATATTTTTGTTGAAATTTTGTTCTGATATTTGATAAATTTATGACAGCTCTTGTGCATTGCACTTAAGCTATTTAATCTTCTTACTTATTTTGTTAATTGGAATGGAACTTTGGAATGTATTAAGTCTGCAAAAGAAAATGTTGTATTTGTACAATAGAAAAATATACATATATTTATAAAGGAACACAACTATCGAATATTTTAATCGATTTAATCGATTAATCACAAATTTTTTTCCAAATGCTATTCTAATATAGTGAAATTAGCAAAAAAACTAAACTATGATTCACTTTATTCATAATTGTAAATTATTCTTAAGATTTTTGTAATCCGATTTTAATGTATGCTTTAAATTTAACCATCTTTTATGAATAAGATTGTTGGTGTATAGTTTTTTATTGTATAATTCGTAGTAAAACTTTAATTAAGACACAGTTTAAAAGATTTTATTCGCAAAAGTATCCGATTTTGTTGGATATTTTTAGTACTAATTTCGCATAAGTACGATATTAAATACATTTTTTGCATTAATGGTGAGTTTGTAGCTTCCGTTTTTTTATGCATTTAATATAGTTTTATGGCAAGTAGGATTGTATTATAATTTAGCCCGCGATATCTCCTTTAAAGAAGATTTTTTAACTGTGTATGCTGAAATCTAAATTGATGTAGTTTTGGCTCTTTTTCCTCAAAATATTTACAAACCTTACTTTTTCTGAATGTTACGATCATAAGCTTATAAATAAGTTAAAATTATTTCTAAGGTGTTACTTTGACAAAAGTTCATATTAATGGTCAAACTTTGCCAAGACTTTTTTATGTTTAGTTTTTTTTTTTCAGTTGAAAAATTCCAAACAAAATTCGAAAAAAAAATGTTTAAAATATTCCCATTAAATCGAACAGTTTTTAAAAGTGAATCATGGTTTACGTGGCTGCCTATTACGCACAAATATTCAAGTAGAATCATAAGACTCCGTTTTGACAAAAAAAAAAGAGAATCATAATCGATTAAAATAATATACCTATATAAAATATCCAAGTCCGATTAATTAATTAATCGAATACAAAACTATGTCGATTCAAAATGAAAACCCTAAAACAACTACAATTTTTACAAAAAAATTTCTGTTGAATTTTCTTAGCATTTCTTTAAGAAAACACCCTGCCTATTAAAGAAAAATTGTTGGGAACCGACTACAAGAAGATCTAGCAGCAGCAGCAGCAACCAAAACAACAACAACGACAGCTAACAATTGCAGTTTATTAATTTAAAAGAATGAATAAACAGCAAAATATTTTTATTTGTATAGAAGTTAAAAAAAAAAAAACAAAAAAATACATCATGACAGCATTTAAAAGTTGGCAATAAGCCAACAAAAATCATGCACACAATCTTACATACGAGTACTTGCAACGATTTCAAACATAAAAATATATAAAGTCGGAAAGAAGCACATATGTATACACATATACACAGGCTCATAGTTCTAACACAGCTAAAGAATATCAACACTATGACGATATTCTATACAAACATATTTTCATACTACATATTTGTATTTATATGAATCTATGATAGAAAGGACATTGAACCTAAAAAAGCAAATACATACCACACCAACAAATACATATTTATTAAATACTTGTATAAAAAGCAAATATTGGCTAAACAAAAACGTTGTGAAAAGAACATGCATGCCTGCATACATACATGCATACCTAACACTGAACTAGAACCCATTAGAAATAAATTGGCAATTTCGTGTTTTGAGTTTAGTTTGATTTTTTCCACAAATAAGATAAAATTAAATTTGAGATGAAAAAAAAAACACTAAATTATTTACATTTCTTACTCGTGCTTCACAAACACTAAATGAGCAAAAATTTTTCCTCTAAACCATAAATCGAAATTTCTTTTTTCTTTAATTTTCATTTCCTTTCAAATAGTGCAAACCTGACCAATACTGACAGGACAAAAGGACATGCGGCTAAAACAATAGAACTCCCTTAAAACGTGGCAAAAATTTTTTGTAACTAAATGAAATGTAAATGCAGTTTCAACAAAAACAAAAAAAAAAGAAAAATTTTTGCAATTAAACAAATGTATGGAGTACGAAGAAGCAAACAAGAATTGTGAAACGTGTCAGTAAATTAATATTTTGCTTGGCGAGTCAATGAAAGCACCAGAACAGCTTTGGATCAATTGTATAAAAGTTAAAGAAAACAGAGGAAAAAAAAACCAATACCGAAATAAAACAATAAGCAGCAGCAACCGAACCCCATCCCCCCAACCCCCCTTATCATGAAGCCACAAATCAACTATTCTGTAGTCTGTACTGGACACTTGCCACTGCAGCATACTTACACACATATGAGTACATACTACGTTCATTGTTAGAAAATTTTGTTGTATTAAAACAAATTATCGCTTTAAAAAGTTTTTCTTGTCTAAAATCGAAAATAGTGTAATGAACTGGGGCAGTTACTACTACACATCTATTGTCAAGGAAGCGCACTTTGTACTTCTATAAATGTTCAATGGTCTTTTTCACACAAAACAAACAAGCAAACCAACAAAAAAAAAAAACTGGGTTGTTTCATTCTCAAAACAAAAGCATTTGTTGTTTTGTGTTCATGTATGTGTGTGTATTGTACGAGTGTACTTCTGTCTATCTATATAACTGGTAAGGTTTGGTGGTAAATCATTCATGGTTTTAGTTTAAAATCTCTCTTTAGTAAAAACATGTAACAATGTACTGCTCGTATAGAAAAATAGAAAATAACAAAAAAAAAAAAAAAGAACAGAATAAAATAAAATATACCGGCAAACTTACTTACAGTGCAATAAACTCGAACCCATGACAATGACGTAACATTTTTGTTATTCTATTTTTTTTTTTTTTTTTGTTAATTTTCTGTTCGATGGGTTTTTTTGTATAGTTTTCATTAAAGTTACTTTTACAAAGTGCCCTCTTTGTGTATGTAAAGTAGTAACCCAGTGAATTCATTTTATTATAAAATTTAAAATTTATGTTAATAAATTTCAACACCATCTTTGAAATTTTCCAGTTTAAACTCATCTTAAAAAAGTTTTTTATTTTATTTTCATACTAGAAGGCATAAGCTGTTTCTGAACCAAATGTACAGAGAAAAAATTATACCATAAGTTTTTAGAATTTTATATCCGTAATAAAATAAGTATCGAATGATATATCCACAATTCGTTTTTCTTTTGATATACAGAGCAGTTATTTCAAATGGTCTATTGGGAATTTTAATATTTGTATCATAATTTTTGTCCACCACTGTATAACTCTGTGATGTTTTTCACATTGATTTTCCAACAGTTATTTTCCTATTTACAACGAATGCAATGAATGAAAATATATTTTTATTTATAAAAATATACCCATACTCGTACATATATATGTACATGTATTTTTCTTTACATAAGCTTTACAACAAATAACGTTTGTCTAAATTGTCTAAAGTTTTTAAAAATTGTGTGTTTTTTACACTTTACAAGATAAAATTGTATACTTTTCATTGTTATTTTTAAAGGAAGAGAAAAATAATTTACAAACTAGACAAATAAAGTTAATAAAGTACAAGTTATTGCATTTTTTATTTTTTTTTTCAGTCAATTGGAGCCTGTTCTATTCAGGATGTTTTTTTTTTCAACAAATATTTTTTAAATGTTTTTACAAAATGAAATGAATTAAGGTGCAATTATTCTTGATATTTATTTTTTTGGCTCTGAAAAAGCTATTGATGAATGGCAGCTTCAATATTGACTTGTAAAGCTTGAAGAGAGTCTGTATTTATTTCGAAAGACCAATGACTTCAAATAACCCCACAATAAATAGTCTAATGGTGTTAAATCACAACTTCTTGAAGGACATTCAATGTCACAATTTCTTGAAATAATCGAATCTCCAAACTTTTCTCGCAATAATTCAATTGTTGCATTCGCTGTGTGGCACGTAGCCCCGTCTTGTGGGAACCAAATGTTGTCAAGATCAACTTCTTCCGATTTCGGCCATAAAAACTTGGTTATCATCGATCTATACCTCTCTCCACTGGCAGTAACGGTGTCACCAGCTTCATTTCGAAAGAAGTAACGACCGATGATTCCACCAGACCAAAAACCACACCAAACAGTCAATTTAGGTGAATGTAATGGTTTTTCTTGAATAAATTGTGGATTTTCTTCGCACCAGAATCGATAGTTTTGTTTATTTACCGCACCACATAACAAATAAAAATACTAGACTTTTAGTCGAGCTCAGTCACTCATATACTCGAACGATCGGTACGATTCTCAACATGAGTACATCGGTTATTGTAAAAAATACCACAAGTCTTGATTGTTTTATATTTTTTTTTTTTGTTCAACGAATTTTATTGACATTTTCTATACATAATTCAAGTTATATTATTTTTATATATTTTTTATCTCTTAAGACTTGCTTAATTTTATGGAAATCGTTTTATATACAAACAAATTGAAAATCATTAATTTATAATTTATGTAAGAAAAAAATTAAGTTGTAAACAATGTGTTAAATTATTGCTTTGTTTGATTTTTTGTTTTCCAATAAAATTTCAGCTTTTTTGTGATCATTTAAAAGATACACCACAACGATCATACTCGTATACATCGTTGAGAAAAATACAGAACTATTAAGCCGCTTATAAGCATTAATTAAGAGCTTTAATAAGCTACAATGTCAACATGCAATTAAACAGTATTAGAAGGGTTAAATGTTGTCATAGACAAAATAAAAAAGGGTCATATGTTGCACATAAAGAAAATGTAGTTGTGCTTAAAAATGCTGTGGAGTTGTTTTGGACTAGCTAATCTACATTTTTTCAATAAAGATTTATTAATGTATTTAGTTTTTTAAGACGATCGTAGTTGAAGTGTTTACCATTTTTGTCACCACACGGTGCGGTGTCGCTTAAACGGCGGGTAAAAAGTAGAATTATGTGTTCTTGATTTCGCTGTCTTAAGCACAAGTTTTTTTCAAATCTATTATTTATCAATGCATTATGATTACAACATCAGATTGTCAATATAAAATGATTAGAGCAAAAAATAACTTTAATGTAATTCTGATTACTTTTAAAGTATGCAGGATTTTGTATACATTAAAATCCCTGCATTTACAACGACATTAAAACCAACACAGTTCAAACACCTTCTTAACCTTAGCCTGCTCGAGAAATTACACAAAAAAAAAATATGTTATTATATATAATTTGATATTTTTTATGCAAACAAAAAAAGCCATGATTTTCTTTAGCTTAAAAACTCATTATAAATTTTCTGCATAAAAACGTGCGTTGAGCAAACACTTGAATTTACAACAGAAAAACAATCTTTTATCAATAGTAATAATGATGATGATATTGATAATGATGTTGCTGCTGATGAAGTTACAACAGTATCGTGCTACATCTGAAAAAAAACGAAGAATTTTTCAATCATTGTCTGCTTTTTTTTTATTTATTAATAATTTGTTTGTTTAAACTTAATGATTTTGATTGCTTTTTTTTCGAATGTTGTGGCTTGATTTAACTGCAATGGCAGAAAATCAATTGAGGTGCTCAATAAAGATAATGATGTCAATCAAAACATTGTTGTTTAATATTAATTGAAGTAAGTATTCAATGTAACCATAAAAACATCATCGAGATGGGTTCGTCTGTCCTATGCAAATACTGGACGATAGAAGTGTAACCACGAAATCGTTTAAATCAATTTTTTAGTTGTAGTTACAGCTTTGTAATATGAGGCATTGGTAATGTTTAATCAAACGTGAAAAAATAGATCCAGAACTTACGTGAATCTTATAGAAGATTGTGTGATATTTCCGGAAAATAACATAAAATTCATTTAAGAAAATATATTTTCATTGGCCAAACCGGAAATGAATCATTACAATTTTTCTAAATGAAGCATCTCTTTCTTTTTATTTTTAAAAATTACCCTACTAATTAAAACTATAGCTAAAATATTTCTATATTTAATTAAAATTTGATTAATATGTAAAATTTTTGTTTTAAATCAAATAAAATTTTCTTATAATAAAGAATTTATCAAAAAATTCTACTTCAAGGAAATTTTTATTTAATATGAGTGCTTATTTTCTAAAAATAAGAAATTTTTTTACTAAATTTTGTCATACCATTGATATTGTATTTCCGAAACGGCTTGACCGATTCTTATGAAATTTTTTATGCATATTCAGTAAGTCTGAGAATCCTCTACTATCAATTTGTTAAACTGCCTGTGACATGAGGAGGGTAGGGAGGGGGCAATTTCTGTAGTTACTAAACTATTAACGCAACAGATGGCGCTATGTTTGCCTCATAATTATTTTTGTTGGTGAATGACAGATGGCGCTATGTCTGTCTCATGCCGGAGAATCGTCGTCGTTCATATTTCAAACAGAACAAAATTATTGTTTGGAATTTTTTCTTTGGCTGTCATCGTCACATACTTAACACATTCGCTATTTTTTTATACAACAACATGTAATCTAGTAATAATATAAAATATTAAGTAAAATTTCCAAAATTTTAGGTCAGTTTTTTTAGTGTATTTTCATTTAGAATTAAATATTAAAATAAATATAAATATATTAACTATGAACATTATGCGGAAATGAAAACTTTCTATTTCAATTTTATTATATTTGTCGGGGTATCTCTGAGTTTGAAAGCTATAAAAATTTATGTTCATTCGTATCAGAACTTATCTAAAGTTGACGGATTTAATTTATAGCAAATCAGGCTCAGGGAGATTTGGATAAGTAAAACAACAAGTGACTACAATTCTGCACTGAATCAGATCGCCCCCCAAATATGTACAGAAATAGAACACTATAAAATTCAACATATTCTCTGATATTCTGGCAAATTTTAATTGTAGAAGTTAAATTTTGTTATTAAACAATAAAATAATTTATGTGCTGGAATTTAATTTATGTGTTGGAAACCACTTTTATATTAAACTGAATTAATAAAAATTACATACATATATGTATACTTACATATGTTTTTATGATTGTAAAAGTGTTGTTATAAATTGTTTTATTGGCTTTAAAAACCAACCAAAAAATTCAATAAAAAATAAAAATTTTATGTATTATAAAAAAATTGTGAACAAAGGAAACACATATACATACATAAATATCTTGATGGTGATGATGAGACCACCCATTATTTTCTTGAAAGATGCCCCAAAGAGCAATTTTACGTAATATTTCTTTATATTGATGAAGCTACAACACATTAGACAACATAGACATGCACACAGGCGGAGTATGTATGCTTATAGCATCTTAATGTTTAATGAATTCTTTTTTTTATCGTTTTTTTTTTCATTTGTCTTCAAGTCATATACAGACATGCATATAAAAATTACATTTTGTGGCTTAACAACTCATTGCCTTTTGTGCCACACTGTCTGACAGGGAACGACAAAAAAATGCCTAACTAATGTAAAATTTCACATGCGCACTTTAAGGGTAAACAACAACAACAAAAGAAAAAAAAGTAACCCTCCAGTTTTTTGTCCACACGTCCTCTCTCAAGCAACACTCTGCTTTATCCATTCTCTAGAAATTGCCACACAATATCCTTACAGTTGATAATTTCGAAATATATATTACTGTTTACACCCAACAAACATTTTGGTATGATTTAAACCTTTAAAATGTGAAATAATTTGCAAGATAGGAATTCATGATATTAAGTCTTTATTTTCTCGTAAATTATTTAACAACTTTCCTGTCCAATGAATGGAGCGTATTGGAATAAGATCATGAGTCACATGTTTTTTTTTGCAATAAAAGCAGCAATGATCTGCCAATTAACAGTTATTTTCACAAAAAAATCATTTGTCATATGTAACTCATTGAGCGTGGTAAAGATATTTTTTTGCTACATCCATGAGTCATATATGAGTCTCAAAATAATATAGCCAAAATCCGATAAAAATATATCTTATCAGTAAATTATTTCATTAATCAATACAAAACACCATTGGACGTGGAGCGTTCACAAATTGCTTTGTATGGGGACAGGGAAGTTGTTAAAATTACGAGTACACATAAACAATAACATATAAGATCGGGACATACAAGTCAACTGCACAATGACTGGCAGATTACGTTGTGTTCTGCTGTGTATGGTGGGTAGATTTAATTAATTATTCCTTGTTAATTGCAAATTATCATTCAGTTTCAACTCTCGCAGTATACAGACGCGTTTTATAATCGTCGCAACTGAATATTAAAATTATCAAAAATTTAAAGTCACAAAAAATACAAAAACAAAACATTTATTAAACAGTTATTATACTGGTTTTATTTTATTTTTTTTTGCTTGTGTATACATAAATATTTGCATACACAAACTCTTATAAGTGAAAAAAAACAAGAGAACTCTAAATGAGTTCATCTTCTGGCAACAACAACAACAATAAACCCACAAGCAGTAGAAATGCTTATTTAACTTTTGTTTCTGATGACGACAATAAAAAAATTGAATTAAGCACAAACCTGAATTCTACACAAAACACAACTATTCGTGCGCGATCATGCTCTCCATACATGTTAAATAGCGATCAAGAAACAACAACAATTGCACCTATTAGCAAACTTGTCAGCTTAGCTGTAAAAGCAAACAAACAAACAATAAATCCCCAGGTGACCAACGTGCACAAAATGAATAAAATTATGGATAAAATAAGTGAAAATAGTGATAATAAAATTCAAACAGGTATGGATAGATACATAACTGTGTTAAAAAGGGGAAGAAGTCCCAAATCTGCTCAAATTGCGTCAACGGCAAAAGTTCCCAAAGATGGGAAAAATATAAAAAATTCCGAAAATCGTTTCGCGATTTTAACTGAACAAGGTGATGAAGACACAACTAATACAAGTTTGAGTAAACCACCACCGATTTATTTAAGAGAACAGAACTCCAGCTTTCTGGTAAAAAGCCTTATCTCGTTAATTGGAGAAAATGAGTTTTACGTAACTCCAATCAAGCGTGGGAAAATTAATGAAACAAAAATTCAGGTATCTAAAGAAAATAATTACAGAAAAATAGTCTCAGACTTTGAGACTAAAAATAAAAATTTTTATACATATCAGCTTAAGAGTGCTAAAGGTCTAACCGTTGTAATAAAAGGTATAGACTCTAGTGTGGATCCAGAAGAGGTCAAGTCTGGCATTGCAAATAGTGGATTCAAGGTGAAAAATGTTTCAAACATCAAAAATAGAGAAAAAATCCCCCAACCAATATTTAGAGTCGAGTTACAGCCAGGTGACATAAAGATAAAAAAAAATGAATCCCATCCAATCTATGATCTAAAGTATTTGTTACACCGGAGAGTTACCGTTGAGCAGCCACATAAAAGAGCTGGACCTATCCAATGCCTGAACTACCAAGAATTTGGGCACACGAAAACTTATTGCAAGTTGCCTACAGTCTGCGTTGTATGTAGTGAGCTACACAGTACCGCTAACTGTGACAAAACAAAAGGTGATCCCAAGGCGAAAAAATGTGGCAATTGCGGCGGAAATCACACTGCCAACTATAGAGGCTGCCCTCTTTACTCGTTTTTTAAACGCTCCTCGCACAAAAAAGAAAATATTATCCCCGCTCAGCCTATCACACTTTTAAGCTACCCTCAGTTACCTCAACCGTCTACCAGTCAGCAACAATATTCAAACGTATTGAAATCAAACGCGACTATTGCTCAGCATCAACCTAATAATAAATTTTCATACGCTAACATTTTAAAAAGTAACCACAATACAGCGCAAAAACCGGTACCAGTAAGCGAAGCTCCAGAGTCTAATTTTAGCCGTATTGAAGCCTCAATTGAGAGCTTAATACAAACAGTAAATACTTTTACTCTCAACATGTCCTGTATGATGCAGGAAATGTTGAAAATGCAGTCTACTTTGTTGCAGGCTGTATTAAGCAAACCATGAACTTGAAAATATGTTTTTGGAACGCAAACGGCATCTGCCAACATAAAAATGAAATAGATATTTTCTTCTGGATAAACAAATCGATGTTATGCTTATCTCAGAAACTCATTTGACGTCTCGAAGCTATTTTAGAATTAGTGGATATAATTTCTACGACACCAAGGATCCTCGAGGTAGAGCTTGTGGTGGCTCGGGAATTCTAATAAAAACGCGAATAAAACACTACCTGTTAAATGAATTTTGTGAAGATTACCTTCAAGCAACAAACATCTGCATTGAAAATTTTTATCAAAAACTTGTGATATCATCTGTTTATTCTCCTCCCAGGTTTTCAATATACCGCATTTTATTCAACACTGGGGTCCCGTTTTCTAGCAGCTGGCGACTACAATGCTAAACACACATTTTGGGGTTCACGTTTAATCAGTCCCAAGGGTCGTGTTTTGTTTGACACAATTTCAAAAATGGGCTTTAATGTAGTTTCAAGTGGTCAGCCAACATATTGGCCAACGGATCGACAAAAAATTCCTGATATTATCGACTTTGGAGTTATGAAAGGTGTGCCCAGCGAAATGATTGAAGTTGAAGCATCATTGGATTTATCTTCAGATCACTCGCCTACTATCAATATTTACTCACACACAACTGCAACATCAACATGCGATTTACCGCTGACATCTGCACGTATTAACTGGCTGAAATACAAAAAATATTTGAGTGCTCATTGCACGGAAAATATGCTGTTGAGAACACCTACTGACATAGAAAATTCTATTAGGTTGTTTGAAGCACATGTTAATCAAGCTGCTCTTAATGCTTCTTCAAATCAACCAAATCAACAAGTAAGATTCAACAACATTTCTTCTGTAGATATAGAAAGGCTATTGACTGAAAAACGGAGAGCGCGACGAGAATGGCAACGTTACAGATCCCCCCAGCTAAAGTTAAGGCTAAAGGAATGCACCAATCAGCTCAGAAAAGTTTTACAAACACAAAAAACAGCTTCGCTGCAAAAATTTCTTCAAGAACTCGATGCAACACCACAAACAGATTATTCGCTATGGCGTGCAGCCAGAGGACTTAAAAGGCCAGTGATTTGCAAACCTCCATTACGAGATTCGAATGGTGACTGGGCAAGAACTGATGCTGAAAAAGGTGCTCTTTTTGTTAAGCACTTAGAAAATGTATTTACACCGAATATTTCTACTGATATTGTTGAACTGCCACCAGTCATCTCTTTACCAGAAATACGGTTAAGATTTAACATTGTGGAGATTGAAAAGGCCATCACTAGTCTTAACATCAAAAAAGCCCCAGGTGTCGACAAAATAAGCAACAAAATGCTTCAACAACTGCCTTATATTGCAAAAAGAATTATACTATTCATTTTTAATAGTATTCACCGGCTGCAATACTATCCTGCAGAATGGAAGGTTTCGATGATTATTATGATACCAAAGCCCGGCAAGGATCATACGAAGGTTGAATCCTATCGGCCTATTAGTTTATTGCCCAACATTTCAAAACTATTTGAAAAGCTGTATATGAGGAAGCTGATGCCTATAGTGACTAGAAGTGGATGCATTCCAGATCATCAATTCGGTTTTCGCAGACAACATAGCAGAATTGAACAAACTCACATACTTGTGAATGTTATCAGAGACACTTTCGAAAAGAAGAAATATTGCTCTGCGCTCTTTATAGATGTTTCTCAAGCTTTCGATAAAGTATGGCACGAAGGTCTTATACATAAATTAACACAAAATCTACCCGCAAACATTGTTAGGCTTTTAATAAGCTATTTAATTGAACGAAAATTTGTAGTTAGGGAAGGCAATTTTTTAAGCCCACCGCAGTCGATCGAAGCCGGAGTTCCCCAAGGGAGTATCTTCGGTCCATTACTTTATTTAATATATGCCTCTGACTTACCGTTAAGCAGTAACATTCATACATCAACATTTGCCGATGATACAGCTTTTCTAAGCGTTCACGAAAATCCTGTGGAAGCTTCCCGCAATTTACAAGGGTATATATCCAAATTGCAAAATTGGCTCTAACAATGGCGTATTAAAGTTAACGAGCAGAAATGTGTGCACGTAACTTTTACGTTGCGCAAGGAAACATGCCCGCCTATAAAAATTAACACCGAGACCATACCGCAACACACTGTTGTCAAATATCTAGGCGTTCATCTTGATCGTCGTTTAACATGGAAATCGCATATAGACGCAAAGTTAATACAAATGAAATTAAAAGCAGCCCAAATGAATTGGCTTATTATGGTTGGCTAATATGGTTCTATGGAATCCAGTTATGGGGCACTGCCTCAGCATCAAATGTCGAAAAAATTCAAAGGCGACAAAATAAAATTCTACGTACAATTACAGCAGCTCCCTGGTATGTCAGAAATTATCGGATTCATAAAGATCTAGATGTTCAGTTGGTGAAGACAGTATTTTCAATAAACGCTAAAAAATATATAAAAAAACTTGAGGTGCACCCAAATGTACTTGCGCGCAACATTTTAAATTATAGAGGCCACACCCGGCTGAAAAGGAGGGATACTCTTTTTCTCAGCCGTACACGAGAGATGTAAAACAACATAAATTAACCGTTGAAATTAAAAATTTTGTTTAGCATTGGCTAAACTTATATGTAATATTTTTTTAGATTTAAGATTTGAAAAACTTATTGATAATTTAATTTACAATTGAAGATTCAATAAATAATTAAATTTATAAAAAAAAAAAAAAAAAATTGCAAATTATGCAATGTAAAAATCTCGCTTCATTAAGTTGAGGGTACACCAAATTTTTGTGCAAAATTAATGTTTAATTGCAGATCTTAAACTATTTAAAAATGCAACCAACGTTAATGAAAATTGAAAAGGACTTAAATTTAAATGGAAATTTTAATAAATTGGTGAAATATTTTGCAAAAGTTGCATTTATGTAAAACAACATAATGTTTGTTGGGAATACACATATTATAATTAAAAATTTTTGCGTCTGTGTGCATGTGTAAATATACGCAACGTCCTGTTTGTTCCGTAAAGAATTTGTGATAGAATAAAGCGTGTGCGTTTGAAGTAAAACAAGGGTGTTAATCTTAAAAGATCACAACAATTTTATATTGAGTGCAACATTTAAATAGATCAGCATAAAAGCAAACAAAAAAAAAGTGAAAAACCCAGGGTTTTTAGTTTATTAAACATCATTTTAACGGTTAGAAAGGAGGAGTGCTTACAAACACACATCTGTTTTTAATACAAGGATATTTAATGTTTTCATTTTTTTTTTTTGGCAGAAATAGAAAAAGGAGAAGGACTAATACTTTTGTCTTCAATTTCGAATATTC
Source organism: Lypha dubia (assembly GCA_947311025.1). Taxonomy (NCBI): domain Eukaryota; kingdom Metazoa; phylum Arthropoda; class Insecta; order Diptera; family Tachinidae; genus Lypha; species Lypha dubia. The sequence continues at coordinate 50,680,623 of OX371261.1, forward strand.
TAGGGAGTTGTATGATGACAGAAATGTCTATAGCTTGTTGTTTCTTGGATTTACCGTTAGAGTCATAATTCTTTAGAAGGTCAATATTGTGAGCTTTGTTGCCTCTTACAACCAAGTCGAGCAGTAAGTTAAGGATCTATCGCTTAGTATTTTGTTTGGAAAATCCCCAAACAAATACTTCAGAAACTTACTACACCAACCAATCAGTTTATCAATGCACATTTAATCAAATATGAAGTAGTTATTAATGCGGCTCTTTGTAACCCTTATAAGTTCTCTATTTCTTCCTAATTACACTCTCAGATGATCGTAACGTTTCACCAACAGCTACGAAATGGTTAAGATATATTTAACAAAGGAGTTGTTGGTTTAAGCGTAATTAAGCCTTCACACATTTCATTTGGATGCTTTATATCCTAGAGAATGATGCCAATGCCATGATAAAAGTAAATGTTAACCAAATTTTTCTAGGACTTAGATCCATAATTCGTTCGAAAGAAATTCTGATTAAACCAAAAACGATTTAATTTTTTTTTCTTTAAACAGACATGAAAAAAAAAACATTTAGATCGAGAATGAAAATGTTCAGCATCTTGTATAATAAGAAAAAATCTTTATGTGTTGTGCCGAATGGAGAGATGTTTTTACTTCAGATGGCTAATGTTCGATCAGGACCTTCTTGGGAAACTGGTTTTTTATTGTTCGCTAAAAAAGTTAACGATACTAGTGGTTTCTTCATCACGACACTTTTAAGAGATCAATCACGAAGCCTCTGTATAATTACGAACTTTTTGGCTGAACTATTTTTAATTATAGAAATTAGCCTAATTTGGCAGCAACATCAAAAGTAGCATGGACAACAACCTGCCTTGCTGTCGTCAAAATAATCAACTTCATATAAGCTCGTGTATTTTATTTTTGACACATTGCTGCCTGCTGCTCGCTGTGGTCTATGTGTTTATAGCTTAAATTGATTATCTTTTTATTATAAGAAAGTTTTATTTGATTTAAAAAATGGTTTTCATCATATTATTCAAATTATACTTAAATATATAAAAATATTTTAAACTGTTTTGACGGAACTTTTTTTTACTAAAACTAAGTAAATGTCTTTTTTTTAGTGCGGTTTTTTTGCCCAAAAAGTTCGCATGTGAAATAAACTCCCCTCTATTATAATTGATTTCAAAAGAAGTACAGTCGAAACTCTCTATAACGAATTCCAAGGGACTGGATATTTACTTCGCTATAAAGAAAATTCGCTATGTAGAAAAGCAAAACAATTTTGTTCCTTTTAACATTTTTTATTTGTAGTAGTCAGTTATTTTGGTTTGAAGTACATTTTTCCACTTTTCTTCTTCTATATAATTTTCTAATACATTTAGAGAAGTAAACACAGTATCTGGTACGTTGGTTTTCATTTCCAAATAGGTACGATAACCTTCAACTGATGAAGAAAGTTGTCCATATGTGGGTAATTATTTCGCAATACCGGCAGATTCTTCTTCGTATTCATCTGAATCTGTTAAAAGAGAAATTAAAATGTACATCAGAAAATTATTAGCCACGGATTTTCTTTATTATTGCTTCTTTACCTTTACGATTCAAAGCATCAGACTCTGCTTCTGAGTTGTGAAAGCAACAAAGTACATACAGAGCAACAATAACAACACCAATAACACACAACAAAGCGACGTCGATTTCTTTTTTTTTTTTTGTGTGCGTGCGTTCGGTTTTACCTACCACTGATATAAATAATAATGAAAAATTATTTGAATAACTTCGTTATATGGAGATTGAAAACGCTTCAATCTTGAAGTTATGGTCGCAAAAATGCTTCGTTATAAGGAAATATTCGCAATAGGGAAATTCGTTATATGGAGATTATAATACACTCAAAGTAGACCCAAAATACAGTGTTCTTATAATTGCTTCGCAATAAAGAAAACTTCGTTATACACGAGTTCGTTATAGAGAGTTTCGACTGTATGTAGATCGCCTCTTGAGAACTGTTGAAAAAAATTAACCGATTTTTTTATTTGAGTCGTCACTACCGGCGCAATGAGAACTTGACCCACATATGACTGACGTGCCAACCTGCATAATTCTTCCTTGCACATTGCAGTGAAGGAGGAAGGCTGCAGGTGCACACTTTGGTTACCAAATTTCTCCAGTGTAAAGGCTGGAGATCTGATGGGGAATATGAGCATATTGGTACACTTTCTTAACAACCCATACATTCGAATAAATGACAAAAATGGACGTTAGTACTGAACAAAAACGTTGACTTTCTAAATACTGAGCAAAGCCTATGGCTGAACCATCACCCATGGCACAAACATAACGACAACATTTGTTACATCGACGGCTCCAACCTGGCAAATGGAGATACGGGAACAGGGATAAGGGTGCCAAGTTATCCAAGCTGAACTCTTATTAGTGCTACAGAAAGCCTACATGAAAATTTAAGGATACTACTATCTAGTTGGTATCAAATAAGTTTGTGTATTGTCATGGACTTTGTTACGTCTCTAAATTAACTTGTCACCAAAAACAAAGTAACTTTATGCCTGTTGCCTGACCACGAAGGAAATAATAATATATGGATATTGACTTCTAAGCAAACATAAAATCTAATATATTATTTATGCACATATTATTTGATGTACAATATTTATAATTAAAATATTTGATTACACTGATAGAATAATAAGTAGGCAAACATATAGAGGTAAATAATTATTCTTGTGTCTCGAATACACGTGCCACTAAGGTCGCCAGCACTCATCTATAAGAACCGTCACTCGTGTGCGTTTTTTTTTTTTTTTTTTTTTGTTAATTTTTGACAGAAATGAAGTGAAGTAACTACTCTGGTAGACAGGCAATTTATCACAAAATATTTATTGTGATTTTGTTGAAAAAATCAATTACTAAACACTGCTACACAATTCCACAATGCTAAATTTTGTTTTTTCTCATTTGTGTAAACCAAATTAGAACACCTGGATTTTTTTTTTAAATTTAATTAGTAGCTATTCCATATGAGTTTAAAAATTTTAATGGAATCTGTTATGGAATTTTTACTACCAGCAATGTGACAAAGCGGTTAGTTATATTTTATGGATTATTTGGATGTTTTTTTTTCACCCCTCCATAATGTTGTCACAATATATCATTAGGGTGGTTTTTCTTTTTTCCAAATGCCTTTAAACAGGAAAATATGTATAATAATAATATTGCAAAAGGTTTTTCTACACATAATTAAGTATTGTACATTATTTCATTTTTCTATTGTGATAATTAGAAAATATAAAAAAGATCATAATAACTAATGACAAACAATTTTATTGTACTGGGAAAAATACACAACTTGTGTGAGGATTTACTTGTGTTATCAATTTCTTTTTTTTTTTAATTTTTAACATATGTATATAGTTACCTTAATATATAACGGCCCTAACTTATTATATTTTAAAATCGCTTATTTATCATATTTCGATAGTTAACCCTCTAAGTTATCCATATAAGCGAAAAAATGCGACTTATAAAAAAACATGTTAAGGCCTTTCTATATTAAAGTGACGTTGTGCATGTTTATATGTATGTTGCTGCGGTAGCTAAGTCGATGAACATGTTTTTTTTTCAAATGTTTTGCACAGAATAAATGTATTGGAAAAGCTAGAAGAAAGTCGCCATTGTAAGAGAAATCTGATTAATATTACAAAAGAGTCATGTCATATGGCCCATATAAAAATATATGATACTTCTTGAGGTATAAAATCAGGAAAATTAGTTGTTTTTTTTTCTCTTTTTAAATAATTTTCTTTGTACATACAGTCCGTGACAAGGCAAATTCATAGCAGGTAGACTCGCCTCAATTTGCTTTGAAATTAACTACTTCCGATGTAAAAAAAAATGTTTTTTTGCAAGAGCGGCATTCACAGGATGACTCCTACTTATGCAATGTATTGTGCCAGAGCTTAGAGAGAAAGGGATAGCGTAGAAAAGATAGATGCTGAAAATTTAGCTGGATTAACTCTTTTCTGCTTTATAGCAACGTTGCATCGCCTCTGATATTAAGTAGACGCATTTACTTTGTTATGCTGCATTAGCAGGCATTACATTAATTGTTTTACTTCGCCGACGGTTCTGCTAACCGACGAGGGAGGGGCAATGTTGTGTACATTAGCTTGGAAAAATGGCATTTGATATCGCAAGTGGATCACAAATTCAAGAGGCGAAACAAGTAGAAAATTATCTCCTTTGCTATCGAAACAACTTGTAATGAATTTAGTCTGAGGCCTGAATAGGGAAAAATCTGATACTTTTTTGATAATGAGAAAAAAAAGCTAAAAAAACACATCCTTCACTACATCTACTTTGGCATTTTGATTTATTATTTTAACATGCCCATATCATTGGAGGCAAATTCTTGCCTCACACAATTATAAAAAAAGTGATAAGCAGATCATTGATGTGCTGCATCATAAAATTGATATAAAACTGGGAGATGTGGATCTTCTATTAGACAAAATGAGAAGAGAACAGACTAAAAAAAGAACATATTATGTTAAAGAAAAATTATGTTCTCAATAAAAAAAACTAAATTATAAATATTTGTTAATATTTGTACAGGCTAAAGTTCGTAAATGTTTATAATCAGAGAAATATTAAGTAGACATTGTTAAAATATTTATATCATATTTAATTATAAATAGATTTTGATCAGACTATGTCCATACTATGACTTAACTATGGCTTGAATATGATTTACAATAATGTGAAAGTTTGTATGTTTAGATGTTTGTTCCGGTTCCATTTCATTTGGGACCAATAAAAAAATGGCCCCAAACCAAAAATGAGAAATGGCCTCAAAATTTACACATTGAAAACAACAATAAATATTTTTTTGGCCATTTTTCCTATTTTAGGGCCATTTATCATATCTCAGTTTCACGCCATTTATACTTTTTAGTTTGAGGCCATTTTTTATGGAGCCGTTTGTCCGACTATAACTCGAAAGACGCAGAATGGATTTGACCGATAGTAAATATATCACCCCTATTAATATTTATAAGAAACTTTTTAAACAGTAAAAAGGGACAAATAAGTACTTTTGGTTTATTTTTTCTAAATTTTTATGTCGATAAAACGACGAAAAGGTAGTACTTTTGGTACTTTTAGTTTTTTCGATAAATTTAGTATACAGAGAGTTTATGTGTCTTCATTAACATGTAGCGTGAAGAAAGTCATCGTTAAAAGTTAGTTATAAATATTTATATTGAAAAACAATAAACCTTAGTTATTTAAATGTCAAAAATGTATAATTATAATTTTAAACAATGAAATAATATATGTAGATTTAAGTTTTGTATAACACATTTTTTTTTCTTGTAAAACTTCATTATGAAAATTTTCATCTCCCATGATTTCACTCTTGTAGGTATTTTAATTATCAATTGATTTTTATCTGATCTGATAAAATCAAATACAAAAATAATATAAATATATTCATATGGTTGCATATCGAGTAGCTTTCTCACAAGCGTTAACAAACGTTTATTGTCATGTTATAAATCTTAATTATATATAAACTCCGTTCAGTTTTCTTTGACAAAGCAAATTTCTCTAGTGCGAGATTAACCATTTTCATTAAAACCCGGACGCTATCATTTTATCACCATCAAAACTAAATAAATTCGTTAGACAATTTTCGTTTGTTGTTTCGTTGTAACCGCTTTAACTACTGATGTGCTACCAGAAATTTTATAACTTAATTTTTCATTATATATTTTTGAATAAGAAACTAACAAAAAAAAAAAAAAGAAATAAGAAATATATGCTCAAACAAAATATATTGGCGACAATAATCTGCAAACAAATAAAAAAAAACTTTGGCATATAAATGTTTTGTTAAAAAAAACTTTGTAACAAAATACTCTTTAAGAATTAAATAAGTTTCATTATAAAGAATAATAATTTATAACAACACTAATCAATTTGAAATAAATTACAAAACGAAATCGACAATTTTAAATAACGAAGCTCAACAACAACAACAGCTGGGCTTATGTATGTGGATTTAAATTTTATTAAAAAAAATTAAAAGCTTTATTTTTTCTCTTTTGTGTCAATTAATAGCTTTTTATCTATAAATATTCAAAAGTAACTTGTTTCTTTGTGTAATAAATTAGTTAAAAGTATTTATCATGTCAAACATAAATCTTAATTGGACACAATTCGAAGATGGGCTGATAAAACAGTCTCATGCCAACCGAAATCGTTTTTTGAATAGTTTAAACGTCAGGTTTTTGTTTGAAATTAAAACAAATAAAATGGCATAAAGAAATGCCGTACATAGATGATGGTGGGGCCGAGTTTAAAGTTTAAAATTTATGTGGAAAAGAAATTTGAAAATATTTTCTTTTAAACAAGTAGTTATTAAGTAGCATTTGTTTTGAACAAATAATGAAAACCTTTGGAATTTTTGCGATTGAAAACAATGGCATATGAATTAAAAATTCAGTTAAAAAATCAACTACATGTTTTATTTTAAGCAATGTCACATAGTAAGACGAGCTATTGAATCTGCAAAAATGCTAACTAATTTAACTTATAAAATAAAATTATTTTTGATTCAATTAAAACAATAATTAAAGCAAATCATAGACCATTGTTCAGCTGTGCCAAACCTATTATATACTTCACCAAGCTAAGTTCACTCGGCCGTTGTTTGGGGTGTCCAAAAAAAAAACAATTAATAATTAACTATATACGCATATACAGCAAATTAACACGCCTCGGTAGAATTGCTTCAGACAGTTAAATTATAATCCTGATGATTCAAGATTCAGCACTGGGGCACCCTCATATAAGGCGTGTTTTTTTTAAAGAGTCACAACTTTGAGTTGGCATAACTGCTTTATTTGAGCACCAATTTAACAGCTGATATTTGCTTTCTCTTTAGTTTGCTTTGAATTTTAATTCTGAATCGACTTATACCAGATCAACGCGTGTAAATTGTTGAAATTTTTAATCAAAATAATTGTTCTATTCGTCAAACTCATCGTGCACTTCTTCCATTTTACGAAGTACATAATCGACCTTCTGAGCGATTAATTCGAAGAACAATAGATAGTTTTCGGACCACATTTACTGTTACTAATAATGTGCATCAAGCTGTAGCCGCTGTGCAAGAAAACATTGATGTTGATAGTAATAAATCAATTCGTCGCCGTTGTGGCGTGGGGTTGTGTCCTTCCACTTTATGGAAAGTTTTACGAAAGGATCTTGGCGTAAAAGCTTTTAGGATTGAACTTGTGCAGGAATTCATGCCAAACGACCATCGTATGCACCGCCAATTCGGCGAATGGGCTGAAGCTCAAATTGATAGTGATTTTGAATTTCTATTCAAAATATTATTTTCCGATCAATCCCATTTCTGGTTGAATGGGTACGTAAATAAGCAGAATTGTCGCATTTGGAGTGAGGAGAATCCAAAAGATTTTGTCGAAACACGATTACATCCACAGAAAATTACTGTTTGGTGCGCTTTATGGGCTGACGAAGTCATTGGCCTATATGTCTTCAAAAACGATGATGGTCAGAATGTTACTGTCAATGGTTAACGGTATAGGAACATGATTCGAAATGTTTTCGTTCCTCAATTACGTGGCATTAATCGTGCTAATATGTGGTTTCAACAGGGCTGCGACACATGCGAAGCAGCGGGTGCCGAAATTGATTTACTCAAAGATCCTTTTGATGAAAATATAAATTCATGTAATGGCCCAATTAATTGGCCACCAAGATCGTGTTATTTAACCCCATTAGATTATTTTATTTGGGGTTATGTTACGTCAGTAAACCAGAAACAATTGAACACCTGCATTAAAAGAGTTATTGGTGAAATACGGCCGCAAATGCTGTGAAAAGTTGTTGAAAATTGGTGTTCCTGGTTGCTCCTTCTACGCGCCAGCTGTGGCGGCCACAAGGCAGAAATCATATCTAAACATTAATTTCATAAAATTGTCTTTAAAGCCCGTTTCATTGATATTAAAAATATATTTTCTTGTTTTATTATGATTTAAACTTGTGTCACTCTATAAAAACAAGCTTTATTAAAAAATTACTTCGCAATAAATAATCAAATATCAGAACCGATATCTTATTTTTTCTGATTTTTAATACAAATCGTCTTGAGGCAAATCCTTCCATATCAGTTCAAGAGCCAAATCTAAAATTAATTTGGATGCTATGGAAAACCGGTTTCACGTACAACAAGTTTCGCTTAGACTAAAAAAATGTGGTTGGCATAAATTCAAAGAGTTCCTAACGAAAATGTGGAAGCTATTAAAGCAAATTCAATAAGATTCTCTCATAATATTGCGAAATATTCGTATTTTATTTATTCTTTTTATGGAAAAAACTAATTTGTCGAAATCTTTTTATTGGATTTGTAAAACTCATATTTCACTAAGAAAGTATTTGAGTCCATATAAAACTCTTACAAATCGGTCTCAGTATCCAAATTGTATAACATTTGCATATACATATACGATTCTAGTCGACTTCATCATACTTTTAACACTTAAGCATATGTTTTGATCTTTAATTTATAATAGATTAGATTCACCAGAGTCACATTCCGGTCATGTGGCTCTCGAGATTCTACAATCCTGTATATTCCTCGAGGAAAGATTGGTTCTGTTGATCACCCAATTACGAGGTTCCCTATACTATTAACCGATTTTAATCCTAACGATATATCTATAACTTACGCATTAATTGCTGACCCTATGCTTGCCAGCTCTTTAACATATTCATTTCCCTCAATATTGCAATAACCTGGAACCCAACATAGCCAGCCGTACTCAATGTTTGTCCATAAGCAAATTGAGAGCTTGTTTTCACTTGCTGACTGACTTATGACAGTGCGTTCCTTGAAAGCTTTTAGCGCTGCCTGACTTTCAACCTAGAAGGTTACCTGCCCGCCTTTATTTACATGTTATGCTACCAGTTCTGTGGCTCTAAGTATTGCTAGGATCTCAGCCTACAATACAATACATTCATTCGGCTATCCGAAAGACTTACGAATGCGAGTTCATAAAAAAATAGACGACAACGCCGGGGCATATAAATAAATACCTAACGACCGTCATACAGTCTATCTGATTTGATACAAAAATCCCTTTCCGCAATGACTAGTGAGGGCGACCAGCTAAAAGAAATTGTGACAACCTATTAATTCGTAATAACAAAAAATTAATCTTTAAAAATTAATGTACGATCTCAACTATTAATACCTTAAAAAAAATTCGTGATAATCTAAAGGGAATATAAGAAGACGTATGGTTCTCTTAACCTAACGGAAACGATACATTATCTCTCTAGGGTTAATAATGTAAAAGGTGTTCCAATAAGAGTGATACGTTTTCTTAAAAAAGCCCACTTATTGTTAAGGAAATTCAAAAGTTTTTTTATTTAATGTGAAGTACAATCGATACAATTAAGTTCTAAATAAAACGTCCTTCAAATTTCCACCACGACTTCTTCTGCAGGAACCAATTCGATGAATCCAATTTTTGAGCAATTTTTCCACTAAATCAAGTCGTATGTCATGAATGGCACGTTCAATATTGACTTGTAAAGCTTGAAGAGAGTCTGGTTTATTTCGAAAGACCAATGACTTCAAATAACCCCACAAGAAATAGTCTAATGGTGTTAAATCACAATTTGGAGGCCATTCAATATCACAATTTCTTGAAAAAATCATTTTCAAGTTGTTCCAAGGCAAAATCAGCAAATTTACGACGTTTACGGTCCAATGGCTTCAGTTCTTGAGTGAGAACAATTTTATACGAATGCAAACCCAGATCCAATGAAAAACAAATGACAGGTCATGACACACTACAAATGGCCGAAACGTCACTTCAAAATCATGTCATCCCTATTGGAAAACCTTATATATGTGTTTATAATCAAATCTTAACTTTTATTTATAAGAAATCCTTAATACTTATAACAACGTATGTATAAATACATGTAAATATTTTTGTATACACACACATATAGTTACAAAAAACATAAAAAGTAACATTTTATAGCCCACCTTCACAGCAGGTGGTCGTTATGCCAGTTTAAGTTGCCGCTTTGAAATGAATTTTTTCTGGTCAATTTACTAACTTAAATTAGATCATTTTAAAATTTTCAATTTGCTAATAATAAAAATATTAAATACAGTTTTTTTATGCGTTAAATTAAATGCTAGAACTCATAAATAAAACAATAATTATACACATATTGATGTGTGTGTGTGTGGATGGCAATTAAAAATCAAATGAATAAATTTATTTAAAAAATTTTACAAAAAAAAAAAAAACTCAGGCAGTTTGACATGAAAACAGCAATGAAATAATCAAAATGAAAAAAAAAAAAAAACACATAAAAGTAAGTGAGGCATGCACATAAGAGACCAACAAAGAAAAAAATACCTTCGTGGATATTTTCCATTCATATTTAATAAAAATAATTAAATAAAACACAAATAATTTAGCTAAAAATGAAAGTTATAGACAACAGACAAAATCAATGAATACTAATGACATTTTAATGAACAATTAATTGTTGTTGGGGGCTTACTAAAACTATTTATCATGACGAAGGCAATATTGCTTAGTCTCAATCATGGCAGAGAAAAGCAGTTAACTACCTTCTAGTTTTATACAAAACTCTTCTTGTCATCAATTTTCTAATGCTATTCAAGGCTATTTTTTATTTTCTTATATTATTTTGTTTTTGATGTAGACAGGCAGTTATTTATTTGTGTAATAAATTTGAAATGTGATCAAAATTAAAATAATAATAGATGATTAAATGGAAATAATTTGGACATCATGAAATGATGAGAGACTAATTCTTAAATGTTTCACAGTGGTGCCTTAAATCGTAATCTTAATCCAAAAATATCTTACGTTCACGGAAATTTTCATAAAGTAAGAACTTTAAATATTTCTTCTAATTTCTTCGATCTTTTATTAAATTTATTTTCAGTCTGATTTTCCCGAGTTAAAGATCCACTTTTTTGTCTTTTTATAAAAAATAACAATAACAATCTTTATTTTTAAAAACCAATATTTCGCTACGAAACAATGGGTAGCTTCTTCAGGGTTATATTACGTTAATATTTATATGAAAAAATGTTTTGTTTGTTTACAAATTTTTGATAGGAAATTGAAAAAATTATTTCAAAACACATTTTCTGGCGCCAAATCAAAAAATTAATTTTTGTATGAACGAATTAACAAAATTATTTTAAAGCATATCTTAAGGATTATAGACAACATTAATATATAAAAACAAAACAACATATTTTACAAAAAGTTAGCTTAAATTTCTACTTCTATTAACTAAATATCTATAATTCTGAGCTATATTTGCTGTATCTATTTTGTAATTAATCCGTTGTGTATTGTGAACTTTACTGATCTGTAACATTTCTAGCATTAATCTACGCTTATAATTATTTTCTTTGTTTAAAATTAATGTATTTTTAAAATCAGGACAATGATTTGAGTTAGCGCAATGTAATGACAAAGCTGTCTTTTGTGTTAATGTAGTGTTTCTGTATTTATAATCTGATTTATGTCCCGCAATTCTACTTTTTAATTTGTTCTTGGTAGTACCTACATATACCTTATTACAATTATCATTATCATTTCCACCACATGGAATCTTATAAACTAAGTTAGACATTTCTAATTTATCTATCTTATCTTTTGTCTTACTGAATAGTCTTCCTAATGTATTATACATTTTATGGGCCATTACATATTTCTTATTGTCATAAATCTTCGACTTTTCTAATCTTTCAGATATGAGAGGTACATAAGTTAGTGATTTATAAATCTTTGGTTCAATACTTGGTCTTGTATTTAAATGATTAACAAATTGTCTTATTAAACAACATATCAATTGAATTGGATAATTATTCTTCAATAAAATACTTTTAATTCTTTCTATGAAATTCTTTATCACTAATCTTTAGTATTCTCTGTATTAAATTTTTAGCAGTATTGATTATAATCCTTTTTGGATGTTTAGAAAAATAATTAATAAGACGATCAGAAGATGTTGGCTTCTGATACCAATCAATCAATAAATTATTGCCTCTTTTTATTACTAATGTATCTAAATATGGAAGTTTAGAATTACATTCCTTTTCAATAGTAAATTTTATATCATTATGAAATGAATTAAACATTGATAAAATAACTTTAATTGAACTATCTGAAGTAATGCAAAAGAGATCGTCAACGTATTTTAATTCAACTTTTGGTTTAATTATTAATTTTTCTATAGAACTATCTAATAATTTTTCCATAACTATATCTGCCATAATTGGTGAAGCAGGAGATCCCATTGGAAGTCCCTTTAGCTGCATGTATATATTTGTATCATATTTAAAATACCTATTGTCTATAATACAAAAATTCAGAATACGCATAAATAAATTCTTCTCAATTTTTGTATATTCCTTTATTGTATCCCATTTTTCCTCAACAATATTTAGAGCTATATCTATTGGTATGCTAGGAAATAAAAATACGACATCAAAAGAAACTAACTTCTCATCATTTTCTATTCTCAAATTTGTTATTTTCTCTTTAAATTGTAAAGAATCTTTTATATTATATTTTGAGTTCTCTGTAATTTTTCGAAGAATATTAGTAATATACTTACAAAGTTCATCTGATCGTCTTATTAATTATTTTTCTAAACATCCAAAAAGGATTATAATCAATACTGCTAAAAATTTAATACAGAGAATACTAAAGATTAGTGATAAAGAATTTCATAGAAAGAATTAAAAGTATTTTATTGAAGAATAATTATCCAATTCAATTGATATGTTGTTTAATAAGACAATTTGTTAATCATTTAAATACAAGACCAAGTATTGAACCAAAGATTTATAAATCACTAACTTATGTACCTCTCATATCTGAAAGATTAGAAAAGTCGAAGATTTATGACAATAAGAAATATGTAATGGCCCATAAAATGTATAATACATTAGGAAGACTATTCAGTAAGACAAAAGATAAGATAGATAAATTAGAAATGTCTAACTTAGTTTATAAGATTCCATGTGGTGGAAATGATAATGATAATTGTAATAAGGTATATGTAGGTACTACCAAGAACAAATTAAAAAGTAGAATTGCGGGTCATAAATCAGATTATAAATACAGAAACACTACATTAACACAAAAGACAGCTTTGTCATTACATTGCGCTAACTCAAATCATTGTCCTGATTTTAAAAATACATTAATTTTAAACAAAGAAAATAATTATAAGCGTAGATTAATGCTAGAAATGTTACAGATCAGTAAAGTTCACAATACACAACGGATTAATTACAAAATAGATACAGCAAATATAGCTCAGAATTATAGATATTTAGTTAATAGAAGTAGAAATTTAAGCTAACTTTTTGTAAAATATGTTGTTTTGTTTTTATATATTAATGTTGTCTATAATCCTTAAGATATGCTTTAAAATAATTTTGTTAATTCGTTCATACAAAAATTAATTTTTTGATTTGGCGCCAGAAAATGTGTTTTGAAATAATTTTTTCAATTTCCTATCAAAAATTTGTAAACAAACAAAACATTTTTTCATATAAATATTAACGTAATATAACCCTGAAGAAGCTACCCATTGTTTCGTAGCGAAATATTGGTTTTTAAAAATAAAGATTGTTATTTTTATTTTTTATAAAAAAACAAAAAAGTGGATCTTTAACTCGGGAAAATCAGACTGAAAAGTAAGAACTTTATATTGTTAAGTTTAAGGACATTTTATCATGAGATTGAAATTATTTTATTTTAGGTTTAAGAAAAATATTTAAGAAAAGACTTACGTCTGAATAAATTATAAAATTTTGAATACTTAATAAGGGAAAAAGGTTATCTTCAATTTGAGTTCATATTTTTTTTCTTATATTAACAAATTTTCCAAAAATTAAGGAGTAGTATTGTTGTGGTTAGAGTGGCGCAGTTCCTAGGCTTAAACCTTTCACATTCCAGGCAATACACCCTACCTATAAAGAAGCATTCACGGACGTTCCCGCGGTATCATGACATCAAAAACTTCGTTGTACCACTAGTCGGCTTAGAAAATGAGAAGCACTTAGCAAGATTAAACACTACATAGCAATGTAATGAACCACTATACAATTATGAAAAAAAAAAAATTTTTAACCACGGTAGGTTACGCTCCATGACGAAATTTTTAATAATTTTTGGATAAAGACCAAAGTAGTTTTTAGTAAATATTTTCTTATAATTATGAAAAATTTCCTATGATACACGAAATTCGTATTTCACATCAAGTAAAATATTACAGAATATACGGCAGTGGCGCCGTACAACAACCATTTGATTTAAAAGCTTAATTAAGTTAAAGCTCCCAAATTTATTTAATTCCTTTTTAATGCATAATAAAATTTCATTGATATTTAAGTTTATCTTGTTCATAGGTTAAATTCTAAAGAACAAGAAAACTACAAAAAAAAAAAAATTATTAAAAAAAAAATATTTCCGTTGTCAGGATTTGAACAAAGACCTTTTATTTATATATGCCTTTTCATTTTCCGAATGATTAATGGGGACAATAACTAAAAAATGTCCCAGCAAAAAATAAGCAAGTTTTTGGAAGCAGTACATACTTTTTCTGCCTTAAGAACGTGCTTCATATTAAGCACATATGTATTATCTTAACAAATGCAGAAATGTATGGCAGAAAATTTAAAATTTTTTGATAATTTTATTTAATCAATGTATAAACAAAAACAAAAAACACACTAGCCTTACACTAGTGCATACTAAAAAGCACTTTTGTAAGGCAATGATTAAAATTTTAAATTTTACGAAGTGTAACGAACATAATAAGACGACAGTACGAATGTTTGATATTGTTTTCGTTCCATGAATTTACTTCATAGAACTGTTGCATTAAATGTTTCATTAATGAATAAAATCAGTGTATACGTATACGTGTATATTCATTCGTTTTAAGGATATTAAGTTAATTTAAAATTAAAAAATCCCACAAATCCTTATGAAAGGCTATTGGTAGTAAAATAAATAAGTATACGACTTTAAAAATGTTGCCAACGTGATCGTTGAAAATTTGGTATTCTCAAACAAGTTTTAGACAGCCAACAGATCGATTCCTTAAGAGGCTGAATGAGTATTCTAGAAATAAAGTTGGAAGCAATATCGGTCAAGTCACTTGTAGAAAGATCGTAAGCTATTACAAAAATACAAACATACACATGTAAATAATATAAAAGAGGGGTTTCTTCCATTTTATAATTTGCAGTAACACAATTGTTTTAAATATTAAAATTAAAAAACTACAAATGGCAGACTGTTTGTTAGTTTTGAATGGATTTTCTTTTTTCTTTTCAGGCTTTTTCATCACACACAGATACAATAATGTATTAATTCAAGCATCATAGGAAAAATTGCAAAAGTCTTGGCTAAAGACTCGGCCACCTCTAAAAACAACAATTAAGAAGGTGACCCAAAAAGTTTGTGCTCAAAAAACGAACGCGTGCCACAATAATGGCACAAAATCGGGCGCACAAAAAGCGCTCAAAGCTTAAAAGCTGTAATCCAAGTTATCTACATGACAAAAGCAGTAGCAACGACAACAAAACAGAAAACATAATAAACGAAATGAAACGGTTAACGGTAACGGTTAAACGGGATTTAACAAAAACTCTTATATCGTCGCTGTCTCTTACACCAAAGTCGTCGTTAACGTCGTCGTCGTCGTGGTTCTTATCGTCTTTCGCGTGGTCGTCATTGTCATCATCGCGTTTGTGTCGTTTTTTACTAAGCACTGCATTTATTTTATTAATTATAAATAGTCAATTTGAAAAAGTTTTAACTCAAAAGATCTCTAAATCTCAACTACAAACACAAACACTGCAACAACATCATAATGGTCTAACAGCAGCCAATGCGGCACGAATGTTGGCCGGCAGTGGTGGCAATAGTAACAATGATATGTCCTTAGTTTTACCACATGATACCTATCCTGGTTTTAGTATAAAACGTTTTAAGACTAAACCTGTAGTAAATCACAATGCCTGTCCAGAGGGTGACATCTCGATGTCATCAAGTCACTCGAGGGCCTATCAACAACAACATCAAGAGCAGCAACAGCAACAAGGTTCATATCATATGTTAGAAAATGAATATGCCAAATATTTTACAGTGTTAGAAGATGGTGTTGTTATGACTACCTCTGATATTTCACCTCTAGTCAATCGTCCGGTAAATTTAGTGGTTGTCGAAGAAACTCCCAATTCTACAAAAACTCACAATATTCAATTATTTGTTATGCATCGCAATGATATGTTAAGATTTCCCGGAACAATGCTAGATGCTTCGGGAGAGGTTAAAGAAAATAAACCAGCCGGCACTAGAGTAAGAGGTGTGCCACTCATGCAGGCATTCAGTAATGGCGACTCATCTGGTGTGATGAAAAAAGTCAAATACAGCATTATTGGTGGCAATGAAGATGGTGCATTTGCTTTACAAAGTCGCCATGCCAAGCAGGCTGATGAAAGATCAACTGTTCTTACAATTGATGGAAATGATGAAAATGGTGTATGGTTAGTAACCAATCGACCATTGGATCGTGAAGCAACTATGCATTATGATTTGTCTGTGCAGGCTTCTGATACGGAAGATGTAGATAAAACGATTTCAAAAATTCAAATTAAAGTTTTAGATGAAAACGATAATAGACCCATATTCAAGGTGAATGATTATAAATTTGCTTTGGCCGGACAAAAATCACCTGAATTAGACAGTAACACATCTACAACATGGAAAAGATTTAGTATTGTGGGAAAAGTTGAAGCCACTGATGCGGATGGTGATAAAATTGCCTATCGCATGAAACAGCCCAGCAATACGGTGATCATAGTGCCACAAACTGGTGAAATAATGTTAGTTGGACAGCCACCCACAAACGAACTGCTGTTGGATGTTGAGGCTCATGATTTGCGTTATCCCAGTTTGGTTAGCTCACAGCCGGCAAAAGTTTTAATTGAATTTTTGGCGCCAGAACCGGTTTCGTTTATAATGCAACATCTCGATCATGATTCAGTCAACGAACATTCGCATCATCGTGAAAAACGTCGTGTAACGCGTGCCGTTCGTCCTACAAAACGTATAGAGTTCACCGAAGCTGATGGCGATACCGAAGGTAAATCGGTATTTCAACTGGAAAAAGAAACAGATAAAGAAACTTTTAAGATACGCGATGAAAATCCCTGGGTAACGGTGGAAACAAATGGCGCTGTACGTGTTAAAAAGAAGTGGGACTATGAAGAGTTGGGCCCCGAGAAAACTATCGATTTTTGGGTTATCATTACAAATACAGGACATAATGGTAAGTTTTATATATAAATAATTTCTATTATAAAATTTTCAATTATATTTTTTTAATTTAATAGCAGAGATATTTGAAATACTCCAAAGCCGACTTTTAGTTTTATTTAAATCCTTTTGAATATGTTATTTTTAAATAGCGGTTTCGTAGCAAAATATTCAACCATCAATATTTTAATTTGTTTAATTAACCATAAATTACAATTTAATATTTATGTAAAATTTGCACACACACACACACGCATACACATACACACGTACGAACGAATTTGTTACATACAAACTTTAATATAAAGTTCAATAGAATTTTGCATTATTATTTAAAAAAAAAACAATGGAGAGTAAAACCCTTATGCAAAACATAATCCAAACAATTTATGATGATTCAACGAAATAAATTCACAAATTGTATCATGATAGAAAGTTTTTAAATTTTTGGTCGAAGTTCAGTTGCACAGAAAAAAACAATAGAATTCTATTATTTTGTAATATTTTATGTAAATTTTAACTGATGACTTTTTAAATTTGTTTTAAAAATAAGGGTAAATTCAATACTATTTCACGTTTTCCAGTGTTATTTTTATTGCGAAATGATTGCAGTGTTTCGATAATTAATTTGGTATACAGAAAACAAATATTCACTCGTATCATGTGTAGTTTTTCCATAAAAATTTTCCTCTTTTCCCTACGTTTGCAATCGTGAAAGAATTCCATGTAAATAATTTTATGCTTAAATAAAATTCCCCTTGAATGAAATGGTTTTTTTTTCCTGTGAGTTTTTTCAATTTTCTCTTCTAATCAATTCACTTAATTTTTGGTGGGGAAAATACACTTTTTTACGATATTGCAATCTAAAATAATTTTTCAATAAATTTCAAGTTTAGAAAAACACTCTACCAATCTTCATAATTCCAAAAATATATAAAAAATAAACGAACAAATAATTAAAAAACAAAAAAATATTCTTGCTATAAAAACCCACAAAAGGGCTCCTGGGCATTAAAACAAAAATCAATTGTGTGAAAAGTTCGAATAAACTGATATGACAAATGATAATGAAAATTAATTTAGCAAATTGTTAGTAAATTCATTTAAGAAAAATTCAAACAAATACAAACAAGTTAAAGCGAATTTATATAAAATAAAATATATATTGCAAATTTTAATTGATAAAACAATAATTAAATGTTGGTTTTAGCAAAATATTTGTTTAATAACGCAATAACAAAACTAATTAATATTTTTTTTTGTTTTGAACGATTACAAACAATAAACAATACACAAGAAATTATGAAATTTTTAAATAATTTTTGATGGTTGGTAAATTTTCTTTGCAAAAAGTTTTAATTTTTTTTGACAAACATAACGTGCAAATGCCATTATGGGCCCGAATGTTATCGTCCACCTCTGAACTTATAGACTAGCAGGGCTTCACTTAATGATGTATTAAATTAAATTTGTTGGAGTTTACTTGCTTGTAATAAATTGTTGTATTTTTAAGTATTAGTCTTTAAATAGTGGAAATGAGAACTATAAAAAGTATCGCTATTAATACTCGATAGTTTTCCAAGGTAATGACGATATTTGCTATAAAATCTATGGCAGTTGATGAAGAATAGTCAATATGAATGAAATTTTTAATTTAGAAAGAGACAAATACAGTTAGTGACAGGTCGGTTAAGCCTCCAATCGGTTACTACTATAGAGAACTCAGTAATTCGGTAATTAGCAGAACTAACCATTCCTGGAGGAATAGAGAAGATTGTAGAGTCTCGAGGTCCATATGGACAGAACTAGACTCAGGTAAATCTGATCTACTGCTGGGTATGAATGGAAAGGTTTTGAGAGTCTTAGTAGGCGCCTTGACTGGCCATTGCTCTGTTAGAGCGAGGACCAGCATATGGGAAAATGGCACTCCGGATTTCTGTAGGATGTGTAGGGATGAAGAGGAGCCAGAAACTATAGAGCATAACATCTGTCATCGCCCAAGGCTGCAACGCCATAGGCAAAGATGGCTAAGCAGACGTTTTCATGAAGGCATTAGTGATATCGCGAAGCGCAAACTTGAGGATATCAGGGGCTTTATCATGGGAATTAAATGGCTGAATGATGGATTTTAACGGCTGTTTGTTTCTCCTTGTGCAATAAGGAGACTAATTAGTCAATACATTATAAACTACTCTTCCTAACCTAATCTAACCTAAGAGACAAATACACTTCTTCTGTTCTTGCACAGAGATAACACCCCATCGCCTTCCCAATTAGAAATTGGAACAATATCACTATTTTTCAGTTATTTTAAAGATGATCTGTTTAAAACTCTCGTATACTTCGATATCCTGTATTGTCAAACAGTGAAGAAAATTATGCGTAGGTCGTCGTTTCATTGACTACAATCAAAGGTGGGAAAACTCTTTTGTTCTTTTCCTGAATCATTTTACAGATTTCTACTAGTCACAATTACTCAATACTTTTCATTTGGTTATTCAATACTACCCGATAATTTAAAATCGCAAGCTCTTAGTCAAAGTTGTAGATAATACATTACAGATTTACATAATGAGCGTTAAAATTTCATTTTATTAAGTTAAAAAAAATACAACTCTGAAAATATTAAGTAACTACATTGCAGTATTGAGTACCCGAAAAAATTGCAAGTAATCGGTAGCCACTAATCAATAATTTGCTAGCACTACATTTAAAATAAATTCAAAAAAATTTTGGGTAATTTTCCTTAATGTGAGTTCAAAATAAATGTCTTATGATTCTAATACTGTTTTTTTTCCAAAAATTCTGAAAAATTTTTCTTTATGTTCGCAAATACAAATTTCGTGTTTCAACAGAAATTTTTACTAAAAACTAAGAAAATATTAATAAATTAAAAATAAGTTGAGAGTGTATACGAAAATTATTCAAAGTTTTATCAACGGCCACCATCTGCCATGGCTGGGAATAATGTGTTCATTTAATTGTGTAAAGGGTTCATTAGCTTGATATTTGGTTGTTACTTTTGCTAACCATTTTTCATTTCTGTGGTTTCTCTTCTTTTTCACGTTCCATTTGGTACAACGTAGCTTTTGATGCCATCAGAACGGTGGTACTTTCTGAAGAATACACCTGCTGGAATGAAGGCGATTGAAGAAGTTTTAATAAATCTCTAAGTTGATTGGAATTCGAACAGAAATATCGCTTTAGTAGATTGGCACTTTAATCACCTACTACACTGTGACAATTCTCAGCAGCCAGTTCACATAAGAACTAAAATTTCATAATATCTTACATTAACAAAGATAATTTCTTGAAACTGGGACGACTTGAACTAAACTAATTTATAAAATTTGTTCCTTTAATTTTCGAAACATTTCTCAATTTTAAAAGAGTTATGATCTTTTCATTGAGGACAAACGTTTTTATTTTAAGTATAAACATTATTATGTGCGTGAAGTTAAATTTTAAAATTTGAAACCCTAGACATGAACCATGAACGTTAACAGGGTGCTGTTAACAGTTAAACATGACCCTGTTAGAAATTTAAAATATTTATTTTTTTAATAAAAATTGAATAATTACCACATTTTACACTAAAAAATATCCAAAATATATAAATAAGTTATTTGCGACATAATTTTTCAAAAAAAACTTAGTTATAAAAAGGAAATATTTAGTATTAAGCGGTTTTCAGTGCTTTTTAAAAACTATAGAGCGCTTATAAAAAACCCATATTAGAAAGGACATTGGTCCAAAAAAACCAAATGTTAAACTTTCTGAGTACTAGGTATTTATTAAGACACCGTCTCCGTAAAAAATCTTCACCCTATTTCCAACCATTTTCGAGAAAAGGATCAACGTCAATTTTTGCATGATTCATTTTTCAAAAGCACTGAAAACCACTTAAATATTTGCTTTTCATAACTATGTAAGTTTAGCGAGAAATTAGGTAACAAATAACTTATTTATGTATTTTTTTTTTAAATATTTTTTTTATTGTAATATATGGCAATTATTTAATTTTTATTAAAAAATCAATCTTTTAAATGTCAAACAGAGTCATGTTAAAATGTTAGCAGAACCCTGTTAAGGTTCACAGGGTTTCAAATTTTAAAATTTAACTTCATACCCATAACATTTTCATGAACTCATATAAAATAATTTTACTCGTATGGCCAAATGTCCTTAAATTTGTTAAAAAACATTTCTTAAGTTCAAGCATTGTGTTAAAGTTCTACTGACGAGTTGGTATTTAGCTACTACAGAAATTCAGCATATATATAAGCCAAGCCATAACAAACAAATTAACTTTTGAAAAAATAATTTCTTTAGTACTTGCTCGAATAAAATGTTATATTTGTAAAAAGTTCTTACTTTTAGAAAATGTATTCTAATATCAAATAAACATTTCCTTTAAATTATAATTTTTTTGTAATAGCATTTAGAACTGTTTGATATTTTTTTACATAAATCTTATTTTATTTGACTTATACTGTATTTAAACCAGTGTCGGGCGATTTTTGAAATGCTAAGCACGCGTGCTTAGCAAGAAAATTCTGTTTGCGCGACGTCGACACACGTATACTATAAGCATCTTCGTGTAGCTTATGAGAATTAACGTTCGGTTGTTCCTTTGTTATCATTTCGTCAAAGTAAATCAAACCAGTCGCTGATCAGCACTTGTTTGAGTAAGACCTCGCTTTACAATTTTTTGTTTACACTCAAAGCAAAATGTTCAATGAAGAATGGGAAAATGATTTTTTTTTATAATATTGTTTTTATTCGAACTTTTATTTTAATTATCGAATAAATTATCAAGCTTGAGGACTTCGTTTTTAATAAATTTTATTTTTATTTATTATGTTTTCTCGATATTTCTTCACTTATTAAATATTATATTTTATTTCATTCGTTGTGTAACTAGTTTATTATTAAATGAATATTGTTTTCGTTATTATTATATTAACATAAAAAGTATTATTGAAAAAAAATTCAAATCAAATAAAAATACTAAAAGCCCAGAAATTTATTTTACTTTTGGCAACAGAAAAATTTTTCGAGTGTATAATTATTGACGGTCGTTCGTTTTTTGCTGCTTCCCATACCAAAACATATGAGAGAGTATGTGTGCGCCCGACACTGATTTAAACTATGCAGCTTTCATGCCTTCAACTTAAATTTTTTCAGTGAGAAAGACAGAGAAGAAATTACTAAATACACAAGTTCCTATTTCAACACTCTCACTTAAAAAGAAAATTGCATGCAACAAAGTTGCATAATGTAAATGCGGTATTAATGTTATTTTTCTAAATTTTTATCAAATTCTAATTAAAAAATTTGTTTGAAACTATTTTGAAGGAATTGTTTCACGTAAATGTAGTGCTTGGCTTTGTTTTAAGTGAATATTAATTGATCATTATTGTTAGATTAGTTTTTAAATAATCGAAATATTTTGATTTCGTCTGATTTTATTTTGACAACCTATAAATTTAATGCAAATTTCTAATTTCGCTGTCCTCTTTTTAATTGTTCGCTTTAGCGTTGACAGTTAAAAATATTTATTTTAAATCTCATGTTAACATTCGAAAGATTTGAAATAAGCTTAAAAAAATACATACAATAATTTAAAGGCTAATCAGCATGTAGATATACACAACAGTAATTGGCTGGATGTCGCTTCTATTTTTTTTTTTTTATTACATTTCTTTATTGTATTTTTATGATGTTCGTCTTTCTGATTGTGGCGTAGTGCCGCATTGTAATAAAATATACAATTTCAAACACACTCTCACAATACAGATAGATATAAGTTCGTTGCTGTTCGTGTTTTAGTCCTGCAAAGGCAAACATTTAGTTCCCTTTATTTTTGCTATTGTTTTTTAAAGTGTGACACATGAGCATCATCAGGCTTTATCCTTTATGTAAATATACTCGTAAGTGTGTGTGTGTTGATCATATATTTGCGCTGTGATTTACATGCAAGTGTTTTTGTCTATGGTTAAAAAATGTATGGACACACACATACAAACCTACATATATTTTAACTAAATAATTTTTATAGGAAGCCATTTTAAACAAATGTTGCATGCATATTGTTATCGGCATCGTCTATGCAACATATAACACTCCAGTAGTTGTCTGCCACGTACTTACAGTAGGCGCACAAGCATTAAAAATTTTTTTATGCAAACTGCAGCAAAAAGAATTAAAAGTATAAAAACTTTTTTTTAAATAATGTTTAAAGTTAATTTTGGATTCTTGTTGTTATGTTGAATGTGATGCTATCACTTGAAAAATTATCAGTACTTAAGCGAATTACTCAGGAAATTATAAAAAAATTGCAAATTCAAAAATGCAAGTTTTGTTTCTTGTTGTAGATCAAATAATTAAAAGGTCGAAAGTAGTTCCAGATTAGTTTGTTTTGTTCTGTTCCGTTATTTTATTTCGTTAAGGGTGTTTTACATTTAAAGAAACTTGGTCGAGGTGTTAAAGACCTGCTATGTTGGTGGTAGTGATATATTTTTTGTCTCACCATATCTTTAAATATTATTCATTATATATCATCAGATGTCAAAAAGGAGCAGTAGAAAGAGTTAAAATCTTTAAATTAGAAGAAAACGGAAAAACAATGGGTTTTCCTCCTTGGAAGGGGGATGAATATTAAGGCATTACAAATACTCCTGCAAGTGCCTAACAGCCTAACTGAGAGCCTGTTGTTTGTATTTTATAGAAACCAATTTCAAAAGATCAATATTTATTCCCAGACAAAAACTGTGACAAAAAAAATCCCCGAACAATTAATTCAAAGTTGTTTGCATATTAAGGAATTGACTATTTTATGGCTCTGGCAATAGCAGAAGCACCGCACAAGTATTTATGTGTGAAGTAGCTTTAAAATTCCAGACAGTAGAAGTAGTACATGATAGTCATGCTTTTATGTCCAGCTATTTTATTTAAATTAATTTTTTGTTCTGTGTGCTGTTTTTGACAGACAAGTTCATGACATTAAAAACATTTTTGTCGTCGTTGTTGTTTTGAGTTAAAATGTTAAAAGTTGAAGTTAAAAAAATGTTTATGCTGCTGCAGCATTGCTATTTGTACAATCAGGAATTTAAATGTTTTCCCTTTCTTTCCATGTCATTCGAAGCAGTACTACTAGAAACACCACCAACACCGCCAACCGCTATCGCCCTCACCCTATAAATCGTAGTGGTGTTCAGTTTATTTATGCTGTGTGCACCATGTGAATTAATAATTGTTTCTTCTTTAAATTCACCTCGGGCTGTTGTATTTAAAAATTTGTTTGTTTTATTCAACTGATTCTCTCAGTCATTTTCTAAATACTTGAAAAATTACTCTTTAATTTTACACATTGCTAGCACATGCGCTTAAATATGATTCCCTTATGGTAACGGTGACCATTGCTATGATATCAAAATACTGAACGAAGCAAAATTTTTTAGATTCATACGGATGTATTTTATTGCTGTGTTTTTTGGCTTTAGTGTCTACAGTTTAGTGTCTTTATGGTCATAGCAGCATATAGGACGTTCTTTTAAGCAAAAGGTAGCAACACTAGCCGGTTAGTCTACATCCTGGTAGTTCAATTCCAGTCAAAGACCATATGAGTTTTTCAAAGAAATTATAATCGTTTTGTGGGTTATATTTCTTTTTAAACAAAGTTTAGAAATAAAAAAGAAATATAATAAAATAAAAAATCTTATAAAATACAACAAAATTGGAAACATCTCTCCAACACAAAATAATGATTTACTTTAGATACAGAAGATTCACAACAAGTGGTCACCGTACTTATAGTGTGACTGTAGTGTGTCTAAGTATCATATATATATAAATTTTCCTAAGTATGTACATATTTCTTTAAAATAGTGCTTGTAATGTGTAAAAGAAATATGAATTGCTTACTACACATTAATAAAAATATCTTTCTGCGTTTTCCAGTAGGAAGGAGTGTGTTTATTTTCTAAAGACATTTGCCAACATTTGTTTCGAAATCGTCGTTATTCTTTTTATTTAGATCTTGGTCGTTAATTATTAGTTTAACAATTAAACAAGACATTTTCCTTCCTCACTTTGCATATTTTCAATAATTTTCCTATTCCACTTTCTATTAAATATTTGTAGGCAGGCAATGCACAATAGCATCTTTTGCAAAAAGGCGGCCAAAACAATATATTGATGTTCTTTTTATTAAAGTAAAGCTTATAAAACCTTAAAAGGTTATTCGTTTCTAAATGTGTGATGACATTTCTTAGATCATCGCGTTAATTATTTATTAATTTTATTTATTTTTTGTGGGTTAGTAAATCAAAATGCATTTCGGTGGGTGCTAAATACCAACTCATTAGAAGGTCTTTACCATTTATGTTTGTAAAGTTCCAAAACTCATTTACTCATACATAAACTCGCAAATACAATTTGCAAATTATAAAGCACAAGCGAAATAGCTTTTCAAACAACTTTACACAAATCACAACAAACAATTTTCTTCATTCATTATGAATGTGTTTACTTTTCTACAAACCTATATACAATTAGACAACCGCTGGGTGCCAATAAAAGTATTTATAAGGCAAAATGAAAAGCATACCTCCCCTTTAAATAAATAAATCCAATAATCGATCAGCTCTTTGGTTTTTCTTCGAGATGACCATCAACCAGTTTGAAATTTCACACGCTCTTGGCACAAATTTATAACTTTTCATCCTGAGAGGATGTACTAAAGAAGTGCACTTCGGACATGTTAAGCTTTTCAGCCCAAAGAATTTTTTAATTTTTGTCAAAACCTTGGCGCTGCACTGCCGTGTTCTAAGGATGTTACGTTGATTGTAGTAATAAAAAATAGCTTCATCTGCATTTCATTGTATGACATTCAAGACCATCATCTCTTAGTGCGAGAATGAAGTGTTTCTTCTGCAATTTATTTTTTAAAGATATCTATCTAAGAAGTAGCTGAAGTTGATCTTCAAAGATGGTTTACAGGATCTTTACAATGATAATTCACGGATTAAGTTGAATAGGGTCATCGTTTTTTGTGTTACTGAATGAAAGAAAGTGCATTCCCACAGTCTCTCCTCAGTATATCTCGCATTTGTATGCAGGAATGTTATTCTATTGCAAACCTACATATATTTTAACTAAATAATTTTTATAGGAAGCCATTTTAAACAAATGTTGCATGCATATTGTTATCGGCATCGTCTATGCAACATATAACACTCCAGTAGTTGTCTGCCACGTACTTACAGTAGGCGCACAAGCATTAAAAATTTTTTTATGCAAACTGCAGCAAAAAGAATTAAAAGTATAAAAACTTTTTTTTAAATAATGTTTAAAGTTAATTTTGGATTCTTGTTGTTATGTTGAATGTGATGCTATCACTTGAAAAATTATCAGTACTTAAGCGAATTACTCAGGAAATTATAAAAAAATTGCAAATTCAAAAATGCAAGTTTTGTTTCTTGTTGTAGATCAAATAATTAAAAGGTCGAAAGTAGTTCCAGATTAGTTTGTTTTGTTCTGTTCCGTTATTTTATTTCGTTAAGGGTGTTTTACATTTAAAGAAACTTGGTCGAGGTGTTAAAGACCTGCTATGTTGGTGGTAGTGATATATTTTTTGTCTCACCATATCTTTAAATATTATTCATTATATATCATCAGATGTCAAAAAGGAGCAGTAGAAAGAGTTAAAATCTTTAAATTAGAAGAAAACGGAAAAACAATGGGTTTTCCTCCTTGGAAGGGGGATGAATATTAAGGCATTACAAATACTCCTGCAAGTGCCTAACAGCCTAACTGAGAGCCTGTTGTTTGTATTTTATAGAAACCAATTTCAAAAGATCAATATTTATTCCCAGACAAAAACTGTGACAAAAAAAATCCCCGAACAATTAATTCAAAGTTGTTTGCATATTAAGGAATTGACTATTTTATGGCTCTGGCAATAGCAGAAGCACCGCACAAGTATTTATGTGTGAAGTAGCTTTAAAATTCCAGACAGTAGAAGTAGTACATGATAGTCATGCTTTTATGTCCAGCTATTTTATTTAAATTAATTTTTTGTTCTGTGTGCTGTTTTTGACAGACAAGTTCATGACATTAAAAACATTTTTGTCGTCGTTGTTGTTTTGAGTTAAAATGTTAAAAGTTGAAGTTAAAAAAATGTTTATGCTGCTGCAGCATTGCTATTTGTACAATCAGGAATTTAAATGTTTTCCCTTTCTTTCCATGTCATTCGAAGCAGTACTACTAGAAACACCACCAACACCGCCAACCGCTATCGCCCTCACCCTATAAATCGTAGTGGTGTTCAGTTTATTTATGCTGTGTGCACCATGTGAATTAATAATTGTTTCTTCTTTAAATTCACCTCGGGCTGTTGTATTTAAAAATTTGTTTGTTTTATTCAACTGATTCTCTCAGTCATTTTCTAAATACTTGAAAAATTACTCTTTAATTTTACACATTGCTAGCACATGCGCTTAAATATGATTCCCTTATGGTAACGGTGACCATTGCTATGATATCAAAATACTGAACGAAGCAAAATTTTTTAGATTCATACGGATGTATTTTATTGCTGTGTTTTTTGGCTTTAGTGTCTACAGTTTAGTGTCTTTATGGTCATAGCAGCATATAGGACGTTCTTTTAAGCAAAAGGTAGCAACACTAGCCGGTTAGTCTACATCCTGGTAGTTCAATTCCAGTCAAAGACCATATGAGTTTTTCAAAGAAATTATAATCGTTTTGTGGGTTATATTTCTTTTTAAACAAAGTTTAGAAATAAAAAAGAAATATAATAAAATAAAAAATCTTATAAAATACAACAAAATTGGAAACATCTCTCCAACACAAAATAATGATTTACTTTAGATACAGAAGATTCACAACAAGTGGTCACCGTACTTATAGTGTGACTGTAGTGTGTCTAAGTATCATATATATATAAATTTTCCTAAGTATGTACATATTTCTTTAAAATAGTGCTTGTAATGTGTAAAAGAAATATGAATTGCTTACTACACATTAATAAAAATATCTTTCTGCGTTTTCCAGTAGGAAGGAGTGTGTTTATTTTCTAAAGACATTTGCCAACATTTGTTTCGAAATCGTCGTTATTCTTTTTATTTAGATCTTGGTCGTTAATTATTAGTTTAACAATTAAACAAGACATTTTCCTTCCTCACTTTGCATATTTTCAATAATTTTCCTATTCCACTTTCTATTAAATATTTGTAGGCAGGCAATGCACAATAGCATCTTTTGCAAAAAGGCGGCCAAAACAATATATTGATGTTCTTTTTATTAAAGTAAAGCTTATAAAACCTTAAAAGGTTATTCGTTTCTAAATGTGTGATGACATTTCTTAGATCATCGCGTTAATTATTTATTAATTTTATTTATTTTTTGTGGGTTAGTAAATCAAAATGCATTTCGGTGGGTGCTAAATACCAACTCATTAGAAGGTCTTTACCATTTATGTTTGTAAAGTTCCAAAACTCATTTACTCATACATAAACTCGCAAATACAATTTGCAAATTATAAAGCACAAGCGAAATAGCTTTTCAAACAACTTTACACAAATCACAACAAACAATTTTCTTCATTCATTATGAATGTGTTTACTTTTCTACAAACCTATATACAATTAGACAACCGCTGGGTGCCAATAAAAGTATTTATAAGGCAAAATGAAAAGCATACCTCCCCTTTAAATAAATAAATCCAATAATCGATCAGCTCTTTGGTTTTTCTTCGAGATGACCATCAACCAGTTTGAAATTTCACACGCTCTTGGCACAAATTTATAACTTTTCATCCTGAGAGGATGTACTAAAGAAGTGCACTTCGGACATGTTAAGCTTTTCAGCCCAAAGAATTTTTTAATTTTTGTCAAAACCTTGGCGCTGCACTGCCGTGTTCTAAGGATGTTACGTTGATTGTAGTAATAAAAAATAGCTTCATCTGCATTTCATTGTATGACATTCAAGACCATCATCTCTTAGTGCGAGAATGAAGTGTTTCTTCTGCAATTTATTTTTTAAAGATATCTATCTAAGAAGTAGCTGAAGTTGATCTTCAAAGATGGTTTACAGGATCTTTACAATGATAATTCACGGATTAAGTTGAATAGGGTCATCGTTTTTTGTGTTACTGAATGAAAGAAAGTGCATTCCCACAGTCTCTCCTCAGTATATCTCGCATTTGTATGCAGGAATGTTATTCTATTGCAAAGTACTTCATACTAATGCTATGGGATCTTTTTTGGAGTTTGTATTATAAAAATAATAAAATATTTTTATTTTAAGCTGCAGTAGGACAACGCTGATTCTGTTTGGGAATAGTATCCATTTAACAGCTGATAGTTGCTTTTTTTTTAGTTTGCTTTGAAATAAACATTCGAAGAGTTATCGGCGATATACGGCCGCAAATGCTGCAAAAAGTTGTTGAAAATTTGTGTTCCAGATTGCGCCTTTTATCCACATGGCAGATTCCAAATTTAAATATTAATTTCATAAAATTTTCTTTGCAATAAAGCTCGTTTCATTGATATTAAAACTATATTTCCCTGTTTTATTATGATTGAAACTTGTGTCACTCTATAAAAAACACCATTTATGTTGAAAATGTAAAAGAAGGCTTAATTCTTTTCCAACTCTGCTATTGCGTGTTTTGCTCTTTTTTGGAGCAGTATTGCAGCGCCTGCATTGTTCAGTAGACGCATTAACTTTTTTAAACTGTGTGAGCAGGCATTTTATTATTTGTTGACCAGAACTATGCCATTATCCCGTATATGGTCCTACAATAATTAATACACTGCCAAACTAAAGTAAATCAAAGAATTTAGTGTTGTTGATGCCTTTCCCTGACTAGCATTCGAACCCAGTCCCCAATTAATTGTTGCCTTAGTAGTCAACGCACTAACCACTTCAGCCAGTACCAAGTACCCGTCCTACATGGATGATGGCGACAAATACTGCTCCCATTAATATTTGTTGTTATCAAACTGAAAAATGTTAAACAAAAATAAACAAAGGCCTGATTTAAACCACTTTTTGGAAATACTTCAGAAGCATTTTTCGCAAATTACTTACTTTTTGACTAAACAGCATATCTCTAAAACTAGAATAAATTTAAAGAAAGCGATTGCAAAAACGTTCTTAGGTCAAACTTTCCGATGCATTTGTCCAAAAGTTGATTTGATCTTTAAGTCTCATGCTATAACTATTTTATATATTTTAAACTGCATTCAAATACATCGAGAGCTTGGTTTACAAAATTAGTAAAATAACTACAAATATGCATACAATTTTTTCTTCGAAAAAATGCAGATCAGAGAATTTTTTAGTAAAAATAAAACAAATTTTTGTTTTAATAAAAATGAGAGAATTAAAATTCTATTAAATTTATATAAAATTTAAACTGATTTTCTAAGTTGAAAACTTTTTAAAATAAACTCAAACATTATAAAACTGAAAAAAATTGGTAATATTAAAAATGAAAATTTCCCTCAAAAACTCTCAGTATTAAAAATTAAGGATTAACAAAATTAAAGAGATGTTTCACACAACCAATCGTTTCATCCAAAGTCATAAGAAATAAAAAAATATAAGATGCAAAATAAAACCGAGGCGGATAAAGAATATGATTGCAGGAATTAAAAAAATAAACAAATTAATAAACTTTTTAATATGATAAGAGCACTAGGAGAGGTCTGAAAACAGAGTATATGAGAGAAAACTAAAAGAGAGCATATATATATGGAAAATCTGCTCAAAAGAAAGTTGTTGAAAAAGGAAATTCTCTATGATTTCCATAAAAAAAAGGGAAATCAAAGAGAAGAATAAAAATGCAAGTATAGTCTTCCTTTTAACACTGAAGCTATTTTTGTTTTGAGCACTTAAATATTTTTAAGTGTGTTTTTTTTCGGTAACAGAAAATTCTAGTTAAAAATTTGTTCCAACTTGTTTATGCAGTAAATAATTCCCAAAGTGCATTGTTAACAATACGAAGAATATATGCAATATGAAACATTATATTACATATATAATGAAAGGACACATCGCCAACAATAACAACAGGCATACAACATACAAATACTACTTTACATTTTTCTATCCTGCAGTGTTGATAACGCAGCACATGCAGTTTTAAATTACTATACCCTTGTGCAACACACACTTAAATTCGGTTGTTTGCATGTACATAAAGTGCATTGGTTTGATTTATATATCTATGTGGCAGCAATATTTGTACAATACTATTATGTACATGTATGTATACACAAAGTGTTGGAAATCATGTTCGTGTTAGTAGAAGTAACAACTTTATAAATCATATATGTATGTTATCTATGTATATATTTAAATATTTACAACTTGTTTGTATCCTCATAATATATAATATATTTTTAGTCCTGTACGTTAATGATTTGCTTTCTAGTAAGGACTAGTTGCTATTATAGTAAATTGAAAGAAAACCCAATACACGAACACATACATATGTTTATTTATAACAGATTTATTTACATACGCTAGGGAATTAATTTTTTTTTTATATTTGATAAATAATATAATATCAATTAAAAATATTATTTCGCCCCCATGTGGTGTGTTATTTTAGTTAGTTTTAGTGGCTTCCCACTAAGTGCAAAAACTCATGCAGAGTTTCTAGATGATTCCTTTTTGGGCAGGTGGTATGGTAAATAATGGTTGTTTATATAAAGAAGTCTATGTCTTTATTCCTTTTTTTGGAAAAGAAATCACACAATTATTGCAAGATTATCTTATTAATTTGTCTTTATTTTTACCTAAAAAAAAAACTGATAACCTCTAATCTTCTGACCGATTTTTTCATTAGGTTATATTTAATTATCTAGACGCGTTTGCGGTCTGCAATATGTACATGCATATATGCACACACTATAGCTGCGTCTCGTAACGGTGTCGCGAGTTCGGAGATTTGGTCTCATCTAAAAATATGCGTACCGCACTAAAAGAAGTTTACACTTCAATAATAAATTAACTGCTTGTTCGCCGAAATCGAAGAAGTTCTTCCTTTCGAAATATTACTCTTAAAACAAAAACAAAATTTTTGAATTAGTTTTTCTTTCAAATGTAATTGTTCGAAAGAATGATATCGTCGAAGGTGCACTAACACTCCATTATTGCGGTCGTATTTGATAAAAAATAAACACCTTATTTTTAATTGAAATTACAGATTTTACGGAATCTAAACTAAATTCCGCCGCATCGGACTGTACCGCGATGGAAAAAATTTTAAGCCCTGCCTGAGGCCGGCTACACAGGAAATGGGTAGTAAATAATCGTCCAAGAAAAAAAATATTGCCCCAAAAAATGAAATATAATCCTAATAATCGTTGTTGTTGGCCTAAATATAAGGTTTTCTTATAGGGATGATATGATTTTTAAGTGACGTTTCGGCCATTTAAAATATGTTATGATCTGTAATTTGTTTTTCGTTGTATTTAGTAGTGTTTTCATCATGGAGCGATATACGCAAGAAACCCCTTTACAAATTATTCAGTTTTATTATCAAAATAATCGTTCTCCAATTGCAACTGTTCGTTCGCTTTTGCCATTTTATGGTCGTAGTAATCATCCAATTGTGGTCGCTATTCGTCGAATTGTTGAAAATTTTGAGCTTAAATTTTCTTTACATAATGTTCAAGTTCCAATAAGACAAAGAACCGCTCGAAGTAAAGCAAATATTGCTGCCGTTCAGGCAACTGTTCCTAAAGACAGCAATTTGTCGATTCCAAGACGTTCTCAACAATTGGGAATGTCTCAAAACACAACCTGGCGGATTTTGAAAAAGGATTTGGGTTTGCATCCGTATAAAATTGTTTTTACTCAAGAACTGAAGCCTTTGGACCACCGTAAACGTCGTGAATTTGCTGACTTAGCCTTGGAACAACTTGAGGTTCGATTATTTCTGGAACTAGGAAAATTTCGGTTATGGGAAGGAGCAAAATGAGAGTAATGTTTGTGGACATTTGATTTGAACTCTACCATACTGAAGGTGACAGTAAGGACCTCTGCTGGAAGTTTATCCCACGTCAGAGCTGTTCGGCTAAAGTAAAAATTCTCGTTGTGATGCGTAGTGTGGTTTAATGGCATATCGATCACAAAGGGATGTGCTCCTTATGAAGAAGGTGTAGTACGTAAAAAATTACTGGTTTCGGGAACAAGTTCCCCGATTTCATTAGAACAAATTCCGTTGTAGTAGCGATGCCCTTCTGTCACCAACAAGCTTTGATCTTGATCGAGTAATTTTTAAGTAGACTTTGAAGCACCGGCCCATACATGGAAGTTGTATTCCTTTTTTGAATGCTTCTTTTGAGACATGAAACATGTGATCATTCCATCGAAAATCACAATGAATTCTTATGCCAAGAACATTACGAGCTTCTGCTTCCTTAATATTTATAACCTCAATAATTACAGATGGTGAAGCATGTCCGGTTATATGTCTGTGCGTAGGGGAAGGCAATTCAGCGACAAGGAACTACTAATTCAAGGGGTTAAGGCAAAAATTCTGGAATTAGATTTTTTTGGTTTATTTGCCAAAACTTTCAGATTTATACCAATAAAATGGCTAAAATATTTTTAAGAAATTTATTATTTATTCAAAGGTGTTTAAGTAGGAAACATATTATTGTTGTGGCAATGAAAGATGTGTGTTTTAGAATTTAATTATTCAACTTTTTTTAATTTCTTAGAGATGCATGTCGTCTACGAAAAGTACAATTTAAATGATTTGAAATGAAAACAACGTACCCATCCAGTGCATGATATGCGTAAATTTTTATCTTACATTATTATTTCTCCATTTCGGGAATGGCATTATGAAGGAAAGCATTTGGCATCGAACAAATGCTGAACCAAATATTCTCCATTAAATACACTACCAAAATAATTCATTCACTTTTAATTACAATAAATAAATATGCATAAAAATGCATAAATATAGAGTGCAAAAAACTATGTATGCAAAACTATTTTTTTTAACACAATTTATGTAAAAGGTTTTCCAATAAGAATGATATGATATCTTAAAAAAAAAAAAAACACTTAGTCCACTAAATCAAGTCGTATGTCATGAATGGCACGTTCAATATTGACTTGTAAAGCTTGACGAGAGTCTGGTTTTTTTCGAAATGACTTAAAATAACCCCACAAGAAATAGTCTAATAGTGTTAAATCACAACTTCTTAGAGGCCATTCAATATCACAATTTCTTTAAATAATCGAATCTGCAAACTTTTCTCGCAATAATTCAATTGTTGCATTTGCTGTGTGGCAAAATCAGCAAATTCACGACTTTTACGGTGGTCCGATGGCTTCAGTTGTTGAGTGAGAACAATATTATATGGATGCAAACCCAAATCATTTCTCAAAATTCTCCAGTTGTGGTTTGAGACAGTCCCAATTGCTGAGAACGTCTTGGAAATGACAAATTGCGGTCTTCAGCAACACTTTCCAGAGCGACAGCAATATTTGCATTACTTCGAGCGGTTTTTTGTCTTATTGAGACTTGAACATTATGGAAAGAAAATTTAAGCTCAAAATTTTCAACAGTTCGACGAATAGCGAGCACACCTGGACGATTATTACGACCATACAGTGGAAAAAATGCACGAAAAGTTACAATTGAATAACCATTAATTGGGTAATAAAACTGAATAATTTGTAAACGTTGTTTTTGTCCATATCGCACACTACTGAATACAATGAAAAACAAATGACAGATCAAGACAAATAACAAATGGCCAAAACGTCACTTCAAAATAATATCATTGTAATGGAAAACCTTTTATTAGAGCTATGAAATAAACACGTTAAAAGAAATTATTTTAAACAAAACATCACACACTTCAACTGTATCCGTCATGTTTTAATTACATCCAACATTTGCTTACATTTCATATCAATGTTTGTAAAATGGGAAAACAAAAAAACTTTCAATTAGCATCATGATATTGAAATTGTTTTCTATGTGTATGCAAATATATATTGATATTGTATGTAAATATAAACATTTAAAAAAAATTAATTACTTAAAAAAGTTCATTAAAATAAAATTCATATTCAAAAATACACAAAAGAAACTTTGACACTTGAAATCATACATTTTTTTGTTTGTTTCGTTTGAAATGAGATTTATTTACACATGTACCCAACCAACCAACCAGTCAGCCATCCACCTTTATATGGATTTCGCCTTGAAGTTATAGTTCAAACAAGTGCATCTGAAAACAATTCGAATGAATGAGCAAAAACGAAAAAAAAACGAAACTGAACAAAAGTTGTTTCAAGTACTTGTGTATAATTTGACCTATTTTTTCCTTCATTTTTATTGTGTTAATTTGTATAAACACACACACTTGCATACAAGTATTTTTTTAAACAACTTTTTAGTTCATATCTTTTCATAGAGATTTCCTTGTACATAATTCGTGTAGTATTTTTGTTTTTATTTGTTGCACTTTTTTTTCTCTACAAGATGCTGGCTTGCTTATTTTGTCTCTTTTAAAATAATTGAAATGAGATTGAATACAAAGTTTTTACGAAATAAATGTGCACAGGAGATCATAAACACACACATGTTTTAATTGTTTTTGAATTTGGAAAATGTTTCTAAAGAAAATAAATGTGTTTATCTTAAAACAATATATAGAATTAAAAGGAATTTGTAAAGTAATGTTCGATGTTATATACAAGATTTACATTGGTACGAGTACATGTGCATGTATGTGTGGATGTATAGGAATGCTTAAAAACATCTGGGTGATTTGCTTATGTATGAATATGTCAGCATGTTAAATTAAAAAAAGTCAGCACTCAAAAATCCAAAATATTCAGTGGAGACAAACAACGGCTGATGCTGTAGAAATAATTCAAGCAAACCGGAAGCAGGCGTAGCAGTATTTTTATTAAAAAAAAGGGATTAATAAGGGATATGTGTTTATGTTTGCATACTTATAAATGATTTTAAAAATTAATTTTTTGTTTAAAAGGGTTTATTTGCTTTTAAGCCCCATTCGAAAAATGGGGAAAGTTGCCCATCCCCCCAACCTCTCCAACCAAAATACCTTTGGACATTACATATTACCATTTATTGAACCGATTTTCCACACGACATAACTGGATTTTGCTGGCAGTTTGGTCCAAGTTATATTTTAAATGTAGTTGTTTGATTGCTTGCATTTCAGTGTAATAATATTTTTGTTATATGATGGCCAAGTTCACCCTCGATATATTGGTTTTCACATAACTCCAACCTATTTTAAAATTTCCTCTTTTTTTTAGTGTAGTAAAGTGTAGTGTGAAAATGTAGAAGAAGACTTAATTCTTTTACAACTCTGCCATTTCAGCTTTTGTTTATTTTTAGAGCAGTGGTGCAGCATGTGGTGTTAATAGGTTTCATTGCGGTTTGTTTATATAATTCGGAGATGGTCGAGCTGTCCGATCGAAATATTGATTATGGACTAGCTCGAACATATGTCAACCGATTTCGAAACCATATAGTTGCAGGATGGTCCCTTTATATATTTATTTTAAAAATATTTGCTATTTATTTTTGATATTTTATGGAAGAAAAATATAACCTAGAAATAAGTGATATTGAGTTTTAACCTTTAGCTTTGTTTAGCGATTATCTTTCTGTATTGAAATGTTTTTTTTTTTTTTTTGTCAGAATTATTCGACTTCAAGAAGACTGAGTATTTGTGGGATATGATGTTCGTTTACGTACAATATCAGATTTATTCATAACAATTTAATACGCTTAAGTATACATTAAAAGCTGGCTTGTCATACAAAATTAAAAAAAAAAAACTTTAACTTTTATAGGGATGATATAGAGTGAGAGAATTAATTTCATAAATCTAAAGATATATTAGTTTCTTCAAAAAACAATAATTTACAGTTAATATGAATATGATTTGACCCCAATCAGCTGACCTTAAACGTAAACTCTAAGAACGCGACAACAGAAACTATAATTTTTCCCACCTCTGCTCGTCATTGAGTCAAAAATCAAATTACGAATTCTTTCAAATTCCTTAGGGCAGATAATAAGTTTTTTTTCGTGGCTATTCTTATCTTGAGCGCTTAAGAGCCATTTTATAACAGTACAGGGGCCCAATTACGGTATTCGATATCGATCAAAATTTATAATTAAATTGTATTGAAATTTCGTTCGATATCGACTGCCGTAATTTGGGCCCAGGTGTCGTTATTGACAGACGTATGATTTAAAATACTTAGAATATGGAATATTTCGCATAATTAAATCGGAAACATAATTTAAAGTTACTCAAATCAATTCTAAAAGGTTTTCAAAGTGTTTTTTCTATTCTAATTAGTTTTTCATTTTGTTTTCAGATCATGTATGTATGTATGTATGTATGTAGATTCATTTATTTTACAAAAAAAATTTTATTTACTTTTAATATTTACTGACGAAACCAATTATTTTTTTGGGCTGTAAAATATGTACATCTGAAATTAAAGGGAGAAAAAAAGTAGACACAAGTTAAATTCAATGTCTTTTGCATGTGACCTAATTAATTATTTAAGCAAAAACAAATTCAAAATGGATTTTGAAAACAGAATATTTATGAAAATAAAAAAAAAAAAAAAATATGGATACATAGAGTAACCCAGCAAACACAATTAAATAAAATGGTTTAACAGTCTCATCGGAACATTATTACTATCGCGTTTTTAGTCGAAACTTTAGTAAAAAAAAAAAAAAAAAAAAAAAAAATGGCGACCATGCGCTCTACACACATATGTTTTTTTTTCGAAACAGTGTACAGATCCTTTTCGCTTAGAGTATTCCGTAGCACTTGGGAAACAGAAAATTTACTTCCTTTGTGTGAGCTTTTTTCCCTGCCCTCGTTTCTGAAGCTTGTGAAAAGTTCTCACATCGAAAAAAATATGTGAGAATATAGTTCTCACCCAATCTTTTGTAGGATGACTCATATAATATTGGTAGGATTTTTATATGAGCCACCCTGCAAACCTAATAAAACTATGTAGACACCTACAAATATTCTATAAATGTATTAAAATGACCAGCAGATGAGAGTAAGCTTTTGTTCAATGGCTTCCACATGTTGTAAGAGAGACAAGAATCTTAATTAATAGGAATGACTATTTTTTTGTGATGTACATTATGGGATGCTATGAGTTATTGTGGGTTCAGTATTATGAGAGCTATAAGCGTGTTATGTTAATACTTATACATGCACACTTATTATTCATGCATTAAATTTTTTTTTAAAACCAATAAAACATTCTCGTGTTTTTCTGCAACTGAATTTCCAAAGAAATTAACAACAACTACACTTTTTTGTATGGTTGGATGAAGAGAATTTTAGAAATATTCAAGGAACAAAAGTGAGAAGAGCTCAATAAATTGATTTAGTTCATATGAATATATTTTGTTTTTGCATTTGACTGTTCTATTTTTTTTTTAATAAATGCGAAATAGTGCAAACTTACCATTAAATAAATTTAGTTTTGATTAGTGTATGACTATTTTTCAAGAAATTTTTTTTTTATCATGTTTATAAAATTTTTTTGTGAATATTGAAAAAAATTATTTACATCTAGAATATGGTCGATTGTGTCGTCCGTTTCGTTATACTAAAAATAATTATTCGATTGTATGACATTTCACTTTCTAGTTGAAAAATGTGCCATATGAATTCTTTCTATTTCACATATGATTCATAAATATTTGAAGCACCAAAACGCATACATATCGTTTCTGATCTCGCCTAGCGAGTGATCTTTCGTTTCAATCTGGATCTGGTTATATTTTGTGTTAAAGATTGTGATATAATCTTTTAAGAAAATCTTATGTTCATTTATTTATATTTTTTCTTTTAGAAAATATATTTGTCTGGATTACATTTACAATGGCTCAATTTTACTACATTACAATAAACCCTTATGTGAAGAAATTTAAAATCGTGTATGAAAATGTATACAACAAGTACAACAAAAAATTGTTTGCCAATGTTATTATATATAATTTGCATATTAAAGTTGATTTAAATTTAAATAAAGTGACCAACTGTAATTTTAAATTAAATAATGTATGAAGTCAAATGAACGATTTTAATGTATTGTTACCTCCTTATATGCCTGCTTCCTTTTAGTTCTTTCGGACTAGATTTTATACCCATGAAATGAAACAAAATATCACGAAATTTCCAATTCTTCTCTACTCATAATGAGATGATATCGAAAAATATTATTTAAATCTAAAAATATCTTTCGTAAAAACTCTTTACTTTCTGTATAAATTATTCTTCAAAAAAAAAATTAATACTAAAAATAAATAAATACTAAACTTTATATGTATGTCATTTAATGAGCTTATTTTCTTAATCTTAATGTTATAAATTTTTAATAAACATACAGTATTTTAATTATTTAAAACGTTTATCAAACAGAAAATACAATTATTGTGCTGGCATTAAGTTACAAAGTCATTTTCTTTATTACAAATTAATCTAATAATTTGCAACTCCATTAATTTAGTATGTTTGCATCATACTAACACATGGTTGCATAAAAGTTGTTTACATATACGAGTACATATATACAAACATACAAAAGCACATTAGTGTTTTTTTTTTTGTAATTTACAGGTACTATAATAAGAGAAGTTATATTTATAACAAATGCAACCACAAAGCAAATGAAAAGGACTTTTAGCATTTATAATTTAATAGAAATTAGAGTGGTTATTATAATTTTTGTTTGTTTTCTAATATTAGAAAATATTAGATTGATAACTTATGAAGTTGCATGACAGGACATTTGAAGATATGCAATTAAATGAGGTAGAATGTTTGCCTAATCAATAGTGATATGACGATATATTCGTATATTTTCTTTGCCTTTCCCTTTCAGAGTGTAAATAATATGAAATCTCTAAATTCTGTTATTATTTAAAAGAATTAAATCTTTTTAATTTTTTAGCTTCATTTTCTTAAAACAATATTTCTTTTGGTATGATATTGTATATCTTATTGTATATCAATACCCAGTTACATCGTCTTAAGGAAGTATTGAATTATATAATGCTGCTGTACTCTGTTCGCAGAACTGTAGGTTATGAAATATCCACCTTTCTAACATTATTTTTTAAAAAGTTAATCATAAGAAGTATATTGGCTTGAGAAGGTGAAGGTTAGGTTAGGTTAGGTTAGGAAGGATAGTGTAAAGTACACATCCACTTGGAGACCCAATAGGATGCATTGTGTTTCCCTTCATTTTTTTTTTTTTTTTTCATTTATTGACTAACTAGTCTCCTTACTGCCCAAGGAGAAACAAAGAGCGCTTATCATCCATCATACAGTCACTTAATTCCCATTATAAAGCCCCTGATATTCTCAAGTTTGCACTTCGCGATATCACTAATGCGCTCACGGAAACGTCTGCCCAGCCATCTTTGCCTGCGGCGTTCCACCCTTGGGCAGTGACAGATGATATGCTCTATAGTTTCTGCCTCCTTTTCATCCTCACACATCCTACAGAAATCCGTAGTGCCAGTCAAGGCGCCTACTAAGACTCTCAAAACGTTTCTATTCATTCCCAGAAGTAGATCAGATTTACCTAAGTTTAGTTCTGTCCATATGTACCTCGAGACTATAATCCTCTATATTCCTTCAGGAATGATTGGATCTGCTAATCACCCAATTACTGAGTTTTGAAGGTTTACGTGAAATATCCACCTTTCTAACATTATTTTTTAAAAAGTTATTCATAAGAAGTATATTGGCTTGAGAAAGTCTATTAGATTTATAATAAGCACCAAAATGTACTTATGAAAACGTTCAATAATATTTCATTTAGTGTCTTCTACCGAAAACAACGTTTGTTCTATTCAGCGGGGTAGTTGAAATTTAAAGTGATGTTTAAATATTAAATTTTGAGATACGTTAACAATATGTTTCTAATATTTCTCTGAGTATTATATGTTAGAACTTTAGCCTGTATAAATATACACAAATATTAATAGTAATAAACAGTTCAAAAGCTAAAATTTATATAGAGAATTAATTTTGTTTAAATTGTTCATAATGACTTTAGTTGTTATTGTATATTTTTTACACAATAAGTTTTCATAAAGCATAGTAATGTTCTAAGAGAGCCAAAATAAAAATTAAGAATGTTAAAAAAAATTTATTATCTCAACATATTCCAAGCATCAATCGGCCTTGAAATCGGTATACTGATACGTTCTGCAAATCTTATTGTACATGCTAATGTTTTTCAAAAATAAAAACTCATAGTAATTTTGAATTTTCATTAATTCAATAAAACTGAACTTAAGCCTAATAATAATAATTTCTCATTTATATATTATTAAAGTTCAAATAAAAATTACGTTTATTCGTAATAACAACATAAAATAATATATTGAATGTCAAAACAAAAGTGTGCTGTGATAAGACAGCGAATCAAAGGGAGTTTCCATAACTATTATTATTTATATATTTAAGAAAATCTATAAGTGAATATCTGAAAATTCAATGTTCATTTTAATTTTCATCATTCCAAGGAAATGAGTCCTTCCGGAACGACACAACTCTTCTTAACAGGCAACTAACTTTTTATTTTGCTTACTTTGTCCTTTGGATTAAAATATCTCTTTTTGCTAGAATTATAAATTGTTTACAGATTGTAAAAAGAGTCCAAATTAAAAACTGCAATTGTCTTAAATAATAAAGTATTAAAAGAATCAATAAATGATGACGATGTCAAAAAACAGATATGATAGCTGATGGAGATGACATATTTTACTTTTTAAAATACATATAAAATGTGCAAGAAAATACATAAAATTTAATATAAAAAATAAGTTTTTAATTATCATTGAAACATCTAGTCAATGTAAATGAGAACAACCAATAAATGAAGTTGTGTTTAATGTGAAAAAATAAAAGCAAACTATACTGGATGAAAAAACTCTGTTGTTAACTAAAAATGTCACGTTTACTAATTTAGTTGAATCAACATTGGAGAAATTTAATTTAATTGAAATTGTCGCAATAGCAAAAACAAGATTAATCAAAAAATGTTTGCTGCATGAAATAAAAAAAAAAAACATCAACAAATATTTGCGCAACCAAAAGGGGCAAACGAAATAGAATTTGCTTACACATACATTCATAGTGTAAGTATGGGAAAAGTAGGATTTTTTTATCTAAACAATTTTCTTTTAACATTGAAATAATAGATACTAACGACGACTACGTCTGCTTTACATTTAAGTCTGCCAGGTTAATTCAATTACATATTTCTTCCTGCTAATCATTTAAACGTGTCGCATAAATGATGCTGATTAGTTTTTGTTCACGCTTTATTTTACAGCAGAAAAACAAAAATTGAAGAGTCTTTAGAATAATTATATAATATATTATAAATGAACATGATTTTTTGTGACTTTTTTAGCAATTTAATTTTTTCATGGTCTACAGAATATAACAGAGACTAAGAAAATGAAGTAAAACTTCTAGTAGTCCTAGAGGATTTTAGAATGCAAATAGAGCAGGGTCAATAAACCAGACATTTACTAACAAAGAACTAAAAGAAGTTGTTAGTAAATTTTTGACATGACCACAAAGCACAATGTCATTAACAAAACAGTAGAAGGAAAGAAAAGAAAAACGTTTAAAAGGCCTCTTATTTATTTAAGGAAATATCCAAAGTTACCACAACAAAAAAAAAAACAGAAATGCCACAGATCAGGCAGGACCTTAAAACATGTTGTTTTGCCAAAATGTTTTGCACTATGGCTTCATTAAAATTTAAAATTAAAATTCTATATATTTTTACTCCACACAGAGCAGAGTTAGTTGTTCAGTATTGTTGATTTTCTGGCTCCATATAAACTTTAATAGCATAATTTTTAGGAAAACTAAAATATGACTCAAACCTGCATGGCTGCTGTTTAGAGGAGGTACTTGTATAAAGACCTGCCATTCTTAAATTTGCATTGTTACCGTCGTCTTTGACACCAGCACTACTATTTGATTAAAACTCTAAAGAAATTTACAACGGCGAAACGGTCTCGACGACTAAAAAATCTGAGCAATTGGACACCAATGGAGTGAAACTATTTTAATAAAATCCGATATCATTCCATATGTAACTGCCAAAAATATTCATACGAGAGCCATAAAGTATTTATATTCCAGATCCTTATAGGCAGGGATGTTGAATGACCAATGTCCGTCGGTCGGTATGTGCATCTGTTTGTACGTGAAGTCCATTTTCCGAAGCTTTCAAAAGACCTAGAGACTTAATCCTTGAACTAATGTGTCAGGCTTTGTCTTAAGACGATTCGTAATAAAAAATTAGTAAAATTAAAAAAAAAATTATATTCAATCTTTATTTTTTTTTTTTTTAAGAGTTTCAAACTCAATCAGCCATAGTGCAAAATATTGTTTTTATTTGGTTGCCATGGTCGCCGTCTGTTTTGATATTTAATTTTTTTCAAAAAAAAAAAAAAAAAAATTTGGTTTTCTGTTACCACAAAACCATGATTTCTATAGAAAATAAACAGCAAAAGAAAACTTTAATTTTCCCTTTAGAATTTACAAAAAAAAAAAAAAAAAAAATAAATTACAACGAAAAAAAAAATGGTGAAATATAACGTTCAACTACCCAGAAGCAAATAAAAGTATCCCTGTTTTTCTATTCTGACAAAAATCACTATAATGGCAG
The DNA here is from genome assembly GCA_947311025.1 of Lypha dubia. NCBI lineage: Eukaryota > Metazoa > Arthropoda > Insecta > Diptera > Tachinidae > Lypha > Lypha dubia. The sequence goes on from OX371261.1 coordinate 50,724,884, forward strand.
TTTCCGCATTAATAATGGCTCCTTCTAACAACAACAACAAAAACAACAACGAAAAAACAATTTATTGCAGTCAAGTTTCAGACTTTCACACAGACTTCTAGTAAACAGGAAGTGCTTACACGCACACTTTGCTATAAAAAATTCAGTCGTTAGCTTGCTTCGAACATTAGGTTGGAACCTATTTGTGTGCGTGTTAATTTTAATCAAGATTTCAATCGTTGTTCATTTTGGAAATGTTATACGTTCAATAAAATATATATATTGCAAATATAATTATTCTTAAGAAATTTTAAGCCATCCTAAATTTTTGGAATTTGGACAGTTTTTTGTATACTTTGTTAATAATCTAAACTATTTTATGATACATAATATAATTTTTGCACGCGTTGAACTATAATCTGCCAGTGGGTAATGGAAAATTCCTAAAAGTATGCAGTAATTTTTTAAATATCCAAATAGTTTCCTTTTGGGATTTAAATTTTTCTCTAAAGTATTTTTATTTTTCTATTTAAAAAACAAAAATGTTTCATTGAAATACTTTATGGTGAAGTTATTCACTGCTTTAACATTTAAAAAGACAGGCTAGCAGTGCTCAAACGGGTTCTATACCGACCGTACAGTAATCATGTTTCAATATTTGTTGCCCACTAATATATACACATATAAGATTCGCACACAAATACATTTACAAACAGCATAAAATGCTTTAAGCATTTTTAAGTTTTTTTTTAACCAAAAAAGAAATTTTTTTGCCCACTTTTCTCCTATTTATCGTTCGGAGAGACTATCTATAAATGTTTAATACATGCATACATACATACATACATATGTACAAACTTTTATACTTTCAGCCATGTTTAGAAATAATGGCAGCATAGTGTTTTTTTTTTTTGCTTTTCGTGTGCGTAAGTATAGATATCGTGTTTAAAATGCTGCAGGACTTAGACACTAAGTAGACAGCAAGGGAATTAACAATTATGTATTTTTCTTTTTTTCTACTTTTATACACTTCAGTTGATTTATGATCGAAATTATTTTTGGATCATATTGATTCATGTTGTTGCGTTGAGGTTTAATCATCGTTATGAAATATTGTTATCAAAATGAGTTCAAGTAAATAATTATGTTATTCCCTCTTGACTTATGCAGAAAATCACTCAAAGTGAACGAAAATAAAAACTTTACTATATTCTCTATATGCAGAAAATAGTTTCTGAAATCTTAAACATTTTTTTTAAGTAAAATATTACAAAATCATGTTTCATACTTTTAAAGGTGAAGTAATAAATGTTAAAAGGAAAACTTTTTTTAGATTCAAGATAATTGTTTGAAATTCTATTATTAACGAATTAAATAATATAACCGATCTCTTTAGGGAGGGTATCTTTATTAATAATATGTTAGCTTATGTTAGGGTAAGTTAAGCACTCTGCAGGTGACAAGAAATTGAAAAAAAAAAACAAAAAAAAAAGAATGTCTGTTTTCATATGCCTTAAGGGAAATCCTTATTCGTAAACGCATCCACTACTTCTGATGAAGAAAACATATTAGTTGTGGCAGCAGAATTTGTTGCCAATCGAATTGTAGCGGTTGCGCTAACTATCGCAGAATTCTGCAGATACAGCTAAAATTTTCATGTAGTACTACTGAATTTTCGGTTGCGACAACCGATAAAATTGGTTACCTCCATGGAATTTAAAATTTACTTTTGTTTTTTTTTTTTTATTGGTATTGCATATAGAACTCACATGTTTGAAACACATCGTCTTAAACAACTCAGCCACATGAGTATTATAAAATCGACAAATATTGAGTAAATACTTTAATACTATAATTGGTTATGCCAACCGTTAGGAGTATCAACAAAACCAAATTCATTACCAATTATTCAGTTGTGCTCGCCATTTTGGCATTTGGTAGCAGCAAAAGAGTGCATTCGGTTGCCCCAACCAATTTAAGAATTGTAAAAATTGTATGCTTGTCACAATTATAGGATTATGGTAATGATCATGGAATGTTGGTTGGATCCATAGAATATAAGTAGCGGTAACCGATATATAGTCGATGTAACTGATTGTCTATTGATACAACCGATTACCAAACAATATTTTTTCTTGGTGATTCCTCCTTTTCCTTATTTATGCATCTGCTACAGAATTCATAGGATGTTAATCCCAATAACTTTAAATGGCTGAAAAGTTAGCTTAGTTTCTGAGCTAAATAAGATTTTGAGTCAGTGCGTCGAAATTCATACACAATTATTCCTGTGCCAGTTGAAATGATGCTTTTAATTTTTTTTTTCAGTTTGCCGGTGTTATTACTGTTGTAGTTGGTGCAGTACCATTTTATTCCAATCTTAAATGAGTATATCAAATTCGTTAACTTTTTGACTCAATTAAGGTGTGATTTATTGGTAAATTTTATATGATCTGAAAATTTTTCAATTTTTAATGAGATTTCCACAAAAATTTATTTCAAAAGGAAAAATTTACATAAATATTTCCTATTCGATTAATAAAATTTGAATTACTTTTTATCAGATATTTAAAGTTTGTGCTTGATCCTTCATTATATGACTCGAACATTTGAATTATCCTTTCTAATATTCATCGAGTGAAAACCCCACTAATTGTGGTGTACAACTAAAAACAAAATATACATTTTTTATGACGATTTTCGCTGGAAGGGTGATTTGAAAATATAAATTTCACCTTTAGTTTAGGCGGAATTAAAATTTATCCATTGTCATCTGATAATCCTTAGTTTTTATAAATCCAAAAGCCAGATTTTATATTTTAATATTTATTTAAATCAATTTTTTATTAAAATTTTAACAATTTGTATGAAATGTCACTCGAAAATCTAAATTAAATTTTGTTACTTTTGCAATTAAAAACTGCAATTTATTTCACTCTTTATTAAGATGTAAATAAATATTTTTATAACGTAGTTGGGATATTTGAGCTTCTGGAACAAATTGTAAAGTTGTTTCTTTGTTGTGGGAGCTGAAAATGTATATTTTTATTGCTAAAACCATAACAATGCAATAAACTTTGATATTTAAAAGCAAAAACAAAAAAAAAAACAGTATAAAAAATTTCTGTGTTGTTGTATGGGAATGCATACACACATGCATGCATGCATGCGAGAGAAAAGTACTCTAGCGTTATGTGTTGGTATGCAGGTGTAAATTGAAATTGCATGAAATAAACGAATATCCGTACAATAGCACTTGCATCTGTGTATTTAGGGATTAAAATGCACGCATTCGAACAAAGTGTGACGAAGAGAGGAAAATACACATTTGTACGGTTTAGTTACAAATTACCATATTCGTTCACATATGTATTAAATAAGAAAAACTTTGAACTCTGTTAACGTTTTTTTTTATTAAATGTTGCATTTTAGTGCTTAAACATAAGGGTAAATTTATGTTTTAATTTTTATTGTTGCTTTTGGGGAAATGGAAAAATATTTAACATGCAAAAATTTGTAAAAGTAAATATTTTTGTTTTTTATTTGTGTGTGTGTGTGTGTTGTTCTTTCTCAACATGTTGGTTGGAGTGATTTTTATAAAATGAGTAATTTAATACACTTTTAAAGTATAAATTGTATGTTTTGTTAGACTGGGCAAATATTGACGAAATAAGTGTAACCCACTGTGAAAGAATTTCATTTAATATTGAACAACATGGATATAAAAGATAATATAAGGATCTGAGAGTATAAAATGTGAAAAAATATTTATTAGTTTTAACTTAGGAATTGAAAAGAAAACACACAACAGAGTAACAGATAAATTTATATGTATCTAAATTTTGTGGTCTAAAGTAAGCTGTACAAGTATGGGGTGTTTTTTTATAGAGTTACACAAGTTTAAATCATAATAGCACAAGGAAATATATTTTTAATATCAATGAAACGGACTTTATTTGAACGAAAATTTTATGAAATTAATGTTTAAATATGATTTCTGCAGTGTGGCCGCCACGGCTGGCGCGTAGAAGGCGCAATCTGGAAAACAAATTTTCAACAATTTTTCGCAGAATTTACGGCCTTATTTCGCCGATAACTCTTCGAATGTTGCTTTTCAGGTATTTAATTGTTTGTGTTCAATCGACGTAGACAAGAAAATAATCTAATGGGGTTAAATCACACGATCATGGTGGCCAATAATTTGGGACATTACATTGAATTATTTTTTCATCAAAAGTTTCTTTAACTAAATCAATTGTAGCGCCCGCTGCACGATGAGTTTGACTAATAGAAAAATTATTTTGAATAAAAATTTCAAATATTTTCACGCGTTGCTCTGGTGTAAGTCGATTCATAATAAAATTTCAAACCAAACTAAACAAAAAGCAACTATGCCAACTCAAAGCTGTGACACTCTATAACAAACACCTTTTACTAGAGCTACAACACACTACCTAATTGATTGTTCTTGGGTACTTCATTATTAGTTATCTGCTCATTCTTATGTGTAACTACACTTCTACGCTGACAAAACTATTGCGAAAAATTCTGCGAATTAATTTTGTTATACCTTAACAAGTAAACTGAAAGCTCTTCGAACTGCAAAAAAAAAATCATCAGCTAAACATCAACGACATTTACTTCTAACAAGATGGCGCAATTTGCAATACAGCGCGTTCAACAATCGATTTTTTGCAAAATCAATTTGGTGAAAACTTTATTTCTAGAAGTTGTTCTTCTCATTGGCGCCCTTTTTATGGGGATATGTTAACTCAATGACTTAAACCGATAAGCCAGCAAATCTGTAGGTATTGAAAGCCAGTATACAAGCCAACAGTATGGCTTCAGTGGCTAGATTTACTAGAAAATGTAAAAATTTGGTTGATTTAATGAACCATGTAACTTATGTCATAAAACTATCTACCAGATTATAAAAACAAGTTTTTATTCCAACAATATTTTTGTGTGAGACTTTTCAACTGATAAAAGCCAAGTTTTCATGAAATGATATTCTTGGTTTAAATTTCTTTTAGCAAATGGCTGATATTTCTGTATATATTTTGTTATTTTAAAACACAACTGAAATTTATTTGTGAATTTAAAAAACAGCTGGGTACGTTCTTCACTCGAGAACATGAGCAAAGAACGCCGATTCGTTACAGACCAACCTTTAGGTCGTAATTTATTACGACGCAAAGGCTTGTCTGGCTCTCAAAATTTATAATGCCAACCAAAATAACGCAGCATCAACGCTTTGCAATTGGAAAATCCAATTTTGACAGCGCGTCAAGGAGTGAAATTGGCTGCAAAAGTACTGTTGTTGTTTGTTAAGTAATGTAACTTTAGCTACTTTCAGCTCAACTTAGCGTCTTCATCTCTATTTCTTATTTTGTTTCTGGCGCAACGTAAACGCTCTAATTTTGGTTGCTCATTTCAGCGTAAAATCTAAGTGCTAAATTACGTTGCGCTTTGCATCGTAATTTAGGTTGGTCTGTTAGTGAGATGATCTCTTAATAATTAATTCTTTTAAATAAAGCCACAATAATATTTTGAAATAGCATTTTAACCTTTTCTAAAGAGTCAGTGTGATAATAATATAGATTTTTTACATATTTTTAAAAAATTTTAATCAAAAATACCAATTATAATCTGGGCAAAAATTTGAGGCAAAATTTTCGTATTGAAATAAACTTATGTCCGATTTAATAAAACATTAAAAATGTTAATTGTTTGGTTTTATAAAATAAGTTGAAAAGAACAAACTTACAAGAAAACATTAATATTTTAGTGAAATTTGAAATTTGGTCGACTGTACCTCAGTAGTTTCTTGACAAATTTTTACACACGACTCGTAATTGTTTTAGAAATTTTATTATCTTTCCTTAAACAAAATTAATTCATAAATCGACGAATAGTTTTGAAGATATTTGCATTTAAGTGACATCAAGTTTTTCAAAAACAGAAATAACGTTTATTTTGGAATATTTTGAAAACTGTTCTACTTTTGACCATTCTGACTTCATATTCCGACACAGCGGATTTTACATAAAGATTAGGTGTCAGATACATTTGGTCACGACTTTGTTCAAAATTTGTCTCACTGTGTTATTTGCTTTCTAACAAAATAAAAACAGAACAAAAATGTCACTAAATAGTTTCATTATTCCCAAAAACGTTGTTATCAACTTTTAATATCAACTGAATACAAACTTAAACATTTTCCAGTATAACTATTGTGTGCGTTCTTTTTTATTTCTTAACTTGATTTTTAATTTTTATTTATTAAATGTAAATAAAATCTTTATTATACTTTTATTATTATGAGTTCTTTTTGAAATTTTTGCACTATTACTAAAAATTTACTACACATTTCTTCTGTAGTCGTAGTACAGCGCTTACAACTTCAAATTTAATGGCTTTTTGCATTTTACTATCTCAAGCGTAGTTAATTAATTTTACTTTAAGTATAATATAAGATGTAAATATAAAAAAAAAAAAATTATATGCAATAAAGAAAAGCGCAGTCAAAGAAAATATTGTAATAGTTGAATATTCAGGCAGTGATAGGTGGGTAGTATGATGCCGAAGCGGACAGTTATTAAAGTGTATACGTTAAAATAATTACAAAGTAAACGTGAAATAAAAAAATATACGTTTATTAGCTTTTACGTTGAGAAGGTGCTTAAATCTCCCTCCACAAGACTCTTGTGACTCTTTTACTCTTCACTGTCAAAATCTTATCCGTATCAATTTTTTTTTTTTTGGCAAAAGTTGCAAAAAACTGCAATTTTGCCATCTTATTTTTTTTTTTGCAAAAAATATGTTTTAAAATTCAAATATAAATTTACTATTACTAAAGTTGAAAATTGCAATTCAAAAAAATACAAACAAAGCTAAACTTAAAATGTTTTACATATCAATTTACTTTTTATTCACAATATGAGACCAGAATATATCATTTCCTATAAACTAATCAAAAAGGCGTTCAATTATCTGAAATTTTGAGAGAAAATAATTGTGGAAAAAAACTGTCTTCCATGCAGAGACAATCTACGCAACAAAGCGTAAGTTTACAAGACGATACAATATTTTTCTAGTTTAAATCTTTCTCCTACGAAAGATTAAAAGAATTAATAAAATCGGGTTTTAAATAGCGAATATATTGAAAATAAATATATAAAGCGTCCATACAGCAAGTATTCACTTAAGAAATCTGTTTAAAAATGGTCGACCTAATCGAAAGTTCTGACAAGGGGTAACAATACTAGCGGAGGTTTCTTTATAGAAAACTTCGATGTGATGATTACATTTCGACTTTAGGACGGCTGTAGCATCTTGCAGTCTGAAATCTGTGCTGTAAGTAGGCTGGGCAGATGACTTAAGTACTATAGAATATCGATTTTTACCAACAGCAAAGCGTCCATCGCTGCTATAAATTATGTATACAATACATAGATTATGGTGATCGAGTATTGGATATTTTTATATAAGATTTTTAATAAGAGGAGTCATACAAGCTTGCCCAACGTAGGTGGGAACATAAAGACGACTGCCACAAGGCCAGGTCAACGTGGCTCAACTGCAGTCTACGTAGGACACGTGATATGCTCAGGATTGGTAAATGTCGTTTAAGACTAATAATAACTGTTATCACAGGGCACTAGTGTATTATGACTCATGCCCGAAGGATGGAACTTCTAAGTTACAAAGGCTACTGCAGAAGTTTTAATGATGAGGAGGAATTTTGCCAGCCCTAGATAGTCTTGCAAATATAAGCACTATTGGGATGACTTGTATACAAGGCAGCTATAGGAAATTTACTAAACAATTTACTATGCCTTGTCTGGTATAGTATATCACAAAGAGGACGAAGTCACAGACCCAAGTGCGACAACTCAGAAGTTGTGACGGACCGCGAAAGACAACATAATCTATAAAAACAAAAACTATTTTGAAAATCGGTCCATACATAGAGGAGTTATGCTATAATCAATTTGTCTAACAAATTCTACCTCATTTTCAAAAAACTTATGGTGCCAAACTGCAAGTAAATCTAAGAACAATAATTTTTAAAATCTATCCATAAGTAGAAAAGCTATGCGATAATAAATATATATTTTGGACCCCATCTGGTACCCCGAGATGAAAATGTATACAAACATAAAATAAAATATTCGTCGAATTGATAAGCCTCCTTCTTTTTTTGAATTCGGTGAAAAGCCGTTATAGTTTTTCCAAAAATGGCACTTAAAATACTAAAACAACGACTAAAATATCTTCTTCATGTAAATTTTTCTTTTGTTTTTCACATGCCATGTTTTGTACACTGGAGCGTATGATGAATATTTTTCTAATATTAAATATCACTTATACGTGCAAGTTATGCTGAAACTTGGAAGTATTCTAAAGTTGTTCTATTGTTTTTTCTTTTGTCCTGCGAATAATTATAGACGATTAATTCTTTAAGAACTTTTCCTTTTCATTACACTGCACAACAAAATAGCAAGTTTTGTCTGATGAATGACTTTTACCACGTGACGTTTACTAATTTGAGTTCGCTGGTTCTAAAAATACCCTCCTTTTTTGTAACAGCAATATTTTGCGAGCTATAGCTTTTACTTAAAATACGCTGTTGTGTAGTGTTAATTTGCTGATAATTGTTTTGTTTGACTGTTTTCAATATAATAATTTGATATGGCATCATTAAGACGAATTTGTGTGAATAATCCGAGTATTTTTTGTTTTATTTGTGGGGAATAATGTGCGGTTTCTATTATACAAACGATTGGTTTGAGTATAAAATTTGTATGAAAACCACTCAGTTTTTAAGTGATTCCTATAAAAAATTTAAACACATGTCATGAGTGACTGCGTTCGTAAACGAAGGTTACTTTACATAATTTGGTCACCAGCTGAAAATGAAAAATAAGCCTTGGTTTGCGCAAATAGTATGCAAAACAAGCGTCGAGTTTCTATATTTTTGGACAAGTAAGAGATGAAACATATTTAGGTACGAAACCACTATTATCCGGAATGAAGCCTTGAACCAATACGATGATTGTTATTTTTGCTTGGTGAATTTAACTGGTATGAACCGAAAAAATCGAGCCAAATGGGAATTACCTTGCATACAGTCGTCATATAGACGCTAAGGTATCACGTGAACCTCAAGCTGATGTATCACAGGAGGAGTCTATACATTTAGAGGAGGAAAATAACAGTACTGATAGTGATTTTCCAAAAGAAAGTGCTGAAAAGATAAAAGCAGGCATTTTTGAAGGGCCGCAGATAAAATCGTTAATAGAGGACTCAAATTTTAAAGACATTATGACAGATTCTGAGAAAAAGGCAAGGGCCATTAGTTTAAATTGTTCAATATTTTTTGGGAAATAAAAAAAGTTCTGACTATTCTCAACATGTCGAAAAACTAATGAGTCACTTTCAAAAGGTTGTATGTGATATGAGCATTAAGTTACAGTTTCTCTACAACCACCTGAACTATTTTCGCAAACAATCTTGAAGATCTAAGTGAAAAACAGGCAAGCGATTCAATCCGGATGTACGTTCGGGTAAGGAATGTTATGAATGCAACTGTAATTCACACATGATGGCTGACTATTGTTGGAGCATTCAGAAGTTATCTGCCTTCAGCTTCAAAAAGGAAATCAAAGAACATTTTTTTCAACTTTAGATATAATAAAATAGGACTAACTTTAATTATATAGTGTTTTATTATTGGTGGACTCAATGCAGGAATAATCCAAAATATAATTGTAATTTTTAATAGTTGTACTTATTTTTTCACGATTTTATAGTGCTAATAAATAATATTACTTTTGCGTCGCGTTTTTTTTTATATCCTTTTATAAATGTTGCGATAATTGTAGCATTTTATTAACTACTTACTGTTTATTATGTATAACAATTGTTGTTGGTGAACTACAAATTTGCTATTTCAACTACTGCTGATTTTACTATTTTTTGTGGAACAGGATAACACAAATAAATTTAAAAATATAATCGTAAATTAAAAAGTAAATTTCAGTAGTATGAGTTTTCGTTCCGTTTTTTTTTTTTTGTTTGTATTTCACTGTGAGTATTCATTTTATATTTTAATGGCCAACGATAATTTTACATCTATATGAAAACATGTTTATTACCATGAAGTTAATGAGAGTATAAGAAATAATACCAAAGGGATAAAAAATAATTTTTATGAAAATATTTCTTTTTATTACTTTTCATATATACAAAATATTTCTGCCTTATAATTTTTATGAGAAAAATACATTTTCACAATGAAAGTTTATAAGAAAGAAATAATATTTATCAAATATTTTATATTAAATAGATTGATGTATTAATATTTCAAATCAAAAGACGAGGGAATCTATTCCCTTTCCACTTATCTTAAATTATATAGAGATTGAAAACGATGTTAACCAACCAATAAGAAAATCTGAAAATAAAATTAGTTAAATTTAAATGAGATATTACTGATTTTATCAAATGATTCAATTTCTAAAATATTTATCTGTTAAGTTTTAAGATAATTGCAAAAAAATAGTAACCCTTAAAGTTTACTAAATCTGCGAAAGCTGCTGTCACAAAATGGAATTTTTCCAATTTTGCAAAATAAACTTTCTATTATGCTGTACCGATATATATGTTTTCAAAAGTTTAAGAAAAAGAATTGTTTTAACGTCTTTGTAAAAATATGCTTTGCAAATATTTTTTAATTCATTCATAGCATACATCTGATATATCGAATAATGAAAAAATTAATATTAAAATATTTTGGAGAAAAACGAATTGTAAATGCAGCAATACAGTAAATATTTTCCATCGTACTCGTATTTGCTGAACAATAAAACAAGATGATGTATGCGCCAGCAAAGCAAAAACAACAATCAAGTCAACTGAGGCATTAAAAATGAAAAATAATGGATGGCTTCGTTAACAAGCTCTCACATACTCGTATGCATATTTTGTAGAGACCGACCGAAGCCATTTTGTTTGTGGCCAAATTTGAACTGAAGCTAATATTTGGCTAAATATTTTATATAAAATATTAGATTGCGGTGTTGGCTGAAGTAGCTGAATGCAAAGCTTATTATTACTTAGTACCTGGGTTCGATCCCTGGTCTCTTATGTATAATAGTGTGGCATTTAATTAATTATTTTTAATACTTTTCAAGTAATGAAGGCATAGCACTGGTCACTAAGAAAACTGTTTCTACAGAGATTGATACTAATCCAAGCTAATGAACAAAATTGCTCCATCCTGTTTTCGTTGGCAGAACCTTCGGCGAATTAAAAGAATTCATAAAATGCCTGCTCATACAAATTCAGGGGTGTGGCAACATTGATCTTTTCTGGACAACACCTTTGGCCAATGATCCATAAATCTTATATGTTACTGCCTAATCTCTGAAATAAGAGAGCAACGGGAGTACATATAAGGTATATAAGGAAGTTGATAACATGTATAAGTCTGGTGGAATGTGAAGAGGCACCTAAGGTCTCTGCTCAACACCCTTTCGAGGCTTAAGCAGTAACCACAAACTGGTACCATGGTGAGCCCCACAGGAGAGTATCTACCGTGGGTTAAAAAAAGTTATTCCTTTATTGGACTCAGAATGCGATTTGATGATACGAAATGCATATGATGTCCTCCTAGAGATGGGTGTGCTATTTGGCATATTGTGTCTCCTTGGGATGGATATGCTGCCATAATTCCGTGACCGGTAATTAGTGAGGTCTCCCTCAGGAGTACAGGTGGTGACTGCGGTTGCTACTAAAATCGCTAGAAGAGGTTTTAGTAAAATGGCTGGTTGAACTTTGGCCAACCAATTGCAATGCAAGCCTCTATATTCTGTTGCGAAACAACATATGAAGAGATTAGATAGTTAGCAAGTTGTATACGCAAAGTAGGTACTCCATACATAAAAGTTTCCACCTGATGTAATCCTTGTGGTCACACTTCAGTGCCATGGCTTGACTTGGGGGTGGTGGTGAACACTGTGTTACGAACAACGTCGGGTAAGGCATCAAGTCAGGTACTATTTTTAATCTGTAATACATCCGTTCTAAGAATTAGCTAGAGGAGTAACAGCAGAGTTGTAAAAGAATTAAGCTTTCTATATTTTCAAAATCCCTCTCCTTCAGTTTTGTCACATTTCGTTAAATCAGTATGGGTATTATGATTTCAAACAAAATGAAACGTTTTTCTTCTTACAATTGCCCCTTATTTTGATTGTTGCGGTCTTAGGTGACATTAAGCGTCGCCCATAATAAAAAAAAGGAAGTGTCTGAGATAACAGTACTAAGGTTACTTAAGTAATAATCCACCTTACTACAAGTGTCGGTGTCGCGACGAAATCTGTAAAATGTGACAACGTTCACTACATGTTTTACATTGGAATCGTTTAAGTTCGACTACGACAACGACGTAATAAGGCCAAATGTATTTTTTCTTTTTATGGATAAGAAAGCTTGAGTAAACAGGAATTTGTCTGAAAATAGTTGTGTGTCCTGCGTGAATAATTTGCCCAACAAAGAGGGAAAATTTTTATGCAAATAAGAAACGTGAAATGAGGGTGCTGTTGTCTGAAGTGGTTAGCGAGTTGACTACTAAGCAAGCAATGACTTGGAGCCTGGGTTCAAACCCTGGCCAGAGGAAGTCAATCAACATCATTAATTTCTCTAATGTACATTAGTGAGACATTGTAATAATTGTTGTCGGACTATTTAAGTGATGAAAGCATAGCACTGGTCACTAAAACCTGTTCGGTCACTAAAACCTATTCGGTCGCACTTTATTATATTGCATCAGCGCTTTCAAAATGGAAGAGGATAAAAACGCAAAAAAAAAAAAATTAATAAATTGCAAGTCTGTTCAGGCAGTAAGGAAGGAAATAGACACACGCACACACACTGCGCATACACACATTTAATGCTGTGCATGCTTTTGCGAAAGTGTTTACATTAAAACGCAATGAATTGGAAAACTATAGATAGAAAATTTATAACCAACTTCAATGTGTTTAAGCACACATTGCAGCATACAGCAAACACACTTAGAAGAAATATGCGTATGTGTGACAAAATACATTAGAGATGTAGACATTTATTTGTTCTTTGGCTATAAATAAATTAAACTTTCGTAAATTGTTTAAACAATTGGAGCAACAGAAATGAGATAAAAATTGTTGCTTCTGGTTGTAACATTTTGTGTCTTTACAGCAATTTTGAAGCGGCACAAACAAGACTCCAGATTTTAAATTTAAAAAGGGACCTGCAAAGCTTTAAAGTATAGATATTTTGTATTTATTAATACGAACTAAAATTATACAAGAGATGAGAGCAAATATCGTCCTCTCCATGATTAATTCACAATTAAATTGATAAATAGTGTGTTATCCTACTAACATTAGAAATCAGAAAGTATATTACCTACATAAAAAAATAGACGGACAAAAACGGGACATATTGGTACTTTTGATAATTGGATATTTTATTTTTGCCTATTTTTTCTACAAACTTACGTTGCGTAGATTTTCTATCCGGACTTTTATGTGAAAGTTTGTCTGTTTGGATGTTTGTTCCAATATATCGCAAAAACTGCTTAATGGGTTTGGATAAATTTTAGTAGACGGATTGCATGTGGCCCAGAAAAAAACGTGGTATACTTTTAAGGGGGTAAAAACGGGACAAATTGGTAGTTTTGGTACTTTCTTTTTAATATTTTACTAATTTTTAAAAATTAACATATTTTCTGGGGCCTAAAATGAAAAATTAATACTTTTGGTACTTTTTTACGTATGGTCTTTTTTTACTTCTGGTAATTTTTAACTTATTTTATTGAGAAATTCTCTAAATAGATTTAAAGACGGATATCTTATGGCTTGAAGAAAATATGGAGTACTTTTTAAGAGGTAAAAACAGGACACATTCGTAGTTTTAGTACTTTTTACTTTTGTGCTATTATTTTTAAAAATTAACACACTTTCTGGAACTTTAAATGAAAAAATGGTACTTTTGGTACTTTTTTACCGATGGTACTTTTTACTTTTGGTACTGTAAAATTCACAATTAATTTTCCAAAATTTGGCCAAATAGTCGGTCTTCCGATGGGATCTTTGATTTTCACCTCCATGATATTTTTGAAAGTGGCGCAAGTTACTTAAGATTTTGTGAAATGGTGTTTTAAATTACTAAATGTTTTGCAATGTGCGAAACTCTACCAAAACCCTCAAGTTTTTTGCGAATATAAGAAAAGGGAATCAATTTATTAAAAAAAACTATTTAATGAAGCTTGAAGTATTTTGCATTAAAATTTGCAATTAAAAAAAGTTTAATTTAATTAAAAGTTTAATTTAATAATTAATTTGCCATACCGTTGGGAGATTTCTTCCCATGAAGATTGTTTTCTATTTAAATGGTTATAATTTTCTTTTATTTTGTAAAAGAGTAACAAATTGTTTTAAAAATTTGAGTTTTATTCTGTCATTGTAGTAATTTTTGTTGAAAACATTTTTCATACTATAAGCAAAAGTCTCTTTCTCTCAAATAATTTTAAATCAACTAAAATGAGCTTAAAGTATCGCAAAGTTTGCAGAATGGCAAATTTCTGTAAAAGCCATTATAAATTATGTAAATTCGCACAAATTGTGGATTACAAGTTAAGAATCTTATTAAATTCAGTGGAAGAGATCCTCTTACACTGTTTATTTATAACGTCAAAGCTTTGCATTCGCTACTAAAATCAAAACGGTTTTCTGCAATATTTTCCCCAAAAATTAAAAGCAAAAAATAAATCACATTCATGAAAATTTCCATGCTTCAAAAATTATTCGCATCCCCAAATGCTTTTGACATTTTCATCTGCCTTTCCTACGGCAAAATTGACAAATGAGCAAACTAAACATAAAACAAAATAAAAAAAAAAACAAAACTCCATGGCCGCTTGCATATTCTGACTATATTTGATTTTAAGCTTAATTTATGCCCTTTAGAATTTATTAGTTTTTGCTCTTGTTTTGAAATGGTCAATGGTGTGTAAATTGAACGAGACCAGCAGCTGGTTGGGGCTACAAATGATAAAGTTAAAAATTCAAACTATTACAAATATAAAAAAAAAAAATAAAACTAAATTTGCATAAAATCATCTGCTAAGGGGGGACAAAATAAGAGTGTAAAATAAGAGATGGAAACAAGAAAATTTAATTTACCAGGTAATGTGATGATGTTGTTTCTTTGTTTAATATGTGAAAATTTTAAATTCTCTTGCAAATGACCAACCAGGTCAAAATGAGTTGAGATAAATTTATGTTTGTTAATACTTTAGATGGTTAGAAAAACTTTTAAAGTGGATTTTTTTAAATGAGTTTTGCAATTTCGTAAATTTTCATTTAGAAGAATTTTTCTTATTAAAAATGTCAATGTTAATTTTGACTTTTTTTTATTTGTTTTTTTTTTTTTTTTGGCAAATAAAAGGAAAAGTTAAAATTTTGCCACAGCATTCAAACTGCAATTAGTTACAATGAAGATGTTTTTACATATTTTGTTTAAGAATATAACTTAGAATTTTGTTATAATTTGTGATCATATAATTTTTTCAATGCGCCACAACATGGTTACGAGTTGTCAGTATTTAATCGGGACAACTATAAACTGAGACAATTGATTAGTTTGGCTAATTTTTGTCTTTAATTATTGGAAAATTATAAGCAATTGCATGTTTTTTCCTACGCTATTTATAGCTAAAATATTTATTCGTTTCGGAGCTTTTTAACCGATTCTGCATTTATTTGTTCATGCCTATTCTTGCATATTTTCCGCTGCATAGCATAATATTGCCTATTGTGGACTACATCTCATATTTTAAAATTTTTTTTACTTTTTATGGCATATTTGCTTTTTCTTCCCGCATATTTGAACAATTTGTAAAAGTTAATTTTAAATTTTAATAAATAGAACCAAGAGCAAAACCAATCTAAATAAATTCGTATATAAATGAATTTTTTCGCAATTTGAAATTTGTTTTAGAGATTTTTTAGCACATATCGCTCCTTTATTGCATATAAAAATATAACTTTCACCACTTTGTACTGTTCAAAGTGCTGGAAGGTAACCAATGTAATACCAATCCCTAAAAAGGGGGGAGGCCACCAACCCTGAAAATTATTGCCCAATTGTTATTTGTTTTGTGCTTTTCAAAGTGATGGAAAGTATTTTGAATTTCAATCTTATAAAATATTTGGAGTTCAACAGTTTACTTAGCGACAGACAGTTTGGCTTTCGTAGGGGCCGCTCTACGGGGACCTACTTACTAGCTTTCCTTTCAAAAATGGTGTAATAACATACATCACTTTGGCAAAAGTAAAGAGGTGGCTCTAGATATTTCCAAGGCATTTGATAGAGTGTGCCATGCAGCACTTTTGTCGTCGGCGATGGCTCCACTCGTTTTGTATCGAGCTTTCTTAGAGATCGCACTATACGAGTTATTGTAGATGGGATCTCATCAAACGAGTCCAAGATAATGTTAGGCTCTGTTCTTTCTTCTAACCTTTTTCTAATTTTGCTTAATGACCTTTTATGTCGAACTTTCAACCCTATCTACTTTTTTTGCAGATGACAGCAGCATCGTCCATTCATATTCCTACCTGTCGGAGATTCAGGTCATGCAGCAAATGATAAAAAAAAATTGTACCGGCATATTTCCGGTTGTCCTGGTTATAATTGTTTTGCAACTAATCTATTTTATCTTTGTACTTCTAGTTTTTTCTGTCATTTTGACTTATTTAATTAATTTTTATCACCATCAAAATCTAACTGTGCAATTGTTTATTTTCAATAATAATTGTGTATTCAGATAAAAATTAAAATTATATCTTCAATTGTTCACTGTAGTGGTATTCTTTTAATTTAAAAATTACAAGTATTAAATTACTTCCACGCTGTGATATTAACTATCGTTAACTCATCGTTATAAGTTTTATAAAATATTTAACTATTTTAATAAATAAAATATAAAAAAATAAGCTTCATTGCAATACTTTGTAGATAACAAACCGAATGTACCAAATAGCCAGACAACAACTTTAGGAAATATCGTATTACCTGTCTTTCTCTTTTCTGTTTTGTTTTTTTTTTTTCACCTACAAAAAACTGCAAACACAACCATAAAATTGCATTTATAGTTAGGATGGTAATTTCCTGATACCATTAACCTGATCATTTAAATTTTTAAGCAGCATTATGCATGTAAGTTGCATATCCTAAATGTGTGTCTTACTTCTGTTTACAATTACAACAATGCAATAAAGAAAAAAACAACATGTATATAAGTTTTACAAACTCGTAGCATGCTTTACATTTTGAGATTGACCAACTTGTCTTCTATTCTCTTTACAATTTATTTTAATGTTCATATTTTAACACATTTACAATTTTATTGTCTTGTTAAAAAAAGCTATAAAAGTGCTTGACATTTTTTTATGGGTTTCTTTTTTTTTTTTTTTTGAATCAAGCTTTTACTGCTGTTGCATTTCATAACAGTCGTAGAGTTGCGTCACATCTTAAGAAGTCATAAAATTGTTGTCAAATAAAAATCATTTATATAATTAATGGCCATCATAAATTCTGGTTAATATGAACATTTAAGGAAGTGCTGATAAATGCCATAAAATTGGAAAATATGTGTTAAAAGTTTGTCAGGTTCTAGTAAAATTGAAAAAAAAAGTAATTTTTATAAAATATCATCTAAAACATTAGAAAATTGAATTTAAAATTATATGAACAGGCTAAAATATGTTACAACTGGCAATTATTTGAGCAAAGAACGGTAAGTTGGAGTGTCTTTCATACAACAGTGCTACGCGCTGTGTTGTGTGAATAGTCTTGCGAAAAAGCAACTATAAAATATGGTCGCCTTTTGTTTGTGAAAGACAACTCTATGTTTTTTTTTCTGAAGGATGGATTTATTTTAAAAGTTAAGAATTAAAAAATAAGGCATTAAAATGTTTGTCGCCGAATTTAAGTGCTTAAGCACTTAAGGTTTAACTGAAAGGAACTCTACCACTTATAACGGGTACTTTTAGTCAAATACAATTGTTTAATTCTACCGTGTTTAGAGCCGAGCTAGCTAGCTCTGTCACTTTGAAAACCCACGAAGTCTTTTCTGGCATAGAAGCAAGGATTTCTTAAGTACCTGATATAGAAGGGGAAATAATTTATCTAATTTAGTTCAGCAGGGAATAAAAATAAGAATATATATATACAAGAGTTTTTTACGTTATATAGAGAGGAAAGAATATGTTACAAGGACTTGCAACAGTTTGGCGTTGAGATATATGAGATGTCACTTTTACATGGCGTTTTCATTGCAATAGTCCAGTTAACATAATAAATATGATGACTGACAATTTCCAGATTTAAACATGATGCATGTCGACGATGATTGTATAGTGAAAGTTCCCCCGTGTAATACTGTGACTACTGGGGAAAAGACTAATTGTCTTTTCCAGACATTAACTTTTGTCAATTGCCCATAAAACTTATTTGTTACTATCAAGTCTCTGAAACAACAGATCAACAGATGTATATACGAGTATAAGGTAGAAATGGGAAGTAGGTAATCTATTTTAGTCTGGTAGAAGGTGAAAGCGCAGCGAAGGTTGCCGCTCAAGACCAAAGTCGATAGAAAGTTAATCCGTAGGGGTTCTCTTTTAGGTTTGACACGAAACCAGACACTGGTACTATGGGAGCCGGTAAGAATTATATGGGACTTGTCATCCTGGGAATGATTATGCATTTGGTATACTTATTCTCCTTGATAATAAAAATGCTGGGACCCATCACACTACACTCGTTAGTGTGTCTTTTTTAGTCTGTTCTTCTTTACTTGTAGGGACAGACTGATATCCTATTATGCATCAAAGGTCGACCCAATCGACCGTGTTCTAGTCGTAGGAAGAAAAATTATAAAAAATCTCTTATAAAACAGTCATATAACAACCAAAACTACAATTATTTAATGATACATTTGTATGAATTCACAAAAATTAAGTGTAAGAAAGAACGGTTAAATGCAAAAACAAAATACTTTCCATTGAGCTTAATCAATTTATTCAATTCTCTAACATGTTATGTATGTATAGATGTGTTATTGCTATTTTTGTTTTTCCACTCAAATGTGTAAAACACATGTATGTGTTGCTTGTTTGTTTTTTGTTAGGCTTTAAATTACGAGTATATGCATGAGTAATACGAGTGAATGTGGTAGTAGGACTTTTAAACGGTTATAGCTCCCAAAATACTGAACCCACAAATACCCACAATACCTCGTTCACTTCTTTAAAAAATGTGTTTAATTTGGTACAAGTCTTGCAAAAATCTATTGTATTATAGGTACATGAAAGGCAGCACAAAAAAAGCAATTGCCTATTAATATATCGTGAATTCTTTGCATACTTGCATAATGAATATTAATTTCCTACCAACATTTCTTATAATAAAACAGTGTAGTCAAGGGAACATCTTGCCAATTGGTTAAACACAACAAGCAGAACACATTTTGTATAATTCGGAGTGTTACTGCCCACTATTCCGACTATAAAATAATATTTACATGCAATAAAAATTTCTTACTTAAGTAAAGGAGACACATACATATGTATTATAAATTGGAGCTGTATCTAACAGAGATGTATCAAACAGAGCTCTATAAAGCAGAGCGGTATAAAGCAGAGCTGAAAAAAAAAATATTTAATATTTGACCATCCATTTTATTGATTTAAAATTACTAAAACTGTAAAAGTTTCAAAAAATTCTGTAAAAATCGCAAAAAGGACAAAAAAAAAAATTGTAATGAAAGCCAAAAATAAGCGATAAAACGTAAAAAAACAATAAATCGCGGAGAAGACTAAAGTTCCAAGAAATATATTACCAAACATGCAAGAAGAATGCAAAAGAAAATCGACTTGCAGAAACGTGTTAGAAACATAAAGATATACAGAGAAAGCATATAAGGTGTGGCAACAGGATTTTTTGCTAACCAAATTATGGCGGTTGCACTAACTATCATAGAATTCGGTTGCTACAACTACAATTTTCGTGTAGTTCCACTGGGTTTTTAGTTGTGACCATTAAATTAATAGTTGCAACAACCGATAAAATTGGTTAAAACAAATTGGAAGCTTATCGGAACCATTTACGGTCCTGGAACACAATTAAATTGATATTTTTAATACTTAAAACTAAACTAAATTGTTTTACTTTTTCATTTGAATTTAAAATTAATATTTGTCCATTATCATTATTGAAAATAGAACTCCCATGTTTGAAACACGCCGCCTTTCACAACTCCGCCACATAAGTATTTTAAAATCGACAAATATTGAGTAAATACTTATTTTACTATAAATGGTAATGCCAACCGAATAATCGGTTATGAGTATCAACCAAACCAAATTCATTACCAATTATGCAACTGTGCTCGTCATTTTGAGATTTAGGGCAGGAAAACAATGCATTCAGTTGACCCAACCAATTTAAAAAGTGTCACAACCGTATGTTGGTTACAATTTTAGTATTATGGTTATGGAATGTTGGTTTGATACATAGAATAATGTTAGCGGTAACCGATATATAGTCTTTGCAACTGATATTCTATTGACACAACCTATTTCCAAACAATATTTTTTCTGGGTGTATTTAATATATTCAGAATAATAAACACAAAAACAATTAAATTGATTGGAAAACAGTGTTGCTTACCTCCCACAATACCCCCAATAAAATGCAGTCATGCAAAAACTCTTGTAGGAAAAAACAATATAAATATTTTTTACAAGAATTAATTTTATAAAAGACAGCAGCCATAACGCGCTTTTGATGATGAAGAAAACTCGTATGTTAAAATAATTAAAGTTTTCATTCATTTGTATTTCAAAAGTGTCTTCGAAAGTGGCATGATGAAAAAAACGTGCATTTTACCTGAGTAATAAAACGATAAATATTCTGGTTGTGATGGAAATGCCATGTTAAAAATAATATTATTTATTTTTTTCTCACTTCTTTAGAATAAATTAAAGCACAATCCCTATTTAATGGAACGCAAAAAAAAAAAAAAAAGGAACGGATGATGTATAAATTTGTTAGTAAATTGAATATATAATTTCTTCATTAAATACTACTGTGATGAAAATGAACAAATGAACGCTTGTGAGAGGTGTAGCGACCTTGATACCGATAAGTTTTGTTTCACACATAACAAAAAATAAAAATAATATTCGGCCAGTGCGATTGAAAAATCTAAAAAAGGGATGTTTAAATATTAAATTTTTTCCTGTTTTGCTCGAAATATGTTAACAATGCCTACATAATATTTCTCTGATTATTAACATTTACGAACTTTAGCCTGTATAAATAACGAATTAAAAAGTTGTTCACAATCACAACTCCAACAGCTTTCCTCTTCTAATAAATTTCGATTCGAATTCAATTTCGATCACGACTGCGAGAATTAGCCAGCCCCCTGCTCTAAAATTAAAAGAACGTGCAATAGCAGAGTTTTAAAAGAATTAAGTCTTCTTCTACATTTTCACTATCTAACCTCTATACCTTATTCCATTCTTCCTACCTCTGGCTCAATGCATGTCATAGGTAAAGGTCACACCCCGAGTTCTGGATGTAACAAAAAAAAAATACTCGTAATTTCGAAAACTTTTTTTAACCTTCCTAAGGCCTAAAATAAGTACTGTCCTTAATAAAATATTTTAAGTACTAGTGCTCTGACAAGGCAGAGATAGAGGAAAATTAATATATAGGCAAATCCTGCGTTACGAACGCTACATTCGTACGAGTTTTCCGATTGAAATATAACAATTTTTTGGTCTTTCAAAAGACATACCTTTAAATTATACACAGTGTTTAGTGGCATTTGAGTGTACTTTCGAATGTCATCAAAACAACAGGTATTAGTTGCGAAAAATTTGATCTCAAAGTATTCTTACGCACGCTACAAAAAATGGAAGTAGCGTTGAAGGTTGCGGTATGTTTTCGTAATTTTTAGCAAATTTTGCATAATAAATCAGAAAAATGAAATACCTAATAGAAGGATGAATATAAGAAAATTCTAAAATAACTTATATACAGCTAAAAAATGTTGTAGTTTTTTTATCAATGGTCGTGAACCCAACGTTACGCTCGCTACGTTACGCACGCTACATTTTTTCCAGTAGTATATAAAAAAATCATTTTTACATCTTCATCAACCGTATTTTTTGTTTGAGCTACCTCCTCCTCTTTCAAATATCGAAATAATTTTTTTTTATTTTCAAAATTATATATCTAATCTAATATTTCATAAAAAAACATAAAAAATAAGTTGGATAATTTTCAAAAAATTTTGGTTGGTGGACTGTTTCTGGGATTTGCCCATATACATAAATGTTGATATTGAAAAGTAAAGGGAAGTTAAAAATTTTCTTAAAAACACATTTTCATAATGAATCGGCAAACGATGTATTTTAATATGTTTTTATATCTTTCCTACTGCAATTTCTATGTTTAGTTTAGATCAGCTTGTTTGTTCACATTTCTTCCTTTACTTTAAAATTCATTGAACCTTGCCCTAACCTATGAGTCTGAGGTTAACAACACTAACACGTTTAACAAATAATCTTTCACGCTCTATCCCTCTCTATAAATTTACTATTTTACTTTGAACTTAACGGTATTATCCGAGAAATAGACGACTTCACATAAGAAATGAAGAAAAAAAAAAAACAATCATCCCCTATACTTGTATCTGCCAGGTTAAAGACAGACAAATGTCATTGTGTGTGTGTAGCTGCACTTTGATTACTTATTTCTTGAGAAGAATAAAAAAGAAATAACAAGAGCAAAAAAAGAAAAAAAAACCAACCATCCAGAATAAAGACATTCACCGTTAAACAAACATGTAAAAGCATCATTTGGCAGTTGTTTCCAACATCAACATAAATAAAGTGGAATCAGTTTAATAATAAAAAAAATATACAAGAGATTAAAAAGAAAGAAATAGAAATAAGAAGTAAGTTTTTCTTTTTTAAAGAAAACTTCCGCCAACGAAAAGTAAGCTTAGAAGTAATTGAAATTATTGAAACATAGTCTTAATACGTTCTTAGCCAGTTATTTTAAAATAAAATTTGTTTCTTTTATAAAGTCAGAGTAAAATTCAAGCCATTCGTATTTTGTTACACGACCTCTTAACGTTTCATAAAGTATTTTAAAACTAATTGTTGTTTAAACAAACTGGTTTAGTGGCTTCTACAGAAAACAGCGTTTTTTTCTATTCAGCCGTGTATGGTGAAATTTAAAGTGATGTTGGATATATGTTGCTTGAAATATTAACAATGTTTAACTCTGTCTGTTCACTATGTAACGAACCTTTGCCTATAAAAATCAACACAATTTTCATAAATTTTTTAGTAGCCATCGTGATGTTACAAAACCTGTACATGTTTCCTGACTTTCATATTCATAAACGATTATTGATTGACTTAACGACTATTTCATTTATATCTGGACGATGTTTTTCAAAATCGTGTATGATCTCGTATGTATGTGGTAAAAAATTTGTGCCGAATTCTTAATTCAGGTATTTCGGATGCACTGGAAAAAATTTTTAAGACTTAATTCTTTATGTGTTCATTGAAACCACAGATTTATTTTTGAAAACCTGTTTAAATATTTTTCTCGTCGTTGTTTTAAAAAAATTATCTACTGTGTTTCTTAGTGCTTTTCGAAATTGTCGACTTTTTCTCTTTAAAACCTTTTAAATTTGTTTGCTAATCTTTTGTTCTTAAGTTTGTTCCTTTCTCTTGTTTTTTATTGTTTAACGTAAATATGTATTTAGGTGTATTTTCTAAGTGCAATACAAACATGCATAAATAAGTAAAATCTCTCTCCAATATGTACTTGTTTTTAATTCATTTATGTACATACACTCACAAACATAATAAACTCTTAATCACACTTCCATACACACACTTATATAAACAGGAGAAACATCTAAAAAATCTGGGCGCTACCACGATTTTTTACCTATTGTCTTTAACGTATATGTTTCTAGGATTTCTGAAAGTAAGATTTGTAAAATACGTTTCTGAATATTGAGGAGGTGGAAATAATCGAATCTCCAAACTTTTCTCGCAATAATTCAATTGTTGCATTTGCTGTATGACAAAATCAGCAAATTCACGACGTTTACGGTGTTCCAGTGGCTTCAGTTCTTGAGTGATAACCATTTTATAAGGATGCAAACGCAAATCCTTTTTCAAAATCCGCTAGGTGTTGCTTTGAGACAGGCCCAATAGTTGAGAACGTCTTGGAATCGACAAATTGCGGTCTTCAGCAACACTTGCCCGAACGCCAGCAATATTTGCAATACTTGAGCGGTACTTGAACATTATTGGCACTTGAACATTATGTAAAGAAAATGTAATCTCAAAATTTTCAACAATTCGACGAATAGCGACCACAGTTGGACGATTATTACGACCATAAAATCGCAAAAGCGAACGAAAAGTTGCAATTGGAGAACGATTATTTTGATAATGAAACTGAATAATTTGTAAACGTTGTTCTTGCGTATATCTCTTTATGATGAAATTATAAACACTAATAAATACAATGGAAAACAAATGACATATCATGACATGTTACAAATTGCCGAAACGTCACTTCAAAATCATATCATCTCTATTGGAAAACCTTATATTGGAATTAATAATGGAATTAAATGTCGGGTGTTAAAATTCTTAAGTTGTCGGAGCAGTCAAATCTTTTAAAAGTTTTACTTCGGCGACGGTCTTGCTAACCGACCAAGGAGAGCGGTGTAGTGTACAGTACCAACCGCTTTCTAAACAGTTTTTTGTGACAAGTGCTATGCCTTCAGCATTTTAACAGTCCAAAAATGTTTAATACAATGCCATACTAATTTACATTAGAGAAATGTATGATTTCAATGATTTGCAATGACCAGAGATCGTACCCAGTCGAACCTAAGTCATAGTTTGATTAGTTGTCAACGTGTCAACACCACTCTTTATCTCTCTCTCTCTCTCTCTCTCAGTCTCTCTATCTGTCATTGACTTAATAAACAACAAGATATTTCGCGAACAATTTCAAGGATATTAACTATACCAAACTCTTTTCTAATAAGTTACAGAGAACGGCGCGATCACACCGCAACCATAAATACACCGCATATGTACTCTATACTTTACACATCCGAGCACTTTAAACAACGCATAAAAAAATTTGCGGTGTTGATTTGACTCGCCGTTTATTTACAGAGATTTGATGCGATCATAATATGCTCGCTACTTTGCGGTGTTTGCGTACATAAAACCAATGAGCGCAAAAACCAGTAGCAACAAACATCGCAATCTGCATGAGCAAAACTTTTAGTATTTCGTCTTTTCATACTCTATTATTTTTTTATATTTGCTTTTGGAAGTTTTCTCTACAAACAATCAGTGATGCCAGATTTAAGATTAATCCTTACACAATAACAGATTCAAAATTACCCAAAAATTATATTTACGCATCAGTCTTTCACAAAACATTTCTTAAGGCGCTATCTGCTTATATTTGTATACAAGAATTCATTCCAAAAAATTTAATTTGTTCTTCAGCGTAGTTACTTTTCCTACTGAGATTGAAAAATGCAAGTGCGCAGCATTATTAAAAACCAAATTTCGATTCCGAAAAATAATCTGAAAGTGTTATGAGAGTTTAATAAAATAAACATTAAAAATAAGACGGGTTTTTATGTAGCATTTCGTTACCTGAAACGATAAATGCCCTAACTATCAACTTTATTATTTTACAAGAGAAGCGAAAAACATGATAGAGGTATACGGCATTTACACATAGATACATACATCTTATGTACATTCATATGAGTATATGCGTCGCTAATATTTTACATTTACTGCAATTTTTGCAGAACACAAAAGCTATATACAAATACATAGATGTTTTTTTCAAATTATTACAGCTTTTGTATAATTACACAGTGGCAACGCTGTATTTACTTCATATAAAGCACACATCAGTGAGTCTGCCCGCATGTTCGTATAAAAATATTGTTTTTGTTGTGTACGTTAAGTATGAGTACGACTGCCGAATGTGTGAAAAAAGGAAAGCAGAGCAGTCACCGCAATCGCATATGATTGTGTATGCTAGAAGCTCAAACGTAGCAATACTCAACTGTGTACGGATATGGCGAATACTTGAGCAAAAGCAATGCGGTGGCGATCACACCGCAACCGCATTTAAGACGAGTATACCTAAATCACGAAAACCTGTGATCGTGCAGTTCTCTGATAAGTTAGTGCAATAAAATCGATAAATTGTAAATTATATTTTTTTTAATGCTATTAGCGAAACTTTCATAAAAAAGGTCATAAAAAAATCATACAACAACCGCAACTACAGTTATTTAATGGAGTTTATTAAAAATAAAACGGGTTATTTATATGAAAAACCTTAAAATAACTTTCAATTTTACTGAGTTGTTTTTTGTTCCTTTAACATTCCTACAATTCTCCAAGATCCAAACATAGAAACAATTGGTTTATAGCTCCAAAAATAATATACACTCAATAGCCCTCTTGTTCAATTCTGTGAATAAATATTTTTAATTTCGCATAAGTTTTGTCAAAATCGGTTGAATAATGTGACCATAAAGTTTATCACAAAATATGGTCTTGCCTATGAATTATATAGATAATCATAAAGTTAACTTTCTGCTGTGTAAATTTTCATTTATCAAAGTAGTTTATTCCTTAAACTATACAAAAATAATTGTTAACAGCCAATATTACGCCCCTTAAAACTTTTTTAGGCCAAATATCTTTATAGTATCGTTAAATACGTATACAATATTTATGCTTTTCCAAGAAAGCATTTCATCAGTCATCAAATCCATTTCTTAAAAATAATTATGTTTGTACATTTCACTACAAAACCCAATACAAACAACTTACAATAGCAACAGAGTTATTAAGTCTCGCCCCAAAAACTCGTTCAATTACTATTTACAAACTTGTAATGAAGAACAAAAAAAAAAAAAAAATTAAATAAATTAAAGCTCTAAAATTTCATTTAAGCCATTGAAATGCAATGAATTAGAAAAACTCTAAATCAACTAATGAGGACTACACTCACAAATTTTTTTTTTTTATTTGCAAAAGGAAAAAGAAAAATTATATTGTGAACAAAATCGGGATTAAGCCTCACAACACTTTCCCAGAATAAGTAATAAAATTTTTTTTTGCAATTGAAGCAAAGTAATACAAATGTGGAAATAAGACCAGAATATGTTTTAAACTGTATTTAATCCTTTCAAAATACAAAAATACACTCAAACAAAACATGCAACCACCCACCATCTGCAATACAAGTGCCTTCAAAGAGGCAAAAAAATACACAAAAACATAAAACACCCAACAACAATAGTAGCAACAACGACACGAAAAAAATTCCTTTTTTTATTAACAAAAATTCTAAAGCAGTAACCAGCCAGGCATTAACAAAGGCAACAGAACTGTAAACAGAAAAAGAAACGACAACAATATCATTCTACAATCAATAAGCTTAACAACAGTGCAGAACACCAACAACTTAATTCCTGAACAAATAACAACAGCGGCACGTTGTTGTTAATGTTGTTGGTTTTTGTGTTTTTCGTATGTTCGTTTGTTTGTCATTGACTGACTGAAGACTGTGACTGTGAGTGTCTTTAAATTATGAACATGTCTGCACCGGAATATGACAATTATACAAAAGCAAAGGAAGAGATGAAGCTAAATACTTACACACATACATTGACACACACACTCATATTAACTCATAAAATGCAATGACTAATATCAAGGGATAAAGGAAACAAAATTTTCCATTATTATTGTTAGATTCTTTATTAAGATGACAAATTAAAAAGCAAGCGAAGACGGAGGACGACAACAGCCGGATGTCGAGTGAGTTAACTAAGAAATAAATAAATAAACTAAGAAATAAATGTACTCGCACATAAATATTTTGGCAAATATATTTGTAAAATAATAATAAATTATAAAGGAAAATGGTTGTAGTATCCGCCCTTTTTAATTAAGTCTCTTAATGGGTTTTGTTTCTCTAAATTGAAAATAATGTAGGATCGATTATTCGAAAAATAACGTCGAATAATAATTAATATTTTTTTTTATATATTAAATTTAGTCTGTCAATAAACTTATGTGAATTTATTTAATTAATTATTCGAATAAAAATTGTTAGAATATACATAATATGTATTAATATTGCTAGTGATGTTACAAATAATTGTGTTAGTATTCGATTATTCGCCTATTTTAAAATATTCGTATTCGTATTCGCCAAATTCAAGCGATTATTTCTTGAATAATTTGCACATATATTTTCTTAAAGAAACTCATACAGAAAGTTTAAAAAAGTACATAAAATGTACCAAAATTTATTAATTTATATTAATTTTTATTTAAAGAAAGAAAGCGCTTTATCTCTGACGCCATATAATAATCTTCTTAAAAAGCAAACGAAAATTATATTTCGTAACTATCATCTAAAAGGTACAGTCTTATATGTAAATTCATATCATGTTAAGTTAGTAAACAATTCTCAGTAGAGGAATGTTGGGCTTCAAAAATGGGAGAACTAAAATTTAATATGTGAAATTCCACCGACACATGTGGCTGTGCCATCTGCGAAAATATGTTCTCCCAAATAGCATGGAATTACTAATTAAAAGTGTAAACAGAGTAAGAAAAACGAAATCTCAAAGTATGTATGTCGATAAAATAATTTAAAAATTTTCAGTAGTGGTCTTCTAATATGGCATCTCAATGTCATATTAAAGTTAAATACCTAAAGTAGTGTGATAGTTTATTTCAATTTATTGTTACTAACACAAAGGCAGGGATTTTTTCCAATTAAACTTGAAATATTATGTGTCTCTTAACCTTAAAAGTTATATTCGTAATCGTATTCGGCGAATATTGATTCAAATATTCGTATTCGTATTCGCGAATACTAAAAATTGATATTCGTAACATCACTAATACATGTATCTAATTTAGAATAATATATTGGCGATGTAGTCGTAAAGGATACACAGTTAAACTTCGATATAATGAACTTTGATATAACGTAAACCTTTATATAAGGAATTTTTTCTGAGTACCCTGAAAAACATTGTTATTGCAAAGTTTTTCGTATAAAAATAGACTGCAGCTCTAACGAAGAAATTCTGAGCTATAAAACAAAGTATTCATTCAAAATCTATATAAAGTGTTCGAATTCAGAATAAAAAAAATATATAAAGTTCCATGATCAAAGCAACGAAGTCTAAATATGTATAAAAGAGTGCATATTATGCCTCTATAATCTAATGAAATATTCATTCAAATGCCTCTGTACAAAGAAGTAACGAAGTTTAATTGTTTTTCCAAGATTATAATAATTATACAGGTTTGTTTTGATTCCTGCAAAATAAGTGAAAAAAAAGCTAGAGAAGCTAAACAAACTGTCAGAAATCTGCAAACATTTCTTTTGACAACACTGCAAGATTTATCACAAAGCGACCGAATTAACAGACCCACGAATGTCACTTCCTCAGTTGTGAAGCTAATTGAAACTAACAACACAAGATAACGAAGTATTTTGCGATACCCTTCAACTTCGTTGTATCGAAGTTTCACTGTATAAGATTTTATTCGAGTAATACTCTAGAATTTAGGTTTTCAGAAATTAATTTATTTAATAATTTTGAAAGATTGCTCTTAGCAGACCGGAGACCATACACTCTGGCTTTACGGACTACATGGTTGTTGAGACTGATTTTGTTAGGACTCCATCACAAGTCATTCCGGATAGGGATCTTTGGGTCAAATCTGATAGACTGTACGAGGGCAGCGCGGTCTTTACAGATGGATCGAAAATGGAAGTAGGCACGGCCGCTGACTTAAAAATGTTCTTAGGTCTTTTAGGCTACCGAATAAACGTAGAGTATTTCAGGCAGAGATCCTAGCGATCCTCAGGGCTACGGAACTAACGTCAGAACACTTAACTGAAGGCGTCTGGGTAACATTCTACGTTGAAAGTCAGGCGTCGCTGAAAGCTTTGAAGAGGCATAGTGTCAATCGAAGCTGGTCAGTAAATGTAGGCGATATTTCAACTTGCTTAAGGACAAATTTAGCGTGAGGCTATGTTGGGTACCAGGAAATTTCAACATTGAGGGAAACAAAATTGCTGATGAGCTTGCAAGAATGGGGTCTGCATTAGATGAGGTAGCTTGTAGCAGGTCGGTTAAACCATCGGTTACTACTACAGGGAACTCAGTAATTGGGTGATTAGCAGAACCAATCATTCCTGGAGGAGTAGAGAATATTATAAAATCTCGAGATCCATATGGACAGAACTAAACTCAGGTAAATATGATCTACTTCTGGGTATGAGTACAAAGGTTAAGAGAGTCTTAGAAGGCGCGCTGACTGGCCATTGATCGCATAGAGCGAGGACCACCATATGGGAAAATGGCACTCCGGATTTCTGTTTAAAGATCTACTATTGGGAAAATCGACTTTTCCCCTATTTTTTGAAAAAAAAAAAGAATGCATTCATTACCTAAAAATAATAATTAAGAATACGAGCTCTATCTTACACAAAATTTTGAGCACTCTGATAAAGTTAACAGTGTGGTTTTTGAATTATTTAAAATATCTAATTATAAAATCGGAGTAGTTGCTTAGTATATGACCTCTTATACTAATAATTTTTTTCATTTCATCAGTACTAACTTAAAAACTGTTTTGTTTTCTTTTAGCTGGTCTCAAATATACCGACAATCAGCGAGTTATTATTCATGTCAAGGATGTTAACGATGAGCCACCGTATTTTATTAATCGCCCACTGCCCATGCAGGCCGTCGTACAACTTAATGCCCCACCAAATACACCAGTATTTACTTTACAAGCTCGTGATCCTGATACTGATCATAATATTCATTACTTTATTGTACGAGATCGCACTGGTGGACGATTTGAGGTCGATGAACGATCTGGTGTGGTACGCACACGCGGTACAGATTTATTTCAATTGGATATGGAATATGTTTTATATGTAAAGGCTGAAGATCAAAATGGAAAAGTAGATGATCGTCGTTTCCAGAGTACACCCGAAGAACGTTTAAGTATAGTGGGTGGCAAAAGAGCGCCACAGTTTTATATGCCCAGTTATGAGGCAGAGATACCGGAAAATCAGAAAAAGGATTCAGAGTAAGTTTGCATAGTTTTAAGTATTTTCTTGCATTTTTAATTAGTTATCATAAGTTTTCTTAAGTAACATAGACAAAAAGTGAAATTTAAGGAAAGTTCTACAAAAAACACCAAAAATCGTAGTTATAACTCATTGGAATTTTCTCAATTAAAAAAAAAACTTGTACAATAATAAAAATTTAATTATTATTGATAATAAATCAAATGATTTCCTTGAAATTATTATTCGAAAAGCACTTTTGAATCCGTTCAAATGCAAACAAATTTTAATTTAATATTTTATAAATATAAGCAGATCGCATGTGGAAATTTTGTAAATTCAATGGTGTTTGGATTTTAATTATTTTTAAAAAGATTATTTTTAAAGAAAACAAAATAAATTAAAATGTTTGTTGAATCAATTAAAATATTAATTGAAATTAATTATTTTCCTGGAAAGTACTATTAACGAAGCACTTATGAATCCGTTGAAATGCAAACGAATTTTAATTTAAGTTATGCATTTTTATTGGAAATCAAAGAAATTGTAATTTTTCAGGCTTAAGTTCGTTTTCTCTAAATTTATTTTTTTTTTATTAATTAATTTAAAATTTTTATTAGAAAGAAAAATCTAGAAGTTCTTAATAATTGAACAGACAAAGAAAATTTAGTTAAACAAATCGCATGTGGAAATATAAATTTTATGGTGTTTGAATTTGAATGCTGTTAATAAGATTAATTTAAAAGTAAATAAAATCAAGTAAAATGTTGATTCAACACAATTACAATATTAATTAAAAATTTATATATTTTAGATTAAACATTTCTTTAAGAAAAAATTACACAATTATTTGTTTCTGTGTACAATTAAATCCAATCATAATATATTTTCATTTTGTTATTCTTATTACAACCATTTTGATTTTATCATTTCCTGAATAGTTTGGAATAATAATGTTTTTTTCTTTTTCTCAACTTAAGTTCATTTATTTTGTTTCAATATTAAGCCTTTGTAAGCACAATATTTTTGTTCTTTATTATAAAACGCCTTTACTCCTCCTTGCGATTTACTTTAACTTTTTTTGTTATTTTCTTTCATCATTTCTTACAGCATCATTTCCGTTAAGGCAAAATCTTTTGCCGACCGAGAAATTCGTTATACACTTAAAGCTCAAGGCCAGGGTGCGGGTACATTTAATATTGGTCCATCTTCTGGCATTGTTAAGTTGGCTAAAGAATTGGATTTTGAAGATTTACGACAACCTCATGTCTACTCTCTGATTGTTACAGCTACTGAGGATTCTGGTGGTTTTTCAACTTCCGTTGAGGTATGTTCGCAATGCTTTAAATAGTTTACTGTGTAAAATAATTTTATATTTATATTGAATAATTCTATCAAACTTAACAATATTGAAAATATATTATATACTTACATACACGTTCAACTTGGCACGTCCACTTCCGTTTCCCTTTTTAGTACTAGCAACGGCAGCAGCTTTTACTGCCAATAACTTTTCCTTTATATAAAAACATTCCCTCATAGTTGCTCTCCTTGGCTTTTGTTTTTACCACATGGCTTTTTCAATACTATTTTTCTCTTGCTATTCCGTTGTTGTTATACTAGGAGTATCATTAGTTTTGATGTTTTTGTTGTTCCATATTACAATTTGTGGTCTGGTTTTTATAGCAATAACTTTTCCAAGGGTAATTTAATGTCATTTGAGATTTGTTTTAAACTTTACCAGCAATTGCACTTAAATGCATAATTTTTATTTTATTTAGAATTAAGCCACGACTTAACATTCGAACATTCAAACTATTGCAGAAAGTTGTGCATATTGCGGAAGAATAAGAAAAAGGAAAATATTAACTCAAATTGACAGTTTTATTGGAAAATTACTAGAAACTTTACAATAATTTCCACTGTCTATCTTTCTATTTTTTGCCTTTGTTATTTTCTTTTTTGCCAGGGTGGATTAAAAAAATACAAGACAAAAAAAGTTTAAAATTGAAATTGGAAAAATTATTTTAAACATGTCAAGTATTATGGAAAATAATGGCAACAGCATAAGAGAAAAGAAATATCAAAGCTCATAAATCTTTTCTTACGTAAAATTTTAATAAGAAAAAAGAGAAAAAGAAATCAAACTGAATTTGGCAGCTTCTATTTGATAGAAAATCGGAGGAAAATTTTTGTAATGAAAAAAAATAAGTTCCGATTTAATTTAGGTTGGCGATTTGTAAAATATATTTGTAAATATTGATTTTATTATTTTAAATTTGTTCGGTATTTTTATACACTTTTATGAAATATGTATATTCTTGATCCTGGCAAACAGGGAAGTTGAATGATCCATGTTCGTCTGTACCAAAAATCAGCTTTCCGAATCCATTAGCAGAGGTGGAGATTGGGATATTGAACTAATGAGTTAC
Source organism: Lypha dubia (assembly GCA_947311025.1). Classification (NCBI taxonomy): domain Eukaryota; kingdom Metazoa; phylum Arthropoda; class Insecta; order Diptera; family Tachinidae; genus Lypha; species Lypha dubia. The sequence continues at coordinate 50,758,621 of OX371261.1, forward strand.
GATTTGTCTTTAGACAAATTGTATTGCAAATCAACAAAAATTAAAATTGGTAAAAATGTACCAATAGTACCAGCTTTTTCTTATCTTACCCCCTATAAAGACAACGTAAAAAATAGTAATAAAACGAATAGTTACAATCTGCCCCATTTTTATCCCTTAGAAAGCACCATATATATTATTCTGGGTCACATGCTAGTCGTCCACCAAATTTTATTTAAATTCATTTGAAGAATTGTTCAAGAAAAAAAGTACTAAAAGTAAAAAGGTACGATCAGTTTGTCCCTTTTTTGCCAGTAAAAAAGAGAGAGGGTTTTTTCAAGAAAAAAAGTACTAAAATATAAATAAGACTAAATTAAAAAAGTACCATAAGTAAAACAGTACCAAATGTTCAAAACACTATGTTAATTTATAAAAAACTTAAACAAAACTACTTGTCCAAAAATAAAAAGGACCAAAACTACCAATTTGTCCCTTTTTTAACACTTAAAAAGTACTCTATAAATATATTAATCTGGGCCACATGCCATATGTAAATGAGGTATAAATGTAAAAAAATACCATAAGTAAAAAAGTACCAAAGTACAAAAAACTATGTTAATTTATAAAAAACTTAGAAAATACTTTGCCCCTTTTTTACCACTTAATAATACCCTATACATATAATCTGGTCCACATACTATCCATCTACCAAATTTCATTCAAAATTATTTAAAGCATTTTTCAAGAAAAATTAAAAAGAGGACTAAATGTAAAAAAGTTCCTTAAGTAAAAAAATATCCAAAACTTATATTAATTTATAAAATATTAGAAATAAGTAAATATTACAAAAAATACCAATTTCTCCCTTTTTTAACACTTAAAAAGTACCCTATACATATATTAATCTGGGCCACATGCCATATGTCTGTCACATTTTATCTGAAACCATTTAGAAAATTTTTTAAGAAAAAAAGTACTAAAAGCAAAATAGGAACAAAAGAAAAAAGTACCTTATGTGCATCTTAGGGCCCAATTTACAGTCTTTAGTTAACTAATAACAAAGGTTTAACCAAAGATTTTTAGCTAAAGACTGTATATTTGCGCCTTAATGGCATATTCTTTTGTCGGTTCAAATTTTAATTCCTTCAGGAAATGAAAAAATGGGAAAAAATACCAAATAGTGTAATTTGTATTACAGTTCTAAAGCTAATTCTTTCTTTTTGCTGTCATAATTATTTTGAATTCAAAACGGCGGTCACTTATAACTCTGGATCATTAATATTTTCTGCTCAGTATTTTCAGCCGTCCCCGTAATATGCAAGAAAAATTTCATTGCAGCTTGGTGAAGAGTTATATAGTCGATATATAGATTCGGTACAGATTCGGTACAGTCGAATATAGTTTTTTTCCTTCCTTGGTTTATAAACGAGATTTATAGGATCTGCTATTATAATGGAAACACTAAAACTTCTTAAACGTTTCAACTTGTGTTAACTAACTTAATTGAGTTTTGCTATTATTATTGTTTTTTTCTTATAATAAAATTACAATTGTTGAGTCGTACTGAACAGCAACCACTTTTAATAAATTCAACTTAAAGTTTAATTTATCTTTTTTTAATTGCATTAATTCTTACACACACACAAACACACTTAAAGTTGGTAATAAAGTTTGTCATGTTTTAATTTATTGCAGCTCACTATTCGTGTCACTGATGTAAATGACAATGCACCCAAATTTGAATTGCCTGATTATCAGGCACACAACGTTGATGAAGACATACCGCTGGGCACCAGCATATTACGTGTCAAAGCGATGGATTCTGATTCAGGTGCCAATGCAGAAATTGAATATTTAGTATCCGATGATCATTTTGCTGTCGATTCGAATGGCATTATTGTGAACAACAAACAATTAGATGCTGATAATAATAATGCCTACTACGAGTTTATTGTGACGGCCAAAGACAAAGGTGAACCTTCGAAATCTGGTGTGGCTACCGTACGTGTTTATACCAAAAATAAAAATGATGAAGAACCGAAATTTTCTCAACAAGTTTACACGCCAAATGTTGATGAGAATGCTGGTCCCAATACATTGGTTACCACAGTTGTGGCATCCGATAAAGATGGTGATAATGTTCGATTTGGTTTTGTGGGTGGTGGCACTTCATCCGGTCAGTTTGTAATAGAAGATATAACGGGTGTTATACGTTTGCACAATAAGGCGATAACATTAGATCGTGATAAGTATGAATTGAATGTTACGGCAATGGACGATGGTTCGTGTTGTGTTAATGGTGACCAAACAATACACACATCTACGGCAGTGGTGGTTGTTTTCATTACTGATGTCAATGACAATAAGCCGGTATTTAAGGATTGTGGTACTTATTATCCAAAAGTAGAAGAAGGTGCACCAAATGGTAGTCCTGTGATAAAGGTGGTGGCCACCGATGAAGATAAAGGTGTTAATGGTCAGGTATGTTTTTGTGTTGTTTGTTGCTTGTTTTTTTAGCTTTTTTGCTTTATTTCGCTGTATTAATTTGGGCAAACGGTAATAGATTTTCTGTTAGCTTTTAATGAAATTACCAGAAGAAGTTATAGTTGTATCAGCCTCTTACTTTATCAGCCTGTTAAAGTTTTAATTGAATATTTTTTAATTGAAGAATTAATAATAGAGTTTAGGAATTGTAGTTATCTAAATGAATACAATAAAATAATTATAGTTCTTTAAAACTTAAGCATTTGCCTAGAGAAACTTTTAAATAATTGGCATCGGATTAAAACTTAAATATATTCTACATTTTTTTTTCCAGGTTAAATATTCCATAGTTCAACAACCGAATCAAAAGGGTACCAAATTTACCGTCGATGAAGAAACTGGCGAAGTATCCACGAATAAAGTTTTCGATCGTGAAGGTGATGATGGTAAATTTGTTTCGGTAACTGTTAAGGCAACCGATCAAGGTGAACCCAGTTTAGAGGGCGTTTGCTCTTTTACCGTCGAAATTACAGATGTTAATGACAATCCTCCATTGTTTGATCGTCAGGTATGATTGCATTTTATTTCTAGTTTTATTGCAAAAGTAAAAGCATTTGCCTAATTTTGTTTTCTTAGAAATATGTGGAGAATGTTAAACAAGATGCCAGTATTGGTACAAATATTTTACGTGTTTCCGCTTCCGATGAAGATGCTGATAATAATGGTGCCATTGTTTATAGTCTGACTGCACCGTTTAATCCCAATGATTTGGAATATTTCGATATACAAGCAGAGTCTGGTTGGATTGTTTTAAAGAAACCTCTTGACGTAAGTTTTTGTTGCCCATTTTTTTTTAATTTCTTATTTTTTTATTTCAAATTTAATAATATTCAAATTTTATGTATTTGTTGGAAAAAATACTGACATACTTATTCTTTTGTTTAAATAATTAACAACAATTTTATGTGAAAAACTTACTGCATTATTGATGCGGCTCAGAAATTTTTTATTAAAGCTTTTTTTATTCTTTTATTTTGATGAAATGTATTGGTTGAATGATATTGGTATGATATTTTCTCAGGACATAAGGAAGAAAAAACTTTATCCAGGAAACAGAGCTGGAATCTTAAATTATTCGCCATTGTGGGCAATACTAGGAAAAAACATAGACATGTTTTTTAGGAAATATTTTAAAAATTTATGTGAACAAAAATTCACTAACACTCAATTTACACGATGACTTTTGCGACGTCGTTTCTACTTAATTTCCTTTTACAGTTGCTACCAAAAACTTTGTGCATTCAGACGATGTCTTTTAGTTGCATGACTTTTTCCCCCATTTTGTTTTGTTTTTCACAGTGAGGGTTGTTTTTTATTATTCAATCGGCTAATCTGCTTTAGTAACAAAGAGAAATAGAAGAAAAGACTTGAAAAACAAATCGTGTATGTTTGTTTACCCCTCTTTCTTCCCTACACCGCTCACAATCAAGCAAAAAGAGACGTCGAAGAAGCGAAGTCACAAAAGTCATCGTGTGAATTGGTTGTAACTTCAGAATTGTGTTTTGGGATTTTTTAAAAAATCCAAAAAATCTCTTTATTAAATGTCTTTTGATTTGTAAATTATAATTCCTAAAAATGATAGTCTCGCACAAAAAGACATGTCATATCATTTACTCTGAAATCAATAACTTCCAAAAACTCCTTCTATGGTATTTTTCATTAGGCCGGAAGACCATATGCAATTTTCATACATTTAAGAATTTGTTCAGCGAACATAAGAATTGATTACGAGAATTGGATGCATTAAAGACACAATCTTCCAAAAAACAAGCCTAGTGATTTTAAAATGCAGCTCCTATAACTTTTAGTAACTGAAAACTTAGAAGGGGAAATTATCTATGACATTTCAAGGCTACGATGAAACTTTTATAGTTCGAAAATATAAAAATATATAATTTAGAGAAAAAGAAAATAGATGTCTGTTATCAGGACGTTCTTAAATATCATAAATTATTCTACCAAAAATTAACTTGAAATGTATTTTCCAAAAAAACAGATGTAGTAAGTTTTTCAGTTTTATTTGTTCTTACTTTCCTAAGTTTTACTAACAACACTTTTGATGAAAAAAAAAAAGAAAACAAAAGGAAACCGATTAATTTATAAAAAAGGTTTGGGGAGAAAAAAATCTTCTACAAAGTTCCGCAAAATTCTAACAAACTTAGATCTGGACTTAAGTTGTATTTCTAACGTTTTAAAATGACAAACCGCAAATTTGGTTAGTTTTATGATTTTCAGTGAAGTTCTTTAAGTTCTTAATATTTTGACAGTTCTCTCCAAATGATTTATATAAATTGAAAAATGATTTTATTTTTATAATTTTCATAACTTTAGTTTTTAAACTGCACCAATTTTTAGTTCTAATTATAAAAAAATGATTCGTAGTGAAAAGAAACAACGATTTTGATTGTTATTGGGCAAAATTTTCTCAAAATAAAAAAATATTTTAGGTATTCATATAATTTTCTTATTCAATAATTTAATTTTTTTTTTTACAAAACACACAAGTAAAACTTTAACTAAAGCATATTTATTTTAAGAATAAGCAGTGCAAATTTTTGATAACATCATAATGCTGTAATAGAAGTTTTAAACTTAAAAAAGTTTAAATTTATAAATTTTTGTTTTTTTCTTTTCGTATATTTTTCTTTAGTTTAGTTCTTTTTTTTTCAATTGAAAAACAACAATAGAAAAATTGGCTGGTAATTTGAGTAAAATTATTGTTAAAAATACAATAAAAAACTAGAGGAATACATCGAATGTTACCTTAAAACCAATATAAAAAAAAATTTACTATAATTGATTTTTTAACATTTTTTTCCTTAAAATATAAATAAATAATAATGGAAAATCATATAAAATATTTAAAGCTTAAAATAGAAAAATACAAAAAAATTTTCAAATATTTTTGGTGGTCAGGCTTTACAAAAATATGCAAAATATTTTAAATTTCGCAAAACATAACTAACAACACTAATAAATCTAACATATTTTTTTTTTTGTAAAATGCTGTAAAATTTAATTTTGTGACACTTTCATTGAAAAGAAATTGTTCTGTAATATTAATTTTAAATTATTATTTTCAATAAGATGTTAAGGAAATTTTTGAAACATCACTGATTTTTAAAAAGATGGCATACTTTCTTCTTTTTATTTTATTAAGTAAGTACGAGGGCAGTTCTGGAATTAAAATGCACAACTAGGATACTCATAGTCAGTTTATCTTATATTTTTGAGTTATTTCATTGAAAATTTCTCTAAAAAATTTATTTCAATTAATTTTAGAGAAATTTCCAAATTTTTTAGAGATGGAAAATTTAAGATTGTAAAAAAGTTATTTAAAGAATCGTATTCGTCAGTCGCAGTTGTTTTAAAAGTCATAATGCGTAGCCTAATCCTAGATATGTATTGGAAGATAAATACCACGTAGTTTTCTCCAAATATTTCCGCTTGAACCAAATGTTCAATTAAAAATTTTTACAAAAAAAAAACAGTTTGACAGAGAAATCCTACATGTATTTTTCTTAAAATATTTTCACACAATGGCTTGAGTCACTCACGTAATCTATAAACAAATTTCCCTTACAATTAAATATATAAAAATCAAACCAAAACATTTTGACAGAGAAATCCTACATGTATTTATTTTTTTCTTCCCGCACAATGGCTTGAGCTATTCACGTCTTCAATGAACAAATTTGCCACACAATTATAGAAAATTATTAAACTCAAACGAAAACAGTTTGACAGAGAAAATTTTCATGCATTTTTCTCCTAATATACCCGCACAATGGCTTGGTTTACTCATATGGTCAATAAACAAATTTCCCATTAAATTAAATAAATAAAAAAAAAAAACAAACCGTAACTGTTTGACAGAGAAAATCTTCATGTATTTTTCTAAAAATATTACCGCACAATGGCTTAGTAGAGAACCATATTTAATATAAAAAAAATCAAACGAAATCAGTTTGACAGAGAAATCTTCATGTATTTTTCTCCTATATACCCGCACAATGGCTTGGTTCACTCATATGTTAAATAAACATATTCTAAAACGCAAAATCAGCATTGTTAGAAAAAACTCAATGTTAATACTAAGAAATCCCATTATAAGTAACAAATTAACATCAGTTGACTAGTGAAGTAATTCTCGTATTTAATTTTCACAACAAAGTTTTGTTTATGAGATTTACAATCACGTTCAACAGATTTACCATTAATAAGTAGAGACCAGCGTTATACAAATGGATGTGCGAAAACAACGTTGTGCTGTTCTGCTGTGTACATTTAAATCTAATTTGATTTCTTCCTTGTCCCTTTAAAATGTTACCAATGTCTGTTCCCTTCTGAATATAAGTTGACACTCTTAAGTCTATAAAAATCACTAACGGATTAGATATTCTCTAGCAGGTGAAACTACTTTTTGTCTTAGAGGAAAGAACACTTTCAAATGGCCGAAGGGCCTCTATGCAGAAATAGTTTAATCAGCTAAAAGATATACTAGTATTATACCTCGTTAGAAAGCAGATCCTCCGCCTAAATAATTTCTAAATTTAATTCCCACCCAACGACATTAGTTTCTAAGATATTTTTAAAATCACCTTTTCTACCTTGAGGACAATCGGCAGGGGCAAAGATCTCTCCTCGGTGGTATTTTAAGCTTCAGATATGGTTACTAAAGATTTTCTAAATATTCTTCTGAAAGGTGTCAACGCAAAATTAAAAAAAGAAAAAATTTAGTACAGGAAAATTCTTCTTTGTAAAATTACGGAAAGGGATACAGCTACATTTCCTTTTCGAAGAGTAGAGGACATGATTTAGAAATTGTACAGTGGTTAAATATGCTAGACCAGTTTATTTTGTTTTGTATTTTTTTAATTTATTTGATGTTTTTTCAATGTAGTTTAATTCAGATTTACATACTCGTATATAATTTTTTTATGACAAACTCTTTTAGGAAATTGAGACAAATTTTTTTTATAAATTGTAATTAAATTAATTTATTTTGGGTTTATTTCATTGAATAATTTTTTGGACTTCGTATTCATTGAAATTGTACATTAAGTGCCATTATATGGGGACTTATATAAATAGACATAGCTTAATGCAAACCAAAAGAAATGTGAAGCGAAATACTCTCACAATTTGATCGTGTAAACTGTCTGTGTTCTTGAAGTGACTCAAAATAATTGAAGCTGTATAAGACCGGTGGTTGATCCAGCGAATTTTAAAAGGGCAAATTGTTTTTCTCAAAAAAACGAAGACGCATCATCCACCTTTTTATTATTTTTTTTTTTATGATTCAATATGTTATTTGATGTTTGTAATACCTCTCTCTAAATCTAAGAAATACCAGCAACCTTTTGTGAGAATTAAAAAAAAAAACAATATTATTTTTCTTACGGTGTACAACACGACATTAAGTACTTTTGATTTAATTTAATACTCTCCTCTTCTAAAAAAATACAAGTTTCACAAAGAAGTTATTTAAAAATATGACTCAGTAAATAAATAATGAAAGTACAAATTTTAAACATATACATAAGTAAATATGTACATACATACATACATATATACAGCTACGGCCTACAATAGAGACTTTACTGGCATACTAGTATTTTCTTAGCATAATTTCGAAACTGCCCTCATATACATATGTATATAAACGCTAATTGTTCCATAATTAATTTTTTGTTTTTATCTTAAGCCAATTTGTAAATGTGGATTTTTGTTTTCCTATAAAAACATTTTGAATGTCTTTTAAGCCACAATTAAGATATAATTTGGCTCTTAAACGCATGCAAACAAATTATATGTAAAAAAAAACGCCTAAAGATTATTGAAAATAAAAGTAAGGCTTACTTTCTTTAAATAATTTTAAGTTCTGTGCACCTTTCTAAACAACTTTGAGTTAAAAAAAGTTTATATCTTCTGTTGATTTAATAAATAATTTTTTTCTTCTTATTTTTCATATTATGTTAACAAATAAATTCTCTACAAAATCTTCAAATTCGTTGAAAAAAAAATAAACATTAATAAAAAGGGTTGTTATCCTGTAAGTAAAAAAATATTTCAAGGATTATAAGGATTTCAAATTCAATGTTTAACATTATCTTACCACCACATGTACTCGATGTTGTATGCAAAACAAAGATAATATATATTTATATACTGTTGTATTCTAAAAAAAAATAATTTGGTTTATAATATAGTTTAGAACAAATAGAATTTTTTTTTTAAATTTTTGCTTTAACGTAGACTTTAAGCCCAAATAATTTTTTCAAGAATAATGCAGTTAAAAACTTTGTTGTAATTATTCTTAGGTGTCATAATGTTAATAATCCATCCTCATAAATTTAGTTCTGTTGAGTTGAATCTTGGAAGATTTTCAGTAAACACTAGCCTAACGAAGTCATTAAATGTGTTAGATGTTGCAAGCAATTTATGATACAAGTAGTTATGATACAATTCTTTAATAAAAATATAAAAATTGAAACTAAAATTCTTTTAAGCGTTGCAATTCTCCTATGGAATTGCAAAGCTGTAAAATCGTTAATTATAAGTTAAAGCTAAAATAGCTTCACTTGACTTTAAAATTGTACTGCGTATATTTAATATTATTATTAATTTTCTTAAGTATACGTAATTTCATAACGGCATTGCATCGTTATATATGAATTCGTGCACAAAATACTAAGCAATCTAAGGAACTTAACATATAATTTGAATGTCCTAGGAAAATTCCAATATATCCTTAAAATTAAATTTGTATTAAGTTTGTCCACAGAGTATCCTATTTTTTAACAATTCGCTGTTATATAATTCCCATATTTTGTTAATGATGAAGCCTTTAGCATACTTTAAATCGATAGACCCTTAATAAAGGCCCTTACAGCTTCACTCCTGAGCTATAAAGGAAGCTCATCATCTAAAATACCCATTTGCTAATTCTATGTGAAATTTAATACGGATCGTATTATTCGTTTAGAAATAGCCAACTTATTTATTATACATTTTTTTACTTTGTTGTAGAACTACAAAAAAAAATTCCACATTTTGACAACGGAATCTGTAACGGAACTTTAAAAGTTTTCATGTGAGATTCAAATCAGAGAATGTGTATATAAGAAAACATTTTTAAGTTTGTATGATTAAAATTTAAGTTTGGCATCTTGCTGAAGGATGAATTTTTTTTACATTTCTTTAAGAACGAAGCATTTTACGACCAGGTAAAATATTTCATAAAAAATTTATTTGTAGTGTTTGACGCAAATATTAAAAAAATATCTTCGATAATGTGCAATATACATAGTTTAAAGGAAAATTTCCTTTAAATGCATATCAGATGTCAATCATTGTAAAATCCTTTTAATTTCGACAAAAAAGGATATGTTCTTTTTAAAGCATTCTGTTGATTATTTGCACTACACATTTCAAATTTCTTAATGAATTCTTTGTATGTATGACCTCGATAATAGCAACCTTATGTTGTCTTTTATTCACTAACATGGTCGTTTCGACAACAATTAATAAACCTAACAACCTCTTAGAATTTTATTGGTCATAGAGAATTTTTAGAGGCTCTCAGATAACGTATTTTCTTGTCCACAAGGACTACGTAGTTGGCCTACTTTTAATATTGTCTTGCAAAATCGTTATGAAATATTTTATGTTGTATCATAACTACTTTGGATTATACATTTAGCTTTAAAGGCTTTTAACACTAAAGAACTAACTTAAATTCTTTCCTTTTTTATATGAACATACATACATATGTATAATTTAATTATTTTTATTATTCTTTTCATTTATTATGTTGATAAATAAAAAAACTCTTGAATAACGTAATGCGAACAATAACGTCACTTTTATCCATGCCATCAACCACAAAAAAAAAATTAAAATCATATATCATAAAATGAAATAAAAAACAACGGCTACAAATTACCAACACGTCTTGTCCAATACACAAACCTTGGTGTTTATAAATAAAATCCTGTTATTTGCCAAATCAAAAATTTTACGCCAAAATTATAATAAAAATACTTAGTTAAATTCCCACTAATAATCTGCTATAAATCTGACTAAAACCATATGCGTGTTCTAAAATGTTAACAACATCACAAACAACTAACTTTAAACGAAATTAATGTGTATTTATAATTAAAAAAAAAAAAAAAAACTATAAAACAAACGAACTCAAATAATCCTTGAAACTCATCAACAGCGGGATCGTTATCGTTTACGTGTGCGGGCCTCTGACCGAGGTGAACCGCCATCATACGCAGATGTTGATGTTGAATTAGATGTTGTCGATCGTAATAATAAGCCACCGATTTGGGATAAGGTCGTTTATGGACCAATTTATATTCGTGAAAATGTCACTGTGGGTACGGTTGTAACATCGGTTAAGGCAAGGTTTGTATTTAGCGCTATACTGCTCTTATCTTTATTCCTCTCTCTTTCGCTCTATATTTTTTTTTCTCAAACTCCCTTAACAAATTTTGCTCTTTTAGCCTTAATTTGAATAATTTAACAATTAACCGTAAAAGTACTAAATTTCTTTAAGCAAAAAATTAAATTAAATTAACAATTAAAATTATGTTAAGCTCTGTATGTATGTATAATCTGTAATAATGGGATATTTAGAATATTTGTTTAAAAATATATCCCATTATAGGTTTTTGATCTAACACCCTTATAATGTACATAAGACACAATTGGCTGTTAGGGCGAATTTAACATAATTTTCATTTTTCAACTTCTGCTACTCAGTTTGAAAGGTGAATTTCAAAAAAAAAATTAAGCCACCACCATATAAGGATTTCTCTATTTCTTACCAATTGGCTGATTTTTTAACATTATTTTGTTTCAAGCATGTGCTGTTTTATCTCATGATGCAGACAGTTGAAATGCATTTGGGTTCTTGATGGTGGTGGTGGTCGTGGTGTAGTTTTTGCCAGTGTTGTTGTCCAAGTTAAATCAACAACATTTGTTTTGACATTTTTTTTTAGTTTTTCTATGTGCTTTAAATGGATATTTCGTCCTTTACGTTGAACATAAAGGATGACTTTTTGTTTTGGAAACAGTTTCAGTGCATTTTTTTCACTGAAACTATGGAGTTTTTTTTGTCTCTAAAGTAAAATGTAAAATACTGAATATTTTTGAATTTTGCATTTCTACACAGTAGCCTGTATTTTATTTTTTTTTTAAACATTTCTTCCTCCAGTAAAGAAATTCTTATCCACATGCATACACTTTGACTGAGAAATTTTAATTGGCTGTTGTGGTATTTCCCTTCCCAAAAAACTTTTCAACATCAACATTAATTTTATACGCATCCATATGGGTTAAATAACAATAATTAATCAATCAATAAGGATCTGGTTTTCTTATGATATTGGTAATGTGAGATATATATGCATGTATGTATATACGAGTATATCAGGAAAGAAAGAGAAAGAAAAATATACAGTTTAAAACATAAATTAAAAATTAATTAATTGACTGGAGTAGAAATTTTGTGCGGAAATTACACTCAGAAAACTGAGTGGTTTTAATACAAATTTTCAATTCGAACCAATTGTTTGTATTATGGAAACTGCATCTAAGTAAACTAGAGCTGTTTTCAACTCACTAAATTGCTCTTTTTAGACATAAACCAATAATCAATGCCATTGAAATTACAGCAGTGTGATGATTTGTTTGAGTCTAAACTGAGTAAATGAAACAGTGGGTCTTATATCAGACAGCTAATGAAAGCCAACTTTATTTTTGTTGCAAAAATTATTTTTTTTGTAGCAAAAAAAAACATTAACGGTATTCAGTGTTTGGTGCAAATGGTCTTGCGAAAGTGCAAACGAAAAATATGCACCGTGTGTTTTTTGCTTGATTTGCTTGAAAATTAAATAAAATTATTTAGAGATCAATTTTTAAACTTTTAAACGACATATTTTTCTTTCTCATATATACATACATACATACATACATACATACATACATACATACATATGTATATATGTACATGTGTATAAAGCACATCTAAAATTAAGAAGCGGCAAAAAAATTTATTAAAATATTACTTTAAACAAATGGTGTTGGGTTTCTTAAAAAAAAAATTCTGAAAAATTACAAAATCAAGAAACAATAATTTACATATTAATTTTAAAATACTGCTACACATTTATATTTTCCAAAACTTTAGTAGGATTGTTTGAAAGCAATAACTAATGCTACAAGCAGGTAAATCATGCTACAAGACCATAAAATATCTTGAAGCTATTTACTATTAATCTAACCAAAAAAAAAAATGTTAAAAAACAATTTAAAATTTAATTTAAACAAAAAAAAAAAAAACCACTAAAACAATAAGTTCATAGTAAACAAAACTACATGTTATTTATATGAATGTAATGCTTTTAAAACCAAAATTTATTTACAATAAAAAAAATTGCACCAAATCCTTTATAATTGTATTTTTTAAGTTTCTTTATTCTCTCAGTAAAATAGTTTTTATATAATTTTGGTTTTTATTTACTATTTTATTTCATGAGTAATAATCTTAGTTTTAAGTAACAAGTTTTAATCTAAACAAAAGAAAAAACGAAGGCTAGGATCGAGACTTTTTTTAAATTTTATTTGAAAAGTTAAAAAAATTCTTTAATTTGCACTGCCTATGATGTTTTTGTTATTACGAAAAGATGGAAAATATACTCGTATATGTAAACTATATTAACACTTTCATTTATTATTTTAAACAAACATATTTTTTTTCTAAGGTGTTGGTAACTTGTTTTACAAAACTTTTGGTTTTTATAAAAATAATTTTGAATTATTTAAAAAATAAAACAAACAAACAAACCTATAATATTTTGTATTTTGCCATTTTTTAATTTCTTTTATACCAAAAAAAAAAAAAATAAAAAATAAAAACAACAACTCCATATGAAAATCTTAAAAAAAAAATCTAAACTCAACGATGGTTTTTTGTCAACAAACTTGAATTTTTGAATGTTACAAAACCGCCCGCAAAACTAAAAATTAAAACTAAAACTAAATAATGAACAATAGCGTGAAACTTATAAATTAGAAGCCATGGCACAAGACAAAGGCTATCCACCTTTATCACGTACCGTTGAGGTTCAAATTGATGTTGTTGATCGTGCCAATAATCCACCGGTCTGGGATCATACAATCTATGGTCCTATTTATGTCAAGGAAAATATGCCCGTAGGTGGCAAAGTGGTCTCGATCAAAGCCAGGTCTGTTTAATATTTAAAATTGTAACAAAACTTTTGTTATAAATTGCCAAAAAAAAAGTTTTTGATAAAAATAATTTTTTTAGTATTCAAAAATTCTATATATTTTTTTAATTTAATTTCCTTATTAGTTTCTTTTTTAAGATTTTATTATTTTATTTATGTATTTATTATTATCTATAAATGTTAGATGTTATTTGCACAATATGCACTTTAGTAAAAAGAAAATCTCCCTTAAAGTCCGCTCCTAAGAAAAATTTACCAAAAATGTTTAATTTTGTTGTTTTCTAATTAAAAGATGTTTATTCACCTTTAAATTAAACTATTTTTAATATATATTATCTGATTCCATTTTGTATGAAGACTGTAAAAGTTCCGCAGAACAAACGACACAAGGGTTAAAAAACAAGAAAAATTGTACATATTAAGAAATGTACAATTTTGGAAGAAGTACCTTTTTATATAAAAGATGGGGTTATTTTTCAACTAAGAACTCTTTATTGAACTACTTTTAAATAAAAGTAGCTTTTAATAAAAAGTACTTTTTAAGTTATATTACCTTTTTAGAAACACCACATTTAAAAAATACCGTTAAAAACGTACCTGTTAGGAAAAAGTACCTTTTAATAAAAAGTGTGGCTACCTTTTAAGAAAAAGTATATTTTTTCCGAGGATTTAAACTTTAAAAAAATGTACCTTTAAAGAAAAAGTATTTTTTAAAAAACCGTACCTTTTAATAAAAAGTACATTTTAATAAAGAAAAGTACCTTTTTTGAAAAAAACATCTTAATAAAAAGAGCCTTTTAATAAAAATCAGTAGTAAGAAAAAGTAACTTTTAAAAAAAGTAGGTTTTAATAAAGAAAAGTACCTTTTTAGGAAAAATACCGCTTAATAAAAAGTCACTTTATTTATAAAAAATACCTTTTAAGACAAAGTAACTTTTAAGAAAAGGCTCATCGTAAAAAGATGTAAAATTTAAGAAAATGTAACGTTTAATAAACATTTCTTTTTAATAAAACATACCTTTTTTATAAAAAGTGCCTTTTAAGAAACACTACATTGTAATAAAAAGTTCCTTGTAAGAAAAAGTACATATACATATATTAAGCAAAGTCGCCTGATCATTACGTTACATACGTTCATATTGTGTCATTCTAGACCTCTACAACTTAACGTCGTTTTCCCGTATTGTCTAGGTGAATACTAAGGAGGTGGAAATCAACCCACGCCTTTAACGCTTACACCATAAAAGTTTTCCATTATTGATTATTTTTGTTATGTCGTCAATGACAACGCCATGTAAAAGAGCAAAGTCCATCTGATATCAAGCTATAAAACTTTAATCTTCTTGTGGCAAAATTGTCTTTCTTTTAGAAAATTATTAAAATATTTTCTAGAATAGTGTTTGGTCAGTTAAATGAAATATTCAAATGATCTATCTAAAGTTTCCAATTTCCAGTAAAGTTTTATTCACCTAAGCTTAGATGGATTAATCTAATGAAAGAATGAATTTTTAAAGATATCTTAATCCCTAAAGATTCGTTAAAATCGGCTAAATATTGTGGCCATGAAGTCTATCACAAAATATGCTCTTGCTTATTAATTAAAACTAAGAAAGCAATAAGATCTAAGAAATCTACTAAGGAAAGGATGCAATTCTAAGTAAGTCCAAGTTAGCAGTTTATTCATTTATAGCTGATGATCTCACGAAAACTATTACTGAAAAAAACTGAGTGCTTTTCATTATTTAATATGTATTTATTAAAAAGTATAGAAAAAGATTAAAATATGTAGAAATATATAATTAAAATCCTACAATTTTAAGTAGGTTTTAAAAAATTACACACGAACCTCTCGGCAATTTGAAAAAAGGTGAATAAACATGTTTAATATTTTTTTGTGGTTTATTATTTTAGTTTTCAGTTTCTATCCATAACGAAAAATTCTAATTAAAAGATCTAAATCAATACCAGTACCACTCATATAATGCACATACAATTTATACGTATTCATTTGCACCAAACAAAATCATATAATTAAAATATTTATAAATCAATATTTACTTACTGCCACTCTGCCACTCATTTTGATGATCAACACACGATTTTTTTTAATGCAGAAATTCATAAATAGATTTTCATCTTAATTAGAAAAACGAACTTTTTATTTTAATCATTTTAATATTTTCTTTTTATTAAATCAAATTATTTAGTATTTATAGTTACAAAAACAAACAAATGTATAATACAAAAATCTAATTATTTTAAAAAGCACTTTAAGAATTATATGTTACTTTCAGCACTATGTATTTGATTTGTATGAACGTATGTACTCGTATGTATTTTATATTTCACACTTATTTGCACATTATAAAAGAATTTTATAGAAAATTTCATGCATTGTAATTGAAAAAGTAGTTTAGGTAAACCAAGTAGGTCAGTTAGATGTAAGCTAAGTTTTATTCTGTGATTTGTAAATTAGCCTGCATAATATTGTGCCTGAGACGCAAAAAAAAATAATGCCTGACTTTATATTCGTCTGTCAGTCTCTTGGTTTTTATGTAAAATTGATATACATATACAAAAAAGCAAGGGCCTGTGCTAATTATATGTTCAAAAACGAAAATTAATCAAAAATATACTTAAGTTTAAAAATCAAACCAAAAAAGTTTGTCTTAAGTTGAACAAAAAATCAGGAGATTGCGCATTGTAGGGTATATTTCGCTGGCAGCACTGTAATGCTTAATATATAATTACAAATAAAAAAAAAAAAAAAAAATCCCTAGCTAGCATCCAAAAGAAATAAGTCGCGTGTTCTATTTGTATTTGTAGTTGTGTATAAAAAGAATATGTAATGACCTTCAACGAAGCTACCCAACAGGTATTGAAAAAGCATGTGCACGTGAATATTGCCGAGGTTTAGGGGCTTTTGCCGAAAAACAGCGATTGTTTCTATGCAGCCAGTGCTGTTGAAATCTACAAAAGGGATGTATAAATATTAAATTTTTCCTTTTTCCGGACGTAGCACCATCTGTCCTTCATCAACATAAATAATTTTTTTTTACTTAATATGCGAACGATGACGCTTCTCGTGAGTGAGGCTGACGTAGCGCCATCTTTCTGTCAATATGATGCGACGCTTCTCGTAAATGAGGCGGACATAGCGCCATCTGTCATTCAACAACAAAAATAATTTTGTTCCATTTGAAATACGAATTGGGTTAATACTTTAGTAAATACAGGAATTGCCCCCACCCGCCCCTCCTCATGCCCCTAGCGTTTTAAAATATACTTTCATATCTAACAAATATGCATAAAAAATTTCATTAAAATCGTTCAAGCCGTTTCGGTGGCTCTCCATGAAATACAAATTTTGCAATAAAAGATTTAGCATATGCTAAAAAATATTATTTTGTAATTAATTTCTTTATTTACTTCACGATCATTAATTAAATTAAAAAAAAAAATACAGGAAATGCCCGAAAAATTAACAATACAGGGGATAAACTTAATATAAAAAATCTAGCACTGTCTGCCAAGGCAGGCTATTTAAATTTATTACTTATGTGTAAAGGAATTGAAAAGGAATACTAGTGTTGTTAGGTTTAGGTTAACGCAAGATTTCCAAAGGTATGTCTGCATTTGTAACAGGGATTTTAATGTATGAAGCCACAATCATACATACATACATATGTACATATGTACGTAATTACATATGTATGTATGAATGGATGTAATTTTAGCAAAGATCCAAAAATTTGAAAGAAGAAAAAGCTTAACATAGAGAACTATTTTGAGTACGTGAAAATTGTACTAAAAAATCACGCATGATCACGCACGGTATTATATTTTTGAATCACGATAACGCACGCACGCGTGATTTTATCCATTTGTAGTCACGAGACATTTGCACATCTCTACTAAAAAGTACCCCATATTATAATCGTGGTATCTGTTTACCAAATTTCATTTAAATTCATTGGGCGATTATCGCGTTATAGTGCAACAAATATAATATTAGTAGAATGGCGGCAGCCCAGTATTTAATCTTGAATCATCAGGATTAGATTTCAATACACTTCAAGTGTAAAACTGAGGTTTGATAATGTGTTCTGTATATTTACTTAATGATAGCACCTTCTTTTTTTTTTCAAAACCAACTTTTTGATCATGGTTGGAAGGGGACAGGTATGGAAAATTAAATTTTTGTTTGGAATATGAAATTAAAAATTAAAAAAAAAAAAGTAGCAAATAGTATAGTTGTATTAGAAAATTAATTTATTTTTTGGCCACGCCAAACACCGACCGCCCAAATTAGCTCATTATTTTTTGGGCCTCTCCATAATATGGGTTTTTAACGAAAGTGCTACTGAGATGAATGCTGATGACACATCTAAATCATTGGAAATTGCAAATTGAGGTGAGGCTACGAAAAATTTCGGACAAAAATTTCGGTTCATTATTATTAATGTGTCTTCATTAATATATATAAAAAAATTTCATATGTGTTAGCCTGATGAAGTTTATATAAGATTCGGCACTGCACTCTTACTTGTTTTGTTTTATTAAAGTATTTTATTAACGATCACTTAAAACATCATCTTCAAAAGTATTTCCTATCAACGTTCCTATTGCAATGCTTAGCTCATAACAATTATTGAAGCTATTCGTCCTTGTTTTTAATTGTTTCGCTAGGAATGCATACAAAACGAAAAATATAACAGACTTAAAAATTTTCAACTTTATTTCCAAAATTCAAGCTAAACTATTTTTTTTTATTATCCTTGAAAGTATCATATAAAATCTTCTTAAATTTATATCATCACATTTAATCACGGGCTATTTTTCTTGTAGTGCTAAAGTTGGGTATTCTTCCACAAATAAAAAAATTAAACAAAAGTAAAGAAAAATAAAAAAAAAAAAAATGCTTTGAAAACTGAAAACGTGTTATTCGTGTCTGTCATGAGTTTCACATCCGTGTGAAAGTGAGTCATTTCCGAATATTTTGGTGTCCCGACATTCACTTCCGAACAATTTTTTCGTTTTACTCTTGTCGGCACTAAGCGCTGTGAAAGCAAATAGAATCTCATTTGTTACACAATAAAACTAATTTAATTTGAAAAAATCGTTTTTGAATTTAAGTTTGATATCTAGTCTACCTAATTCGAAAATAAAAACCATTATATGCTTGATAATAACACATGGAAAAGGAGATTTAAAAAAATTCCCACATTAGCCACCAATCGAGCAAAAATATTCGGAAGTATGCGGACAAAAAATATTCTATTTTGTGATTCGGAAATTTTCATTATAAATGAAAACGTTCGGAACTCATGACAGATTATTTTTTTCTAGCCTTCTTTCATCTCTGCCCTGGTCATGAGATAATATTTAGTCGTTGCTTTGAATCACTGGATGTTATTTAGAGTTTTCGTTATTAAGGTCGGCATTTCGAAATTTAACTTCGAAGTTTTTAGAATTTATAATTCAACATGAAATTTGATTTTACCTTTAAATTTTAAATACAGAAAATATTGATATACTATTTTTTAACAGAAATGTATTTCTCGTGCGACAGCTTAAAAAAATCTGTATGCTTTGATAATTGGTGTGTGTCACTAAAGACCTGGGTCCAAGCCCTGGTCACAACAAGTCAATATCATGGCATTGTATTAATTGTTGTTTTCCGGCAGCGATTGTAACAGATCCAATCTATTGTACCCCACAGTGTCATTCTTCTTCGGTTAGCAGATCCGTCGACGTATTAAAATAATTAATAAAAAAATGACTGCTTTCACAGCATAAGAAATTGAATGATTCTACTTAACAAAAGAGGCGCTGCAACACTACTCTGATAATTAACAAACCTCGCCATTTCAGAGTAGTAAAATAATTAACTCTTCTTCTACATTTTCACCATCTTACCTCTCTACCATATCAGTTTCTCTCTAATTCTGGCAGAAGGCCTGGCATAAATAGGGGTCATTCCTGAGTGATGGTCCTAAAAAAAATAATAAATGTCTTTGCTCAATTTATTTAATCGATTTAGATTCACACTAAATATTAAAGCTGTTCGATTTAATTAGAGCTGGTGCATGAAATGTGTACTTTGGGTTTTTCTATGTTATTTTTTTTTAGAAATTTAGCTTAAAGTTAGTTTAGAGTTTAATGTTTTTTGAGTCCTTTTAGATAAGCCTGGTAAATACTACCTGCTTTGCAGTCTACATAGTAATTGAACTCCAGCCAAATTAAGCGCACTATTTTTATAGTTGAACACTTTTGTTTTTTATACAAAATATATTTAATAGCGTTGTCAATAGTTTTAACATTTTTGCACTCTGCACTTCTAGGTAATGATTATGACATTAAATATTACTACACACGCTTTATAACTGCACTTTAATATATAAAACGTTTAGTTGGTATTTATTTTTTAAGTTCCTTTTAATGTTTATTTCTATTAAAGATCCTTAAAAGAGAAAACTTTAAATCTTTTGTAAATGAGATCTAAAATCTTAAACATTATTTTTATATAAACTACTGCAGGTAACCACAGTCATTAGGTGTAATTATAATGCCATGATAGATTACAACTAAACACACACACACAAATGCTTTCTTACGCTAAGTAAAATGTGTAGAAATAAAAAGGTTACAATTAGAAAAAAAAGGAAAAGAGTTAAACACCTTTGTTTTAGTGAAAGTACCACCACACACTGTAAGGAATAAATAATAAAAATAATAATATAACACACATTTTTATTTTTAATAATTCAAACTCATGTAAGCATATTATGATTATAAATTTGAAACGTAAAATTCTATTAAGTTTAAGTATAGAAGCATCACTTTAGAATAATAAGTTCACTTTTAAATCAAAACGAAAATAATACTCTATAAGACAGACTATCAAAAGAAACTGAAGGCCGTCCTCAAGCAAAATTAATGGAAACAATTTCTGACATAATTTAAAAGGATTTCTTTTTGTGGCTTCCAAACAAATAGTCTCAGTGTATTATCCTTTTAAATGCATTAACACATGTTGAAGATTTTATAGATCTAGTATTTTTTTTTTTGTGAGTTAAATTTGTTTTACCATCTAACAGCTTCAGGTGTTTTAGACATTAGGAAAGAGGGAAAAATAAGAAAAAAAAAAAAAAATAAAATCATAATAATATCTGCAGCATCATCATATTAGAAAAAAAGAGATTGTAATGCAACGTGTTTACATCGTAATGTCGTATAAGTATTTATAATGTTAAAAAGCGTTAATTGTTTTTTTCCATTTCTTTTGTACTTTAAGAAAATTTTCTGCATTAAGAGATTTTTTTTTTTTTAAATATCCACAATTTGAAAGAAATTTATATAATCAAAGATGAAATTATTTTCTTTTTATAAATTTTAGAGGTACTATTTATTATGTACCTCTTTGCAAGCATTTTTTTAGCAGTGTAAAACAGTATCAACCAGTGAAATAGTATCAATCGCTGTCATCATCTATTGAACAGTCAAAGAATAATAAATTCAATGTCACATTAATTTACATTAGAGAAATTTATAATGTTGATGAATTGCTCTGACCAGGGTTCGAACCCAGGTGCCAGGTTCTAACTGATAGTTTGATAAGTAGTCAACGCGCTTATAGCTTCAGCCAACACTATTCTCAAACCAGTTTACCAGCTACTGCGGTCTCAGCAGACAACAATTCATCACTCGAAACTCTGAGACCGATCTATTCAGCTTATGCGAAACACGGAACAAATGCCAGATCATATTATTTGTGTTTGTCCGTGGCGCAAAATAAGGATTCCTAGAGGCATCTTGGTGACTTCATATGATATTTGCAATTGCTCAACGTACAGAATAATTGGCCTGCTTAGTAGCGTTAATTTCTTACGTAAAAATCTGGGCTGCAAAAAAGATCCTTTAGTGCCACTTGCTCAATTGCTCCATTAGGCCTACATCCCTTACTCCAATAGACTAAGAGCGACTGAGGTTTCTGCAGCTCCCACTACATGGCACATAATATAATTTAAAATATTTAATAGTCTTTAATTACTGGAAATAACTCCAGACAACAACAGCAGAGCTGTTACAACAACATATCTGACATTGTGAAATAACCGCTTAAATTGACTTAAGTGAATTTTAGGCGTCCAAATTTTTAATGCTTAAAATGCCTGCAAAGTAACTAAATTCCTATTTTATGCAAAAAATTTTCTTAACATATTTTTTTTAAATAAGTATTTAATTTTAACAAATTTATTTTAGAAAAACGAAAAAAAAACACATTTATTGTAGTTTAAGAAATTTTACATAATAGCTTTAAGAACATATTTTTAAATTTAAAAAAAAAAACATTATAATTTTCGAACAAACCAACAACCAGAAATCCACCCATTTGTCATACGTTGTTTTTTTTTCAAATCATCACACAAAATTACTCATCAAAAACACATTCAATTCATTAAAACAAGCAACCAACCTGTCATCAGTAGTTTCCTTGAAATAGAAAACAAATCCTTATAAATAATTAAAAAAACAAAACAAACAAAACAGAATCCACTTCAATCCTAAAACATCCTTAAAACACCAATTGTATTTTTTTTTTCAGTTTTTATGGTTTCAAATGTGTTGGCGACTAAAGCCTCAACGTGCTTAGATTTTTTTTTAATAAAAACCATATTTTATTAAAATTAAAAACACATGTTGTGCTGCTTTAGTAAAATAAAAACCATTTGTTTTAATAAGATTTTAATTATGATCCTTAAATCCTTTTAACACCACCCTCCCAAACTCCCTTTTTGACAACAACTATTCGCACAAAAGGCTGTAACAATTTTTGAAGCCTTTTGTTTAATAGTATTATTTTTCTCGTTTTTTTCCACAATATGTTATTTTTCTACAAATCTTTTTTTTTTTTTTTGTTACTCTGGTATATAAATTATATCAATTAAAAATATAGGAAAACATATTTTATGTTTCTGCTATAAAACAAAAAAAAAAGAAACATTTAAATTGAGTTTTTATTTAATGTTTAAATTTTTTTCTAAATTAATTTTCTGTTTTGCACCTTGTTGAAACAAACAATTTTTTCTAGCACTTTTTTTTAACAATTAATAAATTGTTGTTGAATTTTTGCAAAAAAAAAAATTAAAAACATGACGCCATAAAACAGTGTTTTTTGTATTTTGTTTATGTCGCATGTTGTGCAATTTTTAATGATTTATTTTTATATAAATAAATATTTTTTTAGTAATTTAAATTTAAAGAAATATTGATTTAATGATTTTCTTTTTGTAACAACATAAATTTCAAATATTTTTGTTGATTTTGCTTTTTAAAATGTTCAATTCATAAATTTTTCTTTTCCTTAAGTTTTGATAAAAAAGTTTTAGTTTTTAGTCTTAAGTTTTTGTGGGTAAATAAATGCTAAAGTAAAATAAAGCAAATTTTACATGGTATTGAAAGTTATATGAAAAGAATTTAGCTCCAATCACATTATGACTTTTAGTTATAATAAATAAGTTATGTTAAGTTAAGTGATTGAATTGCAGCATAAACTGATATCGATAATGTTGTGTCATTCATTATCTTTACAAACAATATTGTTGAAAACCCGAAATTATCTCAAAATCTCTGCAGATCTTCAAGAACTATAACATGGCTCACAAACGAGACCAGTTGTACGAAGCAAATATAAATTATTATGCTCTGTTTTATAAAACTTACTGTGGTAATTATTTGGGCATTGAACTATGTATCACTCAGCGATCTACTTCACAATTATTTGTTACCGAGCTAAAAATTTGTTTTTTATAAAAATGCAAACAATCGAAAATACAATTTTTGCCAGGGTTGTCTGATCATCTGGATGATAAGCGCAGGTACAACTACCCTGCTAATATTAGTGTTTTCACATTGACATTAATTAAAAAAAAAAATCTGAATTTAACGTCACATCCAACAGTTAAATTCTGAGTTTAGTACACAAAATTATTTTGTTAAATCAAACTTAAATCCTTTTATAATTGGATTTAAAAGTGTTTTATGAAACATACCATTGTTGTTGTCGCCGTACAAAATTTTGTGCTGCCAAGTTAAACTGGAGCCGGAAGCAGCTGAAAACAAATTATGCCAGTTCATAAGATTATATACATACATAGGTCTATACATACAAGCATACAAACTAATACATATGTTACACAGTTTGTTAAAATAGTGTTATAATAAATACATAAAAGTACAACAACAAATGCTCTTCTTTTTACGGTCAAAGCAAAATCAGCTGTTAATGAATTTAATCTTAAATTCAGGGTTTAACATTCAGTGTGAAAACACTTTAAGATACTAAATGTCTTCTTATTTATAACTGATATGACAAAGCTAAAGTAATGTAGATGCATTGATTATTTTTTCGTGTTCAAAACTATGTTCTTTGCCAATTGGAACATATTAACAACCCAGGAAAAATTGTGATTCAAAATTAATGAGCAAAAATGCTAATAAAAACACCCTTTCGCTGCAATTACTTCTGACAAATCGGAGTAGTTGCCATAATAACTTACAAATAATACCTTTTATTTCAATATTTAGAAGGTATTAAATATTTAAAAAATAATAAATATTTAAAGTCAACTGCTCTGTATTCGTTAAAATTTTGACTGGCTTAAAATTAATTTTTATAAACTCGTACACAAATAAAGAAAATAAATTTATTTGCCTCGTTAGAGGTTGAACTTTTGCATATCAGAATGATCAGCGCAGGCACTTCTACTGTGCTGATGAGAGAATAAATGCATTATTTGCTTTGTTTGCAAATATGTAGTTGTGTAACAGTTGCAAAGTAATTCGGAGGGTATGTAATTTGTGCTTGAAAAGTATGTTGTTGGGTTGTTTATTTATTATTTTAGTTTATGTATTAATTTTCAAATACATTCAATAAAAAATTATTCCTATGCCTGAAGAATTTATCAAAAGTGTGTGCAGAGTTCACCAATAAAATGTTGAAACGCTGGCATATGATTGCCTTAATTAATAATGCATACCACTAAGATAATATATCCCATTTATTTGGGACAAAGAAAACTAGTGGCATCTATTGTCACAATTGGAAAAAGACTACCAACATAGAGTAAAATATTTACATTTTATTTATATGTTGCGGGTTAGCAATATCTAGATATATATTTCGTTGGTAGCTATACCAATTCATCAGTAGATGTTTTACCCTTTATGTTTAAAAAAATTTCAAAGCTCATCTATTTATACAAAAACTCACAAATATATTTTTGTGAATTACAAAGCATAAAAATAGCCTTTAAAAAATTTCTCAAACACACACAACAATAATTTTCCATTATGAATGTGTTTACTTTTCTACACCTATACAATTAGACAACCGCTGGTTGCCATTAAAAGTATTTTATAAGGCAAAAATGAAAAGCAAATCTCCCCGTTACAAAATTTTTACATTTATTTGAGCATGTACTCAAGTATTTATGGGTTTTGGGGGACCAAAAAATTTGTATTTTTGGAAGATTCGGTCCCAGGAAGGGAGGGCTGGTAGTGGACGTCCAACTTGTCCACTCTTCTAAGTGTTTTCCATTGTTTTTTTAGCGTTTTTGAGTTTAGTTTTTTTTTAGAAATTTAATTGTTCGTGTCTCTGTCGTGTTTGTGGGTTGGAACCTACCTGTGGAAGTCAAGTGTGTATCTTTTTGTGTGAGCTGGCTGGCGAAACAAACACGGCGAAAAGACGGCACGTAACAATACTTGAGTACATGCTCAAATAAATGTAAAAATTTTGTAAAATATTTACTTAATCACTTGGTTATCTATACTAAATGGTGTCTAAAATTGAGGTATCGTTTTAATTTAAGAACAAAATAATTTATTTTTAGATATTAAAAGTGTTGTTATTTTATAAATTAAAAATAAAAATTATTTCGGCGCAGTGGCCTGGTTCGGCAGGCTCCCAATCTTTTACCATAAATATTAATCACGTTTTTTAATAAACTGTTGATAATGGTTGATATCTGCTCGATAATGTTGGTTTTAAGCTCCTGATTTGCTGTGTGATTACTGCCGTACACTTTCGATTTCCAAAACCCCACACAAAAAAATCTATATATGTCAAATCTAACGATCTTAGTGGCCATTTTACTCCTCTTCTACGAGAAATAATGTGATTTTCGAACTTTTCTTTTTCATTGTTTCTCTTGCTGTGTGACAAGTGGCACCACCACTTTGAAAACACATATTCTCTATGTCTAAATCATAAATTTTCCACCACAAAAAGCTTCAGATCATCTCCCGGTAGCAATATCCATTGACAGTAATCGTATTTCCATTTACGATTTAAAAAAAAATATAACCCGATGATTTATCCGGACCACAAACCACACTAAACCGTAACTTTTTGTTTCTGATTGTTAAAATGGGCTTCGGTAGTAAAATTATCTTATGAAATAAATTCTCATTTTCTTCTTGTTTTTTGATGGCTCAAAAAATTAAATGTCATCGTAATGCGTGGTCAGCTGGATCTTAAAATCCTTTAAGTGGAAATGAAGATGCAAAATGTTGAAAAATGTGGATCGTTTGATGTTTAATTGTTGTGAACTCTGAGTAATGCATGTTTTTGGATCTTCTTCAACACTTCTCCTCACAGCTGCTATATTCCCTGTTGAACGACTAATACGTTAATAATTTATGCTTCTGTTACCATGAACGGATCCAGTTTGTGCAAATTACTCCACCATCACCCTGATGTCACGATTTGTTGGAGCATTTTCTCTACCTTATTTTGTTCTAAATTTCCTAAGTACATCTTGATAACTTTTCCCATTTTAATTTAATTTTTAATAAAAAAAAACACGTTCTTCCTTCGTGTAACTCAAAAACCAGATGATATTTTGAATCTGGAAATAAAAAGTTAGAATAAAAATTACAAGTAGAAAAAAATGGCAGCAAAATTAGTATGATACCTCAATTTTACACACTCTTTCTAAAACTTTTATATTATTTCTACAAAATATCATAAGGAGAAAAAACACTTTTAGATTTTGAAAAATTTACGAAACACGTATGGGTTTAACACAAGTTGTTGCCAAATATTTTTTATAAAAACAATATACTAAACTAATAAGCTTAAAACAGGAGATTGTAAAAAAAAAAAATTAAAAAACTACTAAATGGAGCGAAAATATTTTTTTTAAGAATTTTTTGCATTTATCTTGAGTTACATTATCTTCATGTGTTAAATTTCGCAAAATTTTAAAATTTTTTTGTACGAACATGCCCTGAAGCATTCTAATTTATAGAAAATTTACAAGTTGACAAAAAGAATCGTACACAAATTGTTCAAATATGCAAAAAAATCATGTGTATTTGAATTTCGCACAATCCTTAAAAGTTTTGCAAAGTAAAACATAAATTTTGAAACAATTAAGGCCCACAATACATTAAGTTTTGTCGAAATTAATCAGTATTTTCTCATATCCAGAATACTAAAGAAAGTTAAAATTTCATGAAATTTTTCCAATTTTAGAACAGAAAAAGAAGGAACGATTAATTTTCATATTCAAAGAAAGAAGAATTATATAAAAATATTTTTGTCATGAAAAATGCAGTGAATACTTAACGGAGCATTTGATTCTTTTGCGGTTTTGATACCTTTGGCTGGGATATATTTTAATAATTGATAAGATAATACATTTACTGGGGCGAATAAGCTCTTCGATATATCTAGAACAGCACAGCAGTAAACCCTAAGAGATGTTTACTAAACACAAACGCTAGTGTTTATCTATTATAATGAAAAATTCGAGCATCACATTTTCTATGGATTTTAACATGTTCTCCCAATCGTTCAAATTAGCAAAAATATATCTTACTGTTATTATTTTTTATAAAAATAAGTGGATCTCGAAATAAGCACTACTAATAATCGTCCTTCATTGTTGATTCCTGAAACGAAAAAAATATGTCTTTCGATATCTGAGATATGCTGCCATTAAATTTGCTTTACTGATTACATTTATTTACCACATATGTTTATTTTTATAATGATTTACAATAAAGTTGTCTTGTATAGAAAAATTATTTAAAATTTCCACTTTCTATTGACTAATTCCAAATTTTTTCTATATATTTTTGAAAAACAAAAACTCAAATTTCGTGTATAAAATTTTGCTGCTACCAGTTCGGGCATAGAGGGTAATCCAACGGTATTTTATCGCTTAATGCCTGGGTCAACGGCACAAACGAATAAATTTCATACATTTTATCTGCAACAACGGCCGGATAATGGTGATACGTGGGCAGATATAAAAGTTAATCATCCGCTGGATTATGAAAGTATTAAGGAGTACAATTTAACCATACGTGTAGAGGTAAGTGAAACTTCCACATACATACATACTTACATGCATATAAAAATATAAAAAAGTATAAACCAAAAATAAGTTGTTTTTGCTTACAAGTTAAAGTACAACATTTTTTCCAAATTTGTAAAGGACAAGAGGAAAGTGTAATAAAAGTGATAGAAACTAAATATTTTAATCACAAAAAAAAGAAAGAATTTACTTTAAAAAAACATTATTTTCCAATATTTTATAAATTGTTCCTTCTGTAAAAGGGATTCTATCTTTATCAATTTAATAAAGAGGAGAATATATATTTTTTTTTTTGTTGTATGTTTGTATCGATTAGGCTTCAAAACTACTGGACCGATTTTAACCATTTTTCGCTAATAGAAAGCCACATTATCAGTAACATACAAAGTAAATATTACTATTCACATATCTGCGTAACTGAAGTAATGAACAAAATAATGGCTGTTTTTATAGAGTGTCACAACCTTGAGTTGTCATCAATGCTTTATTTGAGCACTCATTTAACTGCTGATATTTGCTTTTTGTTTAGTTTGCTTTGAAATTTCATTATGAATCGACTTACACCAGAGCAACGCATGCAAATTGTTAAAATTTTTAAAAAACAAATTGTTCTATTCGTCAAACTCACCGTGCACTTCTTCCATTTTATGGTGTCCTTCAGAGCTGTTAATTCGAAGAACACCAAGACCGTATTATTTAACCCCATTAGATTATTTTCTTTGGGGTTATTTTAAGTCACTTGTCTACGTCGATAAACCACAAAGAATTGAACACCTGGAAATGAACATTCGAAGAGTTATCAGTGAAATACGGCCGCAAATTCTGCGAAAAGTTGTTGAAAATTGGTGTTCCAGATTGCGCCTTCTACGCGCCAGCCGTGGCAGAAATCATATTTAAACATTAATTTCATATAATTTTCTTCCAATAAAGCCCGTTTCGTTGATATTAAAAATATATTTCCTTGTTTAATTATGATTGAAAGTTGTGTCACTCTATAAAAAACACCCTTTACAAGTTACAGCAAAATCTAGGGTAACAGGACGAGGGAATGTGGTATCCCCATACAAAGCAATTATAAATATTCATATATTCGAGAAACTAAAAGAGTGAAGGTCGTAAAATTTAATGTGTATTACTGCTAAAATCTTGAAGCGATGGGAAGGTAGAAACGGACGCCGCCTATGCAAAGAAAATCTCCAAGAAAAAAACCTAATAAGTCAGTCATTAATATCAAATTTGTTTTCCTATGGAAATCGAGATGTTGTCATGTTGAAAAATCAGAGTTTTCGAGTTTAATTTTGAAGTTTGGATGTTATATTTTAATAGGAGTGACACTACCCCATATTGGGTATTCTCTGGGTTACAAAAAACTCAAACACATGCCAAGTTAATATTTTTAATATGAGTAAAACAAATTAAAACTTATATCGGTATAAAAAACTTTATCTGAAGACTGTTAATCAAAAACGATCGGATTAAAATTATGGAAGTGAATTCATTCCAATTGGAATGAATCGACTTGCCTGTTTTATTTTTTAAATTTAATAAATAATTTCAATGTATTCATGTATTTAAAATTTCGACACTAAATACATGTTATTCGACTAATACTCACTGAATTATATTTAAAAAAAATTAATTTATTTAATTTAGTTTTATAAAGGCAGAATTACATGTTATAACATGTTTAAACAAAACAATGTATACATGATTATATGTCTGATAAACTGAATTCTAAAAGCTTCTCTGAATCAAACAATTAAATCCGAGAGCATTCAGATAATTAGTAGACTACACTGAAAGTTGGTCCTTCAAAATATAAATTTAATTTCTTATGAAATTTTAAAGCACCTTAAAATTTTTAATTATTTTAAAATACCTAAAAAATATATAAACGTAAAACATCATTAAGCGTATGCACGATTATGTACTTACCTTAATCATAATTATTAAATAAACACACATATTTCATAAAATTGTTCAAGCTAATGAATTATTTATTTTATGTGAAGATTTATTTTTCATTATATGTACTTAAACATTTAGGTGTTTCCATTAAATTAACATATCGTTGTATAAAACGTTGTGTAAAATTCCCTTCAACAAATAATTGTTTTACACACATTTTATTTTAAAATTTATCTGCATGCAAACGTTGTCGAGAAAAATTTGTGTAACCCAAGAAACCAAAATGATTTAGTAACAAGATTACCAACATAAGTTTACCTTGAGCTTAGAAAAGGCTTGTGGTTACTATTGTAAAGGGCTTCTGAATAATTGTTTAATAATGAAAACTAAAGCCTTCGAAACCACTCCAGATCTCACCATCAGAATTTATGTCCGCTTAGGCGTTTCAACTTCATTTATAATTAAGACGCATTATGATTCCATCCACTATGTTTATCTCTTGATTTAGTATTTTGTAAGCTATTATTATTATCTTAGACAGAAACCAATGATCAATTATTTGATCATAGATTTGATCACGTTCACTAAGATGGACTAAACTCGATGGGAACAGATTTATTGTAAAAGATGAGAATATATGGAATTTTAGTGCAATGAGGGGTGCAAAATCGAATACAATTTTGAAAATATATTGTATCATCACTGATGTAATGTAGAAAGCTTGCAATTGATTAGTTAGGTGAAAATATTTTTCGTTAATTTAATTTATGAATTGCGATATTAATTTTTTAAAATTTTTAAATATTTGTTATTGACAAAAATATTTTCTCAAAAATTTAAAAATTTATTGTAATGGTTCAGCGCAAACATTGATGGTTAAAACAATATTTGATTTTTATTTTAACAAAAGCAAAATGTTTATTAATTTAATTTATGCGAATATACAAAAATGGCAAAAATGTCAAAGAGAAAATAAGTTAACTACACAAAACGATTTTTTTTTGTCATTAAAAAACTGTTGTAATAAATATTGTTATTTTAGCAGTAAATATATTCATTAATAATTTGTTTTGTTTGCGCCACAAGTTTTTCTTTTAGTTTTAATAAAAACGATTTTATCAAAAAGAACGAATAAAAAAAATAGTTAACATTTTAAAATTAAAATAAATTAATCAGTCTCGCATATGATATGAAGAAATACTAAAAATTAAATTGTTTTAAACATAATTTCATAATTCATATTCATATTTAATAGAAAATATTTTATTTTATAGTTTTTTAAGCAACTAAATAAAGTAACAAAAAAAATTTAAAATTTACGTTGACTCCTGTTGATGGCTACAATGTTAGCGCTGAACAACTTTCTGTTTGTTTTGTTATTCCTTTTGTTTGTAAAGCTGTGATAAATTTTGTAGAAAAAAAACGTATTCATACAATTATGTATAATATGTTGAACATCCTGCAATATAAATATATAGATTTTGTTTTTTGTTTCATATATCTGGTTTGATGTACAAAAATACATAAGGCTGTCTCAGAATAAACTCTGGTAGAAAAAGGACCCATCATCGTGCTTTTTTTAAACCACATATCGAGAGATTTTATTATTCCCGGAAAACTTTAAATAGTTGAAGTAGCGTCCAAACATTTTGAAACTTAAAAAACAGATAAAAAAACAATTTTTAAGGAAGAGCAAACCACGAAATGCTTTCCTAAATAATAAAAAGGTTTTGTTAATTGATCTGTGTCCACAAAAATCGTACTACTTTGCCAGAGGTAGACTAAACATGAAACATTTCTGTCACACATTTCCGTGTCATGGATCCGCATATTCGTGAATCTTTGATCCCATGATTTTTGAAAAAATAGGTCATTAGTATTAAACATCACATTTACACAAATACCTTTATGTGTAACAATACAATTAAATTCAAATTTTTTGATAAAAAAAACGACATAAAAGTGTATCGTTTTTTAGAAAATGCACAAATAAAACTCTTCTGTATAGAGTTATTTAATTTGGTTTTTATAAAACGAACGCAAAGCATCATCATCGAAATCTTTTCCTTTAAATTTGTTTCTAAAGAGAGATTATACGTTTTACATTTATTTGGTAATTTAATAAAATAAAGGAATATTACAACACTTTTGAAATTTCACACACTAACGAAGCAAAATGCAAAGATACTGTCTTACTGTCTGTACCATAACATAAGTCATATTTGGTTATAAAATCTATAAAGAAACAAACCTTATGATTTGCCTTCTATAGGCTTTTAGATATGAAGCTTGCCATTGCTATATATATACATATATATATATATATATATATATATAATATGCGCACAAAGCATAGTATTGTCCTATGAAGATCCTTAGGGAGTTCAGATTACGGCTCTGGTTTCTACCAAAATCGCTAGGAGAGGCGTTGATTTAATTACTGATTGCTAGTGGCTTGTTGGACCTGCAACAGTCAATGTTAAACATCTTTGTTATCTTGCGGAGCTTTCGAAGGCCGTAATAACTGTAGTCTGCTTCTACGGTAGCTTTCTATTTCGTGGCTTTTTTTTTTTTTTTTTTGGTTGGACTCAGCATTATTTAATAAGATGCTGATGAAATCAAAGCTAAGACAGTTCAAAAACTCTAACAAGGTGATCCGTACACAGAAATGTCGGTGCCTTGTAAACAGTTCGTGGGTTTTGGAAAACTCTAAATTTGAGTCAGCATTGAGGACACAATAAAGTTGGGTTACAAGGTATGGCCTGACGCTTATATAAGGTTTTCCAATAGGGATGCTATGATTTTGAGGTGACGTTCTGTCATTTGTTTTTAATTGTATTCAGTAGTGTTTACAATTTCATCATGGAGAGATATACGCAAGAACAACGTTTACAAATTAATTAGTTTTATTATCAAAATAATCGTTCTCCAATTGCAACTTTTCGTGCGCTTTTGCCATTTTATGGTCGTAATAATCGTCCAAGTGTGGTCGCTATTCGTCGAATTGTTGAAAATTTTAAGCTTACATTTTCTTTACATAATGTTCAAGTGCCAATAATGTTCAAGTACCGCTCAAGTATTGCAAATATTGCTGGCGTTCGGGCAAGTGTTGCTGAAGACCGAAATTTGTCGATTCCAAGACGTTCTCAACAATTGGGACTGTCTCAAACCACTACCTTGCGGAGTTTGAGAAAGGCTTTCGGTTTGCATCGGTATAAAAATTGTTCTCACTCAAGAACTGAAGCCATTGGACCACCGTAAACGTCGTGAATTTGCTGATTTTGCCACACAGCAATTGCAACAATTGAATTATTGCGATAAAGGTTTGGTGATTCGATTATTTCAAGAAATTGTGATATTGAATGGCCTCCAAGAAGTTGTGATTTAACACCATTAAACTATTTATTGTGGGGTTAATTGAAGTCATTGGACTTTCTTTAAAAACAGACTCTCGTCAAGCTTTACAAGTCAAAATTGAACGTGCCATTCATGACATACGACTTGATTTAGTGGAAAAAGTGCTCGAAAATTGGGTTCATCGAATTCGTTCCTGCAGAAAAAGTCGTGGAGTGGAGGCCATTTGAATCACGTTTTATTTAGAACTTAATTGTATCGATTGTACTTCACATTAAATAAAAAAGTTTTGAATTTCCTTAACAATAAGTGTGTTTTTTTTTTTTTTTATGAAATCATATCACTCTTATTGAAAATCATTTTTTATACATCTGTACTCGTTACAGCGGTTTAACATGACACCAGACGAGAAAATGCTAAAATGAAATATGTCTCCAATTCATTGCATATTAAATTTGATCCATTTTTTTAAGTTAAATTTTTACAATAAAATAACTACACAGAAATATTTCCATATAATGAAAATTGTAAGTGAATAATTCAACTACATGGAGCCTTTAATTATTAAATTTTTTTTTTAAATCCTTCCTTTGACCGCTCTTAAGAATTTTCTGAGCTGAGCAGTGATGTTAACTAATTTTTTCCCAGTTTCCGTACAGCCTTCAAAAAATTACCGTTTTTTGGATAAAATTACATATGTGTATGTAGCTGTGTATACATAGATAATTATATACATTATTTTATATTTAAAGCTGAGATTAAAAGTGTTATTCATAGATTAATCAAAGATTTTATATATTTTCGGCCCGATCGATAATGCTGAAATTTTAAACGATATACAAGCGGTTTGCGACCTTCTAATCATCAATTTATTATTTACATATTTAGCTTTCGTGGAAGTTAATAAATAATAAGTTAAATAAAATCGGTTATTAGAGAAATGCAAGTTAATTTTTTTACATCTAAAACTACCGATCGATATCGTTCGACATCACAGGCCAGCCCATTTGTTTCTAGTTTGTCGCCCAAGCACATACAAAACACAATATTTTAGCTAATGCGAATACTATAAATATACCCATAGGAGAAATTTAGCCACAATTAGCATTGTTAAAATGTTTTACAAAAACCGTGGGTTTTATGATTTGATTAAAAATTAAAGCATAACAAAACTACCGTGAAATTACCTGCCTACCTTTTGGAGTTCTAAATTACCGTACATTTAACATCACTGGCGCTGAGTAAAAGTAGCTCATTTTCAATATGTTTTATCTATAGGAGCTGTATTTGCTATTATAGCAGGATTTATTCATTGAATAGTTTACAGGTTTAGTCTAGTGTTTTAGTTCAAATAGATTTTTCTTCT
Organism: Lypha dubia; assembly: GCA_947311025.1. NCBI lineage: Eukaryota > Metazoa > Arthropoda > Insecta > Diptera > Tachinidae > Lypha > Lypha dubia. Next base: position 50,793,423 of record OX371261.1, read on the forward strand.
TTTTTAAAATACATTTAAAATTTTCGCTAATGATAACTGCCAAATATTTAGTTTAGCTCTTTTGGAATATTGTGTGCTTTATGAAAATCGAAGACGTTCTGGTACCGCCCTCGTTTTTCGGGTGTTTGGCAATATATTTGTGTTCTATTTACTAAAAGAAAAAATATTATAAATTTTTAATAAAACATTTATTTTTACACATATAAATAATAATAACACAATAAGGTTTTTTGCCTTTTGTCTAAACGATTACTGTACGGAAAAATATTTAAATGATTTGTAGGTCGGCATGAAAATTTAATTTATGTAACAAAATAGTGCAATTTTTATATACAAAAAGCCCAAAGGGGAGACAAAATGGAATAAATATTCAAAGCCAGATGTCAGTAGAAAGTTTTTGTTATAAATTTATTATTGTGAATTTTCCGTACTTGGATTGGATTTGATGCAATTTATTTTATATTTCTGCAATCAAGTTTAAGCATGCTAATTTTAAAAAAAAAATTAACTTTACTTATTTTAAATATGATGATTTTTAAAGAAGTATTATAACTAATAAAGCTAATCGGATCAAATTGCTGTATATCGATCGATATTATTATACGTTTGGGCTTTTATTTGTACCGCTTCATGTGATTGGTTTTTTTCGGTACAAAATTATTGTATTGAACTGCAAATGTTATGAAAATGGTAAAATAAACAATTCAGTTCATCATGATTAAATAAATTAGATTTCAATATTTGAAAAATATTGTTAATTATATGAAAATACTATGTGTGAAAATCTCTTAGAACCACTTTTATTTTGAAGGACATGAAAACACTGCTATGCCTTTAAAACTATACGTTTTATGTCTACTCAAAAATAAAAAGACGATGTGAAAAGATCCTTTTGTCTCCCTGGGTAAAAAAAAACATCTATTTTTGTAACATCACTTCCTTTAATTGCATTGTAGTGAAATAAAATATATATTGCAAAAAATAACCGCCTATGAGAAGCGATTTTATAAAAATTCAAAATATTTGTAAAAACATTAGTTCTAATAGCCAATGTTCTTTCGTAAATTCAGAATATAATTTTCCATTAAAAACAAGTTTGATTTGTTCTCTTTTATTTGTTTTTAAGACTAGCAGTCAGGGATGACACCTACCTATGCAATGTATTGTGTTAGACTTTAGGGAAGTGGATAGAATAGAGAAGACAGATGTTAAAAATGTAGAAGGATTATTTTTTTTCCAACTCTTCTATTCTGCGTTTTGTTACTGGTGTAAAGTATACAAATTAAATTTCTTAAGCTGCATGAGCAGGCATTTTATTAATTTTACTTCGCCTTGGGTTCTGCTAACTGACCAAGGAAGACGATATTGTGTACATTATCTTGGAATAATAGCAATCGCTGTCGGAACATTTTTAGTGACCAGTGCTAGTGCCTTCATCACTTAAGCAGTTCAATAACAATTAATACAATGCCACAATAAAGCAAATTACAGATATTAATGATGTTGATAGACCTGCTCTGTCTAGGATTTAAACACGGGTCCACTAACGAAACACTTCAGCCAACAACACCCTCATTTGATTCATTCGCAATATATACAAGGTTGCGCTATTATTCACCTTAACGAGAAGACTTTAGACAATAATCTCCAACAAAGTTTTAGGATTAACTTTAAATTTGTTAAGTTTTCTTTCTATAATTCTTATTTGGTTTGTTTTGCTCTTTCAATCTACACATTTGTATTTAATTCAAATTTAATTAGTTCCAGTAAATACGAAATTATTGAACCTGATACTTTTGGATGAGCAAAAACAATAATATTTTGTAATTTTCATTAAATCTTATAAGAAATATTTTTTGCTTTCACACAGAAAAAACTTTTGTTTTCGCCTAACAACTTTTAAATTAATATTTCTTAAATATCATATATTTTCTATTCCAGAACAATGGAGCACAACAATTGGCGTCTGAAGCAACGGTTTATATAATGCTGGAAGATGTTAACGATGAAATTCCACTATTCACTGAACGTGAACAAGAAACAGTATTAGAAGGTGAACCAATTGGCACAAAAGTAACACAAGTGAATGCCATCGACAAAGATGGCACTTTTCCAAATAATCAGGTAAATGGTGGCAGTTAAAATGAAAAACATCTTGGCGTCGTATATGTTAATTCATAATAAGCTTTAAATTCATTTTATTATTATGACTTGAATGGAAAAGATTAAATTTTCAACAAAAAAAAAAAGAAACGAAGCTATAAATCCATTATGAAAAATGTTCCATACCTTCCTTATGGTGTTAATTCTCCGTTTTTCTTTTTGTCGTTGTTTTTATTTGTGTAAAAAAAATTGTTGCTTTTTCCTTTAAAAATTTAGTCATGTGTATTTTAAGGTGATAAGCTTTCACATCATTGTGCAAGGAAGAAATTAAAGCTGTCTTAGTCCTTTATTTGTTTTATGCTTAAAGCATTTTTCTTGTTTGTTTTTTTTTCTGTAATTAATTTTAATTTTCTTTTTTACTTGTGAATTTGCCTAAAAAAGATAATTAGCTATTTCCTATATTTTTGTTCTTGGGTTTAAGGACGTTTTGAGTTTCCACCATTGAAATTTCTTTCGTACAAAAGGAATATAATAAAAGATTTTTGCATATTTGCATTTTATTTTTTCTATATTTACATGAAATTTGGACAGCAGTAAGCTTTTGTTCGTTCTGAATAATTTGCTTTAAATATTTTATTCATTTCTTAATCGCAGTTACATGAAAGCTTAGCAGAAGGAAGGTTTTTGTCTAAGTGTGTGAAACAATCAAGGCTCACCATATACAGCCTTGAGCAGATACGAGTATTGTAGTCAGTTAAAAGAAAACGAAAAATACTTTACAGAAATAATAGTGCAAGAAGGATAAAACAAGTAAAAAGTAATGTTTATTGTTAAAAAATCTAAAAAAGGATTAATTTTTTGATTCTCTTTGTTTAATTTTTGTAAAAAGAACACAGTTTAATGTTTGGCCTAAAATAAATTGTACAATATTTTACAATAATGTTGCAGTATAGTTGCAACTAATTAATAAGTCCGTTCGTTCATTGTATATGTCAATTTTTGTTTCTTAAAAAAAAACTAGCAAGGCTTTTGACCGCCTTGACTGAAAAGATGAGGTTAAATCAAGGCATCTATTTCTTTTTCTTATTATGTTTTCCGATGCTATTTTTTATTCGATTCACAATTATTTTTTACTACTTTTCGACTGAACTGAAATAATCAATATTTTATTTTTACAAAGAAACACATATCGAAAAAAATTAACAAAATAAAGAAAAATTACTATAAATATTCAAACCCGATTAAACGGAGTCTTGCGATTCACATATCGATCGTCCAGTCTTCATTTTTATCTTCTATGTCAGTAACAACCGATCGACTATTCATTATTTCTTCTAAAAGAAATGTAGTGAGTCAGATTACAATACTCAGCTATTAAGTGACGCTCTAAATTTCACAGATGTAAAAAAGAAATTTTACTATTACGCAAAATTAATATCCTTGTAATATAACAAGATACATGAGTGTAAATTGTATTTAGTTTCTAGATGCATTTGAAAACTTCATTGAATTAAAAGTTTCTAATAAAAATAACTTTACATTACTTTGTTTATTTTTCTCCTTCCATTCCGCATTTTTTTTCTTTTATTTTTCATTATAAAGTTCTTAACTTATATTATCTTAATGTTTTCTAATTACAGGTCTACTATTACATTGTCGACTCACCACGTAACGAGGGTAAAGAATTTTTCGAAATCAATTTACAAAGCGGTGAAATCTTTACAAAAACCGTCTTTGATAGAGAGAAAAAAGGTGCCTATGCTTTAGAAGTAGAAGCAAGAGATGGTGCACCATCGGCCAGACCCAACAGCAATGGACAACCAAATTCAGGTCAGTATTTTTAAAACATTTAAAATTTAAAAAAAAAAAAAAGAACAAAAGGATTTAATTAAAAAAGGTTTTAAGTTATTAAGGTCAAAGAAAAAAAAGCCCTTTCAACACCAGATTATATGAACTTATTTCTTTCAAAAAAAAAAATACTTATAAGACGAATATAGTATTACAGACAATTTGACACTTAGAATGTTTGTGTTGACACATTAGAATGCGTATTTTTTGGCGATGTTATTTGACAGCTCCAGTTTAAAAGCTTATGTGCAAATGCCCTTTAACATTTCTGATGTCTTGATATATTTTAACTAGCCAAGAACAAGAATGCAAATACTTTATTTATTAAGCATAAGTTTTCCGTTTTTCTTACGTTTGCTTTGGTCTGAAAAGTCGTAAAACAAACAAAAATAACTTTTGGGTAAAAAGTAAGAACAAAAAAAAAATGAAAGGGAACAAAGTCGTGAATTGGTATTATGCAAATGTTTGTTTTTTAAATTTTTTATATTCAACAAATAAAAAAAAAAAAAAAAAAACGTAAATAAAAACGAAAAACATCAAGCAGCCATCATCGAACCGGCACAGATGTACACCCAACTCAAGCCACAAAAAAGCCAAGCAACCAAACAGCCAGCGAAACAATCAGCCAACCATTGCAACAAAATTGTTTTTTTTAAAGCACAAAACTTTTTAAATGTGCTTTTCCATTTAATTTAATTTTTTCGCTGTTTAGTGTTTTTCTCTGTGTTTTTTTTTCTCAAATTTATTTTTGAGAAGATTTCTTCCGTATAATTTCTTCTCTTAAAATTGTGTTAAGACAGATTGAGCTTAACGAACATAATCAAAACTTTCTCATGTTTTTGTCAACATTTTTTAACCAAAATTTTGTGTCTTGTTGTTAGTTAAAAATTTATTTCAAATCATTAGGAAATGCAGTATTTGCGTGAAACTTTTGAAAGTGGTTAAATACACTTGATGCTTTTAGAATGAAAGAAAGTTGATTTTATTTTCCACTTTTTCGTAGATGGTTTTAATTATTAATATATAAAAAAAAATAAATAATAAAGAGGCGGGATTTTAATTATATATCTAAGTAAATGATTGTGATCTTTAATTAGTGAGTATTAGGTCGCACACCTTAGTGATTAGTTCCTTCTTTCTTAAAGCGTAAAGTTATCATTTATTTTGTCCTTAAATATTGCGAATTAAATAAACAATAATTTAATTAGTAACAAAACTTTAAATTAGCATTTATTAATATTTACAACATGGTTGGATTTGCAATTATAAGAGTGTTAAAAAAAATTCTAACTTCAATTTTATGTTGCTTAAAATGTGCAATAAAACAATAAAATACAAAAAGATATAATATTTTTTGACAGTTTGTTTGCAATCAAATTATGGTTAATGGTATCATACTATAGCTGTATTTTTAAATAAACTATGATTGTAGTCAGGTATTTTTTTAATAATAATATTGTATTTAATGCAACCAACTCGCTGTATTTGTAAACATTAATATCACTTGCCTACAAATTTAGGTAAGTTTTAAAACAAAAATGTTTTTACATATGAAAAGTAATATTATCAGGCTCAAGTTCAGTTTTATTGAATTAATGAAAATTCAAAATTACTAAGAGTTTTTTATGTTGGAAAATATTATTATTTATATCCAATCAGTTTTTAGCAGAACGTATCAGTACTGATTTCAAGGCCGCTACACCTCTCATCAGAGTTCAATTGTCCATCTTTACAATTTTCGTAAAGTGGATACTAATTGAGAAGAATATCAACTATTTAACCAGTTTTCAACAGAAATAGAATATGAGAATTAATTTTTAATTCAATTTTTATTCTACAATGAAACAGTGCTGGTTAGTACGAAATTCCCTCATTACTGTTTGGAACTAATAATCAACACAAACTCATAGTCCGTTATCATCAAAGTATTCTACTTTGTATTTTAACGTTTTTTTTTTTTTTTGTTGTTTTTACTCTATATTAGGGAAATTCACATATTACTGTGACCCCTGTTATTAGGGTATTTATAGCTCGTGCCCAAGCGGAATTAATATTTTTATATTATTATTATTACGAATAAACGTAATTATTATTTGAACTTATATTGATTTACATATGAAAATAATATAATAAACAGTAATGAGGGAATTTCGTACTAACCAGCACTGTTTCATTGTAGAATAAAAATTGAATTAAAAATTAATTCTCATATTCTATTTCTGTTGAAAACTGGTTAAATAGTTGATATTCTTCTCAATTAGTATCCACTTTACGAAATTTGTAAAGATGGACAATTGGACGCTGATGAGAGGTGTAGCGGCCTTGAAATCAGTACTGATACGTTCTGCTAAAAACTGATTGGATATAAATAATAATATTTTCCAACATAAAAAACTCTTAGTAATTTTGAATTTTCATTAATTCAATAAAACTGAACTTGAGCCTGATAATATTACTTTTCATATGTAAATCAATATAAGTTCAAATAATAATTACGTTTATTCGTAATAATAATAATATAAAAAACAAAAATGTTTTTTTTTGGTCAAAATTTTACGATCAAGCTAAAACTACTCTGGAGATATTTTGTGGAATTTCGGATACATATTTTTAAGTTACTAAAAAGATCCTGACATTCTCAAGTGATGCAAATATATGTCCTACAAAACCCTTTATCTTTAATGTGACACGATATCGCGTAAACAAGTCCTTCGGTAAAGCGATGTGCAGTAACCAGGTGAAATGTATTAAATATTAAAAGTTTTCTTATTGTAAACTTATTAAGATTTCACAATTATTTAAAACCATAATCATTTTATTGCACATAACCCAACTTTATTCCAAAAACATGAGAATGTTCATGTAACATTGCAACACAAAAATGTATTTCTGTAACTGTTTGTATTTATATAAAATAATACATCTAAATAAATGTATCGCTTTATATGATAGCGAAATCCTTTTTCTACATTTTACTTATGGCGGACGAATATGGTTATAAAGCAAATTATATATGTTCCTAAGTTTTAAAATATCAACTATTTTTTATTAAATAAAATAGCCTCTAGTATTGGAATAAAAAATTTAATTAAATTTCTAAAGCAATTGATTTCAAACTCTATTCACAATTTGATGTTGAGCTTTTTCTTCGTTTATTAAATAAATTTTTATAATATTTCAACATTTCTATTTTACTCTCTTCTAAGTAACCATTCTTGCAAAAAATTGGAAATAAAAATATCCAAAGAGAATAAAATGGAAAAATTTAAATAAAACAAATAAATTTTAAAAAATACTATAGAAAAACATTGAAAAAGAGAAATCTAGTAAAAATACAGCATTTATAAGCCAATGAAAATAATCAATTTGTCGTGCAAATTGAAAATGAAAATTTATCCAAGGACGTAGTTTTCTGTAACAGAGAAAAGAGGGTTGTAGTCTAAGCAATATATACGTACTACGTAGCAGCACTTATGTATTTATTGGAATTTTTGTAGCATTGTTTAATAATTATAAATGAAGAAAAAAAAAAAAACTTTAAAAACTATTTTCAATAATTGTGAATGTCATCTACTAATAATTTATATAACTGCTGATATTACACATTTACTGTAAGGACTAAGGCCATATAAGCATTAATTGTTAAACATCTGCTATTAGACTATATCACAGCCGCTTGTACACATGTATATAGCTAGCATAGCAATCATTAGCATCGAAATAACTTTAATAACTTTTTTCATATTTCTTCGGTACATTGAAAGGTCATAAAATATCAAACAGTAATTTTCTTTATATGTTAATCATCGATATGAAAACTTTTACCGAAATACTTTTGAAAAATAGTATTAACATCGCTATATCAGTGCTATTTCGCAATGCGTTTGATATTGAGTTCTTCTCGGATTGAAATATTCCATTAATTAATTTTACTTTTTAGTACAGGACTGTTTAAAATGCAAGCCCACATTAAGGATTTGTTAACTTTTTTAAGTAATTTTATTATGAGTTATATGAATTTCAAAACTTTATATTTTACCGATATCCTAATCTCGAGGAATTACACAAAGATTAAACAATTTTCGCCTACATGACATCTAAAACTTCCGGTAGCATTCCGGTATTTTAAATAATTGTCCCAACAACTTAAGTACTTAAGGGATATTTTTGGTTCTCACATAAAAAACATTAACAAAAATCACAAAACTTTGATATTCTTAAGAGTGTACTAGAGAAAAGCATCTCTTTATATAAATCTCAAGACTCCCTCGTACATTTATGTTGTATTGCATATTGTTATTGCGGATAATTTTATAGAATCCCTCGTATTTTTGTGCATGACTGCGAATTATTCAGATGAGATTTTAATTTGGTACAGACCGATGAACACAAACAAAAACAACTAAACATACTGTCACTAAAAAAACAAAAAAATAAGCCATTTACTCGTTTTTAACCCATTTTTTTCAAGCTTGATTGTCTATGAGCCCAAGGTTATTAAAACTATTTTATTATGTTTTATTTTGCAACAATATTTGTTACATAAAATCGCTATTTTTACTAGTTGCCTCTAATAAACTTTTATATAAATTAAAATGTTTTATTTGTATTTTTTTTTACAATTTTTATTTTAGAAAAATATGTGTTAAACCAAATAGAAATGAAAAATTAAAATATATTTGATTTAATAGAACGTAGAAATTGTCATCATGTTTGATTGAAGTAAAACGAAAATCTTTTTCGTTGTAGCAAAAAAAATCAGCCCTATTGTTTATTCTATGTGAAATGAAAATGTTTTTAATTATCAAAGTATTATTGCTTTAAATTTATTTATATACAATTCATTTAATATATATATACAATATTGGTAGAAATATACATATGTCGAAAATATTAATATTTGTTTGGGTAAATTTATTCTGTATGATTGCATATCATTTTTGCTAATGTTAACTAATTAGTAGTTCGCAAGTCATCAGGTTTTAAAAGTTTTTATACAAGAAATGAGACTTACAGACTAGATGAGATATTATAGGATGTATATAGTAATAAACATTTTATTAAACCACCGTACTAAAGAGTGAATTTGTTGGAATATTAATAATAAGCAATCAGAAGTGGTGAATTTCAGCATAACCTAAAATTGTTTTAACATGTAGAATTTAATGAAAATGAATTACAAACAATTTTTATATAAATGAGAAATTATTATTATTAGTAGGCTTAAGTTCAGTTTTATTGAATTAATGAAAATGCAAAAGTACTATGAGTTTTTATTTTTGATAAAACATGTGCAATCAGTTTAGCAAAACGTATCAGTATAACGATTTCAAGGCCGCTACACCTCTCATCAGCGTTCAATTGTCCAATTTTCGTAAAGTGGATACTAATTACGAAGAATATCAACTATTTAACCAAGTTTTCAACAGAAATATAATACGAGAATTAATACAATTCATTTTTATTCTATTTTTTCATATTGAAACAATTTTGGTTAGTATGAAATTCCCCATGTCTGATTGCTTACTACTAATATTAAACAAACTTTCATAGTCCGTTATACTCAAAGTATTTTACCTTGCAATTATAACGTATTGTTATTTTCTCTCAATATTTGGGATATACACATCACTGTAATAATAACATAATATTTCAGGTAAAAAAAATTGATAAAGAATTGATATTCTTTCCGAATTAGTGGTGTGAGAGGTGAAGCGCCCTTCAAATTGATTAACTGATACATTCTGCGGGTCTGATTGGATATTTTAATGTCCAAAATAACTCTTGGTATCTTGAATTTTCAATTAAGCCAATAAACTGAACTTTTTTTTTATCAAATTTTATAGACTGTAAGAGGGTTACGCGGTCTTTAAAAGCGGGTCGAAAAAAAAATATGCACAGGCGCTGGCGTCTATTTTTTTTTATTATTATATTATTACTTTTATCACTTAAAAGTTTCAAATTGATTTTTGTCTACACGAGCTTGATGAAACAAATATGATAAAAAAGCAGCTGTTGCCGGTAACACGAGCTGAACTATTATTTTTAGACGGCGGCAAGTCGAAAAACATTGAAAAGCTGCCAGGTAGATAGCATACACAAACACATATTTTTATTCTTTTGCTATTTATAAATAGCAATAACTTGTAAATATTATCGCCGGCTCGACTAAAGAGTTTCAGCTGCTCGACTAAGGTTTATACTGTTATTTTATTACATCAAAAAGTCTTATTCTTATATGAGTTTTTTGCTTGAAGCACAACAACATTTTTTAAACTATTGTAAATTAATAAGATATTATGACAATATGACTTATATGACTATAGTGTGAATACCCCAACTATATACATTTGATTCATTCTACAGTTCGTGTTTAACTAATTTAATTGTGAAGACGTTTACACGCCGTATGATTAATATATTTTATGAGTATTAAAATAATATTACTTATACGCATACTTTCAGTCCACATTTTTTTGAATACACGAATACTATATTATTACTACTTGCTCAATTCACTAGTCCAGTTGCATCGCTTATTGTTGTATATTAATAGATAATTTCAAAATTCTCAAAAGAAAAACAATTTATTTTTGTTGACAGATATATTATTTTAAGTTGTCTTTTCATATATTGAACAATAAGCGATACAACTACGCTGTGAATTGAGCAATTGTCTCACAAAAATATAAATATTTTAATGCGAATGTTTGTTTCTTTATTTATTTACAGGTATGTTTAAGTTATTGCTATTGAAGTTTATAACTACAAATGCAAGTACGTATACATTAAAATTTAAAATATGTATGTGTGTAAACTAATCAAATTCAGTGTCAAGAGCTGTTGTCAAATTTTAGATTCCACAAAATGGTATTAAAATCAAAAAAACATGCAATGAGAAATATAACTTTTGTTTTTTATGTTAAATATTTTAATGTGAAATTGTGTAGAGAGACGAAAATTCTGTTAAACGTATTGAGAATGAAAACATTAAAAGAATTAATCTAAAGGAGAAAATTCGAATTCAATGTGAGCCCAGGCAGGCAAATGTTAAATTTAATTTAACAGAAGTGAGTAGATATTATGGAAAATATTGCTGCAACACATAGTTTTATTAAATGCTGTTAACTTTATTTAGCTGCCTTTAGTAGGGGTAAAATGTTAAACAAAATCCATTCCATTTTCGCCAACTAAGAAATTTTGTTAGTAAAGGAGTGTTTTTGTACATAGAGAAAACTGATATTTGATACTTATCTTATGAGAGAAAATTTTTTTGATGCTGTAGATAACAGCAATAGCTTACTCGAAGTAAATTTATTGCTGTAAAATATATAACATGCTACTGTAGAAGTGGCAATGTATACGTGGCATCTATATTCTTGACCTATATTCTAACAGTTTATAAATATGCATAATCTTTCGAAAACAAAAATGCTAAAATTACATATTTATTTATCAAGAGGAGAAATCTTAATCAGATTATTTTTACTTCTTTGTTAAACATTAAACGTTTTTAAGGATAAGGAAGCAGGGAAGAACGTTTAATTTCTTCATAAAACTTTTACAAATCATAATGTAAGCAAAATTACAAGGAACTAAATATGTATGTAATAAGTTGGTTAGACTTCTAGGAGTATAGTTTTTAGTGAAGCAGAAATTCTAGGCTAAAAATCTGTGACCATAAGTCATATTTTATAGTTGTATAGAAAATCACTTTTAAAGATTTGAGTGGATTTTCATAATATTTTTCCCATTGCACTTTAGAAATTAGATATGTACGTTAGATATGGAACATGCCTGTGTGTAGTTTGTTGCTGGATTAGGAAAAGGCTGTTATATTTTCATTTTACTCTCTCAAGAGCATTGGCATCGACAATGAACTTGCTTATGTGCTTATAAGGGAAAGTTATGATGACTTTGTTTTAATAATATATAAGTACATATGAATGAAAATATATAAAAGAAAAAAATTAGTAAACAATTTCGGGATTGATTGGCCCCGAAAATCCCGGGATTTGGGATTAAGTGAATACCGAATATCCCTGGATTTTCGGGATCGGGATTTCGGAATTGAACGTTAAAAGACTGAAACTGTTGATTTTATTTATTGTTATGTTTTTATTTTTTTCCTTAATCATTTTTATGGAATTGTTTTCACATTTTTAAAATCAAAAACGTGAGTAAATTTAAGTTTTTAGAAAAAATTAAATACATATATTTAGGAGCTGTTTCTATATGATATAAAATATAAGCACTTTTCATACAACTTTTATCTTATTGAAACAGTACCTTAAACAAAACTACTGCATTATGAGTATTTTTTAATTGTCAAGAGTTTTGTAAAAATCAAGATTTTTTTTTGGGGAATGTCAAGAATTTTTCCAACCTGTATCTGTCAAGACTACCTTGATCCCACTTTCTCTAACTTGGAAGAAGAAATATAATTTAGTTTGAGGTGAGCAGCTAATATTTCTGATTTCTATTTTAGCAGGCATAGCTTTTGCAACAATACTTATAAATGTTCTTGCGACATTAATATGAGCTTTGATGCCACTCTATTGCCGAAGTTGAATTTCGAATGCGACACTTGTATTATGACTGATAGTACCCTCTTTTACACGAAACTCTTTCATGTAGCAGGTTGCATCCTTTTTCTCGTCCACTTCTAACCAGCACATATGAATTGGTATTCCCATCATATATGCATTTTCCTCATATATGAATTATTTTGTTATTTAGACAGCTGAAGTTAAGAAAAATATTTAAAGGTAATTGTTAAGTTTAACGACTTTTCGCAAGAAAAATATTTATAAATTTTTTATGAAAATTTTATGTTTTCAACAACGATCTTTGTGTAATTGCAAATTTAAATAAAAAAAATTATATTAAAACAGTTTGAAGGTAATTCTGTCGATACTGTTCTCGTCTTTGGATGTGATCTTATGTATTGAGTACCGCAATAAATTAATTATTTTAATGTTGTTGTGGTTCAAAGGAAAACTTATAAAAAAGAATATTAATAAAATAATAAATAATTGGGAAAATTTTTATTAATAATATTATTAGTCTTTTGTAAATTTTCTTGTTTGCATAATTAGTTTTTGTTCTTAGTGCTGCGGGCGGTGATATAGTTTACAGTGCTTAAATGCTGCACAATTAAATTTTATTGTTTTTGTTTTTAATTGAGTCCACATGAACTAAATAGTTCTATATAATGATTTGTAAATTGTCGGTTAATAGATTTTCTGCACTGGTTTGTATGTATTAGTTATATAGATTTGTAAGAATACGAATTCAAATAATTATATAAACACCCATAAAAATTAAAAAACAAAGTACTTATATTTGTGTTTATTTCCTAATGATCCAACAAATACTTAGTAGAAATATATGCAATATTTGCATAAAATTTAATCGATATATAAAGAAAAAGAAAAATATGAATTTTTAAATTGACATGAAATTAAATTTATTGGAAAAATAATCTTTAATCATGACATCTGGCACATGACGGGACGTTGTCTAATCTGGAAGTACAATTTTTTATCGCTTCTTCCAACATTTGTGGCCGTACATCTGCAATAACGTGGCGAATGTTTTCCTTTAAGTGGTCAATCGTTTCGGGATTATCGACGTGGACTTACAACATTAAATATTGAAGGCTAAATCGTGGATCCAAAAGGTGAAACTATGCTGTTACCAAGCGTTTTTTTTCAAAAAATCATATCAGTGTTTAGCTAGAGGAAAGAGAACTTTTTAGAGGTTTCGAGATACCGAGATGTCTGTTATCTTCAAAGACAAAACTCTTCGTTTGCTTGCAATAGAACAGCTTTTAATTGTAGAAGACAAATTTTACACTTATTTGTAGCTCAAAATAGTAAAATAAATGTGTCAAAGCAATCAAACCATAATTTATTATGAGATCTCTATTTTTAACTTTGTAGCCACAATACCAAACCAAAACAGCTTATGACACCTCCAGAAAAAATACGTTATAGTGTTCAGTTTAAATACCTCAATAATTAATTTGCATTAAAATTTCATAGTATTCGTACTATCTCTTTCTCTGGCTACAGCTCCAACTACTTTTTTTTTTGTTTTAAATCGATGTGAATAATTTTATTGAAAAAACTAAAATTTTCTTTGATCTGTTATAAATTATCCTTATTTATCAATTGAACATAATTATTATAATAACTACACTTTGAAGCACGATTTTCCATATCCTTATTGGAAAAACAGTAAAAACAAATCTGTTTCTTCTCTATTTTTATAAAATTAAAATTTCATTTGATGTCAACACTTAACTTTAAGCCCCGCCAAATATACGGAGTAAATGTGTATGTAAATTTTTGTTGTTCGTTTTATCATGTTTTGATTTTGCTAACAGCTTGTTAATAAAACAAACAAACAACCCACCGAATTGACATAAAAGTTAAAAGCAAAATCATAGAAAATAATTTTAAGTGTGCTTTCTGTCTGCACAACATCCAAAGTGTAGATATTTCTTTATGTTGCCCAGCAAACATTTTCTGCCGACATGTCTGACAGAACAAAATTATAAAAATCTAATAGACCATCAAGGGAGTAGTCAGCTTTCCCAAAAGACATTAAGTTCAGGATATTTCATTGAATATAATAAAATTTTCACATAAATTTTAGAATTTTTTTGTTTAACCCTAGAGATGCTTCGCTATTTTTACTACTTTAGAGTGCTTTGTTAGTCGAAACGACTAACACTAGTTTTAAAGTAATATAAATCTCGTTATATTTTAAAAAGCTAAAACAAGTGAGTTTGCTTGGATTTTTAATATTTATTTAAACAAAATAAAACAAAAGAAATATTATTTTTCTTCTAAGTTTGGAAGTAATAAACAACATACTTAAATAACTTCAGTATATGTACTTTGTTAGAGATTATGTAACAAAAGAATCTTATATACTAAATAATAATAAACAAACCGTTTGAGTAACATATAATTGGTTAATTATATGTTGTTTCACAAGAAAAAAGTTAAAAAATAAAATTTTGACTAATAAGAACTTACAAGATTTTTTTGATTTTACCAAGTACAAGATTTATTGCAGCTCTGATTTAGTGTCGTAATAGTTTTTTTACAATTGTTTGTTTAAAGATAAAATCTATTTAAGGACGATTATTTCTTTCTTCTACTTTAGTCTTTTTTACTATTTAGTTGAATGTGTGATACAAGACCAGTGGTGAGAGAGGACTTGTTGGACTTGGGTTAGCCAAAAAAAAAACTTCTTTGTGTCAACTGAATCTTCTTTCCTTCGGAGGATGGGAAAGCATTAAAGTTGTTTTAATTCTTCCAGCTTCTTGATTCTTTAGCTAAAGTGTTTAGATTGCACAAGCACTTTATCAAAATCTTCATGCATAGTCTACTATCCATATACAAGAAGGTAAAACCTCTTAATGTTTCTTATAAGCCACGAAAAAGTTTGTGAATGCTCATATTCACACAATGTTAATAATAATGATCCAAGGACGTGATGTTATTCTCGAACACAATATATTTACTAAAATTGTTATAGAGAAGATTTAATAAAATAATTCAAGATTAGCATCATATTTATCCGTTATTTGTTTGTCCAATTTTTATTTATTTTAACAAACAATTTTTGTAAAATTTTCCATCCTATTTATACTTTTGCATATGACAGAAACACTTCACATTTATATTCATTAACTTTCAGCTCGACCTAAGCGGAAATTAATGTCAACAGAATAAAGGTGATGTATTCTTTGGAATTATAGATTGATGTGAATGAATCAGTAGTAGTACTAACATTAATATCAAATTTAATCACCAACAGAGTGATCGCATTTTTAAAGTCCCAAAAGAAGGAAATTTAAGTTTCTCAATTTTTTTTAGACATTGTAACAGGTAAGAGAGCGAGAGAGAATGGCAGAAAATAAGTGACAACTCTATTAAGTCACGGGAGGATCAGAGTTCATTCCCTCTACTTCCTATTTTCTGATTTTTGTTGTCGATACGACAGTAAGCCGCGAAATATTTCAGCTACTTTTAATGGCCCATCAGACAAGAACAATTATGCTCACACAAAATGAAAGTTTTTGACAAGATGGTGAAGAGAGCGATATTTCTATTGGCATTAGCAGCACAAATCAATAAATGCAGATTTTGAAGAAACAAATGTATAAAAAATGCACAAATTGTGCAGCGTAATCATCTCGTGTGTAAAGGCTCAATGTTAATACTTTCGAATCGAATATTCACAATAATCGATCCCTATATGCGCCTGACACTAAGTAATTTTCTAGTTTCCTACACAATACATTGAATAAATGGCCACATGTGGGTGGTTTTAGAGAGTACAGACGTGTGATAGAAATTAAAATTAAATTATTTAATTTTTAAATTAAAAGTTTGCATCTTCAAATCTTTTTCTGATAATTGTGTTTCCATTTGGCAGCGAACAAACAGATGAATCCTAATTCGGGAATATCCCTAAACACCATCAAATTATTGCAAAATAGCTAAAATCTACAATTAGCCTTTCTTTCTTTCTGTGTTTGATAGTCGCCATGCCGAACTTGTGGATTCTAATTAGACAGCAGCAAAATGGAAAATATATATATTTTTTTGTATGCCACTATACAATTTCATTTATTTCTAAAATTGCAAAACAGAATTGTCTATCAAATACCAAAATGTTTTAATTAATACTGTACGTGTAAAATAAATCACATTTTGTTTTGGATCTACAGATTTTAGGTTCTTATTAAAAACGTACAAACTGTGCCCCTCATACTCGTACATGGACAAAATTAATTAAACTAACTGATTACCATGTTCTCTAAATGATTTTTAGAGCAATTTTTGTTACATCTGCTAACAAAGTTTCTATTTTTTGCCGGTAAATGTTTTAAAATTTTGTTAGTTTTAGTTGTTCTAAACATGCAGTCAATGGTTGTTTGTGTCCGTTGCCTGGTGTCATTTTCATTTGCAACTATACAATATTTCGTTTGTTGTTTCAGCTGTTGTGTTTGTGTATAAAACAATAAAAGATTTAATTCTCTATTTTGGCTACTGTTTTTCTATACAAAATTTTGTAAATTTTAGCAAGCAGATCAACAATATGTTAACAATTTTGCCCGTCATTCGTCGCTTAAAAAAAAAAAAAAAAAAAAACTACTTGTTAAAAGATTTTGTTGAAAACTGTACGAGTTGGTGATGCATTTTGTTTGTGTAGAGTCTGTGTGTTAACGGAAAAATGTGTAAATACATTTTGTATAGTTGCCAGAATGACAATATTATTAGAATGTAATTGAAATTTTCTCCTAAATATTTTGTGAAAATTATTCTGTACTAATTGTTTCAAGTAGATAAAAGGCATTTGTCATTTGTAGTTTAGCATTTGACACAATGCGATGCTTTATATTCTTTGAAATTTAAACAATTTATTATATATTGATTCTTCTGAAGACTAGTAAGAGTTTGGATTTTTATTAGTTTTAATTAAAACAATTTTCAATAGATAAATAAGTAAAAAAGAGAATAGTTTTTAATTAAAAAAAAAAAATATTTAGCTCTTCCAGCATAAGAATTTCATTGGTTGCTAAATACCAAGTCATCAGTAGATCTTTAGCATCAAATTGGAAAAGTTTTCAGCAAAAATCTAATCGATAATAAATATGTTATGTTTTGTATGATGAACACAAAATATATTTGATTTTAAGTTTCTTAAATTAACTTCGATTTCATAAAATAAAGAAATTATTATTAAATCTTCTGGTAACGCTGAGATAGCTTCTCCACCTCCTTCCGATCTTTTGTTAAGCATTTCCTGGATTGCAACTGTGTTGATTGTCGCATCATCTAATTTACTTTTGTTGTAAAACTTCTGTAGATTTCAATGAAAAGCGATGTTATTTTAACTTCAATTCCAATACAAACAACCAAATGTATACATGACATGTAAAATACTTATGGTCACTTGTACGAGTAAATATTCTGTATGTATCTGATAATTGCTTTTTGTTTAGTTTGCTTTAAAATTTCATTATAAATCGACTTACACCAGAGCAAAGCGTGAAAATGATTGAAATTTTTAATCAAAAAAATTGTTCTATTCGTCAAACTCATCATGCAGCGGGCGCTACAATTGATTTTCTAAAAGAAACTTTTGATGAAAAATTAATTTCACGTAATAGCCCAATTAATTGGCCACCAATATCGTATGATTTAACCCCATTAGATTATTTTCTTTGGGGTTATATATCCTTGTTTCATTATGATTTAAACTTGTGCCACTCTATAAGAAACACCCTTTTGTTAATTGCTAACAGAATATTAAAAAGTTCCAGCTTGAAAAACCTGCAATTGTCTAAAATACTGAAGTAGCACAAGAATCTATATTTAATACGTATAAATGTTAAGTTATATTATATTATATATATATATATATATATATATATATATATATATATTATTATATTATTATATTATAATAATATGATACGATTTCAAACATTTTATATATTCATAGTTTGTTGATTCAAGATTATGGTTGCCCCAACCATAATGCTTCTTTGTCTGTTTACGTACTTCTTTTCAGTGATGTGTACAATACTGTCACTATGTGACCGTTTAATACAATATTTTCGTTATAGTGTTTTTTCGAAGAATTTTCAATATACTCTTTTATTTTTGCTTGATTCCCTTAAAATTTTAAATAAATCTAAGTCTATGATATATTTTAACTAACTTAGGGTGCATTAACAGGCGATCGCCAGTGTTCCTTGTTTATTAATATATCAGGTTTTCCAATAGGGATGATATGATTTTGAAGTGACGTTTCGGCAATTTGTAATATGTCATGATCTGTCATTTGTTTTCCATTGTATTCTGTAGTGTTTACAATTTCATCATGGAGAGATATACGCAAGAACAACGATGCTGATTTTGCCTTGGAACAACTTGAAAACTTTTAAAAAAATCATCTTCTTCCATGAGGCTCACTTTCATCTGAGTGGTGCGGTAAATAAACAAAACTGTCGATTCTGGTGCGAAGAAAATCCACAAATTATTCATGAAAAACCATTAAGTTCACCTAAATTGACAGTTTGGTGTGGTTTTTAGTCTGGTGGAATCATCGGTCCGTACTACTTTCGAAATAAAGCTGGTAACACCGTTACGGTCAATGGAGAGCGGGGTAAAGATCAATGATGACGAACTCTTTATGACCGAAATTGGAGGAGGTTGATCTTGACAATATTTGGTTCCAACAAGACGGGGCTACGTGTCACTCAGCAAATGCAACAATTGAATTATTGCGAGAAAAATTTGAAGATTCGATTATTTCAAGAAATCGTGATATTGAATGGCCTCCAAGAAGTTGTGATTTAACACCATTAGACTATTTCTTGTGGGGTTAATTAAAGTCATTGGTCTTTCAAAATAAATACAGACTCTCTTCAAGCTTTACAAGTCAACTTGATTTAGTGGAAAAAGTGCTCGAAAATTGGGTTCATCGAATTCGTTCCTGCAGAAGATGTCGTGGAGGCCATTTGAATGACGTTTTATTTAGAACTTAATAGTATCGATTGTTTTTCACATTAAATAAAAAACTATTGAATATCCTTAACAATAAGTGTGTGTAAATATATCTACTCTCGAAAGCAATGAATTCCAATTAAATATTTATTTAATTTTTGAAGAAAACTCTTTTAATTTCATTTCAGAGAATTTAATTCAGCACCAATCGATATTGAATTCATTGAAGAGAATTAATGAAAGCGAAAATCTCAGATTATTTGAAGAAACAACTATTTATCTCGGCACTCCTTTCGATGATAAATTGTTTCTAGTGTTAAAAAAAATAATATTCTACTATTTAAGTTCTTCTTCTGAGATCTCCAACTATTGATTCTTTTGATCTTCACAATAATAATGCTACTAACTATTTTTTGCAATGCGACCATATCAACACTTTTAAATACTGTATATCTTTATTTTTCTGTATTACTTTTTACTTTCATACAACCACTGTTATAAATGTGCATTCTTTTAATAGTTCAACTATTGCAAATAATATATTCGCAAGCTTCTGTAGTCTATGACAAATTTTCTTGAATTTTCAACGTAAGTTAAAAACTAAAATGTGTCCCTCCTGACAATGAGAAGAATAATTTGTTATCACGGTGTGGTAAACATTTTATAGACCACACAACTAATAGCTACAAAAAGATGCAACCTAAGAAAAAAGGAAAGGAAAGCAAAATCAAGGCTGTAAGACAGTTGCATTTTATTTTAGTTTTTCTAAAAAACTTTTGCCTTCAATTATCTTGTTCTCTTGAGCAAGCAGCTCTTTTCAAACCAACAAGTGAAAACAACGGTCATATTAACAAGTTTATTTAGTTTTACGTGTACTTGAGGTTAAGAAAAGAAAAAAAAAATAGAATAAAAACTGGCAATTAACTACACTACAGGTATTAAAACAAAAAAAACCAAAAAAAAAAAAAATGAGAAACAAATTAGTACACAGGACAGCAATGAATCTGAAATAAAAAAGGCAACTAAAGTACGAGTACTTAAAAAGAAAAAAAAAAGAAAAAACTGTTGTATTACTTTTTTACTGTTTTGTTTCGTTGTGGTAGTAGTACGCCAGATAATGAGGTGGTGCATTAACGGTTGCAGCTCGATGTGGTTTTACCAGTGTAATAATAATGAAAACCCCGAATTAATGGTCATTTGTCAGAAGGTTTTGTGTGACAGCAGGAGCCTATTAGAGAAGTGACTGTGGTGTTAGTGGTTTCTTTTTTTTATATTTATTTTTATGTCTTTTATAAAGTAAAATATGAAAAAAGAAACATATTGTTTGGGCAAAAGTTTTATTTCATTAAAAACTTATTATACCCAGCAAAAATATTACATGAGAATATTGCTGACGAATTGGTGCACTTTAAGTGAAACATGTGTAATTTTTACATTAGCTCGACATTGGAGATCATGAGTTTGTACGAGAATTTGAATAAATTGGTCGTTATTTCAGATTCGAAGATATTATGCATGTGTTGAAAAACAAATTTGTTTATGGGTCGCTATTAAACCAATGAGACCTAAAATAAAATGTTTGCAGTTACTGCTCTAATATATCTTCTATCAAATCTTTATAATGGCTTATAATCCTTTTTACTTTTATTTACAACTCATATTTTAACATTAAAAAATATCACAAAATGTATGTTCATTAAAAGTTCTCTCTTATTTTAAAATAATCCGTATATTAAATTTAATAGATATCATGTAACATGCT
Source organism: Lypha dubia (assembly GCA_947311025.1). Taxonomy (NCBI): domain Eukaryota; kingdom Metazoa; phylum Arthropoda; class Insecta; order Diptera; family Tachinidae; genus Lypha; species Lypha dubia. Next base: position 50,814,675 of record OX371261.1, read on the forward strand.
CTAAAGTAACCATCAGCACGTAAATTACGTTATTAATTTGATTATACTTTTAAGAATAGAAACACCTTTTGTTTAGCCTTAATTTACTAAAGTAGTGTTTCCCAAAAGTGTATTTATAGAGTAAGCAGCAAAATTTAGTTCATACTGAACAAGAGGTGAATATTAAGGTCAAGTTTTACACATTTTTTTTTTGAAAACAGCTAAAAAAACAAAAAAAAAAAGAATTTCCTACTGAACTAAAAATGTATTTAACTTTTAATTTGAAGAAGGTTACAGAAATTTTTTTAAATTATATTTTGTTAATAAATTTTTTCTCATAAGTATCCTGCTTGATAAGTTATACAATTGAACAAACTAAAACTAATGACATGGTGTAGGGACTTCGAAAGCAGTACTGATATTAACTGCTAGTCTGATTGGGAATATTCTCATACTCTCTCTCTCTCTCTCTCTCTCTCAAAAAAAAAAAAAATTTAATGTACATTAATACCAATATATGAACAAATTATAAATCACCAAGTTCATGTTAAACTGATCCACACAAAAACATAAATGTGAAAATAAGGCCAAGTTCGTATCCAAAGAGTTTCGGCCGTAAAAAGTACTGAGATCAAAATAAGGACCAAGTTCTTGATAGGTATAATTCCATCTCATTTCTAGGCAACCATAAGCTTGGCAAAATTTTTCAAAGAATTCTTTCCATATTAGAAAGGCAAAAAATTTTTGCCGAACTTAAACTTTCAGTTTCAACTCTCGCAGTGTACAGACGCGTTTTATAATCGTCGCAACTGAATATTAAAATTATAAAAAATTTAAAGTCACAAAAAATACAAAAACAAAACATTTATTAAACAGTTATTATACTGGTTTTATTTTATTTATTTTTTGCTTGTGTATACATAAATATTTGCATACACAAACTCTTATAAGTGAAAAAAACAAGAGAACTCTAAATGAGTTCATCTTCTGGCAACAACAACAACAATAAACCCACAAGCAGTAGAAATGCTTATTTAACTTTTGTTTCTGATGACGACAATAAAAAAATTGAAATAAGCACAAACCTGAATTCTACACAAAACACAACTATTCGTGCGCGATCATGCTCTCCATACATGTTAAATAGTGATCAAGAAACAACAACAATTGCACCTATTAGCAAACTTGTCAGCTTAGCTGTACAAGCAAACAAACAAACAATAAATACCCAGGTGACCAACGTGCACAAAATGAATAAAATTATGGATAAAGTAAGTGAAAATAGTGATAATAAAATTCAAACAGGTATGGATAGATACATAACTGTGTTAAAAAGGGGAAGAAGTCCCAAATCTGCTCAAATTGCGTCAACGGCAAAAGTTCCCAAAGATGGGAAAAATATAAAAAATTCCGAAAATCGTTTCGCGATTTTAACTGAACAAGGTGATGAAGTCACAACTAATACAAGTTTGAGTAAACCACCACCGATTTATTTAAGAGAACAGAACTCCAGCTTTCTGGTAAAAAGCCTTATCTCGTTAATTGGAGAAAATGAGTTTTACGTAACTCCAATCAAGCGTGGGAAAATTAATGAAACAAAAATTCAGGTATCTAAAGAAAATAATTACAGAAAAATAGTCTCAGACTTTGAGACTAAAAATAAAAATTTTTATACATATCAGCTTAAGAGTGCTAAAGGTCTAACCGTTGTAATAAAAGGTATAGATTCTAGTGTGGATTCAGAAGAGGTCAAGTCTGGCCTTGAAAATAGTGGATTCAAGGTGAAAAATGTTTCAAACATCAAAAATAGAGAAAAAATCCCCCAACCAATATTTAGAGTCGAGTTACAGCCAGGTGACATAAAGATAAAAAAAAATGAATCCCATCCAATCTATGATCTAAAGTATTTGTTACACCGGAGAGTTACCGTTGAGCAGCCACATAAAAGAGCTGGACCTATCCAATGCCTGAACTGCCAAGAATTTGGGCACACGAAAACTTATTGCAAGTTGCCTACAGTCTGCGTTGTATGTGGTGAGCTACACAGTACCGCTAACTGTGACAAAACAAAAGGTGATCCCAAGGCGAAAAAATGTGGCAATTGCGGCGGAAATCACACTGCCAACTATAGAGGCTGCCCTCTTTACTCGTTTTTTAAACGCTCCTCGCACAAAAAAGAAAATATTATTCCCGCTCAGCCTATCACACTTTTAAGCTACCCTCAGTTACCTCAACCGTCTACCAGTCAGCAACAATATTCAAACGTATTGAAATCAAACGCGACTATTGCTCAGCAACAACCTAATAATAAATTTTCATACGCTAACATTTTAAAAAGTAACCACAATACAGCGCAAAAACCGGTACCAGTAAGCGAAGCTCCAGGGTCTAATTTTAGCCGTATTGAAGCCTCAATTGAGAGCTTAATACAAACAGTAAATACTTTTACTCTCAACATGTCCTGTATGATGCAGGAAATGTTGAAAATGCAGTCTACTTTGTTGCAGGCTGTATTAAGCAAACCATGAACTTGAAAATATGTTTTTGGAACGCAAACGGCATCTGCCAACATAAAAATGAAATAGAATATTTTCTTCTGGATAAACAAATCGATGTTATGCTTATCTCAGAAACTCATTTGACGTCTCGAAGCTATTTTAGAATTAGTGGATATAATTTCTACGACACCAAGGATCCTCGAGGTAGAGCTTGTGGTGGCTCGGGAATTCTAATAAAAACGCGAATAAAACACTACCTGTTAAATGAATTTTGTGAAGATTACCTTCAAGCAACAAACATCTGCATTGAAAATTTTTATCAAAAACTTGTGATATCATCTGTTTATTCTCCTCCCAGGTTTTCAATTTCAGAGAGTCAATATACCGTATTTTATTCAACACTGGGGTCCCGTTTTCTAGCAGCTGGCGACTACAATGCTAAACACACATTTTGGGGTTCACGTTTAATCAGTCCCAAGGGTCGTGTTTTGTTTGACACAATTTCAAAAATGGGCTTTAATGTAGTTTCAAGTGGTCAGCCAACATATTGGCCAACGGATCGACAAAAAATTCCTGATATTATCGACTTTGGAGTTATGAAAGGTGTGCCCAGCGAAATGATTGAAGTTGAAGCATCATTGGATTTATCTTCAGATCACTCGCCTACTATTATCACTATTTACTCACACACAACTGCAACATCAACATGCGATTTACCGCTGACATCTGCACGTATTAACTGGCTGAAATACAAAAAATATTTGAGTGCTCATTGCACGGAAAATATGCTGTTGAGAACACCTACTGACATAGAAAATTCTATTAGGTTGTTTGAAGCACATGTTAATCAAGCTGCTCTTAATGCTTCTTCAAATCAACCAAATCAACAAGTAAGATTCAACAACATTTCTTCTGTAGATATAGAAAGGCTATTGACTGAAAAGCGGAGAGCGCGACGAGAATGGCAACGTTACAGATCCCCCCAGCTAAAGTTAAGGCTAAAGGAATGCACCAAACAGCTCAGAAAAGTTTTACAAACACAAAAAACAGCTTCGCTGCAAAAATTTCTTCAAGAACTCGATGCAACACCACAAACAGATTATTCGCTATGGCGTGCAGCTAGAGGACTTAAAAGGCCAGTGATTTGCAAACCTCCGTTACGAGATTCGAATGGTGACTGGGCAAGAACTGATGCTGAAAAAGGTGCTCTTTTTGTTAAGCACTTAGAAAATGTATTTACACCGAATATTTCTACTGATATTGTTGAACTGCCACCAGTCATCTCTTTACCAGAAATACCGTTAAGATTTAACATTGTGGAGATTGAAAAGGCCATCACTAGTCTTAACACCAAAAAAGCCCCAGGTGTCGACAAAATAAGCAACAAAATGCTTCAACAACTGCCTTATATTGCAAAAAGAATTATACTATTCATTTTTAATAGTATTCTACGGCTGCAATACTATCCTGCAGAATGGAAGGTTTCGATGATTATTATGATACCAAAGCCCGGCAAGGATCATACGAAGGTTGAATCCTATCGGCCTATTAGTTTATTGCCCAACATTTCAAAACTATTTGAAAAGCTGTATATGAGCAAGCTGATGCCTATAGTGACTAGAAGCGGATGCATTCCAGATCATCAATTCGGTTTTCGCAGACAACATAGCACAATTGAACAAACTCACAGACTTGTGAATGTTATCAGAGACACTTTCGAAAAGAAGAAATATTGCTCTGCGCTCTTTATAGATGTTTCTCAAGCTTTCGATAAAGTATGGCACGAAGGTCTTATACATAAATTAACGCAAAATCTACCCGCAAACATTGTTAGGCTTTTAATAAGCTACCTAAGTGAACGAAAATTTGTAGTTAGGGAAGGCAATTTCTTAAGCCCACCGCAGTCGATCGAAGCCGGAGTTCCCCAAGGCAGTATCTTCGGTCCATTACTTTATTTAATATATGCCTCTGACTTACCGTTAAGCAGTAACATTCATACATCAACATTTGCCGATGATACAGCTTTTCTAAGCGTTCACGAAAATCCTGTAGAAGCTTCCCGCAATTTACAAGGGTATATATCCAAATTGCAAAATTGGCTCAAACAATGGCGTATTAAAGTTAACGAGCAGAAATGTGTGCACGTAACTTTTACGTTGCGCAAGGAAACATGCCCGCCTATAAAAATTAACACCGAGACCATACCGCAACACACTGTTGTCAAATATTTAGGCGTTCATCTTGATCGTCGTTTAACATGGAAATCGCATATAGACGCAAAGTTAACACAAATGAAATTAAAAGCAGCCCAAATGAATTGGCTTATTGGAAGAAATTCTATACTAAGCCTAGACTGTAAACTACTATTATACAACGCGATCCTGAAACCAATATGGTTCTATGGAATCCAGTTATGGGGCACTGCCTCAGCATCAAATGTCGAAAAAATTCAAAGGCGACAAAATAAAATTCTACGTACAATTACAGCAGCTCCCTGGTATGTCAGAAATCATCGGATTCATAAAGACCTAGATGTTCCGTTGGTGAAGACAGTATTTTCAATAAACGCTAAAAAATATATAAAAAAACTTGAGGTGCACCCAAATGTACTTGCGCGCAATATTTTAAATCATAGAGGCCACACCCGGCTGAAAAGGAGGGATACTCTTTTTCTCAGCCGTACACGAGAGATGTAAAACAACATAAATTAACCGTTGAAATTAAAAATTTTGTTTAGCATTGGCTAAACTTATATTTAATATTTTTTTAGATTTAAGATTTGAAAAACTTATTGATAATTCAATTTTAATAATTAAAGATTCAATAAATAATAAAATTATCACAAAAAAAAAAAAAAAAAAAAAAAAGTATTGAATAATCTGTACTGGAATCATTATTTTTATGCCTGATTCAAGGAAACCTTATTTACCGCTGGCGATTGATTTAAGTACGTTTTGGAAAATATTTTTCTTCTGTACATGGATCGATTTTTACCATCTGTTTATATTTGTTTAATAACAATTTTAAAGGCTTTTAAAAGAGTTTGAAAAACTAACTGATACAAGAATTAGTAAATATTGTGAAAATCATTGGCCACCCCATTAATTGTGTTAGAGTTTGTGTTTACAACAAACAGGCAATTTTGGCAAAATTTATTCTATTTTAAAGATTTTTGTGGGAAAATTGAATTGTGTGAATATTCAATATATTGTTAAAATTGATTCGGTATTGTGGGAGAAATAAGCGCTTAAAGTTCCTGTTCCTTACACAGATATTAACAAACAAACAAATTCCGCCATACCGCTTCTATTTTCCTTCTTAAATGCAAAAGTGTTCATCAATTCGAGTTTTATAATTTTAACCGATATTTTTTTTCTTTACCTTAGTTTTTTAATTACAATATAGGAATGTTGCTATGCATCATTAATTAATTGATGTTGTTTTAAAAAATGTGTGAGAGTTTTTATAATGTTTCAAAAAAATTTCTTATGACAATTATTAAAATTATTTGCATATTTATTTATTTTCATCTAGACGAATACTTGTATTTTATACAAACAGACGCCATTATAAGGTTTAAAATTTGTAATTATATAAACTAATATGTATTCATTAAATTATGAAAGAAATAACATCAGCCAAACACCAATAATGTGTCAATCAAATAAATAAATAAATAAAATATAAAAATAAAGAGAAAAAAAATATATAAAAAAAACTTCATGTTTAATTATGCAAATAATATAGACATCAAATAATTGTTTGGTCATCTATTTAATTGTTAGAAACCATTAAGTTTCAATATAACAAAAAAAACTGGTAATTAACTAAATATGCATATGTTTTTGCCGCAAAATATTTCATTTTACTAAAACGTAAGCGTGTGTTTGTTTGTTTGCTTGTTTTATGTTTAAAGTAGATTTTAAATAATATAAACAATTAAAGGCCAAAACAACTTTAGAACTGTTTAAGCGTGAAAACTAGATTTTTAATAATGTTATTTACACAACATATATTTCTTTGTTATATCATCATATATTTTAGTTTTAACTTTGAGAAGAAATAATTTATAAGCTATGACTTAAAAAGGTTGGCTTTCAAATCGTCACCTAAAATCTAAAAGGTCAAAACTGCACATTTTATTTGTTTTTAGGAAAGGAGAAATACTTTAAAAAATTATCAATATTTCTGAAAATATACACAGAAAAATATCCCAAACGTACTGAAATTGCCATTCCCAAACGGTATCAAAAATACAATAAATACGGATTTCCTTGAATCAAGTTAAAGGTTGTTTATTAAAGAGGTATTAAACTTTAAGTTGGCAGCACTTTTTTAACTGGCGGCCATTTTTACAGCTGTCAGGAGATTTTTGTTTTTATTTAACATGAATAGACTGACGCCTGAAAATCGCTTCCAAATTGTGCAAATTTATTTTAAAAATCATGTTTCTATTCGAAATATATAGCGCGTACTACTTCCATTTTACGGTCATAAAAATAGTCCATCGGAGAAATTAATTCGATGAAAAAACGTCACATCCACAGAGGCGTCTTGAATAGCGCACAGAAGAAGTAGTTTGGTGTGCTTTATGGGCTGGTGAAATCCTTGGACCGTACTTCTTTAAAAACAGTGCTGTTTAAAACGTTACAGGCAACGGTGACCGCTATAGAGTCTTGACAAGTGACTTTTTCACTTATCAACTGAAAAGCCCATGATTTGCAGAAGCTTAGGTATCAACTGTAATGTGTTATTTATAATTGCTACGATTTTTTTTTTGTTTTCTTTTAAAAACCAAAGTATATTTGACTTCTTTAGGTTACAAAGAAAGTAAATGAAATTGAATGACAGAAAGTCGGGGGGACCCGTCTTAGCCTCTAGCTTCAGTGGTTGGGGAGGTTCTTGACATCTGCCATACAAAACACCATTACTATATTATTATTACAGAGTCCCGAAATTAATGTAATGCACGATAAAAATTCCCCGAATGGAATAGCTATGGTCGAGAAAAAAACAACTATTTTATGCTTTAAAAATTTGATATCTAAAAAAAATTACCAATCAAATTGATATTACTTTGGGCAATGATAGTAGTGCCCTGCGCTCATAACCCACCCTTTTCCTATGTACTTCTCTGCGCCAATGGATTCTTAGAAGTACCCAAACTATATTTTTCTTCAACCCCAAAGGATAAGCTCAATAAAAATTACTCCATATTAATATACTTTTATTTTTCACATAACAAATTCATCCATTCTTATTTTATTTTAATGACAATAATATTCTATGAGCGAAATGGGTCGCGATTACTTAACAAATTCTAACTAAACTTAAAGTTTGCAAAACAAAAAAAAAAAAGATTTGAAAAAATATGTTCTTACATTTAGCTACTTGCATTCATAAATCACTTTGTTTCGCTTCAATAAACAATTCAATAACAATTTCAAAACAAACCGGTCAACAACTAATAATTTTACTCTATAAACGTAGAGCCAACCTAATATACCGACATAATTTAGGACGGATGATTTCTTATTTATCACGAGTTTCTTCGTTTTGCTACAAGTGCAATGAAAAAATATGCTTGTTCTTATTAGTTATTAAAAATTTTTTTTTTCTATTCGTAATTTTTATTTTCAATGACTCTAAAACTGTAATATGTATATGTACTTCTTTGATGGCAAAAATGGAAGGTAAAGAAGAAGATAAAAGAATGACGTCAGTGCAAAACCCACAATAAAGATCCAAACTGTGTTAGCTACGTTTAATGATTTGAAGTGAATGATATTGTAAATTGATGTTGATAAATTATATCATTATTTAGTATGTTACGATAATGTTAACTTTACTAGTCCCAACAATTTTGGGTACATTTCAAAATTCACAAACAAAGAACGTTCGATAATTTAGGAAAAAAAATTGTTGTTAGGTAAAATTAAAAAAAATTTACCATGTAAATTTTAAGAAAAAAAATTTATGATCGCACACAACGGTAATGATCTTGATTATGGAGCAAAAAAAAAAACAAAGAACCTAAATAATTTTTGGAAGACTCTGGCTGTTCATGGATATAGGTTAGTTTTACTACCCACTGTCTCAAAATTCTGAACAAATATGAACAAACCAAAGCCTTCAAATAATACCAAAATAAAATGCACTTACTTGCAGTAACTGGGAAAGCTTTCCAAATCGCCGCTGCTGATCGCTGATGCAAATGATATGTCCAATTAATATTCAGTCTCCTTGTTCTCCAGTACCCTTGCACTTTATCCTTCTTCTCCTCTTTACCACCGGAATATACAAATTACCACCATTAACAATTTTTTTGGATTTATATTTTTTTTTCCTTTTTATAATTTTTGGAACTACGGTATTAGCGCAAAGTGATTTATGTTACTAGTAATGTACTCCAACACTATATAAATATTTCAAGTATTTGCAACTAACTCGATAAATTAACAAATGACAATTTTGATTTCTTTCTTTTAGGCAATTACGTTTCGTCTAGTTCTTACTCTTTTGCGTGTTATATCCGACTTATGGGGAATTTGTAGTTTCTGTTTTATTTTTCTTATTTTGCACAACTTCTAAAACTGGAGAATTTTTGGGAGATTCCTCTTTGAACTTAATAGTGCATATATGTATAACTAACAAAGATAATGAGTTTTAGGTTAAATTTTTTTTTGCGACGTCATAAACAAATTATATTTTATAAAAATTACCTTTTTATAATATATAGGAAATTTTTTCGAACTAAAATTTACCCTTGAATTCCGAAATATCTGGTGATCTAATTGGAAACTTTTGTATCTTAAATGAAATCTTAGGGTTTTCCCTTGTGTAAATTGTTTGCGATTCCTGACACAAATTAAATAAAAAAAATTCGGGTCCTTCTCTTTATTTCGACTAGGTGAACAAGTTTTTTATTTTCTTTTTGCTAAATATGTTAAATTATTTTATTAATTTATGTTGTAAAAGGATTTTATTATTATAATTTACCTTTTGAACACTAGATGAAGTCAATTTGGTATTTTATAAAAAAAATCTTAAACTTGGTGTTGTTAGGCTGCTGGTCCAAATGAAAAAGAATGATGGCGTCCGAGTTTGGACGTAAGTAACATTTGTGAAAATCACGATGGCTATTTTTAGATACTTATTTATTGAAATTTGTCTTTTTAACAGTTTGGTTATTTGGTTATTTTTCCCCAAAATCAAAAATGAGCGCAAGTAACTAAAACTTGACAATTTGTCAGATGTCACTGAACATGTGTACTAGATCTGTTAAAAATCCGTTAACAAATTACACTGTTCAAAATTATCTTTAAGATTTTGAAGAATATTTTGAAATATTACTGGACCAAAAATATATAGTTTTGTTGAGAGAAAAAAAACAAAAAACCAGTTAAAATATAGAAAGTCTTACATTACAAAAGCGGATATTTTCTGCTCTACTTTGTAGAGAAAGAAAAGAGTCGGAAATGTGTTACACTCTTATATCCTTTCCATGATACGTTCCTACGCTTTTTCCTTCTACGTCTTCAAGCACATAATAGCAGTTGCCTAGCTTCTCCTTCACACGAGCTTCAACAAGCAATGGGCTCAACTTTGCATTGAATTTTTGTTCCGCATTGCTCTGAGCAAAGTTACGCCTGAAAACTTTTTGACCTATAGTGTAGGATATTGGTCTTGCCCTTAAATTGTACTGCTTGACGTTTGTCTCATTGGCTTTTTTAACATTTTCTGTTATTTGATTTCTTAAAATGGATAGTTTGTCATGCCTTTCAAGTTGTATATCCGAGTTACCTAAGCCCTGTATTGACCTTAGCAATTTATAAGAAGATGCATGAGTGATCATGTTAAAACCATACAACGCGCGATATGGTGATAAGCCGGTACTATTATGAATTGCATTGCGAAGCGCGCAGCTTATGAAAGATATATTGACATCCCACTCACGGTGGTCTTTTTTCAAATATGCTCTTATCGCTGCAATAACCGATCTATTCACTCTTTCTGAAGCATTGCTCTGGGGCGAGTACAATGCTGTATACGTGTGTTGTATGCCATATTCGGTGAGAAATGCATTGAATTCATTTCCTTTAAACTGGCTTCCATTGTCACTCACTATGATTTCCGGTACGCCGTAATGGTGAAATATTTCCTTTTCCAAAAATTCGGTTATTACAGACGAAGTAAACTTGCGTAAGGGGCATAACCAATGGTATTTAGAAAAGTGATCTAAAACAATTAATAATCCGATAAACCCCATTTTGCTCCTAGGATATGGTCCTAATAAATCTACACACAACCGTTGGAAGGGCATTTCTGATATTGCCATTTTACTCATTTGCGGTGTAAGTTTTTGATTAGCTGCCTTTGTCATTTTGCATATATACCAATTTTTCACATAATTTCTTACTTCCATGGCCAACTTGGGCCAATAAAAACATCTTCTAATCAATTCTAACGTTTTTCCAACTCCACCATGCGACGCTAATACTGAATCATGGAGTCGCTTTAATATATATATTCTTAATTTTTCAGGTACCCACAACTTCCAGGCAATTGAATCAATATTTTTGTCCCCTATAGCAAACTTTGTGCGAATATAAATATACCGATCAATGACTTTCACATCCGGGTAACTACTTTCGTTTTCTAGAAATTTTTCCTTAAGCCTTCTATATTCATCACCTAAAAAATGTACGGATTCCAAATCAATCTCCGGATCAATAAGTGTCAATGCTGCTAGTTCCTCTTCATGCATTCTACTTAACGCATCTGGTACTACATTTTCTTTCCCTTTTCTGTGGCTTATAGTAAATTTTTACGACTGAAGCTTCAATACCCAGCGAGCGAGTCTGCCTTTGAAGTTTGGCTGCCTCATTAACCACACTAAATTACTGTGATCAGTGATCACCTCAAAATTCTGTAGCTCCACATAGCACCTAAATCTTTCAATAGCTTCGAGTGCGGCTAAGCACTCTTTTTCGGTAACCGAATAATTTTTTTGTGCACTGTTCAATTTTTTTGACATGAAAGCTACCGGATACTCTTCTCCGTTTCCACCTAGCTGTACTAATACTGCTCCTATGCCAAAATCGCTAGCATCGCAATGAATAAAAAATTTTCTTGAAAAATCTGGATTCTTTACAACAGGCGCGGTGGTCAAAACTTTCTTGATTCTTTCAAAGGCTTCCGCTGCTTCATTTGTCCATTCAAACTTTTTCTTTTTGGAAAGGACTTCTGTGATGGGATGTGTTATATCAGAAAAGTTTGCGATGAATCGCCTATACCAGCCTGTAAGGCCCAAAAATCCTCTAACTTGTTTTAAATTTTTTGGTGTTGGCCAGTTTAGTATAGATTCAATTTTTTCAGGGTCAGTCGACACTCCACCATCTCCTATACTGTACCCTAGATATTGAACCCTTTTAACACAAAATTTACTTTTCTGAATATTGAGAGTTAAATTGGCTTTTTTAAACTGTTCGGCGAGTTTCAAAAGAATTGAAATATGATTTTCAAATGTGTCCGACACAACACAAACATCATCTAAATATCCAAAAACAGAATGTTTCAGTTCAGGAGGAATTATAGAATCCAATAAGCGGCACATAGTCTGCTGTGCTGTACATAAGCCAAATGGCATAACTGTAAACTGATACAGTGGACGGCCGGGAATTGTAAAAGCTGTTATTGGCTTTGCCTCTTCTTCTAAGGCAATTTGCCAGTAGGCGTCTTTTAAATCGATCTTAGAAATTATATTTGATCTTGGTAACCTTGCGAAGATTCCCTCAATATTTGGAAGTGGGTATGCGTCTTTTACCGTTAATTCATTAATCTTCCTGGCATCTAAGCATAATCTCACCTTTCCTGGCTTCACTACAAGTCTCACTGGATAATTCCAAGCACTATTACTCTCTTCTATTACACCTCGTCGTATCATCCTATCTACTTCGTCGTACATCAATTTTTCCACTGCTGGCGACACCGGGTAAAATCTTTGCTTAATTGGTTTTGCTGTTCCAACGTCGATGTTATGTTTAATAAATGTGGTTCTACCAAGGCCTTGTACTTCAAAATTCAGAAAAAACGATTTCACTACTTCTAGCTGTTGTTTTTGTAAAGGTGTCAAAGGATATTCGTTTTCTTTAATATTAGATTTGTTATTATCATTTAATATTATTCCAGAAACGATTTGGTCAATCATACCAAAGGTTCTCCAAAAATCTAAACCTAAAATAAGCCTTTGACTTAGATTTGGCACAATATACAAACTTATGTTTTCTATTTTATTCTTATAATGCATTTCTACCGTGACTACTCCTATAACTTCATGTGCTTTTCCGTCTGCCGTTCTTATGCTAGATGTTATTTTTTTAAAACCTGGGTACTTCGAAAAATCTTCTTTAGCTAGCTCTTTTCCAATAGAGCTAATGTTTGCGCCTGTATCTAACAAACCTAACTCGATTCTATTTAAAAATTTTACTTCGGCATACAAACGACCATCTAATTCAGAATTTATAATTGATGAAACACACAGACGTTGATATGTTTTTATTTTTCTATAAAACTTTCTTAAGCGCTCGGTAGACCTTTGATATTTCCTAGTTAATTTTTTATTCAGGTTACTCTCCTTAAAAATTCGCGATCTTGCCTTAATGTATTGTTTTAATCTTTCATGCAAAGGCTGTATTGGACATAAATGTTTTTCACAATTTAATTCATTGCTTTCCTTATATATAGTTCTTTTCAAAATTTTAATTTTATTGCTATTTAAATTCACGTCTTCATTTACTTCATCATTTATAGTTAAGTTTATTTCTGATTGGCACGAGAGTTGTTGAGCTGGTAGTTTTTTGAGTTTTTTGCAATTTCAGCACATTTAACGCATTGTGGTTTATAAACATTTCTGAGTCCACATCCGTAGCAAAAAATTGTGCGTTCTTTCAAACACATGTCCCAAAAATGACCTTCTTCCTCACAGTTCCAACATCGTATAACTTTATCCGGATTAGATATAGCATGAACTTCTAGGCCTGATGGTTCTTCCTCCACCTTGCTATGGCGGTCAACAATATTTCCGATAACTGATTGCGCACTTATAGCAGCAACACGTCGCTGCGGTATTAAATTACCTGGATTACGATTTGAATAACTACGACGAAACGATTCTTCTTTTAAAAGTAATTCACGTTTTGACAAAGTTCTTTAAGTTGTCCCATAGATCTTATTTTTACGTACAAGAGCTCATGGAGTATTTCCGGTCTTAAATTTCTTATTGTTATTTCTATTAATTCTTCATCTTCTAGTGGCATAGTTAATCTATCTGCAATTTCCGTTATCGCATCATAAAAAGTTTCAAATGACTCGGACGGTTTTTGCTTTCTGTAGTATGTAGTTCCTCTCTAATATCAAAAGTCGTTCTAAAATCTTGATACTGTTTCTTGAGTGCAGAACAAAACGGTTGCCATTGAATTTGGTTTACCATTTTATGGTATCGCCAAAACCAATCTTTAGCTTTGCCTGTTAATAATACATGTATATTTTTACACACAGTATCATCAAAATTACCTCTAAAATTTTCTTCTGTCAATACATTAATTCTATATAAGAATTCTTCACATCTTAAGCCTTTGGAGGAGCCATCAAATCTGACGTTCCAACTCTGAATCATTGATGTTATTCCATCTGGGTTTAAATTATTATTGCTTAAAAACGATCTATTTGCACTTTCCTGACGGGGAGAAAAGTTTGGAAATAATGGATTTGGTAGCGACATATTTGGTTGTTCATTTGGAGCTGATTCTTGTGACACTCGTAGTGGTTGTACGTTTGGCTGACCAGGACTAATTTGCATATTCATTAATGCTCGTTGTACAGTAGTTTCAACCATTTGTGACAACCGATTAAGACTTCGGTTATTATGACGATTGTTATTTGAGTGTGTTGTAAGATGTTGAATAGAGTGTTTCAGGTCTTGTGACAATTGCTGAGAATCATTTGGTAAATTAATTGAAGTATTTATCAGCTGCGAATTTTTCTGTAATGCGACACTACCTCCTAATTCACTTTGTGTTATTCCTGAAAACCCTGTAGCTTCATCTAGGCCTCTGAAACTTCTGGTATTATAATATTTTTTAGCGGACCCACGACCTCTACCGCGAATATTTTGCCCTGTTGCTTTTTCAGCTGGTTTTGAACTAGCAGAAACTAAATCATTTCATGACACATTTTCCTACAGTTTGGACATTCCGGTGTTTTACTTAACCATTCTGATATACATTCTTTATGGAAAGTATGCTTACATTTAGTAATTATACACTCATTACTATCCTGCATGATTTTTTCGCACAAGGAGCAGGCTAAACCTAATGTTGTTTCCGTTAGTGCAGATATATTTTCGTTACTATGGTGAACTGCCATCTCACAAAACAAAATTCAATTCCGAAAATTAAATTGATAACAAAATAAAAAAAAATTCTACACAAAAACAAAAAAAAAGAATCAACCTTACCAGGAATAAGAAAACCTTTTAAAAGGTGCACTTGTTTAATAATGAAAAAAAAAAACTGCAAAAATTGAGAATAAATGTTTTCAAACTTAGCGTAAAAATTAAAACGAGAAAAAAATTTAAACTAAGGGTTGTTCTCCAACTTGCTATCTAACTTGCTAATTAAATACTTTAAAAAAAAATTCAAGGTATTAGGTATAAAAGCTATCCTATTTAGGGGTTGAAGGAAATAATTTACAAACAATATTGGCTCAATAATTTATTGGAATATAAATTTACGATATCAATTCGACATGATCAGAAAAACAAAATGGGATATTGGGAATAATAATTAAATCAAGAATAATTTACCGGATTGAATTCGTCTTAAAAAAACAAATAATCAATATTCCAAGAAAATCACGCTCAACTTGCATATTAACACATATACAAGAAACGACAACTCTCTGAATTTCTTAATAGTACTTGAATGAACAGGAAATCGCAAAGAAATAAAAAATTGCCTCCCGGTCGAATCTATTCGTACCAATATCACGACAAATAGTCGAATTCCAAAGAGGATCCTTCATTTGTTACGACATACCGAGATTGATTTAGAAAACTTAGAAAAATTTATTACTGAACATTAAAAATAAGATTAGGTATATGAACCCACGATTAAGAAACCAGAGTTTCGACAAAGAAGTCCAACTTGCGATACACAACTCATCGAAATCTAGTTATACAAAATTTCGGGCCCCACGTTGGGCGCCATTTTATGTAATGTGTTATTTATAATTGTTATGATATTTTTTTTTTTTGTTTTCTTTAAAAAACCAAAGTATTTTTGACTTCTTTAGGTTACAAAGAAAGTAATGAAATTGAATGACAGAAAGTCGGGGGGACCCGTCTTAGCCTCTAGCTTCAGTGGTTGGGGAGGTTCTTGACATCTGCCATACAAAACACCATTACTATATTATTATTACAGAGTCCCGAAATTAATGTAATGCACGATAAAAATTCCCCGAATGGAATAGCTATGGTCGAGAAAAAAAACAACTATTTTATGCTTTAAAAATTTGATATCTAAAAAAAATTACCAATCAAATTGATATTACTTTGGGCAATGATAGTAGTGCCCTGCGCTCATAACCCACCCTTTTCCTATGTACTTCTCTGCGCCAATGGATTCTTAGAAGTACCCAAACTATATTTTTCTTCAACCCCAAAGGATAAGCTCAATAAAAATTACTCCATATTAATATACTTTTATTTTTCACATAACAAATTCATCCATTCTTATTTTATTTTAATGACAATAATATTCTATGAGCGAAATGGGTCGCGATTACTTAACAAATTCTAACTAAACTTAAAGTTTGCAAAACAAAAAAAAAAAAGATTTGAAAAAATATGTTCTTACATTTAGCTACTTGCATTCATAAATCACTTTGTTTCGCTTCAATAAACAATTCAATAACAATTTCAAAACAAACCGGTCAACAACTAATAATTTTACTCTATAAACGTAGAGCCAACCTAATATACCGACATAATTTAGGACGGATGATTTCTTATTTATCACGAGTTTCTTCGTTTTGCTACAAGTGCAATGAAAAAATATGCTTGTTCTTATTAGTTATTAAAAATTTTTTTTTTCTATTCGTAATTTTTATTTTCAATGACTCTAAAACTGTAATATGTATATGTACTTCTTTGATGGCAAAAATGGAAGGTAAAGAAGAAGATAAAAGAATGACGTCAGTGCAAAACCCACAATAAAGATCCAAACTGTGTTAGCTACGTTTAATGATTTGAAGTGAATGATATTGTAAATTGATGTTGATAAATTATATCATTATTTAGTATGTTACGATAATGTTAACTTTACTAGTCCCAACAATTTTGGGTACATTTCAAAATTCACAAACAAAGAACGTTCGATAATTTAGGAAAAAAAATTGTTGTTAGGTAAAATTAAAAAAAATTTACCATGTAAATTTTAAGAAAAAAAATTTATGATCGCACACAACGGTAATGATCTTGATTATGGAGCAAAAAAAAAACAAAGAACCTAAATAATTTTTGGAAGACTCTGGCTGTTCATGGATATAGGTTAGTTTTACTACCCACTGTCTCAAAATTCTGAACAAATATGAACAAACCAAAGCCTTCAAATAATACCAAAATAAAATGCACTTACTTGCAGTAACTGGGAAAGCTTTCCAAATCGCCGCTGCTGATCGCTGATGCAAATGATATGTCCAATTAATATTCAGTCTCCTTGTTCTCCAGTACCCTTGCACTTTATCCTTCTTCTCCTCTTTACCACCGGAATATACAAATTACCACCATTAACAATTTTTTTGGATTTATATTTTTTTTTCCTTTTTATAATTTTTGGAACTACGGTATTAGCGCAAAGTGATTTATGTTACTAGTAATGTACTCCAACACTATATAAATATTTCAAGTATTTGCAACTAACTCGATAAATTAACAAATGACAATTTTGATTTCTTTCTTTTAGGCAATTACGTTTCGTCTAGTTCTTACTCTTTTGCGTGTTATATCCGACTTATGGGGAATTTGTAGTTTCTGTTTTATTTTTCTTATTTTGCACAACTTCTAAAACTGGAGAATTTTTGGGAGATTCCTCTTTGAACTTAATAGTGCATATATGTATAACTAACAAAGATAATGAGTTTTAGGTTAAATTTTTTTTTGCGACGTCATAAACAAATTATATTTTATAAAAATTACCTTTTTATAATATATAGGAAATTTTTTCGAACTAAAATTTACCCTTGAATTCCGAAATATCTGGTGATCTAATTGGAAACTTTTGTATCTTAAATGAAATCTTAGGGTTTTCCCTTGTGTAAATTGTTTGCGATTCCTGACACAAATTAAATAAAAAAAATTCGGGTCCTTCTCTTTATTTCGACTAGGTGAACAAGTTTTTTATTTTCTTTTTGCTAAATATGTTAAATTATTTTATTAATTTATGTTGTAAAAAGATTTTATTATTATAATTTACCTTTTGAACACTAGATGAAGTCAATTTGGTATTTTATAAAAAAAATCTTAAACTTGGTGTTGTTAGGCTGCTGGTCCAAATGAAAAAGAATGATGGCGTCCGAGTTTGGACGTAAGTAACATTTGTGAAAATCACGATGGCTATTTTTAGATACTTATTTATTGAAATTTGTCTTTTTAACAGTTTGGTTATTTGGTTATTTTTCCCCAAAATCAAAAATGAGCGCAAGTAACTAAAACTTGACAATTTGTCAGATGTCACTGAACATGCGTACTAGATCTGTTAAAAATCCGTTAACAAATTACACTGTTCAAAATTATCTTTAAGATTTTGAAGGATATTTTGAAATATTACTGGACCAAAAATATATAGTTTTGTTGAGAGAAAAAAAACAAAAACCAGTTAAAATATAGAAAGTCTTACATTACACAACAAGGCGGCGCAACATGTCAAAATAGCTTGTCTCACAATTAATTTATTGAAGGAAACGTTTGGTAGCCGCACAGTTTCTTGTCTCAGATATATGAATTGGACTCCAAGATCGTGCGATTAATTGCAGCTAGACTATTTTCTGTGGGGATAAGGCCGAAACGATTGATCACTTGGAGGACATTATTCGCCGCGTTATTGCCGATTGAACCTCCAGATTAGACTACGTCCGACGCAGCCGTGGCGGTCACATGCCAGAAGTCATATTTAAATTATAATCCCAGAAGATTATCTATCCAATAAAGTAAATATTATGTCAATTTAAAAGAAATTTTCATTTCACAGTTATGTACCTCTATAAAAAACACCATTAATAATAAATATATGTAGATTCAAGTACGGATTATTTAATCCGTGAATACCTAAATCAATACCAAAAAAGATTAGTGCAAAAAAGTGTTCCGCTGGCCGACTATTGTATAAAGGTTCTAAGAAAAATAAACAGATTCATAAATTGTTTCGTGTGTTCTTTGTAAATGTTTTTAAAGCTATTCTACAATGGCAGCCAACGTAATGCCGCGTATAGATTACGTATATAAACTATAACAAACATAAATTCTTGAGTACTTGGACAAATAACAGGTTATAATTAGATGTTTTTACGTATTTTTTTTTTCAAATTTACAGCCTAACCCACGATGTCGATCGATATCGCTCGCTTTTCAACGACAAACAGCTGTTTTGCGTCCCACTAAAAGTTTTCAGCACGACAAGTCGATCGACAATGAAAGCGAACGATAACGTAAGCATTTTCATATAAATTTCCGCCCCACTAAGAAATATTGTGCGACAACAACTGTCAAAATCAGTCACGAAAGTTTTGTTGTCGACAGAGAAATTAGTTTGCAAAAATATACAAAAAATTTGTTTGTTTGCCTTGGAAAGCTGGAGAAGTAGTAATATCCAATATAACTACAAAAAATGTTTGGATAATTTTTTTTAGTTGTTTATTTTTTTTATTAATTTTTATGCAAAACTTGTGTTTTGAGTTTAGGTTTTTAAATTAATGCTTATTATTATATATCACACACAATAAAATCAACGCTTATTTAAATAAATGTGTTCTTTTTTTCTTTTAGCGAGTCCTTCTTTCTTTTTCTTCTCCTTCTGCTGATACGTCTCTATCGCTTAATTTCTCGCACACTCCCTGATTCCTTATCGATGCCTTACGACATCTCCCTTTTACCTCTCCGTCATTATTTACAATATTATATACATATATTCTTGTTATATATATTTGGGATTTATATAAACATTAATAAATTATTTATTACATTATCTTCAACTAGACTT
Source organism: Lypha dubia (assembly GCA_947311025.1). NCBI lineage: Eukaryota > Metazoa > Arthropoda > Insecta > Diptera > Tachinidae > Lypha > Lypha dubia. Next base: position 50,834,467 of record OX371261.1, read on the forward strand.
TTTGAATTTGAGAAATTAACAAAATACCAAAAATTATTTTGCTATAAATTATTTTTCACAAAATTCATTTATTGAAAGCATATGTTTTGTGTTTACATTTGTAGCAAGGCATATCCAAAAGGTGAGCTTACTAGCACACATACCTCAATTTGCTTTATATTATACTAACTTTATATTTATACTAACTGATACAGTTTTAAAACATACACAAATAATTCTTACAGCTTGGAAAGCATTCGTAAGAAAATGTTAAATATATTTGTGTTTTTTGATGAAAAGCGAGCACTTTATACCAACAATATACATGTTGTTTTTGTATTGTTGTACTTGTAATGGAACTGTGCATACCTCGTCGTTGTGCCACGTTCAAATGGCCATATTTATGGCTCAACTTAAAAGAATATTTGATGTGGCAATATAGTCATTTGACAATGATTACGTTAAAACGTAAAGCCAGACGACCGACAAGTCGATAGTTAGTGGGTCGCTCATACGAACGATAATGAGTGAGTTGCTGTCGCTCAATCGACTTGTCGGTCGATATCGTGGGTTAGGCTGTTAAAGTTTTAGGTTGGTTTATTAAGAAGGAAACATTTTTTAATAATTTAAACCCACATCATAAAGAAACGTTTGTTCTAAATTAAGTAAATATCAAACGGAAAAATAAAATTTTAGTTTTAATAAAACACTTTTTGGGTGGTTAAGAGTAAAGAAAAAACACACATTAGTACAAATGAAAACGATTTTGGAAACGACTCAGGTATTCCGACTAATTTAACAGTTGGCATGGATTTAGCAGAGAAGCATTTCTATTCAGCTAAATAAATTGAGCTTCATGTAGATACTTACCATAAGCAGAAACTTCCTATATATGTCGTTCTGTTGTCTTAAAAATTCAAAACATGCTGCTCTGCCTTAACTTAAAAAAAAAAAGCTATAAATATTTAAAAACATATATTTCGTTGGTAGCCATATCAACTCATCAGTAGATGTTTTACCCTTTATGTTTAAAAAATTTTAAAGCTCATTTATTTATAGGAAAACTCACAAATAAATTTGTGAATTACAAAGCATAAAAGTAGTCTTTAAAAAACTTTTCAAACATACACAACATATAATTTTCCATTATGAATGTGTTTACTTTTCTACACCTATACAATAAGACAACCGCTGGTTGCCATTAAAAGTATTTATAAGGCAAAAAATTAAAAGTAAATCTCTACTTTACAAAGTTTAACATTTATTTGAGCATGTACTCAAGTATTTATTGCAACCAGCGGTTGTCTAATTGTATAGGTGTAGAAAAGTAAACACATTCATAATGGAAAATTATATGTTGTGTATGTTTGAAAAGTTTTTTAAAGACTATTTTTATGATGAGCCCTAAAATTTTTTAAACAAAAAGGGTAAAACATATACTGATGAGTTGGTATGGGTACCAACGAAATATATATTTAGATATTACTAACCCGCAACAAATAAATAAAATTTAAAACATAAATACTTGTGTACATGCTCAAATAAATGTAAAATTTTGTAATATTTAAAAACTTTAAGGCGTGTAATTTAACGACTTTTTTTTGCCGATCAACACAAACTTCGTAATGTCTTCAATAATTAAATTAAAAACACCTTTTTGCGAAGATTAAGAAAAAAATTCTTAGGCACAGCAATAAGTTGAGATTCCTGTTGACGAATCCTAAATTAAAAATCTCCCCTCTTTAGATTAATTTTTCAGCCAATTTAGTGATTTAAGAATATTTTATGCTTTATTTTTTTTAATAATTTTCTTAAAATACCTTACAATATGAAAAAACTCATGTTTTTCATTGTGTCTTTGTCTCCTTGTCTGGTAACTGACTTTTGTTAAAAATAAACAACGAATATAAAATAAATTAATTTAAAAATGTAAAACAAAAATTCATATAACCACAATTATATGATTAATGTCCTTCATACAGGACAAATACTAAAAGGAAAGAACAATAGCAGATGTTAATCGTTTTATTTTTCATATACAAGTATAGTAAAAATAATACAATACGATAAACAATCAAAATACTATGACATGGCGCGGCAGTTACTATCCTTTCAACGGTTTACATTTAAACAAGTGTCTCATTAATATCACGTTCACATAAATACACACACACAGACATTTAATTTTACATAAATACACAATTGTAGTACCTAGATTTACATACTACAAATTTTTGTACATATGTTTGTATGTTTTGTACTGAAAATCATTTTCAATTGCAGACTATTAAAAGAAACATATTTTATAAAACTACAAACAATTTTAATGAAGTTAATATATTGAATATTAGATAAATTTTTTTGTAAATTCCGTTGAGCACAAGAAAATTTATAATTTGCAAATATGAAAAACGATAGACAAATATGTGTACAAATATAAGTATGTATATGTACATATCGCTAATTTACTAATAGAATGTCATAACTCAAAAAAAATCTATTTCGAGATAATCGTAGTTGAATTTTTTTATTCGTTCTCAACATCTAGAAAAATATCTTTCATATTCTCTTAAAACGTGGAAAGTAGAAATGGAATAAAGATCAATCTTATACACAATACAAAGCATGTAATGTATTGATTAACTCCAAAATTTGAAATTATAATATTTCATAAAACCAAAAACAAATTATAAAGCGCTCCAGAATATAAGTCAGAAATAAATATACTTTTATGTTTTCGTATGTAATTGTATGTGTGCAACTGAATATATGCTGGAAAATCGTATTTATAAAGTAAGTCTATATTAAACCTGCACTGCCATGCTCTGCTGTGCCCTGCCCTGTTGCAGACCTTGCTACGAGCATAAACACATAAGCTTTAAAATTCTTAACATCTTAAGACCTGAAGTTTCCAGTTTTGTATATAAATTTTTTACGTTCTATGAGGCAAATACCGAAAAATAGAGTAGAAAATGGTTAGAAAAATATACAACTAAGTAAGACAATTATAGTTTGTTTGCAAACAAATTGGCTGATGTAAAATCAAACTATTGTAATTAGCTTATATTTTATTTACAATATTATATCCTTTTTGTTATTATATCCTAAATGTCGAAATTTTTCTGAGTAGTGCGAGTGCAAGTACGATGAGGAAATGAGAAGTTAATTATCCTTTATCGTAAACTTATTAAGTTTCATACGCTTCTTTTTTACTTACAAAAGTATTTTGGGAAACATGACACTTTAGATGCAAACTCGTCACAACCCTATCATTTTTGTAAAATAAATGATCAGTGGTACAAATATGTCAGATCAAAATGCAAAATAAGTAAGTGAATTTTTAAGTTTTAGTGTTGTAGAAACTTACACCCTGATAATTATCGTTATTAAAGTTTCTTAAAACTATTTCCACATTTAGCTACTTGAGATCGGGATTGCACTAGTCTAATTGGAATCGGCTTGAATTGTTGTAATATGTTTTTTAATATTAAAACTCAATTTATAGTGTTTTATGCTAATGCAGGCTGTAATATTATAAGAATTTTGAAAATTATTAAAATTAAATCCCTTTTGCGGTTTAAACAACTCTTTCACTTTTAGCTCCAAATAGTCTCATGCTTTAAAGCACTTACTGAACAGGCATATATGAATTTGCATGTGCATATTTATGATTTTTGTAGTTGATATGATCATATTTGTTTGTCAATTTGTCTGCTGTCTGAAGTAGTGTAGTAGTAGTCATTGTTTAAGCCATGGTAAATATGTAGTTTTCAACAGTCATACAATATCACTCTGGTGGCTCTGCATTGTCATCGGTCGTTGTTGTCATCTACAAAAAAAAAAAATATATTGTCATCTGCATGCATGCCAACCATTCAGCGAACCAACCAAATGCAAGAATGATAAAGTCAAAACTTTATTCAACTTTAAGTAGTTTTGCTTCTTTTCAATTCATTTCCAATTCACGCTGCATTCACTCACACATGCATACAGAGTTTTAAATAAAAATATTGCATGCGAGTCAGATAAAATGAAATAAACAATAAAAATGTTTTATTTTTCTTTCGAATTCAATGAATTTTTATTTTTAACTGATAATTGTATTTTGTTCTTTTTTTTTTCAAAACTCGCATAGTTTGATTGACTTATTGATGTATTGTGAAGAGCAATATAAAAGTAATAATAATTTATGATGGTAATTTGTTTATGATTTTCATCGCTTCAATATGTAATAAAAAGTTTTTGGATTCTAAAATCAATTATAGTCCGCAAAGCAAAAATTCCTGACAAGCAGAGTTTGACCAAAACCACCCAAAAATATGTTTAAGTCTGCATCAAAATATATTCATATAAATTAGGTATGTAGTTCACGCAACCAAAAAAAGAAAAAGTAAAACAACGTGTTAGAAAAAACATGCCGCAAAATATCGCGGAAAAACTCAAAATATTTACTGACTAAAATGTGCAAATAAAGTGATAATTAAACATGTAGGAAGGTGGAATTGATCCTCCTTTCTAAGTTGGATTTTTATTGTTTTATTTAATTTTTGTAATACTTAAGTAAGCCCAGACCAGACGATGTACGTCCAAGTAGGATGATACTTATTTCTTAATTTATTTACTTCGGCAAAGAGACAAATCGGACTAAGAAGTCTTAAGATGTCTTCTTTGCTTTGTATTGTTTTAAAATCAAATAAAACTCCGCTGTTTGTTCTTTTCAATCCAGTAGATCATAAGCGAATGAATTTTATTTATTATGAAATGTTCTTACTTAGATGTTAACAAAATCTTCTAAAATAATCTGAGTCAATATTTTTAGCTAACATTGAAAATAGAATTGTCTACTCTTGAGTGATAGTACAATGTTTTGCATGTTAAAGACAAAGACAGCATATAAGAAATAAATAAAACTAAATATAATAATGAGAGCAATTATCTTGAATCCATTATCTTACTCTAACTCTCCCTCTCTTTTATGATTAAACAACCACCATTCGACAATGTGTGTATGTGTTTGTATGTATGTGTGTTATGCTGTTGCTGAGGTTGTGCAAAAGAATTAACATTAAATAAGACAATATTGTATTATAATGACTCAGAAGTAATCTAATAACTATGTATGTATGTATGTATAAACTCAAAGATATAAACTCAAATAGATATGTATTAATGTTTTATATTACAATAATGTAAACCACCAAATTATGAGTTAGATATGTATAAAGAATGAAATTATGTGTATATTAAATATATGTATGTATGTAATTGATACAAGTATGTATGTATGTGTATTGAGATGTATGTAATTGATACATATGTGTTTATGAATTAGTAATGAAATATATATGTACAATATATGTATAATAATGTTGTACTGCTACACACTCCCCCTCTGGCTCAGAAATCGTCCCGATGATGAGGCAGCTAATATCCAAGTCTTTCAGGTTGTTTCCTCTGACGTTGTGATCTTCTATTTGTTGGCTGGGTTGCGTGGTTTTCTGTTTTACTGTTGTTTGTTGCATTTTCTGCTGATTTACTATCTTGTTGCGTGTTTACAGTACTTATGGTTTCATGACTGCTGTTTTCTAATTCAATTAATGATTTGTTTGTTGTAACAATCGATGAATTGTTGTTTGTTGTAACTATTGATGAATTGTTGTTTGTGTTGTTCTTGCATGATTCATTGTTTGTTGTTTCAATCGATGAATTATTGTTTGTGTTACCCATCGATGAATTGTTTATTGTATCAATCGATGAATTGTTGTTTGTTGTAACTATTGATGTGGTTTTCGGGCGACCCCTGCGTCTTATAGGATAAACTGGCTCCTGAGACTTGCCCTTGTACACTGTCATATCTGATGCGTGATATGTTGCTAAAGGAACGTTGAGATTATTTGTTTCTGCAATTGTATAACATGAAGATCCCTTTTTGTCAATAACAACAAGGACCGTCTCTGCGTGGTACAAATTTTGATGTTAGATTCTTGTCTTTCTTGCTCAGTATATGTGTCGATATTAGTACCTTATCGCCAATCTCAATATTTTCCTGTGGCTTGCGCTTTAGGTCTGCATAAAGTTTATTTTTATCCTGCATCTTTTCTTCTGTTTCTTTTGCTAGTTTCAAAGTATCTGCAAGGCGAAGTAGATGAGGTGTTATTTGTGGTATAAAGTTTTCAGCATTTACGATAGCTCGTAAGTCATTTTCCACTTCAATAGGAAATCTAAGATCACGTCCAAAGGTTAGGTAGGCAGCGGAATAACCGGTTGATGCACATTTAGCTGTATTCATCGCAAATCTTATGGAGGGTAGCTTCAAGTCCCAAGTAGTATGACTCTTTGCGACACAAATGGAGAGTTGCATTTTTAGGTCCCTGTTTTTTCGTTCAACTGGGTTTGCCTCTGGGTGATATACAGGTGTAAACGATTGTTGCACACCAAGGCAATACGTTAATTTTTGCATTACGGCTGAAATAAATTGAGTTCCATTGTCAGAATGAAGTCTGCGAGGAATACCATATCTCAAGAATATTTCGTCTAGTAGTATGCGTGCACAATATTCGGCTGTGGCAATTTTCAAGGGGAAAAGCTCAGTCCAGCGACTACATAGGTCTTCTACAATCAATATCCATTGATTTCCTTGTGGTGTGATTGGTAGAGGACCAAATAAATCAACTGCAACAATTTCAAATCTACGATTGCTACACACGGTTTGAAGAAGACCAGCAGGTGTCATATTTGATGGCTTATAACGTTGACATTCGTTGCACGATTTCACGTAATTTGTTATTTCGGCTCTCATTTTGGGCCAATAGAAATGCGGAGTTATGCGACTTATTGTCCTTTCAATGCCGTAATGACCAGCTGTAGGTCCATCATGATAATTAAATAGAATCGTACTACGCATAGATTGTGGTACTACAAGCTGACCATTCTCTGCTTCTTCTGACGAGCACAATCTATACAAAACACCATCTAGCATTATATAACCTCTGCTAGTGTGTCTTAAAACATTTTCGTCGTTATTCTCAAACGAATCTATAATTGATTTTATTTCCGGATCTTCTATTTGAGCCCTTCTAAAATCAGTGGCTCCTTTTCGAGGGAAATCGATATATATTGCCAAACACTCGCATTTGACATCGTTGTGATTTTCAATTTGACATGGTGGCCTTGATAGCGTATCTGCTACTACGTTTTGACGACCAGGCATGTATTCAAACTTTATGTTGTATGTCTGTAATTGTAACGCCCATCTCGCAAGGCGGCCTGTAGGACTTTTTAAACTAAACAACCATTTAAGGGGTTGATGGTCGGTGAGGACTAAGACTTCTGAACCTTCTATATATCCTCTAAACTTTTGTATTGCCCAAACGACAGCTAAAGCTTCACGCTCAGTTGTGGAGTAGTTTCTTTCTGCTGGCAACAGTAGACGGCTTGCATATTCAATAGGGTGTTCTGATTGTTTCTCCCCCTGGAGTAAAACAGCTCCAATCGCATAGTTGCTTGCGTCTGTTTTTATAACAAATAGCATATTTTCGTTTACTTGTTGTAAAATAGGTGATGATGTCAAACATTTCTTCAAGGAATTGAACGCATCTTGTTCTTTTTCAGACCACTTCCAGATTGCGTTTTTCTTTGTTAAATCTGTTAAGGCCTTCGAGATATTTGCAAAGCAGGGAATGAACCGCCTATACCATGAACAGGTTTGTAAAAACGATAAGACTTCCTTCGGATTTCTGGGATTTTGTCTCATTATGATTGCATTTGTCTTCTCGGGATCGACTTTAAGGCCTTCAGCAGTGAGGATATGACCCAAATATTTTACTTCCGGCTTACAAAAATAACACTTTTCTCGGTAGAGATGTAAATTAAACTCTTTCAGTCTTTTAAATGTTTTTTCTTAAATCGGAAATATGTGTTTCAAAATTCTTTGAACATATAATAATGTCATCAAGATATGCTAGGATTAACACACTTGGTATACCAGTTTTAAATTTATCAATTAACCTTTGAAAGGTTGCCGGGGCATTCTTTAATCCGAACGGCATTCGGTTAAATACGAAAATTCCAAAGGGAGTTGTGAAAGCTGTCTTCTTTTTATCCTCTTCAGCTATCTTTATTTGCCAATAACCAGAGCGCAGATCTATAGTTGACATATATGGCGTTGTTTTTGCCGAATGTAAAAGATCGTCAATTCTTGGTAAGGGGTATGCATCAGTAGTGGTGATCGCATTTAATCGGCGATAATCTACACATAGCCTGACTGAACCATCTTTTTTAGGTACTAATACCACTGGAAATGCCCATGGCGATTCCACTTCTTCTATTATTGACTTTTCTAGCATGTTATCAATTTCGTGCTTCAGAAGTATTTTCATTTTTGGGGAAATTCTGTAGGGTGCAGTTGATATTGGGTCGTGAGAACCTGTCTTTATATAGTGCTCTATATGCGGAACTGGTTGTTCGATATCACTAAATATGTCCTTTTGAAAATACAATAACTCGTTTAAAGCTTTCTGATCACTCGCTGATAAATTATAACCCTCGTTTGGCCGTAATTTAACATCTATTGAGTTCAATTCAATTGGTTTGAAAATTTCGTCCCAATAGTCACTCATTTTTGATTTTTTCGGAGGTGGAAACAAATGCGGCCGTTTTGGCGACTCATAGTTTTCCGGTATTGAGTTTCCAAAAATTTTTTTAATACCACCCGGAGAATAATCGTTATTGCCTTTTTCGAACCATGACAAGAAGTCTCTAACTTCACTTGGCATGACGTTCTCTGAAACCGATATATTATTAAGAACTTGCGGTTGATTCATTTCAAATTCAAAAATTGTAGCTGGGTCATCTTTAAAATGACACGTGCGTTGAGCTAAGTCCAGCACAATACCATTTTCTTCCAAAAAATCTATCCCAATTAAGGTTCTATTGCCAGTAGCTTTTGGCAAGCAAATAAAATTTATTTTTCTGACACGGTCACCTATAATGGTGTCGACACTTGTAGAGTAAACAACTTCATTCTGTTGACTTCCATCAGCTAAAACTATTTCAGCACAAACTTTCTTAAACGATACGCCCTTTTTAATTAGTTTTTGATAAAGAAGCGATCCAGCAACACTTGTTCTAGCAGCAGTGTCAAAATAAGCTTCACCATTCATTCCGGCGATATCAATTTTTACGATTGGAACATTTCGTCCAACCACAGATGTGTGAAGGGAATTAAAATCGATTTTTGTTTCTCTCTCATTAACATTGTTTTTGTTACAAGACGGGCAATTTGAGCGGTAGAATCCAGCGGCTCCACATCCGTAACAATTTAATTTTGTAGCAGGTTCTTTTATATTTTTATGCTTTTCAGCCTCAATTTTCTTATAGCAATTTTCTACTAAATGATTTTATTCCGGCAGTATGTGCACCTTAACACTGAATTCTGCGTGTTTTCCACAGGTTTTCTTTTTTCACATCTGTCCTGTCTGTTTTCTAAAAGCATTTGTTCTACTTCTCTGGCCTTATATAATAGCTCCTGGAAATTAGTAACATTATCGCGAGATACTCTTTCTCTTATCTGCACATTTAATTGGCCAAATAGCATATTCAGCATTGCATTTTCAGATAATTTTTCGGAGAGTTGAGCAAACAATCTTCTTTTTCTGCAAATGAAATTGTCAGTAGATTCAAAAGTTTTCTGCTTTTCCTGAAAAATTTCATTAAAAATACGCCAATCAGGTTTTGGCGGAGCAAATGCCTTTCTTAAGAGTTCCACTGCATCAGTAAAAGTTTTAGCCTCACCTTGAACTCCCTGCCACCATGTAGAGGCGTAACCTTCTAAAAGTAGAGGTAGACTTATGAGTGCATACGTGTCTGATATGTTTTCGGCTTCCTTATACACCAGTATAGTAGCCAGAAAATCTTCAACCTGCGTTGAATTACGTGCACCATTAAAACGTGCAGTACAACAACTAAACGTAGCTTTTGTTTCTTGCCGTACTGTTAAACCACCTAAAAGCTCCCTGAACTGAACATCAGTCAAAACCATATTAACTGGGGGTTGAGTACTCGATGCCGCAGCTCCACTATTTGTAGGATTTACTTCTACGTCCGGTTGAATTTCATCCATATTGACATATTGTGAACGATGCATATTTACTTCTGAATCGTGGGTACTAGATGTCTTTTGAGGACTACGTATCATTTTACAAAAAATAATTAAAATTCAATGGGAATACCCTGTTTCCTCAGTAAAATATAAAGACAAAACTAATTTGTCAAATAGTACAACAATAAAATGTGTAGTTAGCAATAAGAATAAAAATTCCACAGTTATACAATAACGGTACAGTTTCGCCGCTATACAACAACAACAATAAACACTTATTTTGCAGATAAACAACAATAGTACAGTTTTGCCGCTACAAAACAACAATGAAATTTGCAGTTAACAACAATTGACAGCACAATGTTCGCAAATGTAGTAAGGCAACAACGATGATGAAAGTACAGTTGAAACCACGATGTAGTAAATTTTTTTTTTAAAAAAATTATATAGAAAAAAATTTCTTCAATGTATGAATGTTGCTCACAAACGTTTGAATTTTCCGTTTGGTTAGGAAAGAAAAACTTCCCTCTTTTCTTTTGGCCCCACGTTGGGCGCCAGTTGTAGGAAGGCGGAATTGATCCTCCTTTCTAAGTTGGATTTTTATTGTTTTATTTAATTTTTGTAATACTTAAGTAAGCCCAGACCAGACGATGTACGTCCAAGTAGGATAATACTTATTTATTAATTTATTTACTTCGGCAAAGAGACAAATCGGACTAAGAAGTCTTAAGATGTCTTCTTTGCTTTGTATTGTTTTAAAATCAAATAAAACTCCGCTGTTTGTTCTTTTCAATCCAGTAGATCATAAGCGAATGAATTTTATTTATTATGAAATGTTCTTACTTAGATGTTAACAAAATCTTCTAAAATAATCTGAGTCAATATTTTTAGCTAACATTGAAAATAGAATTGTCTACTCTTGAGTGATAGTACAATGTTTTGCATGTTAAAGACAAAGACAGCATATAAGAAATAAATAAAACTAAATATAATAATGAGAGCAATTATCTTGAATCCATTATCTTACTCTAACTCTCCCTCTCTTTTATGATTAAACAACCACCATTCGACAATTTGTGTATGTGTTTGTATGTATGTGTGTTATGCTGTTGCTGAGGTTGTGCAAAAGAATTAACATTAAATAAGACAATATTGTATTATAATGACTCAGAAGTAATCTAATAACTATGTATGTATGTATGTATAAACTCAAAGATATAAACTCAAATAGATATGTATTAATGTTTTATATTACAATAAGGTAAACCACCAAATTATGAGTTACATATGTATAAAGAATGAAATTATGTGTATATTAAATATATGTATGTATGTAATTGATACAAGTATGTATGTATGTGTATTGAGATGTATGTAATTGATACATATGTGTTTATGAATTAGTAATGAAATATATATGTACAATATATGTATAATAATGTTGTACTGCTACACACTCCCCCTCTGGCTCAGAAATCGTCCCGATGATGAGGCAGCTAATATCCAAGTCTTTCAGGTTGTTTCCTCTGACGTTGTGATCTTCTATTTGTTGGCTGGGTTGCGTGGTTTTCTGTTTTACTGTTGTTTGTTGCATTTTCTGCTGATTTACTATCTTGTTGCGTGTTTACAGTACTTATGGTTTCATGACTGCTGTTTTCTAATTCAATTAATGATTTGTTTGTTGTAACAATCGATGAATTGTTGTTTGTGTTGTTCTGCCCTTGTAGTCAGAGAATGGCTACTTTATAATACCAAAAAAGTTTTGCCTCACCCTCCCCAAAGCCCAGACTTGAATCCCATAGAGCACTTGTGGGCTCATATGAAAAAAAAATTAACAGAATATCATATTACCAGCAAAGAAACGCTGAAAAAAGCTCTAATGGACATATGGGAAAATATACCTGCAGAGGTAACAAAAAATCTGGTGCATTCAATGCCAAGGAGACTATTAGCTGTTAAAGAAGCCAAAGGGCACCACACCAAATACTAAAAGTTAAATATTTTAAGTTGCTTTTTGAGAAATATGCAGAATTCTACTCCTGTACAAGTTTTTTTTTTGCCTGTGAATATTGGTATATTTTTGTTGTTGTTGTTTTTTTCTTTATGTATACGCCTTAAGATAAACCTTTTAATGTATATTGAATATATATATTTTAAGTTATTATTCCTCTTCAATAAAAATAATATTTTTGTTATGGATAGCTTTTTGTGCTTATATATATTTTGATTTGGTATGTGTACAAGTTATTTTTTTGCTAACTGTATGTATAATAATGTTGTACTGCTACAAACAGTTTTATTACAAAAAAAAAAAAAGAAAAAAAAAACTAATTAAAACAAAAACAGTTCATTTAATTTTGGCAACAACTACAACTAAATTATTTAGTGGTAAATTTGCATGAATTTATGAAAATGAAAGGAAAAAGTTAAATGCAACAACAAAATACTCGTACATTACAATGAGCTAAATCATTTTATTGAGCTCTCTAACCTTTTTTTCTTTCACATTTAAACAATGCCCCGACAAAAAAATAATTTGTTATTGCTGTTAGTGGCCAAGACTTCAGTCACAAAAAAATTGTGTTGCCTATTAATTTGATATAAATACTTCCAATTCGTTTTTAGCGTGGTTTTAATGGGCCTAATATTGTCGCCATATTTTTTATACTGCATGTAAAGAGTATGATTCTGATGGTGGTCTTGAGAACTCTGGAAATGAAGTGACAGTTTCGATGATACAAAAACTGTCTCCGGATTTTCCATTAATGAGATCGTCGTGCAGTGACAGCCGGTTGTTTAGTTGATAGGTGTTTCTTTGGATGAAGTCCTTACTGAACTTAACTTCGTGAATTTCGTGATTTTACCAACAAGAATAATGGATCCCCAAGGACATTTCAGTACAGTTCATACGTTGGAATTGTTAAATGCACTAATAAACGTTTAGATCTTTGTGCGCTGTCAAAGCGAAACTTAACGATTTCTAATAAAATTTTTGTATTCCCACATATGAAGGACTATTGGGTTAAAAATCTGTCAATGACATAAAACGAATTACATATTTTTTAATGACTTTGAATGCAAAGATGATTAAATTTTTGATATTATGAGAGTACTTGCCAGTCTTTTGCCAAATGGTTGGTAAAGTTCATATGTAATCCAGTTCTCTTGGTATCGAGAAAAGCCCAAAGATGAATTCATGAAAATGAAAGGAATGTGTTAATGCTTTGTGCTACAAGTGTTTTGTACACTTCCATAAATTAAAAACCCAATTACATTAATGCTTTGTTATAAATAATAAAGTCATTTGATTTGAATATTCATTGAAACCTATTTATATTTTATTTAAACCCGCCCTCAACACTGGTTATGCGAGAAATGCTCATTGGAATTATATGTTTAATGATAATAGACCAATTTCAGCATTTTTATTCCACATTTTCCACACTATTTTAAAATGTCTGCCATTAATATTTCTCCATACCGGAAGGATTAAGTAACTTTTAAATAAATGAATATAGAAATATGTAAAAGTTATTAAGAAATTATCAAGTACGCAAACAAAGATAAAATCTCAAATAAATTTTATAAAATTTATTTCTTTAACTAAAGAAAAAGCAAAAAGAAATTTTTCATAATATTTAAAACGAAACAAATGAAATTCTTTCTTATCAAAACAAACCATCTTTTTTTAAATAAACTTAAAACTTGTAGCTTTGATTTCTTTCGTATTTTATAAGAAATACTTTGGGCTTTATTTTGTTGTTCTTGAAAACTGCAATATTTTTATGCCATTCATGTTTCTTCTGGAAAAGTCTGTCTAAGAATCCTGCTACCAATGTCTTAAGAAATTCTTGTGAAACGCCCAATAAAGCCCAGAAACCCAAACTGTAATTAAAGCAAAAATGTCGTATATTCATGTAGAGAGAATTGCATGTAGACACACATGATTTAAACAGAAAAATGTTTAATGATTTTATAAACAAAGCAAAAATATTTTGCTGCAAGTTTGTGATTACATTTTCCTGATAAAAGAATTCTTTTTTATTTTAATATATTAAATAAAATAAAGTATGTAAATGCGCATTTTTGTGATATTTTTATGTATAATAAAATGGAAAACTGTTTAAAACAATGAATGAAGAAAAGAATCTCGTTTGAAATCAACAATATCAGGAAGTTTATACCATTTTACACAAAGTATTTTTACAAAAGTATTGAAATTTAAATTAAGATTTCGAGAAAATAATTTATGAGTTTTTTTTGAACAAAATAATTTCTTTATTTTAATGTTTAATTTTAAATGTGAAAATCCGAATTATAAATTTTCTAAAAAATAAAGGAAAAAATTGTATTACAAAATATTTCGGATTTAACTTTTAACGCTGTTTTCTCAAGACGAACGCATGTTGCAAGCTTAAAATTTTCATAAAAAGCTCTCAGTTTTCTAAATGATTTCCATATAAATTTTACTCTCAAATCAATAGTTCGTTTAGTGAAAAAAGCCCCTTAGATCAAAATAGAATTTTATGTTCTGCAACTTAAACTATTATTTGTAAACTCATTGCCATTGGACAACATTAAAAACGTATTAAATAGTGTAATTGCCATCAATTTGTAATATTTGTGACTGAGACTTTTCTAAATAAATGTCAAACTGCGATTGTATTGATTTTTAAAAGAAATATTATGAATTCATTCAATTGTTTTTTTCCTTTTTTTGACAAACATTTGTAATAGAAAATTAAAAATATATTTCAAAAACAAAATACCACTCATATACTTTCATTCAAAGTTACTTTGAACTAATTTATAAAAATATTTAAAATATTCTTTATGCAAAGAAATCATTTGACAAATTTTTTAAAACAAAAACTACACAACTAAATGAAAGACAATACTTATCAAATAATTACAGTTTGCAAATTGTTTATTTTTGCAATTTTTAATTGAAGTGCGAAAACTTATAAAAGTTTTTCAGAAATTTATATAAAGACATACTTGTGTATTTACCAACGAATGTGCTACGAAACGCAAAAATTAAATGTATAAATAAAATTCAATCATATTAACTGAAGTTTCAATTAAAAAATTACTTACGTCAGCTTGCATAATGAAAACTTAAAATGAAATTATTTTAAGTGATGATATTGAAGTGGATCTAATTCCAGTAATTCAAGTAACCTCGGACGCTCTAGCTAGGAGTAGATCAGAGCATAGGGCTGTCAGTATTGACAACCTTTACGGTCTTGCACTCTCATTCTCATTTAATTTCCACTTTATTTATTTTCCTAATTTTGGCCATGCACAGAAATTCGCACAGTTACTATAAAACTCTGTGTCATATAATAATATATAAAAGGAAATCATGCATATATAGAGTTACCTTAATAGATATATACAGGCCGTAACTCATTATATATTGCAATTGAATATTTATCGTATTTTGGTAATTGTATGAGAAAAGCAAAACATAATTCAATACAGCTGAAAAATGATATAATGAAGAGTGGCAAACAGAGTGCAGAGAAGAAAATAATTGAAAACAAGCCGAAGTTGTATTATTACGATACATTGCATTCGTCTATTTATTGCTGCAATCAAAAAGTCTGACGTCAGTTTTTACATATAATATTTTTGTTATAGAACGTTAATAGAAATCTAACGAAAAGAGGCTTTAATTTAACCAAAAACTACGGCAGCCATAAAAATAAAGGGTGTTTTTTATAGAGTGACACAAGTCTAAATCATAATAAAACAAGGAATTATATTTTCAATTTCAATGAAACCGGCTTTATTGGAAATAAAATTTTATGAAATTAATGTTTCAATATGATTTCAATCATATGGCCGCCACATCTGGCGCGTAGAAGGCACAATTTGGAACACCAATTTTCAACAACTATACACAGCATTTCTGGCCATATTTCGCCGTTAACTTTTTGAATGTTAATTTCCAGGTGGTCACGATGAATTGACGAATAGAACAATTATTTTGATTAAAAATTTCAACAATTTGCACGCGTTGCTCTGGTGTAAGTCGATTCTTAATGAAATTTCAAAGCAAACTAAGCAAAAAGAAACTATCAGCTGGTGCTTAAATAAAGCAGTGATGCCAACTTAAAGTTGTGACACTCTTTAAAAACAATCTTTATTAAGCAAATATTTATTAAAGAATTTAAAGGTATGTAGTAAAAATGCTGAAATACCGATATGCACTAAAAGTGCTACTGCATATTTTGATATCAAACGATTGTAGCAAAAATTTTAAAATTGTTTTCTTTTGAGAATGAATAAAATGCAAACGATTGCACAAAGTGACTATTAAAAGTTTTCAGCTCTAACAACTGTAATATTTGCAGAGTAAAAAGTAAAATGTTGCTTTAAAGCAAACCAATACTTTGCGACTATGCTTAAAAAGCACGAGTTGTACTACAAATACATATTTTAAAGGTAAAAACTAACTTTTGTTTTACAGTGGAGCAGCTACTCACAAAAAAATTTCTCTTCTTGTATTGTTGTTTCAGCTTATGCAAAAAAAAAATTAGAAAAAAATGAAGAAGTTGCAACTTGAAAACAATTTTTAATGTTTTTGAAATTTACATTCACATAAAAACAGCAAGTGACTTTGAAATACTTTTTCAAATGCTAAACCGTTTACACCTACAAGAAAATTAAAAACGATTTGTGTCCTTTGTTTTTTTATTACAAAGAATTAAAGATAAACAGAATTTTAAGTTAAATCTTCTCAATAATGGGTGGGGTATTTGCACATCTGCAGTTGAGCTTAAGAGTATTTTGGTTCTTGGGATATAAATATATTTAAGTTTCAATGTCTTGGCAAACGTGACACAATTACTTGAAGATGTCAACATGTGTTGCATTTAGATGCATTTTTAACAGAAAAAATTTAACTTTTAAACAATATTTTTCTTTCCTCATTTCATGAAATAGAAATTCTTGTTGACACAAAAAAATTATCTCATAAATACACACAGAAAATATAAAGTGAACTTAAGATATTGATATAGAAAAAATTAAATCTCTTACAGATTAGTAATATTTACTTGCTTTGCTCTTTCTTAAAAAAAGAAAGAGTTATGAAATTCGGTGGTCGTGACAGTTCAAGGCTTTATACAATTTCTCCTCAATTTCAAGTTTTTTTTCTATAATGTATTTCTCGCTTTTAAGAAATATATATTTACTCAATACTCGAATAAGATAAAAGTTTAATGATAAATTTATATAGAAATCACTAAAAAATTTGAGTGATTTTCATGCAAAATTTTACACTCAAATCAATTGTCTGTATTGCATAAAAAGCACCTTAATTTTTTACAACTGTTTTACCTAAAATGTTATTTTAATAAAAAAAAGTTATAATACTTTTTCTTTTATTTATTTGCAGGTATGTTTAATTTACCTATTTCAATATAACATTAAAACTGTAAGTACTCTAAAAGTTCTTTAAGAATATCAGAAAAAATAATAGTAGTCATATTATGAAAACTAAACTCT
Source organism: Lypha dubia (assembly GCA_947311025.1). NCBI lineage: Eukaryota > Metazoa > Arthropoda > Insecta > Diptera > Tachinidae > Lypha > Lypha dubia. Next base: position 50,852,060 of record OX371261.1, read on the forward strand.
TTCACTTCACTCTACAACTGATTGCAAAAAAGCAATACCAAAAACGGGTGTTTTATCTTCTTGAAAAAAATACATGGTTTTAACAAAACATACAACGATACCACAGAACTCAATTCTGATCGAAAGTGCATTCAATTCCAAAAGATGAGTCTTTAGACGATAATTTTGTTCGCAATCAAACCACTTTTCAAATTCAAAATCAATTTTTCGCCTAAATTCATTGGTAGCAAACACTAAAAATGCTTGTATACTTTATGGATAAAAAGCATGTCATATGAATTAAAATGCTTAATATAAGCTGTGGTACCAAAAGCAATTTACACAATCATCTCTGGGTATAAAAAACTAAATTACACAAAATAGTAGATAATCAAATTCTTTTGTTATCAGTGAAAAAAATTGTTAATTCCAATTACTTCTTAGCAGAAACCGATCCAATAAATAAATTTTTAAAACATACAGAAACTCATTTATTAAAAATATTACTGGATCGGTTTTAGAACAAATAGGAGCTAAAAATGTGAGAGTTATTGAATCAGTCAAACTATTAATTTTGAAAAATATAAAAATTTGTACTGTATTGTTAAGAATAATGTTTCGTTGATCGTTGTTTCAACTTCTTTATTATGCAAAAAATAGTATCTTTTCAAAAATCTCTTTTGTAAAAGTTCGTAAAAACTGCACAAATTTCGAACTGTATATCTTATATCATTATTTTATTATAATATAACGAAGTCGTTGCACAAATAATTATTTTCTTCACAATTAAGTAAAATGTTTTGAATTATAAGAGCTGTTGTGCGTGCTAAACGAAAATTCTTTTGTCTTTTCATAAATTTTTCTCATCCAAATGTAAAAATGTCAACATTTGACCATCGATTTCTCTCTTTGAAAAATATTATAAATATAGGGTGTTTTTGATAGAGTGACACAAGTTTAAATCATAATAAAACAAGGAAATATATTTTCAATATCAATTAAACGGGCTTTATTGGAAAGAAAATTTTATGAGATTATTGTTTAAATATGATTTCTACCATGTGGCCGCCACGGCTGGCGCGTATAAAGCGCAATATGCAACACGAAGTTTCAACAACTTTTCGCAGTATTTTGGCAATAACTCTTCGAATGTTGATTTCCAGATGTTCAATTGTTTGTGGTATATCGACGTAGACAAGTTACTTAACATAATTCCAAAGAAAATAATCTAATGGGGTTAAATCACACAATCTTGGTGGCCAATTAATTGGGCAATTACGTGCAATTATTTTTTCATCAAAAGTTTCTTTGAGTAAATCAATTGTAGCGACCGCTGAACTATGAGTTTGACGAATATAACAATTATTTTGATTAAAAATTTCAACAATTTACACGTGTTGCTCTAGTGTAAATCGATTCATAATGAAATTTCAAAGCAAACTAAACAAAAAGCAACTATCAGCTGTTAAATGGGTGCTCAAATAAAGCAGTGATCACAACTTAAAGTTGTGACACTCTACAAAAAACACAATTTATGAAGTTTCTGCAGTTTTGAAATTTTAATGAATTTTTAGACAAAAAAAAATTTCATAAGAAACTAAAAAAGCACTTTTATGATTACGTAGCTTTCGGAAGATACATATATTAAAGCTCTTATTATGACATTTCTGTAAGTGTTTTGTTTGTCGATAAACTTCTTTCGAGATAATTTGAAATATTCTGATATATTTAGTTTAAAGTCCTGCGCCACGATGTCGATCGAGCGATAATGAAAACTAAAAACAATTGATTTACGACCTTCTATCTTTAGGTCTTGTATTTTTTTTTTTTTTTTTTTTTATATAAAATTTATTATATATTTATCCAATATTTCTCCACTTCCATGTGTGGCTTCTTCCTGCATAATTTTAGTTTAAATATAATATAATTATCTTTTAAATTTTATGGAATAATATAAAACTAACAGCAATTTTTTTTGTTAATTTTTAAATGATTAATTATTCTTAAAACTACATTTTTTAATAATATATCTGTATTCAAAAGCCCCTCTTTCTTACGAGCTTAAGTTCATATTTGTTATGTTACTGTTCCTCCTACATTTTCTATTCAGCCACTTCAAAACGAGCTGAAGAGTTTCATACATAAATTCCATAAATCTAAAACACTCAGCAATCATAAAGATTTTTAAATATAAAATGTTTTGCAGGATTTTTACATGTGCATAAATTATTTGATAAAAAGAAATACAAGCAACATGTAATAGATTGTTTATATTAGGTGAAAAAAATCGTTTATTTTACACAGCAAAAAATTATCTTAATGTTTTTTTTTTCAAATAAATGTACTGTTTTTAACAGCATAATCAAATTTGGCAAATATTTGCCCAGAAAAGCGTAAACAGTAAATACAAATGAAAAAGTATTAATTTGTACACGAATTTATTAAGTTAAACAGTTTGCAATAATAATGGATTCTCTGACGTTTTCTATAAATTATGTATGTAACTGTTTAAACTAAGTAACACGTGTCTGATACAAAAGAGATTTTATTGTTATTGGGCAAATGTTTGCCAAGTGTGATCATAGCTTAAATCTCTTAAAGCATAAAGTTTTCAAATATTTGCAAAAATACGAAAAACAACCGAAAGAGTTCTTAATATTGTTTTGTATATCATAAGTTATTAATGAATTACAAAAAAAAAAAAAAAGCTAAAAAAAATTACTTGGAGTCATACAAATTTTTGAAAAAACAACATTTTAAATTAACAAAGTTTTGAGTACAAAAATTTTAAGAAATATAAAATTCGTAGAGAAGTATATTTAAGAAGAGCGTTGCAAATCATTAAGTTTTTTGGTTAAAAAAATTATTCTTTCAATTGTGATCACAAAGAAAATACAAATGGTTTTCCAAAAAGGACTTAACAACAATTTTTTTAAATAAAACCATTTGAGATATTTCCAAAACTTTATGATCGACTTGAAATACAATCAAAACATTTATGAATGGAACTCGACTTCGTTCATTTGGCCACCGCGGTTACGTCGGCAGCGGTCGATTCGTTGGACCCAATTTTCGATGACTCTATCACATATTTCGACCGTAACGGCGGCTATTTCGCGTTCAATGTTGGCTCTTATATATAAAAATAAAATTAAATTTTACTGCTTTGTTCATATATTCAAAAATGCAGTGTATTTTTGCGCGTATACTTATTATTCATCTAAAATCCCATATCAATCATACGCTCAGTGGCTGATATTATTAACAAAAAAGTGTGCTAGAATTTTTAAAGTCATTTTTATTTACTATAACAATGAGGACGTAAACATAATATTTGTTGCAACTTCAGTATTAATCATTCAGCTACTAATTTTAAGTTGTTCATTTTCAAGTTTTAATTTAACACCTTTCACATTTGTTCATCTAAATAAAATTATATTATATTTCATTACATATAGAATACAATACAATTACAATTACATAAAGAATACAAACCTTAACAAACCTTTTTTACACATAGATCACTGGCCTTACAAAAATTCTAATGATGCAAATTTAGAGAAATAATTTGAAAAGTTTTAGTTATCTCACCTGATGTATTTAAGGAAAATTTTAGTTTCTTCGGAATAAGGATGCAAAAAATGAGTTGTTTATTCTATTTAATATAATTATTTATTACCGTCTTCATGGATTCATATAATTAAAACCTTTGTTTAATATTTTTATATACATACATAGATACATATTTTTTATTATATATTTAAGCAAAAATTAAATTTTCATTCTTTGAAAACAAAGGCATAAATTAAATTTAAAATATTTGCTTTTTTTCTGTGCACTCTGTATACTTAGAAATTATGCTTTAGTTTATTTTTTATACTTGAAAATTTTTCCATAAATATTTCTACACTTATTTATTTATACGTCTGTATGTATGTGTCAGTAAAATAGGCGTTTCCTTAAGATTTAAATAATTTATGAATAGTAAAAACTAAATATATTAAATGCACACATAAAAATCTTCTATTGTCCCTAATATTTATCGGTTTTTTTTTTTTTTAGTTCAAACAAGTTGATAATAAAAACACGTATATGAAAAAATTAATTTTTATGACAACCTAAGCAAATTACTAAAAAAAAAAAAAACCTGATGGTGATAAAATACAGAAAAATAACTTTAGAAGCGGTGTGTGGCATCCCAACCCGTTCTTGAACACTTGTTTCGCAATAGTTGAAAATTAGTAAGAATTTATTTAGGAATGTATTTAGGAAATTTAAGGTTTCCTAAAAACCTAAATAATGTTGTAATCAGTGCAAGTTAAAAAAATTTAATTGACACAGCATCTTTGCTGGTTGTATTCTAAGAGCCCATAAAGTTTCTGTCTTTCGATATGTGAGTATAAATTTTTATATATACAAATCGACACATTCGGTTAAAGCGATAATTGTAATGAAAGTCTTCGTTACATGAAGACAGATTATTATATTATTCGTTGTACCTGATGCATGTGTACATAAAACTTTATATCAAAATCACATTTTCCAATTTATAATAATAATGATTTGGTTGCAGACACGATAATGATTGTTTTGGATATTTACAGATTAAATTAGTTGTATGCTTCCTCTTCAGAGTAATGTCGAAAAATGGGGAAAATAATTCCAAATATACATAAAAAAATGCAGTCGAAGCCTGATATACCGGCAAATTTGTTCAAACTAAATAATCGTCTTAATTCGTGGCTAACTAAATATAATAAACTCTCCGAATACCAAGCTGGATTTAGAGAAGGATACTCAACGGTTGATAATTTATATAGTTTATCCGCAATTACCCACCTTAAGTTCAAAGAAAACAAAAAATTGTACGCTTTTTTCGTGGATTTTAGTGCAGCGTTTGATAAAATTTCACGGAAATCTCTGGTTTATAAACTTAACAATATTGGCGTATCAACAAAAATGGTCCAAATGATCGAAACCATATATAGTAACACCAAATTTAAGGTATGGGATGGAGAGGAGGTCTCAGATGATTTTGAAACTGGTTCTGGAGTTAAACAAGGCTGTTTACTTTCACCAACACTTTTTTCAATATATCTAAACGATTTGCACGAATATATAGGAAGAGCAATAAATATAGGTTCTACACATGTAAGATTACTAATGTATGCTGACGACATCGTAATTTTAGCTGATGATATCGTAACAATGCAACAAATGATAAATCAACTTGAAAGATATTGTGAGATGTGGAACCTGCAGGTGAATTTGAGCAAATCAGAAATTATGATATTCAGAAAGGGAGGAAGAATCGCAAGACGGGAAAGATGGTCCTTTAATGGTGAGCCTGTAAGAATCACAAATGAATATACGTATTTGGGAGTTACCTTATCACCTAAAATGTCTTTTAAAAAACACGTTGAAAAAAGAAATTTATCTGCAAAAAACAGCATTAATGCAACATGGAATGATTTTTTGGCGAAAAAAGAGATATGCTTAAAAGCAAAATGGAATTTGTTTAAATCTGTATGCCGTGGAATTCAGTCTTATGCCGCCCAAATATGGGGATTTTCTTCTTTTGAAGAAGTAGATAAACTTCTACGTTTCTTTTTAAAAAAAATTTTAAAACTGCCTCCTTTTACACCCACATATATATTGATGCTGGAAACTGGTGTAGAGAATAATTTTATATTTACATTGGATTTACATATAAGATATATTATTAGAACATTACATGAATACAACAACTACCGTTTACCAAACCAGCTTACAAGAATTATTATGCAAAAAAAAGTGTATTGGTATGAGCAAATAGATGCACTAGCTAATGAGGTAAATACCTCCAGAGTTTCCGAATGCTCTACAAAAGAAAGCTGGGAACAATTAAGATTTGATATTATATCAGGATTGAAGCTTAAAGAACTACAAAATCATTTAGAAAAAGCAGCTACTACAAGCCGGTTTTACTCTAAACTCAATTACACGAGGCCTCAATCATATTTTGAAATTTCAAATAACACGACAGCTATTAGCTACATATTCAAAGTTAGAAGTGACCTGCTTGAATTAAATGGAACAAGGTTTCAACAGCAAAGATCCCGTGATTGCTCGTTATGCAATCTTAATCAGATTGAAAATATCTTACATTTCATAGCCATATGTCTTATCTTGCGTCATATTAGATATAAACATTTTAAAAAGTTTACCTTGACGGAAAATGAATTAATAACTATTGTAAACAACCCTACAGAAAATTTTAAAGAAATATATGGATTCATTATACATGCGATAGGTTACAGGAAGGAGCTCTTAAATGAGTTTGACTATTAACCTTATTATATAATACACAAAAACATTATCATATTTATCTTTTTCCGACTGACGACATTAAGTCATAGTCGTACGTTCTTATATTTTTTTTTTTATTTTATTATTATTTTATTTACTATTTAAAAAAATTGTTATCACAAAGAAATGAATTAAATAAAGAACATTTAACTAACTAACTAACTAACATAAAAAAATGCCGATTAACAAATTTAATCAGTAAGCGCAGATATAATAAGTAAGCGTAGTGTACTTAAAAAATTTTGGATTTCAGTAACAAGCTCCCTGATTTTGTTAAAACACATTATGTTGTAGTAGCAATAGAACAGTGAAATATACCCTAGATTGTACACGGTCAAGTACCTATTATATATAGGTTAGAATCTGAAGTATCAGCCCATACATAATATTGTATTCCATTTTTGATCAGATATAGTTGGTATAAATATTAAGGAGATCGAATGGAGTGAAGTATGTTTAACATCGTCTTAAGAAAACGAGGCAATTGAATGATTCTTTTGAGATGGAAAAAATGTGATCTCTCCATCGGACACAACAATGTATTGATCTTAATGCTAAGAATATCAAGATCTTCTGATTCCCTAATATGTATGAAACCATAATAACACATTGAGCAGCATACGCCTGTGCGTATGCAATGGACATTGGGTCTTACAGTTGCCAAAAACCGACCTTAAATTTAAAACCGCATGAGCCCAATTTAAAAATTTTAGGAGATCGCGATAAACTGATTAGCCTCATAGCACACTATATTCGACGATGCTGCTGTCATCTGCAAAAGAGTACATAGGCTTGGAAGTTTGACATAGAAGGTCATTAAGAAAAATTAGAAACAGGATATGAGGAAGAACGGAGCATTGCGGTACCCGTGAAATATCTAGAAGTCGTTTAATAAAATCCCATCTCCAACAACTCGTACAGTGCCTTCTCAGAGAAAGCTCTATACAATTGAAGTGAAGCGGTCAACGAAATCACAGCAATTAATCTTCCTCTATGCAAATGCTTTTTTTTTCTAAATAATACAAAAAAAAAAATCTTCAATTTGTCTTTTACGTTTAGTTAACTTCATGATAAATAAATAGAAATCAAATATTAACAAATTGTTTGATGTTTTTGTATGATAAAATATTGAATTTATATGAAAATTTGTTTTTGAATAAACAATTCAAAAAAAAAATACATTGAAACATGAAGCAACAATTTTATTAAGAAGATATCAAAATACAAATAATTTATGAGTTAAATGTACAATTTATTCATATTTAATATAATTATGTGTTGAAATCTAAAACAAATCAAAACAACATGTTTCGAAGCAAGTGGCTTGTATTTCTAATATAAAATATTTACATCTAATAAATCATGCAAGAATACCGACGAAATGTTTTTGATAAAATTAAATCAAATTTGTTTATTTTTAAAGTTGTTACTTTGCTAGTACTTGATACTAAAATGAAAGCCAAATGCTTTAAAAAACATATATATTTTTATTAAGAATTTTTAAAATTAAATGATTGATGGCACTTAAAATTGCTTTGTAAGTATGAAATATAATAACACTACCCAACAAGTGTCTGTTTGTAAATAAACTAATACTTAAGTAGTTTAATATAGTAGCTCCTGTGTGTAAAAGGGATAATGTAGATAATATAGGTAGTGGAAATGTGAAATAGCGCTAAATTCATTTTTCTTGCATCTAATATTCAGTAGAACCCTCTGTTGTGTAGGCATTTTTCGAAATAATTTATTTCCCTGACTCTGTTAAATGTACAATTAAAAATTAGTGGTGTGACATAAAATATCTAATGTTAAACATGACAAACTATTTCACATCAGAAAAGCTCGTTATGTTGATAACTTGTGTTAGGCACTGATCGAGCTCACGTTGTAAGATATAAAAAAATTCGTAGCGGTGATAACTTTGAGTTTTCTAATCTTATAAAATTAACGTGTCACAAGACCACGTTCTTTCCCATACACTATTTTTTTATATTTTTCATGAACCCTTTCTGTTAAAATTGCGAAACAATCTAGTCCTTCACAGATAAGAGCAGCATCTACTATTAAGATTTGTGCAATAATTGGCTAAACATATTAGAAATTGAGATCTCGAGGCAAGTAATAAATGAATGACTTAATCACGGTTTTGTAAAAACTTCTGAATTGGGGCGTACGAAGAGAATTCATTTTAAGGCTTATTAAATCCTACGGTGTGTGTTTAGCCACAGACTTTGAACAGTAAATGCTGTAATTTAAGGATAATACCCCCGAGGGCAAAGATCTACATCTTGGTAACTAACCATACCTTGATGCTGTGCTTTCTGCGGAGAATTTTAATTTTGATATTTCAGATATTACCAATTAAAGAAGTTAAAAAGGGAAAAAATTAGTAGTTTTGGTATCTTTTATTTTTGTAATAATATTTTATACAATAACATAATTTCTGGAAGCTTAAGTGAGAAAAATAACTAATACTTTTGGTACTGTTTTACAATTGGTCCTTTCTTACTTTTGGTTTTGCTTTAAAACTAACTTTTTAGAAACGTTTTTGGTGATTAATGATTAGCTTGCTTAACCTAAGAAGCTTTTTCCATATTGTAGAGTGTTATTTAAAACTTTTATTTGTTAAAAAGACTAATTTGACTAATTTTAATTTACATTTATTTTATTTGTAATAATTTATTATCAAAACATACTTTTTATTTGTTTTTGACATTTAGTTAATCGTAGCAACAAAAATAAATATTTATTTTGATAAATTATTTGGTTCACAGTCATTTTTATGTGATAAAATATTTATGTCGAGTAAACAATTATAAAAAAAAACTTTGTAGTTGTTGTTTTTTTAGTCGTTGCAAACACAAAGCAATGTTTTGTTTGTATTCTCGTATATCGTTTGAAAAATGATTTCGTTAATAAATTAGTTATTTCTAAAAGAACTTAACTGAAAGGATATTTAAAATAGATTGCGAAGTATAAATATTTTATGAATAAATTGCAAAACGTAATATAAGTTTTTGTGTAATTTTCGCCCGGTGCATATCCATTAGAATAGAAGAAATCCAAAAAATTTATACAGCAAATATTATGAGGTGGTAAACACAATGACCCTATTCATTTGCACTACACGCTAAATATCGCCAATGTATACAAAAGAGCTAAAAACAATATATATCTGAAATGTAAGATTTACAAGATTTAATTTACTGATTCACTAAAAAAAATGTGGAAAAGTATATGGAAATTTAGTAGCCTCTAAAACTACGACGGTGCATGTTAACTCTTTTTGTAGCTTTAACCATTACCTTATTTTTAAATAATTATTTTAATGTACAGTGTACCTAGGTTATTTTTCTAATTATTTTTTGGCGAATAATGTATGATTGCTATGTTTAAAAAAACCTTCAGATTTATATTCATTATTATAGAAAAGAACTATTGCACAGTGGGGCAAATTGCAAATATTTTGGATATATATCAGGAAATTGTTCACTCAGCAGAGATAAGTATTATTCCTATTTAGCCTACGAAAAGGAGATTTCCACATTGCTTAAGGCGGGTCTGTGAGATCTTAAATTTAAGTAATTTTCTAATATAAAAAATTTCAACGCTTGTCTATTTTAAAGTTTTTTGCTTTAGGGTCTTAAAAAATCTTTCAGCATTTGTCATTTTGCTGTTTAAAACTAATACAAAAATATTGTTATTGTTAAATTTTACAATATCTTGAAATTACTAAAACCAATCAAAACAATATTTTTTGCTCTGCTTTGTACGCTGAAAATTTAATTAAAGTTGACTTTTCGGTAATTCCTAAGAAACTTCAGCATTTCCAATTCTTTCTTAGTATAACATAAGGAACTTTATCCTAAATAATCTATTTTAAATTATGTTATAAAAATATTATTTATATTGAATGTGTTTACAAACAATCTTTTACTCAGTGGACTTGTATAAAACTATCAATATTGTTCAATAGAAATATTGTACATTTTACCTCTAATTTATAATAAAAAAAAAAAACAAGACTATTTGTATTTGTTTTCCAGCATCGAATATGTTAAATTGCATTACTATGCACATCTAGACTTTTCGAACTGTATGTTTGTAATTTGAAATATAAATTCGATTTCTACACTTTCGAAAAGTTAACTCTTGTACACAACTGTTTAGTACAAGCATTTTCTTTGAGCAATAATATTAAAAGCTTTTCGAAAGATATATTGTGCTTTTTGTAAAATTTTAACATTTGCTTTAAAGATTTTCCTATACACACAGCTGTATGAGAGAAAAGTTTGAAGGAATAGGAAACGAAAAATGCATTAAATTGCTATAAACAATGTTAGCTTTATAAATTTAACTGTGCCAAAAACCTAAAGAATGATATAATTTAAAATTTATTTAAAAAGAGCTATAAAAACTGCTAACTTCAAATTGTATATTCAAATTATTTTAGTATCAAGTAGGAGGGAGTGTAGCTATTTATAAAAAAAAAATTTACTTAGAAAAAGTTGAGTGTGTGATGCCTTCAATAGAAATTTTATAAGAATTCCTTAAAAAAAAATGGCAATTTTAATTTCATACAGAAATTCAACATAAAATCAACCATACTTTCTTTTTATAATAATTTTGTGACACATATAAAGCATGTACAAAATATGTACAAAAGCTTATTTTAGTCTTGGCAAAAACTTTATATTATAAATTCAAATTTAATAAATACATCCCAACGTTATAACACTTTCACAGTTGTTAGACAAAATATTCCTGCATTAATTATATATTGTTCAAAGGTTATACAAGTTATTATATCCTTTAAACAAACTTTTGCAAAATTTTTAAACTTTTATAACAATTTCGAAAGTTTGTTTTAATATTAAATACTATAATAAAAATGATAGATTAAAGAATATGTATAAGACGTCCAAAAATTTCAAACAGAAAAAAACTACAGATATTTTTATAGTTTAAATGTCCTTGGCGAATTTTTTATTTAAGTAACAAATCCCAAATAAAGCTTTCTTTATGTGTTAAACAGCAAAGGTATTATTTTTTGGTAAAATATAGTCGAAATATAAGAATCAAAAAGCTTTAACTTTTATACACTTTGTTAACAATAGATGGTAGATATAAATATTTCGTATATGATAATTTTATAGCAAAGAAAATAACAAAACTATTTATAATATCCACAACAAAAATTTATCTTTCAGTGTTGGATGATTTTGCGGATAAAGCAAAATTACATATCTTCTATACAGTTTCGTAGATACGTACAAGTATAAAAGCTTTATTGATTTATCTATTTGGACGTGGACACTCTATTATCCTTGTATGTAAGAAGCTTTAGCTTGTCATAAATTATACTTACATTTTTCTCTTAATATTGACATGAAAAATATATAAAATTTTTATAATTTCTCTTTTAAAATTATCTAAATGGAACGTATTTTTATAATGAAAAGTCTTGAAAAATATTTATTTGTTATGACGTTAGCTTATGTTTGCTTGTTAAATAGCAACTCAGCAGTAAATATTTACCACCATATTTAAAAACTTTTTAAATTCATTTGCTTCCACACAAACTCTTAATAATCTACATTCTTGAGAACTTACTCGAATAAAATATTATATTTCGTAAATTTACATATTCAAATTTAAGTCATGAAATTGAATCCTGAAGTCAATCACACTTATTCCCCTTGGCGGCGTCAATGTCGTCATCAATTTTGAGTCAACATCACTTTTTTTTTTTAATATACCTATGTATGTTTATCTCGAAAACTGGATAAAAGAAATTACTGACAACTGATTCGAGTTCAGCATCCCAAATAACAAAAGAAATAACTTTTAGTGGATTTAGTCCAAGACCTTGTAAACTTGTGTTAAATATATTATATCTTATTTTGTTTATTACTCATTCGCTCTGATATACAAAAACCCCAATGAATATTGAGTTCTAACAGTATGCAACAATTAATATGTATATGAATTATTTTTCATATCACTCATTCGCTACGAGTTTCATAAGTTGGTTTTTAAAATTTTGTACGCATTGAAACACTGCATCATCTTAAATACGCTATATGGTGTCAAATACAAATGTTTATTTATGTATGCCGTCATATCATCATACTTAGAATGTGTAAGAATACTACAAATTTGAATCATATAAAAATCACTTGATGTGTGTAAATCTATTGCTCCATTAATATGTTTTTTTTTTTTTGCTTTAACCTGATGCTGTTAAAGTTTTTCAATCCATGCACAAATATATTAGAAAAAAATTTTCATTACTTTAATACTAATGTTTGACAATAAATCAAAGGGATTGTTTATTCGATAAAATAAAAAAGAAAATTTGTAAAATAAAGATCTGTTAAAGTCTGTAAAATATTTGCGAGATTATTTTTCATCATGGTTTTTTTATTTGGATGATGCTAATCATTGGTAGCTGCTGGTGGATGCTTAACACAATTTACAGACAAATAAAATTTAAAAATAACAAATGAGAAAATCAATAAATTTCAAAATTCGGATGTAAAGATTTCGATGAAAGAGTACGTGCTTAAAGCAACTGAATAAAAAGAAACTCTGACACATGGTCGCAGTTTAAATGAGCCTGTGGTAACGTCTATCGTGTTTTAAAATAAATCAAACTTTTGAGTACGTGATATTTCCAAACTATTAGTTTATATTTTTGCGATTCATTATTTATGCAACCAGAAAAATGACAAGCAATACCACTTTAATTTTTGATACTTTAATGTCAATGCTTATTGATTATGGTGTAGCAAATTAGGTGGTAAAGCAAGTTGTTAAAACTTAGTAGAATCAAAATATTATGAAGAAAACAAAAGTCTATTGTATTTATTTTTTATGCTTACAAGTATGAATAATAAAATCTAAAGATGGATTTCGTTTGTTGGTTTTTTTATTATTGTATACATATGTTAACATCTTTAACATACGCTCTTAAGACTACCAATCTTCGGTTTAAAATACACCTCTTGTGTGATGAGAATTTATTAGTTTCTCATAAAGGGTTTAGAAAATAAGCATTTACAAAAAGGTATCTAAATCTTTTATCCGAATTTTCTCCTATTCAATATATTTTTGCTTTTAGAAGATACGAGTATGATTTTTTTTTTTCATTCTACAGCATTTGTTTAAAAATGTATATCTGTGGCATTAAATAATAATGGCTTAAGTTGACATAAGTGCTTTTTCATTTTATTACATATTCTAAATCTTCTCTTCAAGATCTATCACTCAGCTAAATTTCAAGTATAAAATGTAATTTTTAATAAAACTATACGCGATTATATTTTAAGTTAATTCTTTTTGGAAAATAATACATAAGCCATAATATCTCATCTCAACTTAATTTTTTTTTAAGGTAGCTACATAAATATTAAAATTATTCTTCAAATAAAAAAAGACCTTACATTTAACTAAGCTTTTATCAAACGAGAGATTTTCAGTTTTTCACATTTTTCAATTTAAACTAAAGCACTTGTCTCAACTTACTGCCAATAAAAATTATTTCGCCTTTCAATATAATATCTTAAGATCACTTTAGTGTTTTTTTTTCTGCCAATTGAATTTTTCATAACATCTTAATTAAAAAACAACGAATAATAACTTATAAAATTAATTTTTTTTTTATAATGACACAATGACCCTATTCATTTGCACTACACGCTAAATATCGCCAATGTATACAAAAGAGCTAAAAACAATATATATCTGAAATGTAAGATTTACAAGATTTAATTTACTGATTCACTAAAAAAAATGTGGAAAAGTATATGGAAATTTAGTAGCCTCTAAAACTACGACGGTGCATGTTAACTCTTTTTGTAGCTTTAACCATTACCTTATTTTTAAATAATTATTTTAATGTACAGTGTACCTAGGTTATTTTTCTAATTATTTTTTGGCGAATAATGTATGATTGCTATGTTTAAAAAAACCTTCAGATTTATATTCATTATTATAGAAAAGAACTATTGCACAGTGGGGCAAATTGCAAATATTTTGGATATATATCAGGAAATTGTTCACTCAGCAGAGATAAGTATTATTCCTATTTAGCCTACGAAAAGGAGATTTCCACATTGCTTAAGGCGGGTCTGTGAGATCTTAAATTTAAGTAATTTTCTAATATAAAAAATTTCAACGCTTGTCTATTTTAAAGTTTTTTGCTTTAGGGTCTTAAAAAATCTTTCAGCATTTGTCATTTTGCTGTTTAAAACTAATACAAAAATATTGTTATTGTTAAATTTTACAATATCTTGAAATTACTAAAACCAATCAAAACAATATTTTTTGCTCTGCTTTGTACGCTGAAAATTTAATTAAAGTTGACTTTTCGGTAATTCCTAAGAAACTTCAGCATTTCCAATTCTTTCTTAGTATAACATAAGGAACTTTATCCTAAATAATCTATTTTAAATTATGTTATAAAAATATTATTTATATTGAATGTGTTTACAAACAATCTTTTACTCAGTGGACTTGTATAAAACTATCAATATTGTTCAATAGAAATATTGTACATTTTACCTCTAATTTATAATAAAAAAAAAAAACAAGACTATTTGTATTTGTTTTCCAGCATCGAATATGTTAAATTGCATTACTATGCACATCTAGACTTTTCGAACTGTATGTTTGTAATTTGAAATATAAATTCGATTTCTACACTTTCGAAAAGTTAACTCTTGTACACAACTGTTTAGTACAAGCATTTTCTTTGAGCAATAATATTAAAAGCTTTTCGAAAGATATATTGTGCTTTTTGTAAAATTTTAACATTTGCTTTAAAGATTTTCCTATACACACAGCTGTATGAGAGAAAAGTTTGAAGGAATAGGAAACGAAAAATGCATTAAATTGCTATAAACAATGTTAGCTTTATAAATTTAACTGTGCCAAAAACCTAAAGAATGATATAATTTAAAATTTATTTAAAAAGAGCTATAAAAACTGCTAACTTCAAATTGTATATTCAAATTATTTTAGTATCAAGTAGGAGGGAGTGTAGCTATTTATAAAAAAAAAATTTACTTAGAAAAAGTTGAGTGTGTGATGCCTTCAATAGAAATTTTATAAGAATTCCTTAAAAAAAAATGGCAATTTTAATTTCATACAGAAATTCAACATAAAATCAACCATACTTTCTTTTTATAATAATTTTGTGACACATATAAAGCATGTACAAAATATGTACAAAAGCTTATTTTAGTCTTGGCAAAAACTTTATATTATAAATTCAAATTTAATAAATACATCCCAACGTTATAACACTTTCACAGTTGTTAGACAAAATATTCCTGCATTAATTATATATTGTTCAAAGGTTATACAAGTTATTATATCCTTTAAACAAACTTTTGCAAAATTTTTAAACTTTTATAACAATTTCGAAAGTTTGTTTTAATATTAAATACTATAATAAAAATGATAGATTAAAGAATATGTATAAGACGTCCAAAAATTTCAAACAGAAAAAAACTACAGATATTTTTATAGTTTAAATGTCCTTGGCGAATTTTTTATTTAAGTAACAAATCCCAAATAAAGCTTTCTTTATGTGTTAAACAGCAAAGGTATTATTTTTTGGTAAAATATAGTCGAAATATAAGAATCAAAAAGCTTTAACTTTTATACACTTTGTTAACAATAGATGGTAGATATAAATATTTCGTATATGATAATTTTATAGCAAAGAAAATAACAAAACTATTTATAATATCCACAACAAAAATTTATCTTTCAGTGTTGGATGATTTTGCGGATAAAGCAAAATTACATATCTTCTATACAGTTTCGTAGATACGTACAAGTATAAAAGCTTTATTGATTTATCTATTTGGACGTGGACACTCTATTATCCTTGTATGTAAGAAGCTTTAGCTTGTCATAAATTATACTTACATTTTTCTCTTAATATTGACATGAAAAATATATAAAATTTTTATAATTTCTCTTTTAAAATTATCTAAATGGAACGTATTTTTATAATGAAAAGTCTTGAAAAATATTTATTTGTTATGACGTTAGCTTATGTTTGCTTGTTAAATAGCAACTCAGCAGTAAATATTTACCACCATATTTAAAAACTTTTTAAATTCATTTGCTTCCACACAAACTCTTAATAATCTACATTCTTGAGAACTTACTCGAATAAAATATTATATTTCGTAAATTTACATATTCAAATTTAAGTCATGAAATTGAATCCTGAAGTCAATCACACTTATTCCCCTTGGCGGCGTCAATGTCGTCATCAATTTTGAGTCAACATCACTTTTTTTTTTTAATATACCTATGTATGTTTATCTCGAAAACTGGATAAAAGAAATTACTGACAACTGATTCGAGTTCAGCATCCCAAATAACAAAAGAAATAACTTTTAGTGGATTTAGTCCAAGACCTTGTAAACTTGTGTTAAATATATTATATCTTATTTTGTTTATTACTCATTCGCTCTGATATACAAAAACCCCAATGAATATTGAGTTCTAACAGTATGCAACAATTAATATGTATATGAATTATTTTTCATATCACTCATTCGCTACGAGTTTCATAAGTTGGTTTTTAAAATTTTGTACGCATTGAAACACTGCATCATCTTAAATACGCTATATGGTGTCAAATACAAATGTTTATTTATGTATGCCGTCATATCATCATACTTAGAATGTGTAAGAATACTACAAATTTGAATCATATAAAAATCACTTGATGTGTGTAAATCTATTGCTCCATTAATATGTTTTTTTTTTTTTGCTTTAACCTGATGCTGTTAAAGTTTTTCAATCCATGCACAAATATATTAGAAAAAAATTTTCATTACTTTAATACTAATGTTTGACAATAAATCAAAGGGATTGTTTATTCGATAAAATAAAAAAGAAAATTTGTAAAATAAAGATCTGTTAAAGTCTGTAAAATATTTGCGAGATTATTTTTCATCATGGTTTTTTTATTTGGATGATGCTAATCATTGGTAGCTGCTGGTGGATGCTTAACACAATTTACAGACAAATAAAATTTAAAAATAACAAATGAGAAAATCAATAAATTTCAAAATTCGGATGTAAAGATTTCGATGAAAGAGTACGTGCTTAAAGCAACTGAATAAAAAGAAACTCTGACACATGGTCGCAGTTTAAATGAGCCTGTGGTAACGTCTATCGTGTTTTAAAATAAATCAAACTTTTGAGTACGTGATATTTCCAAACTATTAGTTTATATTTTTGCGATTCATTATTTATGCAACCAGAAAAATGACAAGCAATACCACTTTAATTTTTGATACTTTAATGTCAATGCTTATTGATTATGGTGTAGCAAATTAGGTGGTAAAGCAAGTTGTTAAAACTTAGTAGAATCAAAATATTATGAAGAAAACAAAAGTCTATTGTATTTATTTTTTATGCTTACAAGTATGAATAATAAAATCTAAAGATGGATTTCGTTTGTTGGTTTTTTTATTATTGTATACATATGTTAACATCTTTAACATACGCTCTTAAGACTACCAATCTTCGGTTTAAAATACACCTCTTGTGTGATGAGAATTTATTAGTTTCTCATAAAGGGTTTAGAAAATAAGCATTTACAAAAAGGTATCTAAATCTTTTATCCGAATTTTCTCCTATTCAATATATTTTTGCTTTTAGAAGATACGAGTATGATTTTTTTTTTTCATTCTACAGCATTTGTTTAAAAATGTATATCTGTGGCATTAAATAATAATGGCTTAAGTTGACATAAGTGCTTTTTCATTTTATTACATATTCTAAATCTTCTCTTCAAGATCTATCACTCAGCTAAATTTCAAGTATAAAATGTAATTTTTAATAAAACTATACGCGATTATATTTTAAGTTAATTCTTTTTGGAAAATAATACATAAGCCATAATATCTCATCTCAACTTAATTTTTTTTTAAGGTAGCTACATAAATATTAAAATTATTCTTCAAATAAAAAAAGACCTTACATTTAACTAAGCTTTTATCAAACGAGAGATTTTCAGTTTTTCACATTTTTCAATTTAAACTAAAGCACTTGTCTCAACTTACTGCCAATAAAAATTATTTCGCCTTTCAATATAATATCTTAAGATCACTTTAGTGTTTTTTTTTCTGCCAATTGAATTTTTCATAACATCTTAATTAAAAAACAACGAATAATAACTTATAAAATTAATTTTTTTTTTATAAAATTAACAGTTTTGTTCTAAATGAATGTGCATCTTTTTCTTTGGCTAAAAATTTTATATAAAAACCAAACACAATTTATTTTAGACAAAACCCTTAATATCTCAAAACATGAAATTTCGACTTAAGCCATTATTATTTATTGCCACAGATATATATTATCGTGTATATATACCCTTTATTAGGCTACCTTATCAGTATACCAATCTAAAAACAATAGCAATTTTGTTACTGTGAAAACTTGACTATTTTAAAAACATAATGTGCCAACAATTCTATAAAGTTAAAATTATAAATTAAAGTTAAAACCAAATACACTCAAAAACAAATTATCTAAAATTATTGAAATTATATATTATCTTATATAAAATTCTCGTGTCACAATGTTTGCTAAAATACTCCTCCGAAACGGCTTGACCGATTCTTATGAAATTTTTTATGCGTATTCGGTAAGTCTGAGAATCGGCTACTATCTATTTTTTAAACAGATAGTTGAATGAGGAGGGGAGGGAGGGGGAAATTTCTGTATTTACTAAACTATTAACCCAACAGATGGCGCTATCTTTGCCTCATAATTATTTTTGTTGTTGAATGACAGATGGTGCTACGTCCACCTCATGCAGGAGAATCGTCGTCGTTCGTATTTCAAACAGAACAAAATTATTGTTTGGTATTTTTTTCATCGGCGGTCATAAGTCACACACTTATAATACATTCGCTATTTCTTATATAACACCCAAAATATGCACTAGAAATATTTTGTATGGCAAAACAACGTTTTCCGGGTCATCTAGTATAAATATATATCATATTGTTCAGCAAAAATTTGTGTCGATAAAAACTATCTATCCACACAAAAATTAGAAAAAACACATACAAAAAGTTATTCTTATATGACATGTATGACATTCCAACCAAATACGACTTTAATATTTAAAAATTTTTCTCTTTGCATTAACAACTAGCAAACCAAAAATTTACTCAAAATATTCTTGGATTCAAGAAAAAAATATTTCAGAGGGCGAAAAAAAATATGTGTTGTAAATAGCAGATTCTTCAAGTAGACTTAAATATAATTCCAATGATATATAACATGCAATAGTCTGCATTTCATTTAGCCATTGTATACGCATTTTAAATCCAGCACTTGCATTAGTGCCTACGATGTGATTCTCAAAATTTCTTAAATGCTTCTCCCTATGATATAACATTAGCGGTGTATTCATATATTGTTGTTGGCTAATTTATTGAAAATAACTTATGCAATTATATTGAGCGGATATGCAACATCCGGTAATTGTTTTATTGAACTGCAGAAGAAAAATATTCCAATATTGAAGAGTTAAAGAATTTATTTTTTGTGTTAAATGCAAATAAAAATAGATACTCTTCATCCGGTATTCTTTTTCTTGTAAACAAATTTCTCATATTTCTCGCATTAATTCGAAACGAGAAGTTTTTTCTTTTCTTCGAACATTATTTGACTTTATATATTAAATTTATGCTGCAAATATTATTCGAGTGACTACCATATTCTATAGTGTTTGCTTCGAGTACCATTCACCATCACTTGATTGATTGTGCCTGCCTGTTTGATGTTGTAGTATGTGCTTTGCTTTTCACATTTTTTGTATAATTAGTGTGATGCTTTTGTTATGTGTTAAGAGATCAATTTCAAGTTAAATTAGAAATTCTTTCGTGCGGGCTGTTCACACATAACGTAACACTAGTCTTGTTCTATCTTCAGCTCCCAAAAACATACTTTTGCAAAGCTTTTCAGCAAATATTTAATTAGTTTGATAACTAAAATGTAAAAACAGGACCTTAAATAAGATTTAAGTTACAAACGTATTTAGTTGTATGAAAAGATTTCTTATTCATTTTATCTTAAAAATATGAAAGCACACTAGATATTTACAATAATAATTTTTGTTTATTTTGAATTAAGACGAAATTTTACATATCTTAGGGCATATTTATATTATTTTACCATCTTTTTGTTTTGACTTTATCTTAACAGAAAAACTGTGCATATTTTTAGCTCTTTTGTTTGTATTACGTGCATTTTTCATGATAATTATTTAAAAAAAATATATATGCTGCTTTCATTATCAAACAAATTCTTTGCGAGGGGTTGGGGGGTGTGTTTGAAATATAAACTCGATAAAAATGCTTAAACCAATGACTGTGTCATTTTATGTTTTAGAAAAAAACGTCTGTCTGATAATAACCTTGACGGTTTCTACTACCTTCTATATACTTTTAACTCAATAAGTACGAGTATGTGTAACATGTACTTCGTTAATGCTGACACAGCTTGTTTTGAATTTTCACTTTTTAACACAATGCTCTGTTTTCGTATGTGTGCATAGATGTATGTATCCTTTTTTTATATTTTATATATACATACTGGTATGTGCTCTCTTGTTAGGATTTAAACCAGATCTCATACATATGATTTTTTTTTTGTTCTTGAAAAAGTCGGCAAATTGTTTAAATAAGGTTGCAACTACATAAATGTATGTTTGTACATCATACTTTTGCTACATGTTGTAAATGTAATAATGATAATGCTGTTGATGGCCAGAAATATTCTACATTCATTATGAATGAATAAATAAATATTTACAGAAAAGCAAAGACTAAAAAAAGTATGTGTACGAGTATGTTTACAACAATGTTATGGATTTTAATGAGCTACGCAACCTTCACCTTAACGTACGACAGGTATATAACAACTATACGTTGTTGTGCAAGGAAAAAATTAGCAAATTAAAAGTAAATCTAAACAATACAAAAAAAAAAAAAATATTAAAAAATATCATGATTTTTCCATTAAACAATTTAAAAAATTTAAAAAGAAACCAACCACCTGTTTTAAGAATTATTAAGCCGGAATTATTTTTAAAAATGTTTTTAAACACATTTATTGTGTAGTGGATTATATTGAGCTGCAGACTTACGTTATTACCGGCTAAATATCACGACTAAAATTTTTAAAAGTTCACACGCACAAAAATCTCGTAATAAGTTTTGAATAAAAATTTTTATCCGTAATGTACTTGAATCGTTTTGAAAAAGGGTTCAAAATTTTTTAAGGCTGCCGCGGTTAAATGCCAGAAATTAATTAAAATACAATAGTAATATATTTTTATGGCTTTTAGTTGTCAATTGAGTTGTCTAAGACGATGTGTTACAAACATGTGACTTATGTGCGGTTTCTACAATAGAAACAATTGGTTTGAGTAGAAAATTTGTATGAAAACCACTTAATTTTTTGAGTGATTCCCATACGAAATTTCTACAGAAGTCATTTATCTGTATTGTGGAAACACCACATTTAATGACCAGTACCAACAATTTAAAAATATAAATTTAAAATTGAAATGAGAAAGTAAAACATATAATTAAGTTCAATATTATAAATATTAATTCCAAATAATCGCCATAAGGACGACTTTCAATTGAATGCATGATGATATTAGACATGGGCTTATTTATGTATCCAACCTAAAGTCATTAAACGTACTTAAAGCCCCTAAAAGTTGTCAAAAATGCGTTAAATATCTTTTCTTAATCTATATATATATATATAATATTGTTACAAGTGTGTTGTCACTTTATAACTCACGAACGGTCAAACCAAATTCGAATAAATTTTTAAGGTTGTTCGTATGGTCGTGTAGATGGTTTATCTAATGGTCGATGGTCGACTCGTTCGTGAGTTATGATTTTTCGTGAAAGTCGTGATGTGCTTTGATTAGGTAAAACGAAATTTATAACAGTAAATAGCTTCCGTGCGAAGCCGGGGCGCTCAGCTAGTTAAAGTATAAAAAGATTGATTAAAGTACGGACTATTCTATACTTAAACAAATTAACGGCATTAGATTGAATTTAAATTTCAAATTGATTTCCGTTAATTGTTGGTATAGAGTATCATGTTTGAAAACATTTGTTTTTGAGTTATGACGCAATTTTAGCAAAGGCTTGATATGTGAATTATTCATTTACTAAATTAACTCATGAATAAGAAAAATATTTACTGGATACATAAGTTTTTAAAACAAACAAAATTTTTTGAAATGATTAAAGGTTAATATTTTATTTTAAATTTTCAAGTTCTTGATATACTTACATACAATAAAATACAACAAATTAAGTCCATTAGTTATAAATGTGTTTTGAAGTAGATTATTTTCTAACATATTTTTATGTTAAAAACACAATAAATTAAAATCAAAGATTTTTTTTATGCACAAAGAACCTTTTTAGCTCTCATTTTCATTACATATTCACTGCTGCTGGCAACAGAATATACATATAACTTAAGTACGTAGTATGTAGTGTTACACAGTGGGAAGTATTTTCGTCAAGTTCTATTCCAAAATTTTTATCGAAAAGTTTTAGCTGCCATTCCAGTGAGTATTTTCAATATTGTATGGAAAAATATCATATTCGTACACTTAAAGTAAAAATCACAACCACTTACATTAGTGCATTCAGGAAAGCGGTACTATAAGGCAGTATTTAAAATATATGAACTTTGTAATAAATAAAGACTTGTTACAAAAAAGGTATTAGATTTTGAAAATACACTGTTTTGGAAAAGGTACTTTTTTGATATGGTAAAGGGATTTCTGTAAATCGTATTTCCATACGAAAACTTAAAAAAGTAATTTTTTAAGAGATAATTTTTTAAACAAATGTGAATAGTGAAGAGTAATTCACATTAAAAGAGGAAATTTTTAACTGTAGGTACTTTTCTCCAAAAGTACTTTTTAGAAGAATCTGCTATTTAATTAAAAACTTTATTTCTATTTTGGATTTGTATACAACCTTAAAAAAAGCTTTATGAAGTGCTATGAGCGTCAGATATCGAGCACTGCTTTGGCATTAAATAAAAAATCGAATGTTCCTGGTAAACACTGACTATTTGAAACAAATGGGACCAAATCAATACAAACCCCCATCCGTAAAATTTTAATATATACCTGCTATTTCCGATTAAGAAATTATTTTTGTCAGTCGTGTACAAGCGATATAATAATAACAATTGAAATTTTGGTAAAATTTTGGCCCAAAAATTGTATCTGTACTAGCGATGCTCAGTACAAACAAATTTAATATGGGTTAGGTGCTGTTTTCCAATACAGACAAAATAGCATTTTGTAGAAATTTTGTATGGGAGTCACTCAAAAAACTGAGTGGTTATTTTTACAAATTTTGAACTCAAACTAATTGTTTGTGTTATAGACATCGCACGGTAAATATGTCAAGTTGAGGTTTACCAATTTCAAATAAATCTGTCAATAAAAAATTATTTCTGTCCTGAAAACTTTTGTTTTTTTAGGTACGAGTAACCAGAACTTGCCTTTGTGTCTTTGTTCACACTATTTTGGATTGTGCTCCACTGTGTTGTGCAATCGCGCTTCTATGATAGTTTTAAAAGCTTAAAATTAGTACAAAAGTTTGTTTGTTTGTTATTGCTTAACAGAAAAAAGTTCAGAAAAGCACGTAAAACATTATGTTTAACAAAGTGAAATAATCGCTTAAAAATGACACTAAAAATAGTTAATTGAAAAGGGTGCCACTTAGATTTAATTGCAGTATTAAGTTGTTAAATAATAAATAGCTAGAATACATTTCTCTTAAGTGTCTTATAAATTATATTTATTTTAAACTTTGATTAATTTAATGTTATTGTTTGGCGTGGATTTTGTGGTTGGCTGCGTAATCGGTCCATATTTCTTTGAGAACGACGTTGTCAAAAACAACATAAATCATGCTTTCGGTCAAATTCAGTGTCATATGCCATTTAGGATGCAGTATACCCATAGAAGCCGTGGCGGACATTTGAACGATGTTATATTCTACACATAATAACATTGGTAGGTCTTTTAAACGTATAACAAAATTTCTATTTCACCACAAACTTTGTTTTATTTAAATTTAAAGATAGGTAGCGCTAAATGAAAGATCATTCAATAATTACCCGTTACAAGATTTTTTGATTGATTTAAGAAAATTACATACATGTATATATAAATAACTTTTCTTTTACAATAATTCTAAATGTGCTTTTCAGGCTTTTCTCTTCTTTTCATATGTTTCTGTACCTGCATTTAATTGATGCTTATTCACACTCAAAAGTAGACTTCAAGCACTTCTTGAAAGTATAAAAAATCTATTGTTATAGTAGAATTACCGTAGTATCCTTTGAAACTTATAAAAGAAACATAATTTTTTTTAAATCCTTTGTGGCGTTTCAATATGATCCAATAACTAACATCTAACAATTATCTAAACAGACAATCTTTAACATTTGCGCAAAGGTTCTTCAATAAAAATTTAATATAATATATTCTTTTTGTGTTTTCAATAATCAACAAGCCAATATATATGTATGTCAATTTGTCATCCAAGTGTTATTGTCCTTCATCCAATGTGCACAAAAATAACATTAATTTAAAATAATTGTATGCCAAAGCAAAGACAAACTAAAGAAAACGTCATCATGCAGTTATTTTAGATTATCCAAATGCATACTGTAAAATATTTAGGGTATTCAACTTAATCGACTTTCCAATTGCTCGATTAATCAAATGATCAAAAGTTAAATTTTTATTTAACTCAATGCCGTTGGAAAAATTATTAAAAAAGGAATATTTTTCTATGATCATGCATGATATATAAAGTTTTCTTATAGAATCAATCAACAGAGCCGAAAAAGCAATGTCTTGCTTGAGCAGCAAGCTTTATAGTGACCGTATATGAAAATGAGTAAAAAATATCTTGAAGTTGAATATATGTTATATTTCACTTAGAGATGGCTTGTTGCCAAAAATAATAGTGTTTGCACTCTTTTTTTTACACATTTTCAAACACTAAAAAAAAATTAAAAACCCAACATCCGCATCTATTTTTCCAGTTTGCTCACAAACAGAAAAGCAGCCACTTCTCTTAAATTGCAGATCCAATTAGCTGGCTCTTTAATATCATCTTGTTGAGGATCTACTTCTAAATGCCTTAGTATAGCTTTATATCCCGATTCCTTATTACAATCTAATTGAATAGTTTGTTTATAACAATTTCATTCCACAACATTAGTAGTAAATCCTGTAAAACTTTGTCTACAAGGACAATTACGATTTTTTCAACACTGGGTATTTTCATCGAGACAAGGTTTAAGCCAGCAATCAATCCAACACTCAGTCAATTCCGGACACAGTTCTTTAAAACTGGGCTCGCAATGTGCTTACTATCCATATTTACACTCGCAATTCTCTGACACTTCTCATTTCGAATGATGTAGACAATCGTTTCTGACACGTTGCCATTCGTACAGACTCATTTAATTCAGTTTGTAGTCTTCCCAACAATTATGTTGCAATTTTATTGTGTATGTGGGTTATTCGTTTTGGTATACTTCAACTTTAGTGCAAAATCTAATGAATATATTAATGTAAGTAGCACAACTAATATATTTAAATGGGAATGTTTCCTTGGTGTTCTGAGAACGAATCATCAAATATGGATAGATGTTTGTATGTTGATTTCAGTAGTTAATATTTATTTCAAATTTTGGTAGAATAAATATTTAAATTAGGTAAGATATGTTACAATTTAGGTATGTAGGTATAATTAAATTTTATGAAGCAGGTATGTATGCCTTGCACGATGGCTAAATAATTAGTAATTAATGATGATATTTGCCGCCCTCGTCAAGACCATAAAAAAAAACGGTTTTCACCTTCGGGGTGTTTTGACGTTTGGAAATATTCCAGTAGGTAGCAGATAGTATAAATCTTTTACAATATATTTCAGAGACGTAAAATCAAATGGTTTTGTTAGAGGTAAGTATACATAAGTGTGTGGTTAATAATAAAGGTAATTCAGTTCAATTCATAATATATGGATACTTAAGTATTGTCCAAGCTATTTTGGACATGGCGCCGGCCTTGCCTCAGGCAACATGTTGCTTGGCGCACAAAACGGTGGCGAGTGACTTAATAGCCTCCACTAAGATTTGTGTGTCCGGAGTGATAGCGGATGTAGATGGTGGTTGTAAAGATGATGAATTTTGTTGTGGTGGTGACCTTATTACAGTTGATGATGCTGATGGTTGACTTTTCCGTTGACTTTTCCGTTGACGCAAATCTGCGGTTCTTATGCCTCTTGGCGGCTTGGAGCGTTGCGTCCTTGGATGTAGTAGGGTGTGATGGTAGCTGTCACACTTTCTGCAGGTGTCCATCGAAGTACAGCCTCTTAGATCGTGGCTACGTGCTAAACAGTTGGCACAATAATTGTGCTTGTCCACCACTTTCTCTCGTTTGTTTACGTTCATCATTAGAAATTTGCTGCAAAATCTTAATGCGTGAAACTTATGGCACAAAGCGCATTTGTATAATTCTCGATCCCGATAGTTTCGACTCCTGCTGCTAACTTTTCCACGTTTACTTGCGGCAGCTCTAGCGTGATGATTGTTTCTAGACCAAGAAGACACAAATATTAATTAAAATGTATATGTAATGCGGGTATATGAAAGTAATGCTGAAATGAGAAGAGATAATATGAGTTTAAAGAGCATGATTAGTGAAGGGAAGAGGTTGAACCTGAAGGTTCATCATTCAGAAGAGGTAAATAACACAGTTTGACAATTGGCCGAGTTATGATTCCGGTGCAGATGCGGACATCCGCAGTACGTATGTTATTGTCAGAGCCAGAGAAGGTTCTTTCAATTCGGCCTAAACGCCATTCATGAGGTGGTTGCAAATCGTCCATTACGACTACTAAGTCCCCGACATGAAGGTTTGGAGCAGAATTCTTCCATTTGTAACGTTTATGTAGATTTTTGAGATAATCCTGTTTCCATCTTATTGAAAACTGATGGTGGAGTGCCTTGAGCTTCTCCCACCTGTTTATAAGGGACAAAGTTTCAAAATTTTGCTCCGGGAATGCCAGCAAGGGTGCCCCTCTGAGGAAGTGCCCTGGCGTTAATGCAGTTACATCTTCTGGATCTTCTGATAAAGCCGATATAGGTCTTGAATTGAGAACGCCTTCAATTCTGGCTAAAATGGTGGTAAACTCCTCAAACGTAAACCGCTGAGCACCGGCTACCCTCTTGAAATGGTATTTAAAACTTTTTACGGCTGCTTCCCATAAGCCGCCCATGTGAGGAGCATGCGGTGGAATGAACTTCCACTCAAACCCATGAGTAATATAATTTTGGGTTATATCTTGGGCGTTGGTTTCGACAAAGGTGGCGAATTCCTTTTCAAGTGCTCTGCTGGAGCCGAGAAAGTTTCTGCCGTTATCGGTTACTACCCTTTGGGGTAGACCTCGCCGCCCAACAAATCGAGCAAATGCGGCTTCAAATGCTGCAGAAGAAAGATCAGAACAGGGTTCTAGGTGCACAGCTTTTGTACTGAAACAAACAAAAATGCTAACATATCCTTTGATATAGGGAGAGTTTCGTAAGGACGACGTCTTCAGTTCAAATGGACCCGCAAAATCCACACCTGTTATTTGGAATGGCAAGGACAAGTTGCACCTTTCTGGTGGTAATGGGGCCATGATTTGATTAGTTGGCTGTTGCTTGTATATAATACAAGTTTTGCAGTGGTGTATTATTTTCTTTACACGCTGCTTGAGCCTCGAGATATAAAATTCCGTCTGAATCATTCTGCACATTAAAGCACAATCTGCATGGTGAAGAAGGGTATGCATGTGTACTAAATACAGTTGACATAGTCTTGATTTACCGGGCAGTATGACTGGATATCGCTCATTGTAAGGAAGAGCGGATTGGGATAGTCGACCATTGACCCGTAACAGAGAATTAGAACCCATAAAGGGATTGAGTGGTTTCAACGGGCTTTTATTAGTCACTTGTTTCGAGGTTTCTACTGATTTATATTCTTCTGGAAAGAACGATTTTTGAGCTAAACTGATAAGGCGTGACTTAACGAACCTCATTTCATGTTGCGTCAAATCACCTTGTGGGTTTCGATCACTTTTATTTCTTATCTTTTTTATGGCTCTGTTAAAGAATCTAAAAATGTAACATACAACCCTTAGGGCTCTGGAATATGATGAAAAGTTGGCTAACACATCCATTATCTCAATTTGGGTGCTTAGGGATATGGTTTCGGTCGGTGTCTTTGCCGTATGGTTGGGATTTCTTCTGGGCCACTCTGAATGAGGTTTTGTTAACCACGAGGGTCCATACCACCAGAGTAAGTTTTGAGCTATTTCTTGGGGGCTACATCCACGCGTTCCCAGATCTGCGGGATTGTCGTGAGTTGGGACATGTCGCCATGTAGCCTTGGGCATTACGTTGTGAATTTTTGAAATTCGATTCGCAATGTATGTTTCCCACGTTGACGGTGGCTTGGAGAGCCAACTTAAAGTTATAGACGAATCTGTCCATAGAATTATCTCACTGGGTTCAAATTTTAAGGACGAAATCACATAGTTGGCCAGATTTGCTAACAAAACCGCGCCATTGAGTTCCAAACGCGGAAGTGACACTGTTTGTACAGGCGCTACTTTACTTTTCGCTACTAGCAAGTTTGAGAATACATTATTTGTACCGGTTTGACACCGAATGTATATAGTAGCACAATATGCTGATTTTGACGCATCTGCGAAGCCATGAATTTGTAGCGAATCAGAAGGGAAATATTGAATCCACCGGGGAATGGAGATTTTTTCCACATGAGTTAAATCTTTAATGAGCTTGTCCCATTTATGTAATGAGTTTGGAGAAATTACTTCATCCCAACTTAACCCCTCCAACCATAGTTCTTGTATGAGAATTTTTGCTCTGATAATTATGGGGGCTAACCATCCTGCAGGATCGAATAATTTTGCTACAGATGAGAGAATCTGACGTTTTGTAACCTTTGCGGATGGATCTATTGGAGAAATGCTGTATGAAAATGTGTCAGTAAGCGCATTCCACTTAATTCCAAGGGTTTTGGTGGAGCTAGTGTCGTGGAACTGAAGAAACTCTGAATCGTATAAATCGTCTTTATTTACGTGAGCAAGTAACTGGGGATCGTTTGCTGTGATCTTTTTTAACGGAAGTCCCGCCGATCTCAATGCACAAAGAAGCTGAGTTTGGGCCGAAATAGTGTCCTCTAATGAATAACCGCCGGAGAGGATGTCGTCGACATAAGTTTCGGAGCGCAAAATTGATGCAGCTTTAGGATATTCAATTTCTGTGTCTGATGCCAACTGAAGTAGTGTCCGAATTGCTAGATAAGGAGCACAGTTTACTCCAAAGGTTACCGTTTTTAGCTGGTAATCTTTTATAGGACCATCTACTTGGGGCTGATATAAAATCCTTTGAAAGGGTCTATCAGCAGGATGCACTAGGATTTGACGGTACATTTTTTGAATGTCGCCACTAAAAACGTATTTGTACTTTCTCCAGTTTAACACTATAGAGATTAGGTTATTTTGGAGCGTGGGGCCCGTGCACAAAACATCATTAAGCGAGAAATTAGATTTTGTTTTCCTGGAGGCATTGAACACAACTCTAACCTTTGTTGTTTTGTGCTCCGGACGTACTACAGCATGATGTGGTAAATAAAATGAGTAATATTTACCTTGGGAAACTATTTCACATGGCGAGGTTTCTTTCATGTGATCCATAGTTATGTACTCATTGAGAACATCATTATACTGTTTTTTAAGACAAGGATCTTTGGACAGTTTTTTTTCCATGCTTGCATATTGAGCTACAGCTATAAATCTGGACGAACCTAGATAGACTTTGTGGGGATGTTCAACCTTGAATGGTAGTCGTACAACGTATCTACCATCATCATTACGCGTGGTTGTTTGAGTGTAAAATTTTTCACAAAATTCTTCTTCAGACGATTTTGTTTCAGATACAGGGACTTCTTCCAACTCCCAAAATTTCTTTAGTAGACTATTGAGTTCTACAGTCTCGGATTGGGCAACTGATGTTGTGAAGGACTGTATGGATTGAGTTTTTATCGGGCCGCTGAGTACCCACCCAAATATCGTGTTATATGCCGATGTTTGGCCACAAACATTTTTCTTTATACCTTCTATGTTGAGACAATGTTCGTAATCGTTGCCTAGTATAAGGTCAATTTGCGACGACTTATTGAAGGTAGGGTCTGCTAGGTCTAATTTTCCAAGTTCTGATAAGTTTGGGAATTCAAAGGAATATGCCGGAAGGCTTTTGGTTACTTTCGGCAATATTATGGCTTTTATTGGGACTCTGAGATTGTACCTTTTGGCATACAAAATACACTCGCATTCTTTAGTTGCTAGTTGTTTTTGACCCCCGATGCCAGTTATTTCAAAATTAGAGTTTTTGTAGGGTAGTTGCAGGCGATTCCGAACCTTTTCTGTTAAAAATGTTCTTTGAGATCCTGGGTCTATTAGGGCCCTAACTGTGAAAATTTCTCCTCTGACTTCTATTTGCACTATTGCAGTCCGTAAGAGAATATTTTCGTTGTTTGAGGAGCAATTAGCCTGAACTTGCTTAGAGGTTGATGGAAGCTCATCGAGGGAAATATTTTCCGACATTTGAGTCATATTAGCTGATAAATTTCTATTAATATTGTTGTGCTTTGGAATATTGCTCTTTTGATTAGGCTCAACCATATGTGCTTTCTCTGATAGATGCAACAAGGTATGGTGGGGCTTTTTACAAATTTGGCAAGTATGTTTGCTTTTGCAATTTGCTTTTATATGGGATAAACCTAAGCAATTATTACAAAACTTATTTTTGAACACGTAATCTATTCTCTGTTGCACTTTGAATGAGCGAAATTTCGGACAATTTCTGAGAGTATGATCCTGATTGCATAAGGTACAGCTGGAATTTATGTTTTCTTGGGATATGTACGTATGCACATTAGACGGTTTTTGACTCGTCAAACTGCAGTTATCCTTATAGCTTTTGATATTGGTGACACGTTCTAAAGTTTCGAACCTGTCTATGAGAAACTGTGACATTTGGGACCATTTCGGTAATTCACGTGGTGACGTGAGTGATTGTTCCCATAGGGAAAGTGTTAAATCGGGAAGTTTTGCTGAGATTAACCGAATTAGAATCGGATCCCAACTTTCAACTTGTATTCCAAGTGTCCTTAACGTTGCTAAGGAATCGCTTACGGCTGATTGAATTCTGCGTATTGATTCGCTTTCTTCTTTTTTAGCAACTGGGATATCAAATAATAATTTTATTTGATTATCTACGAGAACGCGTTTGTTCTCGTACCGGGTTTCTAAGGCGTTCCATGCTAGCTCAAAATTGTCGTCTGAGAGGGCATATCTTTTTACGATAGCACCAGCTTCACCCCTCGTTTTATTACGGAGGTGATACAGTTTCGTGACTGGTGTGAGCTTTGAATGACTTATGTACACTGCCGTGAACATATCGCGGAATGAGGGCCATTGCTCGTAGCTGCCATGGAACACCTCAGTATCGCAAGGGGGGAGTTTAATGCAGTCGACATTACTGCTTTGAGTATAAGTTTGATAGGGTGCTTGATTGGCTTGAGCATATCTTGAAGTCGATTGGAATCTTGGAGTGCCCGGGGCATCTTGGCGCCACTCTCTTAATAAGTCTAAAATCTCAGAGCTGCACCGATAATACAACTCTGTGCATGTTTCAAACTTATTTTCTGCTTCTTGCCTTACTTCGGGGGTAATTGATCGAGTTTTTGACAATATTATACCTTCATAGGACGCTTCTGCTCTGTCCCACTTTCCTTCCAAGTCTTTCAGTTTAACTTCTAACAGGGATTCTGTCTGCTGCTCCCCTTTGGAATTTTGGAATCGTTCACAAAACGCAATTAAGCGATCAGAATCAAAATGAAAGTGCTCTTCGGCGGTAGGGATGTTATCGTTTAAGGTTGAAGCGGGCATTTTGCTAATTGATTTTCAATTGTAGCACTAAGCAATGACCTTACAGTAAGTTCTCTTAGTCAACTTATTTTATCTAGTACCTTTTAGGGTCGGGGCTAATGGATAGCAAAAAAAATTTTTTTTTTTTTTTTTTTTTTTTTGAAGTGTAACCTAGATAGAATAATTGGACTTGGGTTGAGACAGCGCGTTAGAAACTCTGCATGGCCAAATTACTTATCTGTGCAACAGTTTGTATAGTAGCAATACAAATATGTATTGATTTTTTTTTCTTATATATTAGTGTAAGGGGCACAACTAATATATTTAATATATATATTTATGTTAAATATATATATATATATATATTATATTTTTAATATATTCAAAAAAATCAATTTGAGTATAAACCAAGTAGCAAATGGTGTGATATTTATGTCACTAGGGTTTGAAGTGGTAAAGGTTTGTTTCCACTTAATTAGCCAAAGCCAAAGAAACTATATTTTGAATCATAAATCGTTTCTTAACTAAATATTGATTGTTTTACATCTTGCACAATCTGCCCGATGCATTTCATGCCAATTTTGAGTACGGGATTGGTCCTATTAATTATAAGTCAAATAAGGCATGCATTTTTGACAAACGATTAAAACTTTTAGGGAATTATAAACTCTTCATTAGGTTTTGATACAATTGTGAAGAATTAAGTTTATAATCACAATTATTTATTTAATAAAGCTTTTAAAGAGAAGTGTTGTTAGGTCATATTTCTTTTCGGGTGACGATATGCGTGTATTAATGTATGTGTTTTATAATAATTTGCTTGGCATAAGAACAAAAATTTTTTCATTAAACAACTAATATTTATATTTTCAAAATTAATTGATTTATTATATAAATTTAATTTAATGTTATTATAATTTTAATTATGTTTTTTTTGTATATATACATATACATATATGTAGTTGTTTTTATACTAGTTCTTGTTTTTTTTTTTCTTTTTTTTTGATTTATTACAACTTTATTTAATTAGTATCTCTTGATTTCGAATAGTGCTGAAGCTCCCGTCTCTGCTTCTGTTTTTAATATATATAACAACATTGAACATATGTTATTATTTTTTATATGGTCATTGATCTTCAGCTTTAACTACTTTAAGAGATTGACTTTAACTAAGAGCGCCACTTGTTAATTTGATTCTTTACATTTGTTTGGAGTGCACACATACATAAAGAAATTGAGTCTATTAGCTTTATATGTATGTATATGTAAGTATGTAATTTTTGTTTATTTTTCTGTGGACTGTATATTTTAACGTTTTATTCCCTCTTTACTGCTGAGACAATTTTATTTACTTTTGTGTAAATTATGATTTTTATTTGAATGTGAATGTGTATGAACGAGTAATTATGATAACTACGTGAGAGTGAGAATGATCAAGAGCGCACAATATACGCTTTAAGAGTCTCGCCACTTTTTTAAATTTGGTGCAGTGTTACCGTTGACCCGCCTTTTGCGACTTTTTAATTTTTTACTTTTAATTTGCAGTATATTAAATTTTCCTTTCTTTTTAATCTTTTTCATACGACAGCCAAACTTAAGTAAATTTGTTCAGTGTACGTGAAATATGTATAGAAGCATATATAATGCATCTGTATATGTTATAAGTTATGCTTTTATTACTAAAACCACGTTAAAAAAAAGAGATGTGCAACTTTTACATTTATAAAACGACCTTTTGTGCGACTTTTCAAATTCCGAACGGTAACCCTGATTTGGTGGTTGAAATTTTAACTTTTCTCTTTTGTAGCTATTATGTACATGTGTATGTATTATATACATCTGTTTGTATACAGGTAGTTACCTATATATACATACATATATATATAATGTATATGCACATATATGTATGTACATATATTTTTATAAATTCTGTTATTATAAAGTTCCGTTTTTTATAAAGTTCCGTTTAACCTTTTTTTGGACAATGTTATACGTATATACTTATGTATGTATGTATGTATGTACGAAAATTTTAAATTATGTGTTGTTAGAAAATGTGGGTGAATTTGTTTTAATTATGTATGTACATACATACCTATATTTGTATATACATATGTATGTATGTTTCTTTTATTTTCCACATACATACCTTTTTTCCATTTTGTTGTAGATGTATTTTATAAATTGTTGTCTGGAATCCACTGTTTTCGAAATTAATTTTTCGTTTTGTACCTATGTATGTAAGTATGTATGTAAGTCTGTACAACTTATGTGTTGTATTTGTTGGTGTTATTTTTGCTGTAGATGTTGTTTTAAATTTAGATTTTTGGCGTGGTACATTCATACATATGTATGTATGTGCTTAAAACCACTTGAGGGTTTTTATTTAATAATTTGTTATACATATGTATGTATTAGAATTTGTTAATGCCTTTGTAATTTATTCTTTTTCATTTACTTTTTTAATAATTTTACACTATTCAAGTTTTAATTTTTTACTAATAAGGGATTTGGTTTTATGTAGTATATTAATAAGCATGAACGTACTTACATCCCGACGTTTTATACAATACTTGTGCTTTTATTCTTTTGTTTTTCTTCTTTACCTCATTCTTCTCTTGTCACAGTAGTTATGTATGGTTAACAATATGAGAGAACAATGTCAGCTTGTTTTTTCACCGGTAGAGGAGGACCATGAATATATTAATGTAAGTAGCACAACTAATATATTTAAATGGGAATGTTTCCTTGGTGTTCTGAGAACGAATCATCAAATATGGATAGATGTTTGTATGTTGATTTCAGTAGTTAATATTTATTTCAAATTTTGGTAGAATAAATATTTAAATTAGGTAAGATATGTTACAATTTAGGTATGTAGGTATAATTAAATTTTATGAAGCAGGTATGTATGCCTTGCACGATGGCTAAATAATTAGTAATTAATGATGATATTTGCCGCCCTCGTCAAGACCATAAAAAAAAACGGTTTTCACCTTCGGGGTGTTTTGACGTTTGGAAATATTCCAGTAGGTAGCAGATAGTATAAATCTTTTACAATATATTTCAGAGACGTAAAATCAAATGGTTTTGTTAGAGGTAAGTATACATAAGTGTGTGGTTAATAATAAAGGTAATTCAGTTCAATTCATAATATATGGATACTTAAGTATTGTCCAAGCTATTTTGGACATCTAATTTAAAAAAAAAAAAAACGTTCTAAGAACTATTATATTTTAAGGGAGTCTTTCATTACTTATGCACATAATTACTGATTTCTCCTATAAATCAGCTATATCCATTATTAATTATCACCATCATTATATTTAATCATTTGATATATTGGAGAAGGATACAATGAAACTTTGAAGTTGTCAGAAATTGTTTGTAGTTCTCAGTGCAGTGACGATCAAAATCTTAGACGTATTTTTAAGAGGATCAACAGGATGCTTCCTATAAAAAAGAGTTAATAGTTCTTGTACACCTCCATAGCAACAATAGCGTGTAGATAGAACAAAATACTATTAAAATGTTTGCTCTTGACATCTATAGTTTGACTGAAATATTTATTCCATGATGGAAACAAGTCTCAACTTCTCAACTTTTTATTATTATTGCTGCAGTATATTTTATTCAATATTTTTATTGCAAAATCAAGCACTTTAAGGACTTGACTACAATATCACGTTACATACAATCTTAAATTTTGCGATTTTTAATATACATATTTAAAAAAAACGCGAGTAAAAATAAATATTTACAAACTATATTTTCCTACGTTATCCCTCCTTTATTTGAATTAAATTAATCCAATAAAGTTATTCTAGATAATGGAAATTCTTATTTGATCGGAAATTATTTGACCTAAATTTTCTGATTATTCATAACATAGTTTTTCCTCTGAATACCCTAAAACTTTCGCTACAGAGATTTTGAATAAATATAATGAATTCTTTACTGATGGTTGAAATATTTTGAAATCAATGAAGCCAATATTTTACAATGTTGAAGAAAAATTATTTTCTAAACTTTTGAATGGAATAAAGCGAAATAAACAAGATTTTTCAGCTTCATTAACTGGTAATAAAAAAACTTGGTAGGTTGGGCAGTTATTATCTGTAAGATATGTAAAAAATTTTGTGCTGATTGCGTTGTTGATTATAACAAAAAATTTATGTACTTCTTTATTTATAATAAAAAGATTTTATATTACACATACTCATATGTTACAAGAAAAATGAAAAACATAAACAACATGAAATTAATTAAAATCAGTTCACTTTTACAATCATTACCATGTGTTGCCAACAAATCATTGTCCTAATATAATAGTATATGTGATTTTCTTATCACACCTTTCATACAAGATGCAGATGAATAGATATTGCCTCTGTATCCTGTTTGCCAACATTAAGTAACTAAGAAATATAAAAGTCATAAATAAAAATGTAAAAAGTAATTAAAAAAAGCAATAAAATTAATAAACATTAAATTTTATTATTATCATTGCAGGTAAATATCTACAGTAATTAAAAAAAATATCATATGGCATCATACATAAGTAAAGTAAATACAAAAATGAGGTAAGTTCAATTAAAAACACCATTCAAAGGGGAAAAAAGGAAAACGTTGTCAGGCTTGACTGTTGGTAGAGGTTACCACAATAACAGCAACAAAACAAATCCAATCGTAGTTAAGCATTTTAATTTTTTGGATTCATTTTGGTTTGGGTTTAAGGTCACCCTTTTGAAGATAATCTTTATGTTTAAAGATATGATCGCAGTAAACTCCACATAGAATATTTGGTTTATTTTAAAAATTCCTTGTAGTAGTTGTGAATTAGCGATGCGATCTTAGATATTTTTTAGCTAAATTTAGCTATTTTTTAAATCGTTTAGCTAGAAGAAAAGCTAATTTAGATATTAGCTATTTTTTTAGCCATTTTTATTTTAATTCAGCTATTTTTAAGAATTTTTCCATACATGACATTCATATAGCGAGTTTTCGTAAATAATTAAACCCCACAACAAAGACACACTAATTTACTACCAAAAAATATAACAGCGTAATATGTCGCATTAATATCAATCAGAATACGCTTAGCAAAGTGGATGCATCGCTAAAAGAACAACAAATTTATACCAAAACGTCAAGCCTAGTTCATACATAAAAAATCTTGTTAGCATTTTTTACATAAACTTCACATCAACGATACCAAAAAATTGAAGTTGAAATAAAACTTATAGAATGGACAAAAAATTTAAACAACAATTTCGCAAGGAATTGTTTAGTAACCCAAAATACAAAGAGTGGATTGCGGAATGTTCAAACGGGGAGAAGGCGTACTGCAAATAATGCAAGTGCGAATTAAACGCTAAACTATTTGATATTTTTATTTATTTATTTATTCATCTACAGAATCATATTCTTACAGATTACTTATCGTGGTTAATTATATTACATGCCACTCGGAGACCAAAAAACATATTAGTGCTATAATTTATATACATACATACGTATTAAGTTTTGGATTTGTTGTACCTGGAGAATATTTTTTTTTTGTTGTATACTTCTTTTGTATTAAGTTCTTTTTTATTTACTTCAAAAACTCTTATTTTATAGCATAGACAGACGACCGAGTTAATTTGCATTAAAAGTTTACTAATGTGGATTAACATTTTGCCCTGACAGACGATAGTTTCTGCATTAAGTATACAGCTGTTTGTTTGTAAGCAATATAAAGTCTGTTCATTTGCAGTAAATTGTTAGCAATTATTAGCAATTTTTAATAGAAAAGTGTTTATTAAATCCAAAAGTTTTCAACGAGAGAGCGTCAAAAGAGAGTAACAAATTTAGAGACAAAAATTGGTTGATAAATTTTGACAGCAAAATTTGTCATTTCAAGAATTATCCAAACAGCTGTTTTGTGTTTGTATTCACAAATCAAACTTTCTAAAATAAGTTGAAAACTAAATTTTTTTGGTAAATTTTATGTTGCCTTTGCATATAAAATTAGAAAGATTTTGCAATAAAAATATAAGTACATTTTTTAAACGATAAAATATATTTCCTATTACAATTTGGATTAAATTTTTTAAAGTAGTAAATACCATATCCAAAGGTGTAGTACATTAGGAACTGAGGAAGGTGCAACGGATATGGCTACGTAATTTCTATAAGCTTGAAAATTTTGGATTGTAAAGTGGTCATTTACATTTTATAACTTTCGAGAGCAATTTTACAAAATTTAATTTTATTCTCTCGTGGATGGATAGTGATGGAAAGTAAATGAACAGAGCTATTTTGTTCGTCAACAATTTTTATTTGCATTTATTCCAATGGAAAGACGACAGTAAGTACAATTAGCAGATATGCTGTTAGTGAAAAATCATTATTTATTTATTTAAAAATCTCTCTGAAATTACTTTTGTTTAAACTGCTCGAAAATGTAAAAATTGTGCATGAATGTGAGTTTTAATCCATTTTTATTTTACAATAATAATCAATTTGCCAATAGATGGTGTAGGTTATCGACGGTATTGCCATATTGAAATATCTAAATTCAGTATAAATTCAGTTTGATTTTGTGCATTTACGACAAATCTAATACAGATTGGGATGGGGATAATTCACAAGATAATTTGAATTAAGACTGCTAATGCAAATTAGGGCTGTCGTCTGTCTACGCTATTACCAAATTGATGTTACAAATAAAATACAAATAAAAGTCTTGGTTTTGAATTTTATTTATGGTTTGTATGTACCATATGACATAGTCGACTTTTAGCTAGATTTGAGCAATTTTTTAGCCATTTTTAGCTATTTTTTTTTTTTTTTTTTACATTTAGCCATTTTTGGTGAAGCAATTCTGGCATCACTGGTTGTGATGTAGTAGTCAGACCACAAGTAGCAGTGACAGAAAGATAATACATATCGCCTAATTTGATACTAATACAATGTCATAACTCAAAATATTAAATTTTGGAGTTAATCAAACAGAACTGTTCACTTCTTTCATGCTTTGTATTATGTATACGTTTACTTTTTATGTCGTTTGTAGTTACTTTCAACGTTTTAAGAGAATAAGTCAGACATTTTTTAATTGCGTAAAATATATTGTTCCAGAACTACTAGGGAATGGGATAGAGTAGCAAAGATGGATGGTGAAAATGTACATGAGGCTTGATTCTCTTAGAGCTCTGCTATTGCGCTTTTTGTTAATACTAGAGTAGCGTTGCAGCGCTTTTGGTGTTAAGTTTAAGCTACAGCTTTAAAGTTCTATACTTTAAAGGTTGAATTATTTAAATTTACTAACACGAAATTTTTCCTCTTGCTTCTTTCCCTAAACTCGTTAACTTTATGTTTATTTTCGCTTTCGATTCCTTTAAACAAAATAATCAACTTAATGAACGTGAATATTTGTTTGTACAACTTTTTTTCTGTTAACCAAAAACGTATTGAACTTTTTCTGGTTTTTCTTTTTCTTTTACAACCTCAAGTTAATTGCTAAAAAGTGTTTTCGACATTTGAAAATTCTGCGAGTAAACACTTTACTTTTTTAGTATTTAATGTTTTAATTTCTTTTTTTATCGCTTATTTAGTTTCAAACGATAACTTAAACATGTACAAACCTTTCTAAACCATTCACTACAGTTCAAAGAACGATAGTGCACAAACAAAAGCAAACTAAAAAGTTGTTATTTAATTTTAAATAGCAAAGCATTTGGGATGGTTTAAAGACCAAAAGTAATGATTGCAAAAAGTATTATGGAAAACAAAGTTAGCGGAATAATCAGTTAATCAATGTCTCCTATTGCCTTCATATTTGCAGGAGAAAATTTTCTATTAAGTGTTTGATTATTAAAGTAACTTCCACGAGTTATTCAACACTGCATTTTAAAATTTTTTTTATAATATTCTTTAAATAAATATATTAAAGAAAAATAAAATTTCAAGCTCACAGTTTAACAGTTATTAGGTCATACAAAATACATAAAGAAAAACACTTGATAAATTTCAAGATGTCTGCAACCATGAACGATACGAAACAGAATTTTTCTGGGGCAAATCTAGATAAATGTTTTTATGGTTTAAGTGTGATTTGTTTTTTTTTTTTTTGTTTTGTACAGAAGTGTACAAGAAAAAGGCTGTAAAAAACAATAAAAGTTTATATACACATACACACATATCAAATTGTCTTACGCATACAATTTAAATAGAATAAAAGGCAATCAAGTCCTATGCTGCTTTTTGTGTCAAAATAGATGTCAACAGAATACAAGAGTTCTTCATAGCACTTATACATCTCTTTTATTGTGTAGGTGGCTAATATTATGTTGTGTATATCAATTACACACAGGCTTACATATAGATGTATGTAAGGTTCTTTTACTGTTGCAATGTTATAAATGCAGACGAAAATTAGGACGTTTTCTAAATGAACTTAAGTGGAATTAAGGCAATTAATATATCTAGAATTTAAAGGCGCATGTTTTTGTCTAATCAGCTGATTTCTAAAATAACTGATTACAGAAGTTTTAATGTTTTAAAAATCTGCACAAAAAACGGTATATGATCTTATAAATTTATCATTCTTCTGTGTATATTCTATAACATTCAAATGACACACATTGAGTATATACTATATTCCGAATCCTTGTTGACAGGAAAGTTGAATGAGCCATGTCCATCTGTTTTACGTAAAATAGGTTTTGTGAAGTCATCAAAAGATCAGCCAATATAAAATATCGGTACCGATATCTATCTCTATTTATAAACAAATTTATATCTAATCTTTCTGGAAATAAATTTATGG
Organism: Lypha dubia; assembly: GCA_947311025.1. Classification (NCBI taxonomy): domain Eukaryota; kingdom Metazoa; phylum Arthropoda; class Insecta; order Diptera; family Tachinidae; genus Lypha; species Lypha dubia. The sequence goes on from OX371261.1 coordinate 50,893,331, forward strand.
GGGTACCCAAGTATTGATCTCTTCAATCATCGGGACAAAAATTCAACATACTGCATCACTACTACTGAGGCTTGTTAGTGTGTTGTATATTTTAACTTATCATATTTATTATCTTCTATTTTTCGTTAAAATACCCTCTTTGTTCAGAGATGGCAGCAGCCAGGAATGGAAAATATTGTTTTAACTATGAAATGAAAAATGGAAAAAATAATTGGAATAAAACACCAGCCACCCAAACTTTGCAGCACATTATTATTATGCGGCTCCGTCATATGGGCATCAAAGGAAAGGGTTTTCGACATCTAAAGAAAAGTATTTGTTAGGTCACCTCATAACATTCTATATTCTTTATATATTATTTCAATTAATTTTATAAATATCTTTTGCCTTTTTAATTAGATTGATTTCCTTTAATTTTAACACGAACTTTTGCATTTCGATCCCACTGTAATTTTACTATAATTTTTGTTTACATGTACCACTGTAGCTTATTCCGTTAATTCAGAGTTGAAACTTAATACATAGCTGTCTCATCGAATTTATTTAAAGCAGTTGTTGTTGTCAAAATGAATGAAATGTATTTTTGTACTTTTATTCTGGTTCGTAATGTTATTACATACATAAGTGCACTCATATGCATATACGTATGTATATGCAAATGTATGTACATACATATGTATATTAATGATAATGGATTTGTTTGGGGCGTTCACGGTCACGATTTCTTTGGTAAAGAATCACTTCCCAAAAGAACATTTCAGTGGCATATAGACAACAATTTTAAGAATTTAAATTGCTTTATATCGCTGCCGGTGGGAAAAAAGCTCTTATTGATCGTACAGTATTCATATTAAATTTAAATATAGAGCCCACCCCATATAGTCGATGCCCAAAATTATTATTTTTACGCGTTTTCATAAGATACTCATGTAAGCAAATTCATATACATATACCTTGATAAAGGTTATGTAGGAGTCACCCACTTTGTGATAAACACTATGGTTTAAATTAAGGTGGGTGGTTGAAGTAGTTAGCGCGTTGACTTCTAAGCAAACAATGTTTTAGGAGCTGGGTTCAATCCCTGGCCAAAGAAAGTCACTCATTATCATTATTTTCACGAATACACAATAGTGTGGCATTGTTTTAATTGTTGTTGGACTGCTTAAGTGATGAAGGCATAGCGCTGGTCACAAAAAACTGTTCCGACTGCGATTGACACAGTTTCAAGCTAATGAACACAACATCGCTCTCCTTCGTCGGTTGCAGAACCGTCAGCGAAGTAAAACAATTTATAAAAATGACTGCTCATACAGCTTAAGAAAAATAATGCGTCTAATCAATACCAGAGGCACTTCAATACTGCTCTAAAAATTAACAAAACGCGCAATAGCAGAGTTGTAAAAAAAATAATTAAGCTTTATTCTACACTTCCACCATCTACCTTATCTAATATATCCGTTTCTTTCTCTAATTCTGGCACATAACATTACATAAGTATGGGCTATGCCCTGAATGCTGGTTCGTGGCATTCTTTATGACCGTAGTGAACTAGCAAAATTTTGGGGAGTAAACTCCCCTGTAATATAACATCTCAATATCCTTATAATCAGATTGTGACACATTACTTTTTCGCTTAGAAAATTTATAGCTTTCAACATCACTTTTTATTTGCAGTTAACATTTTAACTTACTTTAAAAATATGCAAAAAAAAACATTATTTAAGTGAAAACTCAAAATAATAATGCCATTTTCCAATTCACTGAAGTCTATCAATTGGACTGTGAAAACATTTCAATTAGTTTTTAATTTAAATAAACGTAAAACATGCCTGTACAGAAATTGTTTTGGTCTCAGATATTGGAAGCCTCTACCGCATCTAATGGAATTTTTAATGATTATGTGTAAATGAATTTTCTATTTTAATAATAGAATTTGAATACAAAAACCATCATGCAATCAAATCGTAGATATGTTGCCAATTTTAGGTGTAAAACGCATCTACTTTGTAGTAGAAGAGAGAAACAGAGAGATATACATAAAGAAGGATATGCAAGTAGAAAATTAAATAGACTGAAGCTAAGTAAGCAACAGCCAGTATTAAGAAAAAATAAAAATCAATGAGCCATCATCAATAGTCATGATGACGACTAAAACAATGATTATGCAAACTGATTGGATATAAATAATAATATTTTCCAACATAAAAAAACTCTTAGTAATTTTGAATTTTCATTAATTCAATAAAACTGAACTTGAGCCTGATAATATATATTTTATGAATATTTTTATATTTATATACTAATTTAAAAGATTTTTTAAATGTTGTAAAAAAAAACAAATTTTTAATTATACAATTGGATGTACAAGAAAAGTTTTTTTCATTGCTGTTTGTCCCAAATGTGCATTAAATTTCTTTTAAATTGTCTTCAGCTTTCTAGGTGTTACGTCAAAAAGCAAGCAATTGCTAGATTACTACATCATTTGTAAATTTACAACAATGTTATCTTGAAAACAAACAGTGTGTTTTAATTTCCTCGTAATTAAATTTCGATCGCTTGTTTCAGTTTTTTATTAGTAAAGATCATATAAGCGCGTTGGCTACTAATTAAACAATGTCTTAGGACCTGGGTTCAAACCTAGGACAGAGCAAGTCAATCAATATCATTAATTACTTTAATATGCATTAGTGTGACATTGTATTAATTGTTGTTGGACTGTTAGGGTAATGAAGGCATAGCACTGGTCCCTAAAAATTGTTCAGACAGCACTTAATACTGTTCCAAGCTAATGAACACAATATTGCCCTCCTTCGTCGGCTAGCAGAACCGTCGGCGAAGTAAAACAATCAATAACAAAATGCCTGCTCATACAGCTTAGAAAAATGCAGTTAATTAACACTAGAGGTTCTGCAACACTGTTGCAAAAATTAACAAAACTCGCAACAGCAGAGTTGTTAAAGAATTTCTTTTACAGTTCCAATATCTATGTTCTCTACTCTATTCCTTTCTCTCTCTCTAGCTCTGGCACAATGTATTGCATAAGTAGGTGTTATATATCTCCTGAGTGCTGGTCCTAATAAAAAAAATATATATAAAGTTTATTTTACTAAAGATCCTAAAAGTATGTATGTTTTTTATTGTATATTAAAAATTAAGTCAATAGAAAACGACAATTTCAACTTCATTTTTAATTGTAAAAGACGTTGGATTACAAAAAAAATATTTCGTTATCTAAATACTCTACTTTCGGAATTGAAACCACTTTCGATTGAAATTGGGACCTATGAGATGACTGGATGTTTTAAAAAACCTAATTCTCTCACACTGTGTTAAAAGGTTGCTAATATAAATTGTAAAAAGAAACAGCAAACAGACTAACAACAATCAGAACAATGACATACTTATGCGCATCATAATTATGCGATGATAATTTCTTCTCAGTGCTGATATGTTTTAAATTGTTTGCAACACATTAACTACTTTGACAAATATCTTTGAAAATGTGTGTGTATTTATTAATACGACTGGTAACTATTTTAAATGAATAGACTGGAAACAGAATATTGGTTGCTACGAATTGAAAGAGATTCAGCATGGCCATATAACTGCAATATCCATTACTTACACATACATATACATGCATTTATATGATTATTTAATTTAATAGAGATCTCCTGAGCACAACCACTTCTGGCCGCCATGTTTACTCTACGTGCTTGTAAATAATTTTCCTTTCTCAATTTGCATTTATTTAGAAGCTTTAATATAAATTTCGATGCTTGGAGATGTCGTTGCAAACTAACAACCAAGTTAGTAAAAAATCAGTATACACTTGTCTAACAACTACTTGCGAATATTTTATTGTTATCTGTGCAGTGAGTTGAATGAATGCATTCTAAGTCTATGAAGATTTCATTGTAAAATTGTTGTACCTTTAATGGGTTTTAGGAATAAATTTTTTTATCAAATTTTCAATACTGGATAATAATTGAAAAATGTTATTTAAAACTAAATTTAATACTTAGCGTAAAGTAAGGACTTTCATATGTGTGAAATGTTTATAAACTTCAAACATAGTTCGGAATTTTAGTATTTTACTATAAAAATATTAATTTTAAAGTTTGTAGAATTAAATTTCTCTGATGACTGTTGAACCCGTGCCATTTAATTTTCTTATTGTATTTTTTATAAAATGCTTTACTCGCTGGTCTCTATAGCACAATTATTTTGATGGGTCCCTAAAACTTATTTTTATCATCTTGCCAATAAGAGACTAAATGTCCTGCTTATTTACCGGTAACTAATTGATTTAACTACTGTAAAATTTTACAAAGTCACTAATAAATCTGATCTAAAATATTTCTTAGGAGGGCATAATTGTCACCAACTTGGATACAAAATTGTTTCATAAACCTTTCATTAACAAAATATACAGTGACGAATGTTATATTCTACTTTATTTAATTGAAAATATTAAGTGTATCATATGACATGTTGTATCTCAGATTGTTTTAAATTACATATTTTACACATTTTTGTTTCTCTAGTTTACTAAAGAAATGTATTTAAATTGAATTTTAGCTAAGAAAAATAACAAATTTGAAGCAAAACTAACAGACATAAACGAACAAAGAATGCATGGTAGTTAAAATATCATGCCAGATAATGAAATATAAATAGAAAGCAGTTTTAAATAGAAATTAAGAACTTTATTCCTTTTTCTTTTGAATATACAATTTTCGTTTGAAAAAAGTAAAATATTTCGAAGCTAAAAGAAAAATTTACCTATTCTAACTTATATTCGAAAGCATTTGATTTTAATGCGAAATACAGAATAATTTACTGATCAAAACTAGCATTTTCGATAAATTTTAATCTTGAGCGGGATCTTTGATGTGTACATTCAGAAAAATATTTACCCCATACGTGCTCAAACTGACCACATTCGGTGTCAAAAGTGCATCAACAACATTTATGGTCTACTTGTACACGTCGTTGTCAATTTGACACAGTTCGTTCCCGATTTGTATATAAATTTCCGTTTCATTCCCAATATATTCTTATAGAAAAAAAATATTATATATATTTTACCATCACAATATCACCACAACTTTTAAGAACACCACAAAATTATTATCTTATAAAATTATTAATTTTTCTTTCAACTTCCGCAACACGAAAATAAAAATAAGAACTTAGCCGAAAACAAAAGGGTTTGAATTGATAACAAAGAGCTTGCAAACAAAAAACGCCAGACTGCTCTATTGCGATATATTTATTAAGAAAGTCTAACGACGCCTTAATCCACCCAGTACTTGAATAAGTCCCAACTGAATCAAATATATAATTGATATCAAATCACACTCTGATAAAAATAAATTTATTCTAATTATAATATTTTTGAATTATATTTTCCTCAAGAGTATGACTAACCACGCCTTGGTTATCTGCTTTCTGTTGAAAATGGTAATTCGTTTGTCCAAAGTATTATCTTCATTACCTTTAGCTAACAAAACTTATGTGTCACTACCCAACCTTTTAATCAACAGAGCAACGGGCGTACATATAAGATACAAAAGGAATTAGCATGGTGTTTGCTAAAGTAGTTAGCGCGTTGACTACTAAGAAAATTATTACTTAGGACCTGGTGTTGAACTGCTTAAGTTTTGAAAGCATTGCACTGGTCACTTATAACTGTTCCGGCAGCGTTTGATGGAGTTTCTAGCTAATGTACATCACAGCGACCTGCTTTGTCGGTTAGCAGAACTGTTGAAGAAGTTAAACAAAATTATAAAATGACTGTCCACATTGCTTTAGAAATTTATACGTCTATCTTCTCTATCCTTTTCCTTTCCCTAAGTGCTGGCGCAATCCATTGCACTCCGGAATGTTCCTACGCTATTTTGGTAGATGGTGATTTTAAAAAATCGTCAAAAAGAGAATCACTAGGAATTCCCTTTTGTGGCTTTACTTTAAATAATGCACCGGTACAACGGGCCTGCTGAAGGGTTAAAGAAACGTGCTTTGTATGTTTGTTTCAATTTGCGATTTGCTATGAGAGAGCGTGCTCTCTCAGTTCTTGTTGTGGTATCATTCGGCAGTACATGTGTCGGTGGTGGCAGGATTTACTTAAGTCATAGCCTTAACATTGAACATAGCAGTTGCATTTATTTTATCTAACAGAATTTTAGAATTTATTTAAATTTTTGAAAACTTAAATTGTTGAGTACATACTCGAATAAAAAGTTATATGATTTACTTTTTATACGTAAAACAACCAAATGGAAAATAGTTTGTTTGTGACGTTAACTTTTTATCTCCTTTATTTACATCAATAATTTTTTCCACAACTATTATTTTTTTAAGAAATGTGATATTTTTGCAGAAAATATATTTTTTTTCTACATGCAGTGATTGTTGTATTCCTTAATAAAGCATTAAAATCTCAATATTTCAAAAGTTTTCACGCATATATTTTTGTGCCTTACCCTGAGAACAAGCAGTAAGTCTATTGCAATAAACTTTATCATTAAGTTTAACACTTCACTGGGTTTTAACAATATTAAATAGTTGTGTCGTTCTCTACAGACAAAGGGAATTGCTTTGTATTTACAACCAACTATTTATTATATTTTTTAACTGTTTTTCTGTTTTGTTTTAATATTTTTTTCATAATACGTGCTCGTACTAGGGCGTTCGATTTAAAACTTCTGGTTACAATTACAGTTTATCTCTGGTTTGTAACCTCACACTTTTTTCTTCAGCATCCCCAGGGTAAAATTCAATTAAAATTCCATTTAATATTAAATTTGATATAAACAATTAAGATTTTGTTTTATATAGATTTTATATTATGATAACCAATGAGACAAAAAGCTAATAGAAATGAAAGCTAAATTTATAATTTTTATCAAATGATAATAAATAAATATGTTTTATAATAATAAAAGGAAAAGTTATCTTATTCTTAGAAAATTGTATTTATTCGGATTAAGAGGCACAAGCAGTGTTCGCGAATAAAACCAGTTACTGATGGACAGAATGTCTGAGAGATTGACGGACGGCATCCTAAAAATAAATTGTACATTAAAATTGAAATTGTACATTTAAAGTGTTGAAGTGACGTATGATTAATATTATACACGCAATTTGTTAAATAATATAACTCATACGCACAATTTGAATCTTTTGCCTTTGGCTAACAAAACTTATGTGTCACTATCCAACCTTTTAATCAACAGAGCAACGGGCGTACATATAAGATACAAAAGGAATTAGCATGATGTTTGCTAAAGTAGTTAGCGCGTTGACTACTAAGCAAATTATTACTTAGGACCTGGTGTTGAACTGCTTAAGTTTTAAAAGCATTGCACTGGTCACTTATAACTGTTCCGGCAGCGTTTGATGGAGTTGCTAGCTAATGTACATCACAGCGACCTGCTTTGTCGGTTAGCAGAACCGTTGAAGAAGTTAAACAAAATTATAAAATGACTGTCCACATTGCTTAAGAAATTTATACGTCTATCTTCGGTACAACGGTTCATGTTCATGATCTGTTTAAAGTTTCTTTTGAATTAATAGTATTTAATTATAATCATATACAGCCATGTCACAGGTTTTGTACGAAATTGATTTGAATTCGTATTTCCAAATCGTATCGTTTTACTTTTGCTTCTTCAGCTTTCGTACGTTTTTATGAAAACGGAAAAAATGGAAATCGTATTATTTATGTTAAAAATATGGTAACATTGAAATCAAAACAGCTGGCTCAGCAACCGGCGCCGACAATATCGGTCAAATATATAAAAATTAGTTATTAAATTTAATATTAAATGAAAAACTTACATATCTTTGGTCGACTGTTTTTCTTCAGACTTTTCTATTTTGTGTTTGTTTTGATTGTTTTGTTTTGATTGTTTTGATAAATGCTGCCACCTTTTTCTTTAAAACATATGGCAGGATGTCATCATAAACTCGGGTGGCAATGCAACATCAATTACGTTTTCAGTTTGTGACCAATGTTTTATACGATTTACAAAAATATTCAAATTTTCATACCAGAAGTATTTAAATAAAAATTTTTTTAGGTGAAATTCATATAGACAATATTTATAATTAATTTTGAGTACAGTTTTCCACATTTTTCGAGTTTAAGTTATTAAAAATATCAATTTCACTTTAGATTTTAAGACCGTTTTCAAAATGAATTTTTTGATCGTTTTACATTTTCTAGAGAAGCAAAATACGTTTTCGTTTTCAAAATCGTACAAAATTTCACTCTGTGACATAGCTGATAATATAGTTTTGTTCAGCCTTTCGTCTTCTTTTTATTTAACGTATTTAATTATATTTTATGTCATGTACTATTGTGGGGCTTGACATAACTTATTTTGTTCTGGTGCACTTTTGATTACCCAATTTGCAGTATCAGGCGTTTATTGTCATAAACAATGGCGCACACATTATGGTGTTTTATAGACCACAATGTTAAAATATTCTCTCTTTTAATATATAATTTGTTAGATTTTAATCTCTTCTTTAATATTTTTTTTTTTACATATAAAGTTTATTTTTATTTTTCTTTTATTTTAATATATAATATGTTTTATAGCTTTAATGTTTGTATTAAAAATAACATTGTGATATTTTTAACAATACCTATTAAAAAAAATCAGAATGAATAGCGGTTGTAAAGTATTCGAAAAAGTTATTTAAAATTGAGCGGTAGCAAAAGTGATAAAAAGCGACAAAAAAACTTTACATATTGTTTGAAATTATTTATGAATATTAATTAAGGGCTATTAAGATTAGCTGATATAAAATTATTTAAGAGAAATAAGTAGCAATACATATTTTTTGTGGAACCATAACTAAAAATATGAAAACCTTTTGTGTAGAATTTTTATATTATTTTAATTAATAAATAATAGAAAAGCTTAACTCTGTGTCTAGTTTGTTATAAAGGACGTCACATAGAAATATTTGGTACTTATTATATGAAAAAACACTGCTGTGTTAAATGTATTTTTAAGTACTAAAAAATATCCCTAAAGATAGGGTCCTTGTTTCAGTATTCTCAGTATCAGCAATCCTGTTATAAATGAGAAGTTATTCTGAAACTGTAGCAATTGTGGGATAATTTTAACTTATCTTAAACAATTTAAAATATTATAAAAAAATATTTCAAATCTTGAAAGAAAGATAAAACCATATAAAAACATGTAATACATGTAGAGGAAAATAACAACACGTTATAATAGCAACGTGAAATACTTTGTGTGTAACTTACTATGAGTGTTTGTTGAATATTAGTAGTGAACAATAAGAAATGGGGAATTTCGTATTAACCAAAAATTATTATCTCATCCCCATCGTTGTATTATCATTTGACAGTTTCTTAATAAAATGCCCCAAAAAAAGTTATACTGTCAATTTTTTGCAAATGAGTACCAACAACGGACATTTTTAGACTTAACACAATTAATTAAATCTAACAAAATTTAATATACATTTTATGTTTGACATAAAACATACAAAATTGAACATAAAAAATTATATCGGAATTTGTACAAAATACTTTTGTTTAGAAAATGTTAATTATAAAGTTATTTTTAAAATATAACAAGTTAATAGAACACGATTAAGAGATATTTTCACAATTAAACAAATTTGAAATTTTAAAATGATTATACACAAGATTTGCAAGCTTTGGAGCGCATGACTTATCTTAATCTTAATAAAAATTTAATATATTAATATGAGAAATAAACCAACAAATTTACAAAGCTCTTCACAAATTCTTTTAAGGTATCATGTTGAGCTAAATAATCACAAAATCAAATACATGCATACACAATTAACTTTATTTCAATTTATGATAAAGATGTAGATATATATAAAGAAATCTGTAATTTAAGATAAATTTTCAACATTTTATTAACAAAATTTATATTGAATTATGTCTTTTAAAAAATAGAACGTATTATTTTAAAATAAATAAGTTAAACTTACTTCTGTAGCTAAAGAAAAACAAAAAGTTTGGCAAAAAAAAAAAAAAAATGAGCCGCTCCAAACTGAAAACTTAAGGTCCACACTAAACTAAAGTGGTGAAAGTTGTAATGCATATAAGCGGCTAAGAATGCTAATTTATATTTCATTAATACAATAATGGATTGTTTTATGTACTTCAAACCACTCAGGAAGGTACTCTTTACATCTTGGTGATATTTACACCTTGACGCTGTTCTGTTGGGGGAAAGGGGTAATTTGTCTTCTCCAGATATTACCTTTGTCCAATTACCCATAAACTTATGTGTTACTGCCCAATCTCCAACACAACAGAGCAACGGATGTTCATGTAAGATAGAAAAAGAAGTTGGTAATCTATGTTTTATCTCGTAGAAAGTGTAAAAGAACCTAACATCTATGCTTAATACAGAAGTCTCTCTAGTGGTTCTCTTTCGAAGCTTGACCAGTAACCATACACTGGTACCAAGGGAGCCGATAAGTACCACGAAAGAGTGGCTGGAGCGTGTTGTTCCTATATTGGACTAACCATGCGAATTGATGATGCAAGATGTATATCTGTCCTTCTGGGGATGAATATGCAGGCAGCCATCGAAATAACCTCTTTGGTAGCAAGATTCCATGACCGGTTATTGGTTAGGCCTCTTTCGAGTATACTTGGCTGGGGGAGTTATTGGTTTAAGGACTGATGCTCGACCAGCGTTAATGGCTGGTTGCACTTCGTTCCATCAATGGGGAACCTATATGTATTAGATTTGAAAAAAGAAATTAGATAGCTCGAAAACTTAAGAAAGATGTTTATGTATGCCCCTAAAGGTCACACTTGTGTGCCCTCAGGGTATCCTGGGGGTCCTTGTGAACACATATATTCACACGGTGTTTACAGCAGTGTAGGCTTACGCCGTAAGGCTGGTTTCAATATTTATCTGTTACACATCTGTACTTGAAGCTGCTGAATAAGATAATCTCGAAAGTTCATTAGCCTAAATTAGGCTGTCACATTGGTGGATCTTACAACAAGATAATGACCATAAACATACGGCAGAAATTGTAAAATAATAGCTACTGAACAATATTCCAAAGCAGCTGCATTCTCCATCCACATCTTTTGAATTAAAAACTGAAAATTTGTGAAAAGATTGCACCTTTAATAAAGAAAAATAGCGATTAAGAACAAGGAGAACCTTTAAAGTGGTCTAATCAACGAATGGTTTAAAATTTCTTTGGAAGTCATCAGTAAGCTGGTCTATGCCATCAGCAGAATGCGCTATCCACTTCAGCCAACACCACCCTCTTGGAAATCTATGTAGTATACTTCTTCGTAGAAGTATTTAAAATTTTCTTTGTGCTAAAAATGTAATTTCTTTAGTTTTTGCGATAAAAAGCTTTTTTTGGTACGACTGCGTTTAAATTTTTACAAGAAATTATTTATTATACATACATAAATATTGTAAACGAAACCTAAAAAAAATTTTGCTGAAAAAATGCAGGTTTTTATGGTGTATATAGAGTTTTCTGTCTGACTGTAACATTTACTGTAATATTTAAATGACAAACATGAAGAATATTATTAAATAATTTAGACTTAAGTTTTAGGAACACTTATTTAAGGCATTTCATTAATTACTAAAAAGGAAACTTTTAATTAAATATTCATATGGTCTTGTGCTTGAGCAAGTTCAATTTGTCAATTTTGACAATTTTGAAATACTAACATGTTTCTCTTTTAGCATAAGCCTACTTTTGGATATTATGAGTGTGTTAATATGTTACTATTTAAAAGAAATTTAAATTATATGTATATATGAAAACAGTGATAGTTTAATAAGAGAGAATTTTTTTTTTATTTATTTTAATATCTTTATTTTAGTGACAAAATTCATACGTATTGGAATTGCGGACAAAAACGATAATCCTCCATATTTTGATAAAAGTTTGTATGAAGCTGAAGTTGATGAAAATGAAGATATACAACATACGGTATTAACAGTTACCGCTAAAGATCACGATGAATGTAAGTAATATTTAAAAGATCTTAATATAATTTTCAATTTAAAAACCTTGAAGAACATAAATAATATACAAAATTTCTTCTTTACTAGAATTAACTGACAATATTTAATGAAACGCATTTTAAATTTCTTAACAAACAATATTTTACTTTCCAACTTTAGCATCTCGTATACGCTACGAAATCACCAGTGGCAATATTGGCGGTGCGTTTGCTGTGAAAAATATGACTGGTGCTATTTATGTAGCTGGTGCTTTGGATTATGAAACACGCCGAAGGGTAAATTGCGCAATTTATTAATTTTTCATGATTTATTTTAAGACATACATATGTTAGGACAAATAGCAAATTTTCTGTAATTTAAAGTGTAAAATTAATGAGAAAAAGCCAAATTTGATCTGTAAGGTCTACTTTAGGGCGTGATAAATATAATAATCTGATGATAATTAACTAAAGAAGCTTATTATGAAACAAAATATTTTAGGCAAATGTGCAAAATAAATTGATTCAGTTGGCATCCCAGTTTGATGAGTGATCTTGTTCTCATATATTCAGATATTGCCTACTTTGGACTATAAGTTGAGCTTTTATCACGGATTTAACGTGTCCAATTAGCATGGTCCGCTGTCAACTATATTTTTTGCGTGTTGAAGTGAATACAGTGCAAAGAAGCGACTGAAATACACCTGCCAGATTGCAGATAAAGTATGTATTAAAGAAAGTCGCCATTAAAAAATTCAACTTAAAGCTTTTTTTCTATAACTAACTGTCACTTCAGCACTGCTTTTTGTAACAAAGCAATATATTTTCTTGATCTTACAGATTTTTGTAAGAACTGCTTAGCCACTATACAAAGATATGAATTATATTATCAGAATTATAATAATTAAAATGTGTAACCTTAAGGTAGAATTACAAAATTTGGCTTTTCACGTCCCGAAAAACAATTTAAAAACGTAATTTAAAGTTAAATATTTCAAGAATAAAAATGCACTTTATCAAGCATGTCACAAAACTCAATTCCGATCGACAGTGGTTTCAATTCCTAAAGTTGACTCTGTGGAAAATGAAACACGAATTCAAAATAGTTTGAAAATTCAAAATTATATTTACAAGCAATTTTTCTACGAACTTCATTTGTAGTAAACAATCAAAATAATGCATACTTTTAGGAGAGTCAGTAAAATAAACTTTGCATGTTAGCAGAAAAAGCTTTATAGAAACTTTGCTAGTAAAAACAATTTAAACAAATGAATCTGAAAACCGCAAATCAAAAGAGTTCAAAATACAATTATGGAATTGAAACCACTTCGATCTGAATATGTGACTTGCCAAAATACCAAAATCTATGTAAAATTTTTTTTTTGCTTAAAAAAAGTTTTATCAAATCTAAAACAAATAAAAATTTAAAAACTCCAAATTCCTTTAGTATGAGTTACGTTTAGCAGCATCGGATAATTTAAAGGAAAACTATACTACCGTTATAATACATGTTAAAGATGTCAATGATAATCCACCGGTTTTTGAGCGACCCACATATCGTACACAGATCACTGAGGAAGATGATCGCAATTTGCCCAAACGCGTTTTACAGGTTACTAACAAATTATTGCTAAATTTTCAGTTTTTCTTTTCTGACATTTGACAGCATATCTGAGTTTCTTTTAATTTTTGTTGAAGTTATTTTGTTTTTGTTGCTGTTAAATTTTAGCATTAGTTTTCCATTAAAAAAAAAAACTTACAGTTTATGCATGACTTATTTATATGCAAATCTTTATTATAGTTACGTATATACATAAAGATATTTTGAGTTAACTAGAATAGAAATCATACCACAATACTGTTTTAAAAAATATAACAGTTTATTCGAATAAATAAATTAATTCTTGAGAATTAATCGAATAAATTAAAATATTTTGTAAAAGGGAGGCTTATTTTTTGTTTTGTATTATAAACAACCTTTATTTCCAATCAAAGATTGACTAATTGATTAAAGGTTCTAAGAAAAATAATCAGAGTCATAGTAAATAAAAATTTTATTTTCTTTTATTTGAAGAAGTTTCTTAAAACTATTGTGCTTGTGCTTTAGTAATTCTCAATGCTTACTTGGGAGTCCGTGCATTAGCAATTGAGTTTGAAAACTTTTAAAATATGTAGCAAAAAACTACTATTGACTTGGCATTAGTAACCAATAAAATGCTTATGGATTAGCTAACCCATAACAAATAAATAAAATACAATTTTAATTAAAAACTTATTTCTTTACCTTTTTTCTTTGCTCTTAATTTTTATTTTATTTTTTATGTACAATCATACATGTGTTTTTTATAACTTCGCTTGAATTCGTTTAAAAAATATTTTCTCATATATTTTTTTTTTTTTTTGTATATATTTTTTGTAACGAAATATTTACCCATATATATATTTAATATTTTCCGTTTTTTCTTTAGGGGTTATTTTAAACTGACAATGCGTCAATTATGTAACAATCTCATACTTAAAAAAAATTGTTTTCATGGATTCCTTTTAATAACACATACTATAGAGTATTATGTACATGTAACACATATTAAAATTATTTGACACTTGCTTGTATTTTAAATATTTGCACATACATTCCATTTTTGTCGACGATAATCGTAATTTTTTTTTTTTTAATATAAAAAATATAAATCTTTTTCATGCCCAAAAATTGCTAAAGATGAAAAAAGTTACATGAAAAGATTTTTATAGAGTGATTAATTTTATTTGGTTAGGAATTAATTTACATAAAGAACTTATATTTTAAGTATTATATTTTTTTTATTGTATTGCAGAATATTGTCTTTTTTGCGTTTATTATTCATCAAATCTTTGACTTTTAATTTAACTAAAAATAAGTATTAAAATGTTTTATAATTGTAAAAATTGTAATTATGCTCAACAAAATATAACTAGGGCGGCAATATGACTTACGAACTATATAAGATATCGAAAGACATCTTTATATTTACCGACAGCAAATTGGCTATTGCTGCTATAAAAGGCGTCTACACTACATCAATGATGGTGACCGAATGTCGGACATCTTTGTTTATGATAGCATTCTTAGGAATGATTCTTAACACCGTTAAGGTAGCGCTTAGGTAGCCGCAAAAGTGAAAAATTTTCGAAAATTTTTGAATTTCATTTGTTTTTTCTTTACTGCAACATTGGGAAAATTTTTTCCCTATCATTCCTAAGAAGTTCATATGTTCTAAAAAGTTGTTTATTGAGATCTTATGTACATTTTGTAGTTGTTTGTTTCCTTGAATTTTGAACTGTTTGCTACCCATAAACTTGAACACGAGAAAAAATTTTAAAAAATATAATTTTTTAAAGTTTTTTGCAATGACGATGAAGTTTTTTTAATTTTATAAGTTCACAATTTTGTTCTTTATAACAAGCGCTACAACTTTGCGCCAGAGATTAAATCAAAATTCCGAATGGTTAGCAAGATATGAACCTGAGAAAATGATCAGTTTTTTGCAAAAATGACACCGAGGCCCCAAATCTTTGGGGGCCGTAAAAAAAGTGCATGTGTTGGGGCAAAACTGGGAGAAACGGGTCATTTTTTTTATCTTTTATCATGTAGTGCTGTGCGTATATGGTTATATTTCCATGACTTAAAAAATTACACAAAGTGTAATATATAAAGTTGCATGTAACCAGTTCGCAACGACGTATTATTTGCCAATCATCTTTTTCGTTACCGCTGCTTTTAAAACATTTTCGGTACTCGTTTTTTAATTATGAACTAGATCTCTAAATTCTGCATGTCTAAGTGAATTATTAAGTAGGCGGTATTTGAAAAAAAACGACATACATATAAAATCTATAACGAAATTTTCGAAAGATTTCCATACAAATTTGCTGTTCCAGCCTATCTGCCCGATTCGTTTTGGCCATCAACTTGCAGCTTTTTTAGAATGAAAAACCGCAAAAATTAAAAAATACTACAATACTCTCATTACAGGCATTCGAATATCTATCAGTTGCCAATTGATTGAAACGTGTTTGGGGTGCAAAAGAGTAGGTTTTAATTTTTTTTATGGACATAATGGCCACATTATTCTATTGGTTTTCACAAATCTTTTACCAAACTAAAAACAATTAGTCACAGAACTGAATGAGATATAGTGGGTTCAGTGTTTTGTGAGCTATAAATGTTAATAGTTGCTACTAATACATGCACACATGGAGCATTTTAGGAATGTTAAAGAAACGAAAGGGAAAAGAGCAAAATCATGCAAATATACCATTAAATAATTGTAATGGTGTGGCTGTTGTATGACTCTTTTTTTAAGAGATTTTTCTCTATGAACACTTAACATAAGTATAGTATCTACATCATGAAAACCTTTATTAAAATAATGAAATCAACAATTAACTATAAAAATGAAACGATACACTTTAATCAAATGCAATAACAAAATTAGGGAAATAATTTTGGAAATGTTAAATTAGGTGATGTACAGTTTATCGAAATAATCAGAAGTGTGGAATTTCGTATTAGCAAAATTTTCTTTATTTTGTTCTCGATTTAGATTTCCTTAATAAAGTTGACCAAATAGCTAATATTATTATTTATTAGTAACCACTTTGATTAGTTAAATAAATTAACAGAGACCGCTGATAATTTAGCAGCCTTGAAATTGATACACCGATACGTCCTGCTAATCTGATTTTGAATACTCGAATATTTCCCCTAATAACAATTTGAATTTTAATACATACGAGTAGATAGTAAAATATTTTATATTCTTTAAATTATTTTATATTCTTTAAATTTAATTATTAAAGTCAACAATATTCCTGTGACTATCATACAAAAGAATTCATAACATTCAATCAAATTTACATGAGAAAAGAAAAAGAACAATCAAATAAAATTGAAATATTGAATTGAATGCTGCATCCAAATATTTTGTATAAAGAAACAAAAAAATTTAAACCCAAAAGCAATAGTAAAAAAAATATTTTAAATGTATTGGAAAATATGTCTTCTAAGAATGTTTCATTGAGGACATGACAAAAAACTCCTTCTTTGTAGAAGGGAAAATGAATGGGAATATTTTTACAATTATCATACAATACATTCATGCATACACATACATTAAGTTTTATTTTGTTTTTATATAAATTTTTCATTGCTTATTTAGTTGTTCTTTTGTTTAGTTCTTTTTAATTTTAAATTAATTTAAATAATTTATTTTCATTTTATAATTTCTTCGTTTGTTATCGTCTTCGTCTTCTGAAATTTTATTTGCCAAATCATAAAGTATGATCTTAAGTTGGTGGCCTCTGATAGTTTAAATGAAAACTCAACAAGAATTGTTGTAAATATACGTGACGTTAATGATATGCCGCCGGCATTCCCGCAAACATTGTACGAACGTTCCTTAAACGAAGAACTCCGGGCACCCTTCACCATAATACAGGTCAGGCCGGTTTTTAATTTTTTTTTTCCTCTATTTTGTAAATATTTTATTTATTTATTGTTCTCATATAATTTTTTATTAATTTTTTTTTTTTTTAAATAATTTTATTTATGAAATTTTCATCTCATTTTGAAGTTTTACAAACATACTTACACATATTTAATTATTTATACACTTTATTTATTCATTCATTTGTTTAATTGTAAAATATTTCAAAAAACAGAGAAAAGTATTTAAGCCGTGTGTTAATAATGATTGAAAAATTATTATAGAATGATTGATTTATGAAAATATTAAAACCACAAAAAAATAAACATCATTAAACTTTTATATCATTGTGAAATAACAACAGGATACTAATATTGAAATTTTTAATAACTAAAATGCCCAGCAAATTGTACAGAATAAAACAAAGAAAATATTTAGAAACAATTGATAGAAAGGTTAAAAACCGTAAAGAGTTTCATCACAAAAATGCAATATTCATAGAACAACGAGAAACTTAGGGCACCTGTCCTATAGTGCTTTTTTAATATAAACAAATATTCTTTCAATTTTGAATTCATATAGTTCTGTGTGGAGAGTTATCGGGAATAGTTCTTTCGATCCGGTTTAATGATAAACAATTATATTTCCTGCTGTATATTTTTCTTAAATGACACTTTTCTTTATGCAGTAGGTTCTGATGAAAGATATTTAGTAATTTTAAAAATTCCTTTATTAACTTTCCCGTCTTACATGATACGATAGAAAAGAATATCATTCGGAGTTTAGTTCAATATTAAGAAGGCAGAAAAATTTCGACCGCAAGGGAAGTGTATTTAGATTTTTTGGTCTTTGGCCTGTCAAATCATTGATGCAGCCAATTTCATACATTGACATTCTACTTATAAAGTGGAATGATTAACATGTAGTTATTGGTTTTCTCTCGGAAATTTTTTTATAAAAAAATTCTCTATAGAAAAGTAAACCAGTTCATTTACTCTTGCGCCGTTTATACCTGGGTGTAAAAGGAACAAGGCAACAGCCTACACTCCTTGCGAGTGTTTTGTCTTATAAAAAACTAGACGACGTATTTCTTATTCAGAGTTTATGTACTCGGATTATATTTGATACGCATCTTCAACCTTTTTGCTGACTCTCAAAGAAAGAGTCAGGCAGTCATACAGATCTTGATTTTATTTAGAGATTTATGCCAATCTTTGAAACAGATCTTCCTTCAATTATATTCTAAGGCAGCAAAAAAGTGATGAAAATTTCTTCTTAAATTTAGTGAAACGTTTTAAAAATTTGTTTTTAAAAACATCTTTAAAATTTTCATAGTAACTCTTAATACTTTTGCTGGTTAATACAATAATAAAGCTCCACCAATTCTGTAAACAATTTATATCATGACTATAAATAATTACTTAAATTTTTTTTTGTTTTTATCATTTGTAAATAATTGCACAAATTTCTTTTGACAAATTAATCATGTAAAACTATTTAACAATAATAATTTAATACATTTTTATCAAGGAATTAACTTTTTTTTTAAATTTGTCTCAAATATTATTTTATAATTTTTGGGACATACGACTACATATGATTAAGAAACCTAAGTCGTGACAATACACTATTTTTTTTTTCTTTCGACAATTTTCCAAAAA
The DNA here is from genome assembly GCA_947311025.1 of Lypha dubia. Taxonomy (NCBI): domain Eukaryota; kingdom Metazoa; phylum Arthropoda; class Insecta; order Diptera; family Tachinidae; genus Lypha; species Lypha dubia. The sequence goes on from OX371261.1 coordinate 50,912,476, forward strand.
CTTTAGAAATGTGTAACATTGCACGTCTTATAGACTATCATTGGGGCAAATGGTCTCAATTTTATGCCTAGATATTTTGAAGACTTTATTACGATACCAACAAGATTTTGTTATCACAAGCTTTATAATTTAAAGTTATTTTATATATTTTCTTTATATCCTTTTTATCTTTTTTTACAAATGTTTGATTAAATATAGTGTTTAGTAAGTGTAAGGATTTACTAATAATTTAGCAGTTTTAGTTCTTTTAAGTATTTGCAGACTAGTTTTTTAATTCATAAGTTGTGTTTTGTGGTTAATTCATCTACATTTTTATTCGATTCTTCATCAATGAAACATAAGAGAGCAGGCTTAAGCTTAATGTTGAACTAAACATTTTTGTTGAGCTTAAATAGTACAACAAATATGCTTAGCATTTATTTCATTTGGACCCAAACTAATACCATCGGTGGTAAATATTTTTTTTTTGTTATTGAATTCAATAGAAATAAAAATATAAAAAAATTATTGGGTTTGCGAACTTAGAGGGGTGTATCCGAAGCATTGATCGTCAAACTGGCCCCTAGGGGCCGAGCAACAATCATCATTTTCACATACACAACACGAACCAAACAGAAAAGACAAACTAAAATACGAAAAATACTCAATTGTATGATAGCAGTCAATGAATGAGGTTCTTTGTCACTTTATTTTAGAATTTGCAACAACAAATCACATGCAATAGAGGGCAAGAAAATATTTAATTTTTTTTATAGTCTCTTTATTTGTTATTCATAGTACACTATGAATATTTAAATTTTTCAGGATGTGAAATATTGAGTGGGAAGAAGCTTTTTTGTATATATATTTTTTAATGGAAAATTTTTTGTAATTATGTAAATTTATTCATTCGTTCATTCTTTCGTCCATAAACAGGCTAAACCAATCCAGTGTGCATGCATACAAACTTTTAATATGATGTTTGGCTGCAGTAAAAAATAAATGTAACAATCAATTTCTACAAGTGTAAAATCACCAATACATTGATATATCCTACATCGTCTCTTGATGACAAAGGCTGATCCAAAGTGGCACAATGGGCACTTACGTATGAAAATATACCAAACATTATTTTGTCAATGCAAAGAGTTTTTTTTTTTATTTTTTAAAGCAGAAATACGTGATCATCGTATCTAGTCATAAGCCTTGTATACGTGAGTCGAAGAGATTATTTTTGTGACAACTGCCGAAGATAAAATCTAGCAATATTTCTTCGAAATAATAATTAGTACATTCCTTTATTATAACTTTCAATCAAACATAGGATTTTCATATCAGACTTTAATTTTTTTTTTAGTGGTGCCTTCAGAATCGTTCTTGTCAACAAAACGTAGATTTATTTTTAGCTCTTCGTATAAGTTCGACTCATTCATCAGATGACAAATACATTCTTTCTCTAGGTAATTCGTTGTACCACAACAAACCCAAAAAATTATTTTAATCTCTGCTACAGTGGGAGTGAAATTATATCGAAAAAATATTTAAAGTCTGATACGAAAATCCTATGTTGACAATCATGGCCAGGAATTATTCGTAAAAAATTTTTCAAAGTCTAAAGATCGGACTGCTCTAAAATATTCTTAATGACTAAATTTTTTTTTTTTTTTCTTTCGCAGAATCCCTATAGATATTGAGCCCACTTGTGCCCATTGTACCCAAATCGGTACAGCATTATTTCATGGTGTAAAATCATATAAATTTATTTCATTAGGGGATGTGCACACCACCTCTGTAGTGGGTTTTTAAGAAAATGTAAACGATTCTCAAAATAATGACTAATTTTTTTATTACAAGTAATTTTTGTACTTTTATCTAATTAATAATGTTAAAATGTATTGAATAAAGTCAATAGATTCTTTGTATGACCCGTATTATCAAGCGTTCCCAAATTTGTACAGCGGCGGCATGGTGAATTCATACCTTTTGAATTTGAGAGGCCGGGTGAATAATTTTGTACAAATTATGTTGCTTGTACTCGTGTATCTAAACTTCCTCAGATATGAACAATAATTTTTCAGCAGATATGTGTGCGAGTATACCTTGAATATATATAATTTGAGTTATTAAACATAAGTTTTTCAAACGAATCGACTTTAGAAACATAATTTTCTTTATTGCATACGAAATCAGTGATTGAACTGGTGCCACCTCCTGCAAAATAAGTTGAATATTTGTTTATTTTTAATTTTTCAGTAGATTTCTTTTAATTTAAAAATATGTCAAACTGTCAAATCAATTTGTTTAATATATAATTTGTTTGATTGTTATTAAGCACAGCATATTCGTTTATTAAGTTAATTGATATTTATTTGATTTTTTTATTGTAAATTATTTAATAATCCGCTTCATTAAAAATGCATAATATTTAACATTCTAACTTTATTAACTGTAAATAAACTTCTGCTACTAATACATACATACATACATATGTGCAATGTACATATTTAGAAATAGAAAACTTATGTAGTTTTTATAATTTTTTTTTTTTAGAAATTTGTATTATTATAAATGTTTTTGCCTAAACTACTAATCCTGTTTATTGAACTTTTAATAACACAAGTGTTCTGCAGCATGCTTTTTTCACAATTTTAAATTTTATTTGTGATAAATGTATCAGAAAATCCTTTGAAAATTAATTAATACGTATTTCTTTTCTTTTTTTACATGAAAAACTGCTTCGATGTTAATCACAGGTCACTGCAACTGATGGCGATAAAGATCGGCCACAAAATATTGTGTATTTCCTGACAGGTCAAGGTATTGATCCTGACAATCCAGCTAATAGTAAATTTGATATCAATCGGACAACGGGAGAGATATTTGTATTGAAGGTAAGTGACAATTAAGGATCCTCTCTTAATCCTCTGTAATATAGTGAAGACTACAGCACACAAACAATTAAAACGATTAAAATTTAATACTAATAATATTTTTTGGAAGTAATCGCAAAATATATCTGGTAGTCGATGCAGTGATCTAGAAAACTTGTAAAAAAAAACTAATTAAGCGTCACTACTTGCTTACAATTTACAATTAGTGTTTGCCATTCTTTTCTCGAGCATAACGCCGCTATTTGAAATATTATAATGAATTTTTCCAATTGTGTTTTGTGTGTTACTTTGATAAGTTGGAGAAATAATTGATACTTTCATCTTTCGTATCATGTTATACAGTACTATAAATTTTCATAATTAACCTCAGTGTTTTCTAAAAACAACACATCCTATTTTTGTCATATTCCTTATAAATTAATAAAATAATGTAATAAAAAATAATATTAAGGTGTGTTAGTGATGCGGAACTTCCCTAATATACTTCACATTAAGTATTGTAGTTCAACCTCTTTGATTTTCGGAGGTACCCGTAATTTATATCTTTCTAAAAGAATAGTGGTTAAAATTATATGTAAAAATAGACAACATGCCTCAGATACCTGATAAAAGTTATTTCTTCCTTCTTGTGAATTCATCCAGAAAAGTGTTCAATTAACAATATATTTCAATTCTAATTCAACTTGGTTTTATTTCTTTTAATTTTATTGGTTTAAAGTGGAATATTTGTTTACTTCTGAGTATAAAAATCGATTGGGATTTTGATTGGACTTAATGATTATTTAAAAATTCTAATTCTCCTGATTTGCGAAGATTTCAACATTTGACGCGACATTTTTATAGTTTTCTGTTATCACTTCATATACAAAATGTCAAATAAATTGGAGCTCAATGACTAAAAATGTTGACTAAAATTTATGATAATTGTTTTTTTTTTTTTTTTGGTAGACGTGCGGGTTGGAAAAGAAAGAAGAATAAAAAATTATCACATTTTTCTTTCTTTTTTTGTATTTCCCTTTACTTTTGTTTCAGTTTTTGTTATTATATTTTTTTTTTCTACTTTTAAAGACTGCTGGATTATATGCACTTTATCAATTAAGTCCACACTTTAAGAGAAAAAAATCATGCTAAAAAATCATCGTATAAATTCAAGAAGCTTTTCGAAGATGCTTTCAAAGATAAAATAAAAAAATCCTTGGATTTTAAAGCATCGTTTGAATCGTGTGATGGTATCTCTTTTAATCAAAGGAAAATTAGCTATGCAGTGTTGTTTTTTTCACCAACCTCCTTTGAAAGTAAGAAAAGACATAAAACATAATAACAAAAACGCCAAACGAAAGTAAAGAAAAACACCAAAAAAAATCATGGGAAACATTGCTCTTCTATCCTGTTCATCATCCAAAACAATTTTTGTGATAATTAGTGATCATGAACATGGATGGGTTCTGTATGCAAACTATACATACATCGATGGCAAAAATTAAGTTTGCTGTTTTTAAATCCAGTCAAGCTATGCAAATTTTTTGTTAATTAGTCGCACTAATCTTAACATATTAGTGTGACCTTGAGGCGCTAAAAATATTATAATACGAATTGCTATTAAATGTGTTTTTCGATATACCTCTCTAATTCATTTTTTTACTTTGCCCATGGGCTTTCTCCCAAAACTTTTTTTACTTTTACTATTATCCCCGTTGTTGAACTCTAAATGTTATCGATTTGCTGAAGGTTTTAAGGACATCACATGACAAATATGCTGCGAAATATTAACATAAATACCGACAAATACATAAACAGCAGAGATGAAATTTTTTACTAATTTTCGGAAAATAGTGCACTTGTATAAATTAAATAATAAACCAAGTCTTATGTTGCAAAATCCTTACAAAATTATTCCGTGCTAATAAAAAGTTACAAATGCCACTATCCACTTACTGAACACCAGAATAATTTGTCAACTCGCATAAATGCTAATATATTGAGGCAAATATAAATGTTTTGTTACTTATTTTTTGTTGTGCAGTTGCAACAGAAACTAAAAAAGGCGGTTACAAACATACCACATGCAGACAAAATCCGCTTTTAAGAGGGCAAATACTTTATGTTCCTGTTTTTGTAGTAAAACAAGTACAAAATTTTACAAGAGGACTAGCCATAAATTTTCGAATATAACGATAGAGATTGGTAATGTGTAAAGAGCGCGTAAGGATACAATAAATTTTTGTTAAACAAAAATCATATTCACTTAGTAAAAGGCAACATCCCTTCAAACACATACTTGCATTATAAGGATATTTCGTAATTTTAACTTGAAACTGCTTTCTACAGCTTAGTGTACATTCTCTTGTATGTACGTGAATAAGAGTCCGCCCAGTAGTCACGTTGTCTTAACTCCTGCATACATCAAGGTCCCTGTGAATGTGTTTACAAAAGGATCATACATTGTGGGGTTGTTAGAATGCTTATGACAGATTCAGTACAAAATGTTATAATAAAAAATAAACAGTTGTACATGGGGAACAAATCAACAAAATCAACTACTTAGATTAAACAATAATTAAACTGCAAACTTTCTGAATAAATGTATGGATATGTATGTGTATTTGTGTTTATGCAGGACCACCAACTGTATGAATAAAAAAGGATTGAAGAAAATGTTTGACATGTTTTTTAGTTTAAACATAAACCAAATTATTTACTCTTAATTTAAAGTTTTTTGTTGATGCAATTGTGAGGATATTTATTTAATTTTTGGATTCATTAAAATAAATAAAAGATATGAAAATATTTTCTTTAGGATGGGAAGCTGCGAAACTTGGTTTTTAATCCATCTGAACAATTTTAATATATATTCTAAAGAAATATTTTCCTTTTGGAATTATTGAGGAAAAAATTAAATCGGTTAATTTTGGAATTCAAGTATTACTAATTATTTGATTACTAATTTATTGATTTAAATTATGGTAGAGTCACTCAGACCGCAATTTGATTAAATACACAAAATCTATTAAGTGGTAGTGATATAGAAACCGAGAACAGCTCTGTAAACGATGTTTATGAATAATAAAACAAACAAAAACACTATGAGCTTCTTTAGAAATCGTTTGTGCATACTGTGGCTCTCATAAAAAAATAGAAATAATGAAGAATAAAGAAAGAATAACATTTATTTTTCCATTTATTTACAGCCTTTGGATCGTGATCAGCCGAATGGCCGGCCTCAATGGCGGTTTACAGTCTTTGCCCAGGACGAGGGCGGTGAAGGTCTAGTGGGTTATGCTGATGTGCAAGTAAATCTAAAAGATATAAACGACAATGCTCCGATATTCCCGCAAGGTGTTTACTTTGGAAATGTTACCGAAAATGGTACTGCTGGTATGGTCGTAATGACCATGACAGCTGTGGACTATGATGATCCCAATGAAGGTTCAAATGCCAAATTGGTATATTCCATAGAGAAAAATGTTATTGAAGAAGAAACGGGATCACCGATATTTGAAATTGAACCAGATACGGGAGTTATCAAAACAGCTGTATGTTGTTTAGATCGCGAACGTACACCAGACTATTCTATACAAGTGGTGGCCATGGATGGTGGGGGGTTAAAAGGGACGGGGACAGCATCAATACGTGTTAAAGATATAAACGATATGCCGCCGCAATTTACAAAAGACGAATGGTTTACGGAAGTGGATGAAACGGATGGGACAACACTGCCCGAAATGCCAATTTTAACGGTTACAGTACATGATGAAGACGAAACAAACAAATTTCAGTATAAAGTTATCGATAACAGTGGTTATGGTGCGGATAAGTTTACAATGGTGAGAAATAATGATGGTACCGGGTCCTTAAAAATTGTACAACCTTTGGACTATGAAGACCAACTGCAATCGAATGGCTTTCGCTTTAGAATACAAGTCAATGATAAAGGTGAAGATAATGACAATGATAAATATCATGTAGCCTATTCCTGGGTTGTGGTAAAACTTAGAGACATCAATGACAATAAGCCGCACTTTGAAAGAGCTAACGTTGAGGTGTCGGTATTTGAAGACACTAAAGTGGGTACAGAATTGGAGAAATTTAAAGCTACTGATCCCGATCAGGGTGGTCGCAGCAAAGTTTCCTACTCTATAGACAGATCTTCGGATAGACAAAGACAATTTGCTATAAATCAAAATGGTTCAGTGACAATTCAGCGATCTCTCGATCGTGAGGTAGTGCCGCGACATCAAGTAAAGATATTAGCCATAGATGATGGTAGTCCCCCTAAAACAGCCACAGCGACTTTGACAGTGATTGTACAAGATATTAACGATAATGCTCCTAAATTTTTGAAAGACTATAGACCCGTTTTACCGGAGCATGTACCACCACGCAAAGTAGTTGAAATTTTGGCTACGGATGATGATGATCGCTCTAAGAGCAATGGACCACCTTTCCAGTTTCGTTTGGATCCTAGTGCTGATGACATTATTCGAGCTTCATTTAAGGTGGAACAAGATCAAAGTGAGTATATAAAAATGAAATTAGTAGTGAAATCAAAAAAAAAAATGATAAGATGGGTTAATATCTTCAAAAAATAAATTGAACAATAAGGCAAGAAAAAAGTGAATTTCCAAACTATAAATATGAAACACTCTAATGATAAAAGTTGCATGTGACTCAGCAGAATTGTGTCGTGACGTGATTAGCAGTGAGGTCTAAGCGATAAGCAACTCTTATAATGAGATCGTGGTTGGCAGTTTTTTTTTCGCTTTCAAAAAATATGCTGCATAACTTAAAGGCTTCTAAAATTATTAGTGAAATCCAAAGAAATTGTAATTATTCAGGCTTAATATCATAAAAAAAATGATAAAAAGCTCAATTGAACATGAGGCAGGAAAATAGTGAATTTCCTAACCATTGATATGAAAAACTCTAATCCAAAAAATTGTATGTTACTCAGCAGGATACAGGATATTCAGCTATTTGATTGATGCTGTCGTTATAGGCAGTGTTGTCTAAGCGATAAACAAGTCTGTTAATGAGATCGTGTTAATGTTTCTAACATTAACCTAACGTGCAGTCTAAATTTCCCTTCTCTGTTCAATTATTACGAACTTCTGTAGGTTCCTTTATAATAAAACCCAATTTTTTTTAATTAAATTATACGAACTTAAGCCTGAATAATTGCAATTTCCTTGGATAACTCATCATTCCGTTCGACTTTAAATTCAAATCTGCATTATAGTAATTAAGGTTCCAAAAAAAAATAAATTTTAATTGAATCATGGTTTATTTTCATTGCTGTTTTGTTTTTGCTTTTAAAAAATAGATCTATAAATGGAAAACGTTATTGTATCTTAAAAGTCTTTTAAAATCGTTTGATTGCATAAAAAATCTCTCAAGCAATGAATAAGATTTATATATATGTAAAACAGAATAAGTTTTAGAAAACTTTTCAAGCAACCCAGCAAATAAAATTATTACTGATCAATTGTAATCTATTAATTTTTTTCTCATAAATTTTTACGTATCTTTGAGTACCCGTAAATGTATAATAAAGTTAAAAGTTAAAGTTAAAATATTTAAAATTCTTATTCATAAAATGCATTACATTTATTTGGAAAATGAGTAAAATATAAAAATTTTACAGTTATTTAACGTTGCTTAAAGTAATAAATTTATTAGATTTATTAAAAAAAAAATTTTTTCATTTTGTTCATCAGACTTTTATTTATTTTATGATTGTTTTCCATTTCGAAATCACATCTAAAAAAAAGCTAAAATATAATAAAGCCTCCTTTTATTATTGGCCATTGCTTTAAAAACATATAAAAATAAAACAAACATTTAACATTTCAATTTGTATGTACAACACAAATAAAAAAAATTAAAAATGTTATAAAGTAATAATATTAAATTAAAAGATACACCAAACCTCTCAAGTTGTTGAAAGTGATAACAATAGAAAGTAATTTAAATGTTAAGCCAATTTAAACGTATTGTAGTGTTAAAATGTGTGGTCTCTTATCTGTGGTACAAATGAACTTTGACATTAAAATTCAATTAGCAGAATTCAATACTAAACGCCATATAGAAAAAACCATTCACTCAGCAGCATAAAGTAGAGGGGTGTGAGCGAAAAAAGACAGAAACTGATACAATTATTTTACAGGAGGCAACTCAATTAAAATACTGGTGGTTGTATTGCATGGTTTTTCGTTAATACAAACTGTTAACTTTCGTAATTTTCTTATTAGAAAACACAAGCATACGGAGCAAAAATATTTGTTTAAGCATTTTTCTGAATCCATTATAGATTCCTCTATTTTAAATTAATTTTCCGATTTATTTGGATTTATTTGTCAAAACCTTAGACAATGATATGTCTTAAATCGACTGGTGTTTAATTAAACATACAGCCATATCACAGAAGTGAATTCCGATCGCAAGTGGTTTCAATTCCGAAAGTTAAGTCTTTAGAAAACGAAAATTTTGCTTTTAATTAAACCATTTTTTTAAGTTCAAAATTAAATTGAAAATGAATTTTTCTAATAACTTCATTAATAGTAAATAATAAAAACACATGCATACTTTTGAGGGGGTTTGTAAAATAAACTTTACATGTGACAAAGCAAATAATTTCAGCTTTTTTAGTAAAAAAAATTAAATAATCGCCTAAATAACTTCACCATCGTGAAATCTAACAACTAAATAAACGGAATCTGAAGACGATAAATCAAGAAAGATCGGAGTACAGTTACGGAATTGAAATAATTACGATCGGAATGTCGAATAATAGAAAAATCATAAGAATAATAGATTGTAGTTGAGATTGTAAATAAATAAATCCTAGAGGCTTAAATATTTTTAAAATATTAAATAATTGATTGCAATATTTCTTTTTTTTTCTGTTTAACAGAGGGAGCTAATGGTGATGGCATGGCTGTTATATCCTCCTTAAGATCATTTGATAGAGAACAACAAAAGGAATATATGATACCAATTGTTATTAAGGATCATGGTTCCCCGGCCATGACCGGCACAAGTACACTGACAGTTATTATTGGTGATGTTAATGACAATAAAATGCAGCCTGGTTCAAAAGATATCTTCGCCTACAACTATCAAGGCCAATCACCAGATACACAAATTGGTCGTGTTTATGTTTATGATTTAGATGATTGGGACTTACCCGATAAGAAATTCTATTGGGAGTCACAGGAACATCCACGCTTTAAATTAGATGAAGATTCTGGTATGGTAACGATGAGAGCTGGTACTCGAGAGGGCCGATATCATTTAAGATTTAAGGTGTACGATCGCAAGCATACACAAACGGATGTACCTGCCAATATAACTGTGACCGTAAGAGAGATACCACACGAAGCTGTTATTAATTCGGGATCAGTAAGACTTTCTGGCATAACCGATGAAGATTTTATACGTGTATGGAACTATAGAACACAATCTTTGAGCAGATCAAAAATGGATAGATTCCGTGACAAATTGGCTGATCTTTTAAATACGGCTCGGGAAAATGTAGATATTTTCAGTGTACAACTTAAGAAAAAACATCCTCCCCTAACGGATATTAGATTCTCGGCGCATGGTTCTCCCTACTACAAGCCTGTCCGATTAAATGGAATAGTATTGATGAACCGTGAAGAAATTGAAAAAGATGTTGGCATAAATATCACAATGGTGGGCATAGATGAATGTTTATATGAAAATCAAATGTGTGAGGGTTCGTGCACCAATACCCTGGATATAAGTTCTCTGCCTTATATGGTTAATGCCAATAAAACTGCTTTGGTCGGTGTAAGAGTTGATACTTTAGCAGAATGTACTTGTGGTGCTAGAAATTTCTCTAAACCAGAAAATTGTCGAAATACCCCCTGTTACAATGGAGGTCGTTGTGTTGATACCAGATTTGGTCCCCACTGTTCTTGTCCTGTAGGCTATACAGGTCCCCGATGTCAACAAACTACAAGAAGTTTCCGCGGCAACGGATGGGCTTGGTATCCTCCTCTTGAAATGTGTGATGAATCGCATTTAAATTTGGAATTCATAACAAGAAAACCAGATGGTCTGATAATATATAATGGCCCCATTGTACCACCTGAACGGGATGAAATGCTGATATCTGATTTTATATCTTTGGAATTAGAAAGAGGCTATCCGAGATTATTAATAGACTTTGGCTCAGGAACTTTAGAGTTGAGAGTTAAAACTAAGAAGACTTTAGATGATGGCGAATGGCATCGTATTGATCTCTTCTGGAACAGCGAAAGTGTACGCATAGTGGTGGACTTTTGTAAGTCGGCGGAAATAAGTGAAATGGAAGATGGTTCTATGCCAGAATTCGATGATATGTCTTGTCAGGCAAGAGGCCAAATTCCTCCCTTTAATGAGTATCTTAATGTTAATGCTCCCCTACAAGTGGGTGGTTTCTATAGAGAACAATTTGATCCTTCACTTTACTTTTGGCATTATACACCCATGACTAAGGGTTTTGATGGCTGCATACGCAATTTGGTACACAACTCAAAACTTTACGATTTGGCACATCCGGGTCTTTCCCGTAACAGTCTTGCCGGCTGTCCACAAACCGAAGAGGTGTGTGCTCAGTCTGAACAGACGGCCAGATGTTGGGAGCATGGCAACTGTGTCGGTTCTCTCTCGGAAGCCAGATGCCAGTGTAGACCAGGCTGGACTGGCCCGGCCTGTAATATACCCACCATACCCACCACCTTCAAGCAACAAAGTTATGTTAAATATGCCTTAAGTTTTGAACCCGATCGTTTTAGTACAGAAATACAATTACGTTTTCGAACACGTGAACAACATGGTGAACTATTTCGTGTTAGTGATCAGCATAATCGTGAATATGGCATTTTGGAGATTAAAGATGCCCGCCTACACTTCCGCTACAATTTGAATTCTTTGCGTACAGAGGAAAAAGATTTATGGCTTAATGCAGTAGCGGTAGACGATGGTCAATGGCATGTGGTACGCATTAATCGTTATGGCTCAGCGGCCACATTAGAACTGGATGGTGGTGAAGGTAGACGATATAATGAAACGTTTGAATTTGTGGGCCACCAGTGGTTGCTGGTAGACAAACAAGAGGGCGTTTATGCTGGTGGTAAAGCAGAATACACTGGTGTACGAACATTTGAGGTTTATGCAGACTACCAGAAGAGCTGTTTGGATGATATACGGTAAGTTGCTTGGTTTTATTCTTTTCAATATTTCAGCTAAATATTTACAGTTGCGGACTATAAAAAATTACCTTTTTGTGAAATATATTTTTAAATGCTAAATGAGCATTAATTTTTATTAGTAGATTTCATATACTAAAAAATTAGTTTTTTAATTTTAAAAATTTAGATATTTAATACTTTTAAACTTTGTGTTAAATAAATATACTTTTGCATCGCCCACTGTCACTACTGGCAACTGTAGCTATAGTAAAGACAAGCCCCCATTAACCCAATTAAACTCTATGCAAATACTTCAGCTGCATTATAATGACTTCATATTTGTATTTTCATTCTTCTAGACTGGAAGGTAAACATTTACCTTTGCCTCCTGCGATGAACGGCACACAATGGGGTCAGGCTACAATGGCACGAAATTTGGAAAAGAACTGTCCGTCCAATAAACCATGTTCAAATGTCATTTGTCCAGATCCATTTGAATGTGTAGATTTATGGAATGAATATGAGTGCACGTAAGTCGTTTTGTCTTTATTGTATTTTCTATGGCTTTTGGTTTTTGTTAATGTAGTTTGTCTTCTTTATGTCCTTTTTCAGTTATCTTAAGTTTTTTTTTTCTTGTTTCTACTTTTGTTTTTCCTCTACATTTACTAAATGGTTTTTTCTTAGCTTGAAGCTAAACAAAATTTAAATCGATGTTTATCTTTTGTTTGGATTGAAAAATTCATTTCATTAAAATAATTGATTTTATAAATTTGCAAAAAAACATTTAAATTGTTTTTAAAATATCTACAACAACCTGTTTCAAAACCTACAAATTTTAAGTTGATGAAAACTCAGAAAAAAAAACGATTTTTTTTCTGCAAAATAAAACTTCATTATTTTTTAAACATGGTTTTTTACACTTACAGTCATCTTACAACAAACAAAATAAATTTTTCACCAAAACCTTAGGGGAGGGATGTATAAAATATAAAAATCCTCGAACTAAACGATTTTGCATTAAAATTTACAGCGATTTCCATTAGAAGAAAATAAATTTCAAGTGAACATTTATTTGATTATAATTTGAAATTATGGTTGAAGAGTACTTCTTCATCTAGAATTTTTTTAAACGTGTGAAAAAATGTACATAAGTTTTAGTTACATTAAACTCGCAGAAACTTGCAAAATCAGTAACACGATCATTCCAAAATATAAACATTTTTATGTTTAAGTTATTTACTCCCAAATATAAACAAAGTTCAAAAGCTCTAAAGCATAAATTTTGAAGGGAATAGAAAAATAAAAAAAAAATCTGTCACAGGGGCGACAGGAGCTGTATGCACAAAATTTTTAGTTTATAATTTAATTAATAAATCTGTGGGGCCTGGTTCAAAACGTATTTTTGTTCAAAAGCCATGTTAACCTATTAATAAAGTGCTATGGGATATAGAAAAAAATATGAGTTGTATTAAAATATTGGGAGTGGAGTTCGAGGCTCACTTGTGCTATATATACTATATAGCTTTTTAGTTACTTGAGTAAAAGCGTCATGTTTACCAAAATTGCTGCCTTTGGCGACTTTCCAAATATTTTAATCTCAATTCATGCAGATTTCATCTCTCTCGTGGTTGAGAAAATACAACTATATTCATTCCTGGGAGGGTATAAAAAGCAAATATTTCTATATAAAATTTAAAAAGAAAGTTCATCATTGACCTTTAATTTTTTAACAAGCAGTACATTGATATTAATATATTTGAAACTGGATAAAAGCTTAACATGTTATCTGTCCTCTTAAGAAATTTTAAAAATCTTTATTATATAAAAACTACCTGAGTTTTGGGAAGCAAGAAAAATAATGTGGGCCATTGTGTGGTGTTCGAATTAATTTTATTGAACGGTAAAAATATGGGAGATTCTGATATAATGAAAATATTTTTTTCCAAACCCAATCTGTGGATGGAAGTCAAAATTTTTATTATAGTTTCGCTAATGATGGCATGATGATAGTGTGTTAGAAAAAAGATGAATTTAAACCAGGATTGTAGTGGCCAAATTTGTTATTTGGTTAATATCTATTTAAAAAATTAAAGTCGACTTATGAAGGCTTTATAAAACGAATTTTCATAAAAAAGTTTATTTATAACTGCCTTTCGTTTCATTCGCAAACGAATATTAAAGTTAAAGATGGATTAAGAAATGAATTTTGAATGGATTAATAATCTGTCTAAATAACTGCTACCGTCAGCATCACAGTCCAAGAGATAAAATAACACACTTGTGTGTAGAGCAAAATTATATTACAAACAAACAAGCACTCCTAATAAAAAAATTAAATAAGTGAAATGAGATAAAGAAAATCTTAATAAATAATGTATTGATCACAATGCGCTGCTCAATAATCATGAACATTAAATCAGTTGCAAACATTTTCAGAAACGTTTTCACACTCGCTGTTTATACTATTATTTCCTCATCATCATCAGCATAATTATTATTGTAATTTTAATTTAAAAAAAAAATACTTTCCTTTTGTTCAACTGCATCATCATCATTTACACAAATCACATAATCCATGCATCACTTCAATCGCAAATCATAAACTACTTCCAAGAACATTTAAAGCTCGGCGACAAGTTTTTAATTTCACATTGCTCCACTTTTTTAAACATATAAAAACTTAACAATTAATTTGAGTCTTCAAAACATATTATATAAATTTAATTTTGTAATGCACCAAAAAATTTGTTTTTTTCAAATCAGAAAGAAACCTTTAAAAGATCTGAAAAAGTTAAAAATTAAATCTAGCTTAACTAGAACTAACCACGAGCTGATATTGAACTGAATTTCATCTGGCTGTAACTGAAATTGAACAGAATTATTAACAAACTTGATATTATTTTGAGCTGAACTGACTCTCAAATTTGATTGACTTTGAACTAAGCTAAGCTAGAGCTAAGGTTCATATGAATTTGCGCTCTAATTACATCCAGCTTAAACTAAGCTTAAAATTAACTTTAACTGAAAGGTAAAAGACTTTAAGTGATCTATAAATGACCATAGAATTAACTTGAGCTGAAGGTGATACAAACTCGAATTGAAGTAAATGTCAAATTACTCGAAGTACACTGAAAATTAGCTTGAAATTAACATGTTTAAAATAAGCCCGTACTAAACTTATTCAAAAATTTTTTAACTTGAAGTGAACTTTAAATGAACCTTAGCTCCAGTTTAACTGAACTTAACTTAAATTTGTAGTGAATGTATCTTTAAGTGAACTTTAACTTAAACTTAAAGACAACTTTAACTTAAGCTAAATTTTATTTAAATTTGAACTGAATATGGCTTTAAAAAATCTTAACCTTAAACTGAACTTTACTGAAAATTTCTTAAAATTAACTTTAACTTAAACTAAACTTTACTTAAATTTTAACTTAAACTTGAACCTGAACTGAACTGAAGTAAAATCAACTTAACCTTAAACCAAACTTTAACTAAATATATATGAACTAAATCTACTGTAACTGAACTTTAACCAAAATGCAACAAATCTTAAAGTCTATGTGAACTGAAACTAAACTTGATCTGAATTTTAACTGAAATGTAATTCAATAAGAATCAGGCTTGAATCTTAACTTAAATAGATCTTTAACGCTAAAGAAAACTCAAATTCACTTAAGTGAAACTGATCAGATTTATCGAAATAATGGAATAATAAAAATTCTCGATTTCTTTTTTTATTAGTTTATATAGACAAGATTCCAAAACATTTATCTATTGTACTAAATGTATTTTATATGTATATAATTTTTACATTTTTTGACGGTACAAAAACTATGTATTCAATATCGAAAACTTACCAAAATTTTTTTTCAAATACTCATTTTTTTAAAATGTGTTGTTTTATTTGTTTTCCCCTCTTAACTTATTAAATCTAATCAACTGTACTGTTATGCATACTATGATGCAACTGTATGTTATCGTATCATGATACAGATGCGGCGAAGGAAGAGTTATGTCACCGGATGCTAAAGGTTGTATGGATCGTAATGAATGTTTGGATTTGCCCTGTTTAAATGGGGCAACTTGTATAAATCTTGAACCAAGACTACGTTATCGTTGCATATGCCCCGATGGTTTCTGGGGTGAAAATTGTGAATTGGTGCAAGAAGGACAAACGTTAAAATTGAGCATGGGCGCTTTAGCAGCAATTTTAGTTTGTTTGCTGATCATATTAAGTGAGCATAAAGAAGATTTTTTAAGTAAAACATACATATACGCATACCTTGAACTAAAAAAAAAAAAAACTACTTGCGCCCTAAATAAAATATAAAAATAAGAATGTTGTTCACGGGAAAAGAATTACTTTTAAGGGTAAAACAAAAATTTTAGTCATATAGAAAAGTTTATTTAAAAATAAATTCTTTTCTTGCAAGAACTTTATATTTCTTCTTTCTGTAAATTTTCATGCACAAAATATTTATTTGATTCCATTCAAATCCCTATTCAAAGTACTTGGTTTTTGTTATATCATGTCGTTTATTTTTCTCTCTATGTTTTAATTGGTGTTAATGCAAATATTTGCTTAAACAAAATATATATATAAATCAGATTATAATTTCACTTCTTTATAACCTGCACCATTAGCTTTAAAAAAATGTATATTAATTAATTAGCATTATCATTAAGCTGCCAATCATGCCAGCTTTCATTACCAATTTTATTATGTGTCTTAGCAAAAAGTAAAAAATTCATCAGATCCATTCATTCATTCATCTATTCATTTCATATAATCATCTATTGAGCATCCTATAAAGTCGATATATCATATTAAATCCATACATACTCGTACATACATATATCTTTTAATTTAAATAGAGTTTTAAATATTTATTTAAATATTTTCAAACATATATTCTGCATGTCATTATTCAACTATAGAGAACAGTATTGCTTATAAATTTTAATTTTAATCATCATAAGAAATACATAAAAACTATTTTATTATAATTTTCTTCACATTTTAAATGCCATGATCATTTAATGTTGATCCATTCATTCAATCGATTGTTCTTTTAAAAATCTTTGGCTATTTTAGTTAATATTAAATGTTAGTTTTAGTGTGTTTGGTAGGCTTAAAAAGCTTAAGACAAATGGCCAAAATAAATACGGTAAAAAAATGTAATTTATTTCAAATGTGTACAAAATTATTATGAAGGATGAATACATAAAACGTATCAATATTAACCCCTCGATTGGCATCAGGTTTTGCAACATTCAACAAGGTCCCTCGAGATCTTGGATATATACATATGCCATTATTAAATTAAATCAAAACCTTTTAATATGGATCTTTTTGTAATATAATTTTAAGGTACAATAATTTGACTACCCAGCTAAAAAGGTAATATACGAGGTTTGTTCAAAAGAAAAGGTGAAATTTTGATTATTTTTTGAAAAGTATTTATATAATCATCAATATTCATTTTGCCCCTTCAAAGTAATCCCCATCAGATATAATGTACTTATGCCAGCGCTTCTTCTAATCCTCGAAGCACTGTTGAAATGCGCTTTTCGATATGGCTATCAGCTCGTTCTTCGATTCTCACTTTATCTCATCAATTGTGGCAAAAAGCTTTCCTTTGAAGTTGCAGGGAGCCAAATCTGGTGAATAAGATGGTTGAGGCATGTTGTTTTTGAACAAAAAATCGCAAACAAGCATTGATGTATGAGCTGGTGCATTATCGTGATGCAGAATCCTTGATTTTTTTTTGCTCCAAAATTCCGATCGTTTGAGCAGTATTGCTTCACGCGAACATTGCAACTTCTTTGTAGTATTCCTTACTAGCTGAACCCAGTGTGCTTCGCTACCCCCTCGTTATAGTCAAGAATTTATTATATCGTAAGACTATCCTATTGTAAAAATTTAATGACGATCGATCTAGTAGTTAAGACTATATTACGATTTTTAATTTTCCTAAAAAGGGGCGTGGTCCCACCCACTTTTTTCCTGGTACGCATTCCTAATTATATTAATACCATATGTACCAAATACCATCGACGTAGGTAAAAAAATGCCCAATATATGGCGATTTAAATTTTTGGGTTATATGGGCGGTGCCACGCCCCTTTGTCCAGTCAAAACTTCATATAGTCTATTATTCCTTCCAAGGTCACAGCAACATGCTGTGAAAATTTCAGGAAGATCGGTTTAAGGGTTTGGCCTCCTATAAAGCACAAACAAACAGACAGACAGACAGACATTCATTTTTATATATATATATATTGGATTTTGCCACGCCCCTCCGCCCACATACCGAAAATCAGACTTCACAGTGTCACCCGCCTGAATATTCTGAAGATTGGAGTCAATACGTTACATACATACACACATCCTGTTTAATATATATATATATATATATTAACCGTACGACCTGTTGGAAAGAACTCATGATGCGCCACGCTATTGTAATCGATGAAAGCAGTAAGCAAAATCTTCACATTTGAACAAACTTGGCGTGTTTTTTTCGTTCTTGCCTTATCTGGCCGCTTCCATTTGAATGATTGGGCCTTGGTTTCACCGTCATAACCATATACGAATGTTTCATCACCAGTGACCTCAACGTTCAAATTAAGTGACAATGTCTTATGCATAGACCACCTGCCATGCGTAAACATCTTTCTTAAGTGTTCGAGCTTTCGAAACTCTTTAATCTTTTGCTTAGCAACAGCACAATAGGTAGCCCAATGTCCAGCCAACCACTAGCACTGATCGAGCATCAGTCCTTAAACCAATACCTCTCCCAGCAAGCTTTTGCTAGCAACCACAGCCACAACTTGTACTCCCGAAGGATACCTTACCAATAACCGGTCACAGAATCATGCCACCAACGAGGGTAGTGAGATGGCTGCCAGCATATCCTTTCTCAAGAAGAAGGAGTATGCCAATAGCATTTCCATCCCAAGAGAACAGTCCAATATAGGAACAACAATCCCTTCTCTCGTTAGACACTCCACTTATGGGCTGACCGGCTCCCGTGGTACCAGTTTTGTTTACTGCTCAACGCTCAAAAAATAACACCTTAGAATTACCTTTCTATTTACTTTGGTCTTGAGGGAGACCTAAGGTGCCCTTCACCATCCACCAGACTAATGTAGTTTACCTACTTCCTTTCTCTACCTTATAATGTACATCCGTTGATCTGTCAGTTTCATGGTTAATGTCTGACAAAGACAATTATCCTTTTTTTTCCAAAAAAATACAGCATCAGCTTGGGGATATCACCAAATTGACAAAACGTACCCACCGGCGGCACAATATGGGTCTGGCCATTTATATTTGGATTTATGTATAACATATCAATGACCTCTAATCATATTAATTCTTTCAATTGAGAAAGACCGATCGGAGGTCCATATAAAAGTGGCAGAGTTCCCCTCTCATATAAGGTATCAGAGCTCGAAGTGGTTTGCAGTCACGTAGTATGTCTCTTTGCCTTCCTTCTAGGGATTGTTCAAAGCTTTATCACCCAAAAAAGTACGAATATAAGTTCATCGGAACTAGAACTGTGTCCAAAATAGTTTCTTTAGGTGCAAATCTAATGTGATCAATAATAAATTATTAAAAAATTTTTAAGTACAAAAATCCGGCGACAGTTATTAAACAACTAAAGAAAAAAAATGCTAAAAGATTAAAAACTTTAAAAGCTTTTTTAATCGCAGGATAAAGCTGTGACGCTAAAGTTAAACTTATCGTATTTGATATATTCAATTTTATTAAATTAAAAACATTTTATTTTGCAGTCTTGCAACTATTAATTAAAAAATTAGTTGGTATTCTAACTATTCAAAAATTATATAACAAACGAATGAAATGAACGAACTAGAGCGTTCAGTGAGCAAATCACGCTCATTAAACAAACTGACATTGATTTGTTCCTTTGAACTTTCTAACTAATATTGAAAAAACTTGCACTACTGAAAGTATCAAAATGTCATTCGTAGAAGACATCGTCTCTTGTATAGCCATTTTAAAATGCTTAATGACAGCATTTGTCCTTGGGGTATCCCTCATCACCATTTTTCGTAAACATCTATCGAATACTATTAAGTGAAAAATTTTATTTATATTCTATTTTATTTGACCTTTTCTTTATATTTATTAGAATGTTTGTTTAAGCAATAGGTCTTTTGATTTAATATATATATATTGTTGTTTTTATTTATATTTAGTTTCGATATTTCGCTAACAATTTGTTAGCATCTTCAGGAAAATTTTTTAAAATTATTTGAAATTTTAATATTGATTTGTGTATTGGGTGTCATAAAATTTTTTTCAATAATTTTTTTTTTTTTTTTATGGAAAAAGTCTAGGAAAATTTAACTACAGTATATAAAAAGGTTTTTGTATGAAATGTCACAAAAATTGTTTCCAAATTTTAACATAAAAAAATTATTGAAAATGAGTTAAGTATTGGATAGATATAAAACTTTTAACATAGAAAAAATTATTAAAAATGTTATGTTATAAAAATAGTGTTAAAAAATTATCATTGAATTTAATATATCAACACAATTAACATTAAAATGTATAGTATGTATCCAGGCTGTTTTTTAACATAGAAAAAATTATTAAAAATGTTATGTTATAAAAATAGTATTTAAAAAATTTTTTAACATTGAATTCAATATATCAAAACAATTAACATTAAAATGTGTAGTATGTATCTAGGCTGTTTTTTAAATATAAATATCAAAAAATTATTTACAAATTTTTAAAAGCTTTATAAAAGTTAAGAATAATAAAAATCCTACAGGAAATTAAGTTATTATTGGTGTAAAAACAAGAAGCAATAATGTGATTATTTTCCTGTGGGACCATAATATAATTAGATATGTAATTAAACAAAATAACAAAAAATTCATAGTGAACAATTTTTGTGACATTTCATACAAAAACCTTTTTATATACTGTAGTTAAATTTTCCTAGACTTTTTCCATAAAAAAAAAAAAAAAAATTATTGAAAAAAATTTTATGACACCCAATACACAAATCAATATTAAAATTTCAAATAATTTTAAAAAATTTTCCTGAAGATGCTAACAAATTGTTAGCGAAATATCGAAACTAAATATAAATAAAACAACAATATATATATATTAAATCAAAAGACCTATTGCTTAAACAAACATTCTAATAAAGTGAAAAATTTTATTCAAAACGATTGTATTTAGTATATTAAGATTAATACTTGAAAGCTGTGTCACTTAAAATCGTTGAATGTTTTTTTTTTAACTTGGCACATTTCCAATATATTATTTTTTGCGTACCTCAACGTCAAGACAAACTTCCGTCTATGTGCGAGATTTATACTTTTCAGACTCAATTCTATCACTTTTAAGTCAATAAACTTTCAATGATAGTTAACTTGTTTTTTTTTTTTGCAAATTTATAAAATTTAAGTAAACTTTAATATATTCATACAATAACAAAAGCTTCACTTGAATGTACGTGAATAAAGGAAAATATGAAAAAACCATAAAGAAAGAAAAATCTTCATAGCAAAAAATCAATATCTTATTTTCATAAATTTTTACTTCACACATGTTTTTATATGCAACCTTAACAACTGTTATGTATCACAAATGCGGGCAATATATGTGTCTGTTTGTATGTATTTGCATTTATTGAAAATCCAGATGTCCTGCTGGTTTCAAAAGTGCTGGCAGTACATGTGTCAATGACAATGAATGTTTACTATTTCCTTGTCGCAATGGCGGTCGTTGTCGTGACTATATTCCTCCTCAAAAATATGAATGCCACTGTCCGATGGGTTTCACTGGCATCAATTGTGAATTGGAATTATTGGCGTCTGGTGTATTAACGCCATCACGTGATTTCATAATTGCTTTGCTATTATGCTCAACAACTCTGATACGTAAGTAGTTTTGCTTTTTGTTAATTTTTGGATAGCAATTCTTTTGATTTTCATTTTAACAATGGTTGAAGGTAAGTACTTAAAAATTTAAGTGTACATTTTGCGGTTAATTAAAAGTGGCGAAATATTTTTTTGGATCTAAAAATTAATTTATTAAAAAGTAGTTAAGCAAAATACTAGAGAAATCTTTAAGAGATCTTGGTTATTGTATAGTATTTTTAATTTGAAATATAGTTTAAAAATATATTAAAATGTTTTCAAACAAGTTGGTAAAAAAAATTTACACAGTTGTAAGGGAAATGTATTCGAGTAGACCTGCAAACATCACCTGAATTTTCTCTGCATCACAGTGCAAAAACTTCCAATGCATAAAGCCTTCTACTATATAAAAAAAATACTAACTGCAAACTTTCTCATTGAAAACATTTTCGCAGAAATAAATTAAAAAGGATTGAAAAAAAACAATTTTACCAATTTACCACTGGAAATTGTTGAATCCTTGCATGTAAGAATCCTTGCTTGGCTTTACGCATACAACAAGCGGAAAGTGTTTTTTAATTTAATAAATTAAATATATGTATGTGTCTATGTACGTACATATGTAGGGGCTTTGTAAAACGCGCTGTTGCACATTTAATTTTAATATATTCACACATTCTTTAATTAAGTTTTAACCGGGAAAACATAACAAGAGTCGAACATTTGCGAGAATTTTTGGAACACTGACGACAGACCTAATGAAAGCAGTCAAGAAAATTAACTCTTTTGCTGAAACATCAGCGAAAGCCAACTAACATACATTTTAGGTTTTCCAATAAGACTGAAATGATTTCTTTTAAAAAAAGACACTTATTGTTAAGGGAATTCAAAATTTTTTTATTTAATGTGAAATATAATCGATGCAATTAAGTTCTAAATAAAACATCATTCAAATGGCCTCCATGACTTGTTCTGCAGGAACGAATTCGATGAACCCAATTTTCGAGCACGTTTTGCACTAAATCAAGTCGTATGAAAAGCTTGATGAGAGTCTGGTTTATTTCGAAAGACCAATGACTTCAAATAAACCAAGAAATAGTTTAATGGTGTTAAATCACAACTTCTTGGAAGCCATTCAATATCACATTTTGTTGAAATAATCGAATCTCCAAACTTTTCTCGCAATAATTTAATTGTTGCATTTGGAGTGTGGCACGTACAGTGGTCCAATGGCTTCAGTTTTTGAGTGAGAACAATTTTATACGGATGCAAACCAATATCCTTTCTCAAAATCCGCCAGGTTGTGGTTTGAGACAGTCCCAGTTGAGTCCCATTTTATTGGAAAAGTAATGCGAATATATGTATGCTAAGAAACTTTCCCTTCACTACTTCTACTTTGGCTTAAGCAGACCTGCAAATTAAATGGCGGTTTCATTGAAAGCACTTGCCACTAGTGATGTTACGAATATAAATTTATAATATTTCCGAATACGAATACGAATAATATTTTTAATGCTTAGAGCCACTTAAAATTTCAAATTGAATTGGAAAAAATACCAAAAATTTAGATAAGGTAAAACTGGTCTAAGTTTGGGGAATATTGTCTCATTGCGTATCATGTTGTTTGATCCATCTATAGAAGGTAACATTAATTTGTCTACCACAGCATCGAAAAGATTTTTGGACTTCCTTTTCATAAGCAAAATCTTGAAGCAAGTGTCTCCTGATTATCCGCCATCATGTTGCAGGATATGGGCAAAACAATATGAAACCGATCATTGATTGATGATTTGAGTATAAATTAGAAGTTGTATGTGACTAACCGAAACCAGAAAACCTTGTATTGAGATATACTTTTACTTTAACCGTGCTTTATTCCTCCGATCTTCTAAAGGACATTTTAATACCAAACTGCGAAAAAGTTTTTTTTTTCTGATAAATAATTTTTTTCTCTATAAGATACTATCGAAATTTTTTCTTTAAGGAAACCTTTGAAGTGCAATAAACTATACGATCAGGAATAATGAACTATTTTCTCTCTTGTTTCCCTTATAGCAAAAATGTAGCATTTGTTGCCTTTTTCTTTAATAAATTTATTGAAAATAATTATCATCTTTTGCTACAAAAGATTCATAAATAGCAAATTTTTTATTCAAGTTGAAAAACGTGTTTAATTTTTTTAAGAAAAAATATGCCACAAAATAACAGCAGGACTCCATGGTCGATTGTTACATTCATTAATTACATTACGGGCAATTTCTGTACTTACTGTTACCTTTTAAAATCGAACATCTATAGAAAGCCAGTATGCGAAGAATTTTGTGTTTAGGATATCAATTGTACACAGAGTACAGTGGTTTTCACTAGATTGAGTATCCGATTCAATTCTTACGATTTATGATCTGGAGAAGGAGCCAATAACATATCTACACATAAATTAATATAAATGCATAGACACATATATTCCATTTTTACATTAATAAGTATACGCCATGGTGTTCAGTATCATTATCATACGCCATGGTGATAGTCTTTAAAAAAAGTCATATGCCCTGTAAAGAAAACTTCACTTTAGTGAAATTGCCCAAACAATTTTAATCGCATTGCAAATAATTATTTGGCAATTATTTTTTATCGTTCCATTGCTCAATTAAAATCATCAACATAAAATAATAAAGCCACACGCTACATCGTCCGAAGGCTTTAAATTGTAAGATAATTGATGTGTTAAAGTGCAATTTGTTGTGTTAAATTGGAAAATACAAGGATACTTACGGCGTTCATTGTATTTTAAGATAATTCCCTTACTGGCTTCAGACAAAACTTTTCATAATTAAAATAATATTTCATGCAGACATAAATTGATGTAATTAAAATGTTATTTTTTTAACAAATATGACAAGAAGAGAATAGTTTGGCTTTTTAAAATTACTAGTTTAATAACAAAAAATACTTGAAACTTGCTTCCAAAGAAACGTAACAAGATGCCTTGAGTTGTGCTTAAGAGTTAAAGCGTATGTGTGTTGTTTAAACTTTTCAGAAATTTTTGCAGTTTTTAATTGTGTCAGCTATTTCGTTGGGATTTTTGTAAAATAAGTTCTAACAAAAAGTAGACGAAATGCCGAATAAATTTTGTTAATTAGGAAAGTTCATTAAATAATTGAACATTTTGCGAACTAGACAAAATTAAATACCAAACTAAAACATTAAACTTTTATATTATTATTATTACGAATAAACGTAATTATTATTTGAACTTATATTGATTTACATATGAAAAGTAATATTATCAGGCTCAAGTTCAGTTTTATTGAATTAATGAAAATTCAAAATTACTAAGAGTTTTTTTATGTTGGAAAATATTATTATTTATATCCAATCAGTTTTTAGCAGAACGTATCATTACTGATTTCAAGGCCGCTACACCTCTCATCAGCGTTCAATTGTCCATCTTTACAATTTTCGTAAAGTGGATACTAATTGAGAAGAATATCAACTATTTAACCAGTTTTCAAGAGAAATAGAATATGAGAATTAAGTTTTAATTCAATTTTTATTCTACAATGAAACAGTGCTGGTTAGTACGAAATTCCCTCATTACTGTTTGGAACTAATAATCAACACAAACTCATAGTCCGTTATCATCAAAGTATTCAGTACTGATACGTTCTGCTAAAAACTGATTCGATATAAATAATAATATTTTCCAACATAAAAAAACTCTTAGTAATTTTGAATTTTCATTAATTCAATAAAACTGAACTTGAGCCTGATAATATTACTTTTCATATGTAAAACATTAAACTTTTTAAAAAATTATGATTTTATAAAAAAGTGTTTAAAGTAAAAATAATCAGAACAATTTGCAATTATCACTTTAACAAAATAAGTGCATTTTGTTGCCCTTAAACGAAACATTTGTTTAAATAACAAGTTTATTATGAAGATAAATTTTGCTAAATTTCAACGTTTGTTTTTTTTTTTTTGTTTCTTAAATAAAAAGAATGTCAAATATATTTTCTAGAAAATAAAACGCCAGAAAATAGAATTGATGTTTATGACACAACTATTTTCCATAAGTAGACAATAAAAACTCCTTAAGCCAATGCACAAAATAGTTTTGTTTTATTGCGTATTTATGTTCTGCTAGTTGTTTTATTTATTTTTTTTAAAGTTTGTGTTTAGCTGTTGGCAAAATTAGTACGCCTTAGATTTTTGTTATCTTCACATCTTCTGCTAATAGAAGACACTAAAAGTTTATATTACGGATAAATCTATATAAATATTTCATTATGATACTAAATAAAGTACTACAATAGTATTGATAGTACATAGAAATTGTGTGATAAAAATTATATGCAGTGTCCAGCAAAAAACAAAAAAAAAATCGAATTATTAGGAAGGAGTAAAAAAATGCCACGCTGTTTTGAAGCGCTTCAAGCGATGCCATAAAAGAACACAGAAATTTTATCTTAGTGTTTGTACAAAAATAAAACGAAAGGTATGTACAGACAATTGCCATATGCACGAAATTCGCATATGTGTCACTAAAATAAGATCTTTACAATGTCTGGCAATTATATGACAAGAGAAAAGTAGAATGTGTACACTTTAGTCTTGCAATATTATTTATGTGTTTTTCAGACAACGTTTGCAATAAAAAGTTTTTAAATTCAAACGGTTGTAAAACATTTTTTTTTTTAATCTAACAATTTTTAGAGTCTACCTATAAAATTTAAATTTTTCGAAATTTTATCACAAAAAATACTACACGTTTTATGTACATTTAAGTTAATTATTTCGAACTACTTATTAATCGGTGTAGAGTTTTATAGACTAGGACTCTTAACGTTATGATTAGAACTTCGTTAAT
The DNA here is from genome assembly GCA_947311025.1 of Lypha dubia. NCBI lineage: Eukaryota > Metazoa > Arthropoda > Insecta > Diptera > Tachinidae > Lypha > Lypha dubia. The sequence continues at coordinate 50,939,331 of OX371261.1, forward strand.
ATTTCAAGCAATAAAGGTAAATTTTATGCTATTCAAACGTCAGTGATCAGTGATGTTTTATATTAAAATTTTCCCTTGTTGCTTGAAGTATTAATAATGTGCAATTTTCTATGATATATATGACAGTTTTTCTATTAAATTTCTTTAGGAATTTTCAAAAAATGCTAAACACTGAGAAAATATATGTCCGTTAAAGCATACATCTTGTAGGAAAGTTGGACCTAAAATAAGTCATTTGATTTAGGTGTTGGCTGAAGTGTTAAGCACGTTGACCACAAAGCAAACTATAAATTAGGAACTGGATTTGTTATTGATCAGGAAAAATGTCTTACTTTGCATTGGCGTGGTTTTGTATTAATTGTTGTTTGACTATTTACGCACTGATCACTTAAAACTATTACGGCAGCAAGTGAAGTTGTTTCCAGCTAATGTACACGCAAAGAAAAAACATGGTTGATGGAATCATAATCGCAAACTATCATTTCATGTTCAGATATGTGATTGAGTCTGCTATATTTTGCATCTTTCATCCAAGGAACATAATATGGTCCTCATAAATCTCCTCTGAAAATCCCATTGTATGAACATGGGATGCTCTGCAAATGCTGAGAAATTTGAGCGCAATATAGAAACTATGAAAATGTCTTTTTCCTGGTTTATGTAAACAATTTGACATTTTGTTTAGATAAAAGAAAAATGCACACACAAATACTTATTAAATTAAATTAAATCAAATTATATTTTTGATAAATATTTTGATTTCATTGATAGTTTATTTCTGGACAAATTAAATTTAATAAAATTCATAACAATTAACTTATTTATCGGCATATTTATGTAAAATCCAATTGCCATCTTTTGCAGCTCCGTAGTATTTTTTTGTCATGCTGCAAAGAAACATACATTCGTATATTAAATTCAACCCATACATCACTATGTACTTGTATGTTCTTTAAACCACTGATGTTGAAGATTTCAGGTGCAGTTTTATTTTGTTGTAAAATTAAAAACCTTTCATCGTATAATTATAATTTTAACATTGTTTTTTTCACTTCACATCTCCTCGTGTTATTAAATTCTATGAACGACTGAAGTTACATACGACTGACAGCTATTTTGTTTCTTTTCAGAACACAAACAATGTATGGTCAGAATAAACTTTAATATTAAATAAACTTTTATTATTCTTATTTGCAAAAATACTCTTGTAGCAGCGAAAATACTTTTTGTTTGATACATTAAATTCTTAAGGGACGAAACTCAGAATGATTATTTTATTGCCGCATCAAATATTTTAATAATTGAAGAATTTTTAATGCAACCTTATTTGCTTAAAATGAATAATTATTTGGTTGTGGCAGTTTCTACATTTTCTAGAATATTTCGGAGAAATAATTTTGTTCAAACATCCTTTTCTTAATATTTTAATATGTCTTATGGAAAATCATCTAACATATTTTAAAAGATTTTTAATGTAAAGAGGTCGAAGAGATTGAAATAAATAAATTTCTTTTATATAGATTTGTATTTTATATTCAACTTAATTTTTCTTTAGCATGTTAATTTTATCTAATTTAATACTTGACATAGTTCTAAATAACAACTGCTTATAAAATATTGAAAACAATATTCTCAATAATAAAGCACAAGTAGTTTTTTTTTTTATTCAGGGTTTTATTTTCCAAACATAGTTTTAAGGCTCCATGTAAAATGGCCCCAAAATTTGTAGTGAAAACAGCGACACAATCATTGCGGCCATTTGCCCTAAAGTTTTGGGTCATTTTGCATATTTAAGTTTGGGGCCAGTTTCGTTGCGCCCAATTTTCATGGAGCCTTATTTAAATATAAACATATCGAGCATTTGCTGCAATAAAGTCATAACTCCAAAAACAAGTACTTTGGCAAAGACGAGTTCTGAATTCGCTTACAACTTAATGCTAAAAGAAAATATTATTTTTCTCCCAAAAGCTTGGCATACAAAATATTTGGATGAAAATAATTTTGCAAAATAACACTCAAACAACAACTTCTTATTGCAGCATAGTCTCGATATCAACTCCATGTTATAGCTGTGTTTAGTTTGGTATAAAATTTCCATAATAGTAATATTAATTCAAATTTTTTTCTCTTGTTTTTTTCATATATTTCGCAATAATTTTGCGTAATTTATTTTTATCCTTAATGTACGTGAAAATTTTATAAAATTCACATGCATACGCTAAACACATATACCGAAAAAAAACACAGTATTGGTGCTGGTATTTGTTGTGTATAATCGTCGCCGTGAGGCGCATATTAAATATCCAGGACCGGATGATGATGTACGCGAAAATATCATTAACTATGACGATGAGGGTGGCGGTGAAGATGATATGACTGCTTTTGATATAACACCACTACAGATACCAATTGGTGGTCCCCTGCCACCCGAATTGGCCACAATGAAAATGCCAATAATGTGTAAGTTCATAAATCTATTAAAAGTTAACACACACACTGTTTGTATGTTTTTTTTTGGGTTTTTAATTTTTATACAAACTTTGGTTTTAACAAGTTAATATGCAAATACATTATAATAAATTGTTGCATTATGTTTTCACTTTTTATTTGTATGCCTTGTGTACAGATCCTGTTATGACTTTAATGCCTGGTCAGGAGCCCAACGTTGGCATGTTTATTGAGGAGCACAAAAACCGTGCCGATCGTGATCCAAATGCACCGCCTTTCGATGATTTACGTAATTATGCTTATGAAGGTGGTGGCAGTACAGCAGGTTCATTAAGTTCGTTAGCTTCAGGTAAGTCATATTCAAAGAAAAAAATATCCAATAACCAATAAATTAGTTTAAGTTACTATTATGCTTCCAACATAAAAACTAAAGTACGAAATAATAAATTGCACTCAATATTCGTAAATATTAGAAACAAAAGTAGCTTTTCAGTTTAGTCGTAATTCTGTAAAAATTATACTTCTAGAATAGAGGCGTAGAAAATCCTTAACCATTTCTATCTTTCAAACTTCATTTATTGTCTTTATATTGAATAAATCTATATAAAAAATTTTCATCAATTGACTAGTACAATATCTGACGAAGATCTAAGATATAGAATACACATTTTTAACAAACGCCAAAGATTTTTTGTGCTTAAAATGTTTGGTAACAATATCAACTTTGTTTACAATTTATAAAAATAAAACCAAAATCAGTTGACAATTCTTGATTTTTCAACAAAAACTACACTACTTGACATTTTTAATAAATTGTGGTAATCGTACATGTTATATGATTGATGGAAATATGAATGGTCCGGTATGAATACTTCCGAGAGTCGTGAGTGAAGAAAGTAAACCATTTCACTCACCTTTCCCTGTACACCGAGATTTTTTCCACATCAAAAAAATATTTGTTCAAAGTGCAGTAATTTTATGCGCAATATTTACCTTAAGATTGTAGCTGGGACCATCTTAATGACGTCGATTGGTTCTCCCCAAAAATATAACGCTGAGTAAAAGCGTAACTTGCTTTCTTAGGAGTTCTTCAGGACTATATTTTTAATTAGAATTTCTATTTTTAAAGTTTTCTATATTTTGAGAACTTTTCTAACATTTGGATGGTTTTATATTAATTTCAAACAAATACAGGCATATAGAGATAATAAATCCAGAGATACTATCATAATCTCATAATATATTTTATTTAGTGCCACATGATTTTGAAAGCCTTTCAAATATACCTGATAAAATCCTAATTAATAAATGGCAGTAGAACCAGAAACATCGAATAGCAATACTGGCAACAAATATCTATAACTAGGAACCTCGGTTCGATCCCAGATTTGTTTATTAGTATGATATCTTATTTATTCTTTTTGGACTGTTGAAGTGATGAAGGCTTATAACTGTTCACTACATAAGTATGGACCAATGATTCCACCAGCCCATAAAGCACATCAAACAGTCAGATTTTCTGGATGTAACGGTTTATCAACATATACATATACGGCAGTTTTGTTTATTGACGTATTCCTTTAAAGAAAAGTGAGCTTCATCGCTAACCAAAATTCGCTTATGAAAATCGGGATCAACGGCAATCTTCTTTTGGGCCAATTCATCGAATCTACGTCTTGCTGGGTGATCGTGTAGCTTCAATTCTTGCACGAGTTGGATTTTTTCATCACACAAACCAAGATCTTCCCGTATAAAATATTCCATAAAGTGGATGGACACTAATAAAATTCATGTGCACGATGTCAAATAGACTGATTCGGGTCTTCCTATACGTATTTCGAGCACAACCATAATTTTCAAAATAAATTTGCACTATTTGAAAGCGTTTTTGAAGTGACAGTCTCTTCATATTGAAAGGCCAATCCAAATTTAACATAAATCACTTGACGGACGCCAGTTAAAAAAGTGCTGCCAACTTAAAGTTGTATACCTCTAAATATCCTTTTCTTTCATTATATATTCCTACAAAAAGTTTAATTAATTTTTTACCATGCAAAGTAATAACTAATCGTAAAGAAAACACATTTCTAGGAACTTCATAAAATGTCCACTTAAAATAGATTCCATTAAAAACTGCACAATCCAAGCTTTACAGAATATTGCTAAAAAGTAATTTCAATAACGTGTAAAATTTTTAATGAAATCTTATGAATAGGAGTATATCATACTTCAATAGTTCCAAAAATTTTCTAAATATTCCTCATGTTACATACATGATATATGTATATGTAGACGTTTATATACATATACATATATATGCATATGTTTGAAATATGTATCTGGATAGTATATGACTCATATAATATCGCTTGTAGCTGCGTATGAAAAACCAACAAAGTTTTTTTTTTTTCAAAATATAATTAAAATAAACTTTTTAATATATTTTTTTTTTTAAATTACAGGCCTACGCCTAAGACTACACTCTAATACCGCCGAATATTGGGTGTAATCAAAGTTGTATGTATATAAACACACATAATTAAATGGAGCATATTTTTATGATTTTATAAAGTAAATTTCTTAATTTATTTATAAAAAAATTTATAACGAAAAAAATTATAATTTTTAATCACAGCTTTTCTTTATGAAAAGAGCAATGAATGTAAAAGTTACGTCGTGCAATTTTTCGCTAAATCGGATAAGTCTCTACTTCTCTTTAATTTCCACAACGAAAGTTAAATTGGGTTCACACTAGACTTTTCCATTTGCAGAAATCAACTTTTTTTATTGAAAATTTTTCTACTTAAATTTAATGAATTATTTAAATATGGTACATATATTATATTATGATCACTTAATACGATAACATTAATTTAAATCTATTGAAAAGCTTTAGAAATTAATTATATGAAATATTGGGCTTATCAATTTTATATTCCTTCAGTTCGTTGTTGCGAATGCCAAGTAATCAGTAGATGTTAACTAACAAATTTTAAGATTTTCAAATTGGGTATGCTTTTGTATAAACTCTCAATATAAAAGAAGAGAGCAAAGTAAATAAAAGTTTAAAAAGCTTAGAAAACTACACTAAAATCAACTTAATGATTTATTAAATTTAGATCATTTAACTTTTCTTAAAACCTTCGAGCATATCCCACGTTTGATTTATTAAAAGATTTTTTTTACAAAATAAAAGAAGAATTCAAATCGACCATTCAAAACTAATTAATTGCGGTGATTTCTTGGGTTTTTAAAACTTTTGTGCTTTATTTTTACTTAATTATCTTTTTTTGTTTGAGAGCTTGTATAAAACAGTATGAATTGTTAAGCTTTTTAGACATGACGAACAAAATCTAATGATGATAAACAAACTCATGGGTATTATTATAGCGTAAAACATATGAGATACAAGAATACTTGAACAAAGAAAAATTTTTGTAAATAACTTTATGTGATTATCAGCCATGTCACAGAACTCGATTCCGATCGAAAGTTGCTTAAATTCCCAAAATTGAGTGTTTCGAAAATGAAAAACGAAAATAATGTTTTGTAAATTTTAAATTAAATTAACAATACATTTTTCCACTAATTTCATCTTTAGTAAGCATAAAAAAACATGCATACTTTTAGAACCCTCAATAAATAAAGCTTAATGTATTTTTTTGCTAGTAAAATCGATTTAAACAAACGCATGTGATTCTAAAGACGAAATAAAACATAAACAGGATCCGAAGACAATAAATCAAAAGTGATCGAAATACAATTACGAAATTGAAACTATTCCGATCGCAATGTGTGACTCGCCCATATAATTGAACCATCAGTTGGTAAAAGGAAAGCAAAGATATTTCTTCAAAATTTCAGCTATAGAACCATTTAGGGGCTGTGCGCATAACGCTGTTTTCAGGTTAAAGGCAGAGAATAAAACCTTCTTCAGTTATGAATTTTTTTTCATACATCTCTATTATATATTTTTGGAATTATTCGCTTCTGCCAGCTGATGATTGAATTATCGCTACCCTTGTTTTTAGGAACTTAAGACTTGGCCAGAGCACATTTTCAATGAATCATTCTTGAATAATTTTATTTGGTTAACGTGGCTGTCCACCATAACGCGCACGCATGCAATAAGACTCAATATCATTCCGTTTGAAAATTTGTTTCATTAAGAGGAAAACTGTGATTGTAAATTTTCAAAGTAATTAAATTTTCTCTCAAATTAATTATCATCCCTCTTATTTTGTATTGTTTATTGTTTTTTCTTTTGTTCAAAACAGGAACCGATGACGAATGTCAAGAGTACGACTATTTAGGAGCCTGGGGACCCAGATTCGATAAGCTCGCCAATATGTATGGACCAGAAGCTCCCAATCCTACTACCGACTTAGAATTGTAAGTGAAAATTTAGAAAAACTTAACAAAAAATACTAAAAAGCAAATGGGAGAAACAAAGTTAGCAGCAGAAACTTAATTGATTTAGTCTTCAAATAAAAATGGAAAACAAAACGGATTAAAAGAAAGAAAAAAAAGCAATTAAAAATTCAAATCCAAAATATAAAAAAAAAAAATCTGATTAGAGAAACCACAAAGTTAAAACAAATATAGAAAAAGAGTTAATTTCCAGAGAAAAAATATACTAAAAATTACCCACAAAAAATACTAACAAAGGAAAAATTTAATAAAAAGAATATCAATTCAAGATTGCTAAACAAGCTTTAAAAGAGACTAAGTAAAACTGGGAAATGGAATTAAGGAAAAGGAAAAGGAAAGTTGATACCGAGTATAAATAAAAAAAAAAAAGAAAAACCAATTCCAAAATTAAAACTATAAAATGAAAAGCAACAAAAAAAATTATATATTGAACATCACTACCAAAGATTTAAGTCGCTTTCAGACTAAAAGGAAAGTAAAATCAAAAATAAGGACTAAAAAAAACAATTGAAGAAAAACACAACAAACAGACAAACGAAATTCAATTACATTTGTATAATACATTCACGTGCATACAAACTCATATACATACACAAAAGTGCTTACATGCAATCATCACTTCCTGCAGAAAACACCCATACAAAATCATATAAAAACATGCATACTTACATATTTATACATATATAATTTAACACACACACATGCGTACACACATACATACACACATACTTACATACTTTCATTCATTTGCAATTTATTTTTCCAAATCAAAAATGAATAGAAACTAAATTAATTTTAAAATGAAATTAAACTAAACTGAAAAACGGAAAACGAAAACTAGTGTTTAGAATTTAATAAAAAAAAAATTAAGAAAAACCAAAGTCTATACTTTATAAGTAAAACAAAACAAAAGAAAAAAAAAGGAAGATAACAAACCGACATAATTATAATTAATTTAGTTTTATAGTAAACGGGGGAAGAAGAGAAAAAGAATATAGAAATAAAAATTTGTACATTTTCTTAGCTTTAATTTTTTATAAGTTTCAATTTAGCTATTTATTTTTAAATAATTTAATTTGTAAGTTATACAACTATTTTTTGTAGACATAAAAATACATACATACATACTCATTCGAAAAGAGATAGAAAGAGAGAACAACGATATTCAAATAACAAAACTTTTTGGTTTCATTTTAATTATCTTTTTTTTTGGATAATTTAAGAAATAAAAAAAAACAATTAAACAGGAATTGAGTTAAGACACAATACATTTACAAATACATATAAAATTTAAACAATTGTAAGAAAAAACAATAAAATAATCAAAATACTCTCACTTTCGTTGATGTACAGGTGACGATTTAACACAGAGCTGCATTTTATGAATATATTAAAAGTCTTTAGCGTTTAATAAATTTCTCTTTCGAAATATTTGTAAATTCTATTTAAGAAAAAAAATGTTACATGTTGTTGGTTAAGGTTACAAAAATTAAAGTTTAAAATTAGTATTTAGTCCCACTACTTGTTCAGTGCAATTTTTCGAGACTAGGAAATTTGTTTGTGAGAAGGAGGATAGAAGGAGTAGTGTTTGCGGACATTCCATTTGAACTTTACCATACTCGAGGTGGGTAGAAAGACCTGTGCGGGGAGTTTATTTCATATGCGAATATTTCGGCTAAAGTACGAATTTTCTGTGTAATGCGTAGTGCTATTTATTGGCATATCGGCCACATACGGATTTGCTCTTGATAAAGAGCCTGGTGTACGTAAAAAACTTCAGAATTCGGGATCACATTACCTGATTTCATTAGAACACACACCGTTGTAGTAACGATAAAACCGTGAAATACACCCTTCATTGCGATGATGCTCCAGTGAGTCAAAAGACTTTGCTACCCTTCTGTCGCCGAAAAGCTTCTTCGCCCTCTCCACTAAGTACGCAGTCAAGGAATAACTCCGGCACCTACATGAGAGTTTTATTCCTTTTTTGATTATATTAGGTGATATAAATATTAAGCAGATCAAATGGAGTTAAGTATGTATTACAGTCTCTTAAGAAAAGCGACATGAACAAGTTGAGCAGTCCAACGAACAGCACTCTGGATTTTCATGTCAAGAACATTCAGAGCTTCTGATTCCTTAGTCTCTATACCATCCATAATTATAGATGAAGCAGCATGTGCCGTCATTCGATCGCGCAGGCCATACCAGGTTTTGCGAGCGTTAAAATTTACCCAAATGTCGAAATGCACATAAATTGTGCAGCAAATAATTAAAGTGTGTGTTTTGTAGTAAAAAGTGTAGTTGTATTATTTTCTCAATATAACCATAACATTTATTAAGCGAATGACTTTAAGTGCATTAAACTACTCAACCTTTTTTGAAAATGTTTTTCAACACCATGTTTGCGAAGAAGCCAATACACCAAAAAATTTACCAGAACACAGAACTCAAAAACTAACCGTTTGATGAAATCTTTCAAAACAACTTGGAATAACAGGTAAGCCATAGAAAACCTTTTCTACGGGTATTTTCCATAATTTAAAATAAAAATCAAAGCACTGCTAAAAAGTTATTCCAAATGAACATGAAAATTTTAAGAAATGCAAAGAAAGAAATGGTTTTCTACTTCTAATATCTGGAAAATAATGTAATGATTGTTTTTAGACACTCAGCATCATTTATAGAAAATGTTTTCATACAATTTTTAACAAAAAAGATTTATGTCTAAATAGCAGAAATTTAATGTATAAATAAAACGCATTAACCGTAAAATATGCTTTGAAATTTTATTTAATACTCATTATAACGGCAATAGGTTGTCCTTGCGATTATTTTTTATGACCTTAACTCAGGAGATGATCTGTACGTTTGCAGTGCATTTTGCCAGAACTACTAGGATAATGGATAGGGTAGAGACGACAAATTAAATAAAAGGAAGAGACGGCCTAATACTTCTACAGATCTACTATTGCGCACGTATTATATACACACAATATTATGGTCTTTCATTAAGTCGTCAAACATTAACTGACGAATGAACATTGTTTAATGAGTAATTCTGTCTTTCACTCACTAATACTAATGCTTCGTAACACATTCACAGTTAGTTTGAATTTTTAATATCACAGGACTAGAGTTAGATTAGAGGCAGTCTATTAAATTCATATGAGAGGAAAAATGTCATAAAATTAAAGTTACGCGAGTGCAGCTCTGTCTTTTTTCAAAAAAAAATTCATAACTTAATTGATAAATAGTTATTTTTATATAGAGGAAAAAATGTTGAAAGAATAAACTGTATACAAACGTAAATAGAAATTTCGAACTAAATCTGTTAAAACATTCTATTGATAAATGATTTGATTAATATTTTGAAGATAATAAAAAAAAAACCTGTAATATGTAACAAGCTTCCATATGAACTAAAATAATGTACAGATAGAAACACTGTTGGTTGAAGCAATGAAATTTAATGCTAATGAATGGTTTAGCTGCGATGATGTAAAAAGAAGCCGTAAAAGCAAGAGCACCTTCTTGTTAAAATTGTGTAAAACAACAAAAATTTCTTACTTTAAAAACTCCATCATTTAATTGTTAACAAAATCGCTTGCCCCAACGAAAATTGTTTCTGTTTCTACATCATTCGCCTAACAACAAACACAAAACAAACAACAATATGTTAAATGTTTAGGGAATCTCCATTAAAAAAAAAATAAAAGAATTATTTAATGAAAACATAAATCGAAACTGTTATAAAACAAACCGTTAAAATGCAACCCGAAGGATCACTTTCCATTATTGTTTTAATTCTCCATGATTATTAAATAAACGTTATATTATTTAAATAATTTCTTTAAACAGAAATAAAATCTCCATTTCAATAATTGAAATTAAAATTAAAATTTATGTTAATTAATTATTAAAAAAACAAAAACAACAAAAACACTTTTTTATAAGGCAAATTATTATGAATTAAATAAAATGCTAAATGATATTATAACTAAAAGATAATGAAACAAAAAAATATAAAATATGTAATAATTAAATCAAATAATTATTACAATTTTACACAAAACAAAAAAAACAAAAAAAAAATACAACAACACTTAATGAATACCCAAAGACTGTTTTTGTTCCATCATTATTAATAAAACATTTTAATTATATAAAAACAAAAAAGTTAAAAAACTTTATATTTAACAAACAAATAAATCAATTCATGATATATTGAGACAACAACACAAAAAAACCCTCATGTTTTCATAAACTTGTTCAAGTTTACTTTTAATTCATAATGAAAAAAAAAACTCTATAAAGAAAATGCTAAATAAATAAACACTCAACAACTTAAAGTTATAAATTTATGATAAAATTTAAATCACAATTCTCTCTGGTATTGTTCACATTAAAATTTGTGGGTCGGACAGACGGTGTAAAAACCTCATTCTTAAATTAAAGTTTGTGCAAAATTTTTGTTTTCCTTTCCCAACCATCATTTTGGCGGATGTTTTGTGACTAAAGTCTTGTGTTAGAGATATTTTTAAAAGATTTAATTTAAATTATTTTTAAACAAACATTGCTTAGGGTTTCACTGAAAATAACAATCGCCTTTTCCGGAGTCGATCAGAAAGCTGGTGCACTGATATCCTAGAATCACTACTTAGCAACCACATAAGCATGTGTATCATAGTATTTGTGAGCTCAATGTGTCCAAGTTAAGAGGGTAAAGCTGAAATAGAAAATTTAAAAAACCATCAGTTTTAAAACAACACCACTACGACTTTAGGCTTTTTGAGATTTGTCGCTAAAAAATCGAAGCCGCACCGTAACTAATTTCCAACGCACTTTTCTGTGTGAACGTATATAATTTTTAAATTCGTAACGATGAAAGCAGAAATTGTGCTGAAGAGTTTTTTTGCAAAACTTGTATCAATAAAAGAATGACAAATGCGCCAATTATCTTTGGTAATTTTTAATTGACGACAAGGCTACAGAAGTTTTTGTCTTAAAACTAAACTAAAAAATTTATTAAGTTAATAAAACCTTTCCATAATAATGAATTTTATGCTTATTTTCTAAGCCTCCTTTATGTGTAAACGGCAATAAAAGAGGCGCTTTTATCTACCATATATCGAATTCATTTTTTTTTTCATTAGGACCAACACCCTACGTATGCAGTGCACTGTGGCGAAATGCAGGAATAGGGATAGGGTAGAGAAGATAGATGTTGAAAATTTAGAAGACTTAACTCTTTCACAACACTGATTTGCGCGTTATTTATTTTAATTTGTAAGGTATTGTTGAGGCGCCTCCGCTGTATTGGCAGTCATTTTATTAATTGTTTTACTTCGCCGATATTTCTGCTAACCGACGAAGGAAGGCGATGTTGTGTACATTAGCTTGGAACAGCATCAATCGCTGTCAGACCAGTGCTATGCCTTCATCACTTAAATAGTCCGACAACAATTAATACAATGTCTCACTAATGTACATTAGTAATATTAATGATGTTGATTGACTTGCTCTGGCCAGTGTTCGAACCCAGGCCCCAAGTCATTGTTTGCTTAGTAGTCAATGCGCTAACCACTTCAGCCAACACCACTCTCGAATGATAATGCTCATGATATCCTTATGTTATCACTAGTGGTCTCTGCTCAGTCATATTTGCCTATAGCGCTGCAGCAATACAATACAGAAGTTTGAAGTACCATTTTAACGTCTGCTGATCCCTGTGTTCTAAGTTTGTTCCTGTTAAGACTCTCAAGACCTTTCTATTGATTCCTGCTAGAGGATCTGATTTTCCCTAATCAAGTTTTCGCCATATGTCCCATATCCTCTCATCTCCTCCACGAATGATTGGTCCTATTAAGCAATAACTTCTTCATCTAATGTTGAAGTTATACTTGGATTAAAAAAAAAAACTGCGAATAAAATAATATTTGATATATTTTTTTTTTTTTGCAAATGCTTGCACGAAAGATTGTTGTAACTTAATATCCCTTTTTATTACTCCTAAATTTGGAAAGTGATTTGCAATTATTTTAAGCGGTAATATAATCTGCTCAACTTGATCTGAAATCCTTGCTAGATCAGTTTTGAAGTGTACTTTCGCAAAATGATCATATTACGTTTTTTGACGGAAATTGAGTATTCCATTCTCTACCGTTATAGAAATGTTGTTAAAGCAATTTTATCTCAAATGCAATTTTTTCTTTGAAAATAAAATTTTGTTTTTCTATTTCGGCAAAGTGTTGATGTTCATAAAAATTTCTATCCTCTCAGTAAGGACTCTTGTAAGTGTTGATTTATTTCTTGTCTACAATAATAATAGATTGTAACATTTTTTTATGACAGCATAGAAACCAGAGGCCAGAGGTCCATGATTTAGCATACAAATAAAGAGAATATTTGTATCAGTCCAAGAACACAGTATGTACCAAGTATAAAGAATGTATAATCATTTAATGCTGCTGTCAAACGTTCCAGTCTTCCCCATCCGATATTTCTCGTCAATTTCGATATGACATCACAGCTTGCAATATGATGTATATTTTACACAAATTAAGTGTTATTTTTCAAAAAAAAAAAAACTATTACAGCAGAATATCTATCAAAAGAAAAATAGCAAGTTATTCAAACGTATTGTTTTTTGAGGACTGTGAATTAAAACAGTCAATTTAAAAAGGTTATGAAAAGTAACTTCGCATCAATTTTTATAATATCTTTGTATTAGTGAAAATTGTTTGAGTGCATTAAAATATAAAACAAAACAAAACTTGTATGTTTAACTCCCAACAACTTTAGAAAATAAGGATTTGCTTGTTATTAGGGATATTCTTTTAAATGGCCTGGCGGCTCACTTTTATTTTATATTTATTTGTTATTTCCGAAAAAAGAACTTGTCACAAGTTTACTACTTTCTTTACATTTAATACTTTCATTATTAGACATTAGACATAAATTAAAATAAAAAGAATAAGAAAAAAGTATTGATTTTTCATAAAAATTAGTTACAAAAGTTGAAAATTAAACCACTACAAAAACACATTAAAAAACACACTTTATTTAAAAATTTACTACAAGAACTTTAAAACAAAAGCAAACTTTTCATTAAAAGCAAAAAGAGAAGTCATTAAGAAAATTATATATAGAATTTAAACGATTAATTTTTGAAATCACAATAAAATCAAATGGTATTAAACTAAATGATGATAAAGAAAAAAAAATTGCAATAAAAAAAAGTAATAACTATAAAGAATTTTTAAACTGCATAAAAGGAAAGATGGCAAAATCGCAGATAGTAAGAAGGACAAATAATAGACAGACAGACCGAACTTTTTTAGAAAGAACTTAGTGCAATTCATTGAAGTAAAATAAATATATTTAAATACAAAATAAACCAAAAAAAAAGAAAAACATTTAAGAATCAATTGTAAATAATTTTAGCACGTAAATGTAGTAAAGAAAAAAAAAAAGAAATAAAACTTATTAAAAAAACCCAGTCATTAAGCCATTATTAAAAAAAAAATTAACAAAAATTTAACTTAAATTATTTATAGTTTTACTAATAAACAGGCAAAAACTAAATTATAAAAATCATATACATATTAATTTACCACAAAACCAACAAAATTTACATTTAAAGGATTTTTTTAAGACACATTAAAAATACAGCTAAAAAAAAAAGTGGAGAAAAACTTGAACAAAAGAAAAAAACAAAAGAAAATAAAAAATTAAAAGTAATAATTGACGGAAAAAACAGTATTTGTATGTTTTATTTAAACTTAAATCGTAAAAATTAATAAAATGAAAAACCAAAATCTCTTAGCAAAGTAAGTGTAAAGAGTCGATTTAATAATTAACAATTATAATAATATTAATAATAAAAAAACAAACACAAAAACGATGTCCTAGTATGTCCTTTTCATGAAAAAAGCCTAATTAAAATAATAAAAGAAGAAAACAAATAAAAAACAAAAGAAAACACATATGAAATGTTAAACAAAACAAAAAACCCTAAGTATCGTATTTATTTGATTGGAATATATAAATTTTATTATAAAAAGGTAAAAAATAAAAAGGCGTAAATAAACTGCCTGTCTGCATAAAGTTTTACGAATAATACAATGTGTCGTATTATGAAAATTTCTTCTTCTGGTTCTAACTACTCACTTATCAATAATAGTTGCAGCACTTATGAATAATAGACCAGCACTCAAGGCATTGTTCCAGAGCTACCGAAAAATATGATACCAAGGATATGGTAAAGAAGATAGATGGGGAGAAATGTAGGACCAGGCCTAATTCTTTTACAATTCTGATACTGCTAATAATTCTAGAGCAGTGTTGCAGCACCTCTGGTGTTAAATAGACGCATTGTTTTGAGCAGTAATTTTTATCAATTATTTTACTTCGCCAACGATTCTGTTAACCCACGAAGGAGAGTGGGAACTGTATCAACCGCTACTGGAACCCTTTTTAGTGAACAGTCCTATTTATGACTTTATCATTTAAACAGTCTAACAGCAGTTATTTGAATCCCACACTAATGCACATTTGAATTAAAAATGGTTGTTGTATGGCGCCAAATAAGTTTTTTACTAAAACTTAGTAAAATTTTCCTTGGTGTAGGGAAATACAAGTTTCGTCTTAAACAGGAAATTTTTACTTAAAACTATTAATATATTTACTATAAACTAATGCAGTGTTTATCCAAAAATACCAAAAATTGTGTCACCAAGACCTACCTCTGTACCAAGTTTCAGCTCTCTAGCTTTACTGGAAGTGCCCAATAATATTGATGAGTCAGTGAGTCAGTGAGTCAGTGAGTCATTGAATATGTACTAAAATATGGACTTTTCACACCTTAATATCTCGGGAAGCTTTTATGGTAGAACTTTCAAATTTAACATGTGAGGTCACCTCTGTGGGGAGACCTTATGTTTCAAGTTTCAAGAGGATCAAGAGGAGCAAAGTTATGAGGGGCGTAAAAACAGCTCAAATGGTTTCGTGTACCGTGCGCCTAGATTTTATAGCAGAATTTTTGATATTCAACGAATACTGTTTAATCAAAATTAAAAAATACTTCCAATACACATGTATTTACATTTGTTTTATCATCCAACTTTCTTTGACTCCAATTTATTTCATTTACTCATAACTACCATGAGTGTTTATTTATATGATTGTTCTTGTTGCAAAAAAATATGATAAAACGAAAACAAAATATATGAAAGCATAATTCACATAACAAGCAAAAGAGCCTTGAGTCTTCAAAACCATTAACATTTTTCTATAAAAAAATTCAAGTTATCTGCAACACCATTAAATTGTTAACGTATTCTCTTTGGTAACAACTGCACTGCACTTAAAAATCAATGTATAGCTTAAAAATATGAAAGATTTGTTTCTATTTTATTGGTTTTCTCTTCAGAAACTCCGAAAGTATGCAAAATAAAAAAACGCTGCAATAATGATAGAAAAGTTTCAGAAAGAACAAAAGGATATACAAGCCTTTAGGGCATCTAAAGAAAATTCATCGAAATAAATAAAATTTATCTTAAGCATAAACTTTAAAACAGAAAATAAGACCAAACATGTTTCTAAGTAAATCTTTAAACTAATAATATCAATATTAAATATATTAACACATTTTAACATGAGGATCTATTTGTGTGTGAAAATATATACAAATTTTGTGGTTTAAACACTCTGGTATGGCTTAAGGTTATCTATTTTCTATTACATTGAAAATAAATATGTTAGATTTTTAAACAAATAAATAAAAGTGGGCATTTAGTTGCAAAAACCTTTACCGCGAATTATGTGAATATTTTTTTTATTTGTAAAACATTCTAATACATTTAATGAAGGCTTCATGAAAAATGGCCCTAAACCAAAAATGAAAAATGGCCCAAACTTTTGTATTGAAAACAACAAAACAATCTTTAGAGACATTTTTCCTATTTTTGGTTAAGGTCCATTTTTCATTTGTTTTTTTTTAAGTTAGGGGCCATTTTCCTTAGCTTTTGGGGCCATTTTTTATTTTTCAATTTGGAGCAATTTTTCTTGGAGCCTTTAATTAAGCTTTCTTTAATTTCTAAAAAATATATATAATGTTTCTTATTTTTATCCTAATCATACCAGATGACTTCATCCATTTTTAATGTCCTTGATCACCAGTCAATCAATAGTTTTAAATGCAGGCTAGTGTTACACTGATACAAAATATTAAGAAAAAAAGTTTATGGTCTTAGTAAAACTTTCATTAAGTTAGAAAATGCCAATGAAGCACTTTAAATCAAACTTCAGTGAATATATAAGTATATTTAGAAGAAGTTTATTATTCTTAATAATAGCTTTTCAAATAAGAGTGATATGATTTCTTAAAAAAAAACACACTTCTTCTGCAGGAACGAATTAAATGAACCCAATTTTCGATCACTTTTTCTACTAAATCAAGTCGTATGTCATGAATGGCACGTCCAATATTGACTTTTAAAGCTTAAATTAAGCTTTACGGTGGTCCAATGGCTTCATTTCTTGAGTGTGAACAATTTTATACGGATGCAAACACAAATCCTTTCTCTTTGAGACAGTTCCAGTTGTTGAGAACGTCTTGGAATCGACAAATTGCGGTCTTCAGCAACAAGTGCCTGAACGGCAGCAATATTTGCTTTACTTCGAGCGGTTCTTTGTCTTATTGGTACTTGAACATTGTGTAAAGAAAATGTAAGCTCAAAATTATCAACACTTCGGCGAATAGTAAGCGCACTTGGACGATTACTACCACCATAAAATGGCAAAATTGCACGAAAAGTTGCAATTGGAGAACGATTATTTTGATAATAAAACTGAATAATTTGTAAACGTTGTTCTTGCGTATATCTCTCCATGATGAAATTGTAAACACTACTGAATACAATAAAAAACAAATGACAGATCATGACATATTACAAATGGCCAAAACGTCACTTCAAAATCATATTATCCCTATTGGAAAACCTTATATATTATTTGTTTAAAAAAATTTATTTATTTGATATGCATTTTATTGGTTGCTAATAGCAACTCATCATTAGATCTTACCATGCTTAAAAATTTTTAAAACTCATTTGCTAATACGCAAAATCTTAAGCAAAAACCGAGAATTATAAGAGAAAAAGCAGAACAGTTGAAAAAAAAATAAATTATACAAACAACAGACCAAATTAGTGTTATTCGATATGAAGTTGATTTTTTAAATATCGATTAAAAATTGCCTTTGCTTTAGTAATTTTCGGTAACTCTGCTTGAAATTTTGTTTATATGTAAGTACTCGAAATATTTTAAAGCATAATATATTGGTATTATCAAAGGAACAAACAAATGCAGCTAACGGTTAGCCGCTAACTGCACAACAACTATGTTAGTTTTTGAAAATAAAAATTCTTGAGGGATACTCGAATAAAGCTTTATATAGTATTTTTTTAGAAAGAAATTAATTTTATAAAATTTTAGCATTATTTACATCTAGATAGTGATATATTTTCCTTTTTATACTGATTGAGTTTTGACAGGACCAAAATAGCAATTTCTATAGTATTAGGGAACATGGATGCCAGCAGTATATAACTATGCACATATAACTATTTTAACCCTTATGTGCGCAAAAAAAACACCTTCTAATGAGCTTTTTTTCTTGAGTTTTTATTATTTATTGAATTTTAGGTGTTTGTTATGTTTCGGTTTTCTAATTTAATGAAATAAATTGTTTACGTTTGGTATTTTATATAGACTTTTATTTATTTATGCAGAGCTACTAACAACTTAAAAAAATCTACATACAACGGCCGCATTCCCATAAAAAACACTTACAGGTAGCCTGGTACCTTAGTGCGCAGTTAAGGGTGTTAGGAGTAAAATGGACTCTCACGTAAATTACAAAAAAAAATTATAGCTGTGCGGCTGCAAAAAGGCTAACTTTATTGAAAGTTAGTAGTTCTCAAGAAGTTTCAGATATGCATATTATCAATTTCAAGGGTAAAATTTCGATTGAAATTCCAAAGGTACCAAAGGGTACCTAGGTGCTCACATAAGGGTTAATAAAATATATCTGTAAAATTTATTAAATACCGAAAACCAAACACTTTCCCAACCATTCAAATATTTATCACATTTTTCTAATCAATAAAGTCATGGTATAATTTTTCCAATTTCCTTACTTCATTTCTTCCGTTTTTCTTTAAATGTTCTCTGAATGGAAACCATAAATAAAAAAGGAAATTTATCATAAAAAACCCTAAACCATTTGTATGTAAAATAAGTGTCATATTATTCAACTTTGACTGCGAAACGTCTAAAAGAAATGATTTCACAATGATGAAGAGTCATAAATCTCAATGAAAAATGCATAAACTGTCATTCAATGACATTTGATTATGATGATTGTAAAAAAAAAGATTAATCCATCGTATGTTCAATGTTAAGAAACCATCTTGTTTTAGAAACATTCACAAGGACAAAGTGTTGTTATCAAACTGGACACAAAGAATGCCACTGGAACAAGAAAATTTGTTCATCAGGAAATTAAACACAACAATGAAACATAGTCACAAAATACTTGGATCTTCCTTGTGTAACAATAAAAAAGAAGAGAAATAACACATATACATACATATGTATGATCAATAGTAAAAGCTTTTTAAATTATTAAAAGATAATTTTAAGAATCGAAATACAGGATTAGGACACGTTAATATTGTTTTGATCAATAAAAATATATTTATACAAAAAAAAAAAAACTCCTAAAATATAAATAAAATTACATACTATTTGGCCCTATTATAGTTCTCGAATTGACTTCGACTTGATATTCGACTATTAAATAAACACACAACAAATTTCTTCAAACAAAGGCCATAACCCACTGAAATTTGCGAAAATTGGCAAAAACCGATCTATTTTCAATTTTCTGCTAAATAAAAATGCCAATGGCTTTAATATTTGGCGTGGACAATGCTTTTCTGTAGATAGATCGATTACCTCATCAGAAGATTTTAAAAAACAAAAAAAGGCTAAAATATTGCAAAAATTTGTTGCTACTCTAATGTCTTCTTGTAACTTGTAAATGTTCATTATTTTAAATCCGTTATGCCTCAAGGATAGCAGAAGATGAAAAACAAATTAAAAATTGTCTGTATTTTATTTAATTCACTTTCGTATGTGTATGTCAGTACTGATGTTGCATCCTTAGAGTTTAGGTAGATGGTGCAGTCACATGTAAAGAATAAAGAAAGAAACTGGACAGAGTGCTTATGGCCAGCTACGTTATGTCCATTAAATTGAAATGACTGCAAAAACTTAATGAATCAACTCGCATCATGTTTCCTCTTTGTTTCTTCTGAAAATTTTTACAAATATTAAGTAATGCAACATTTGTATCTTTTGTAATGACGCAAAGAAAATAAGTTTCATTTTGTTTGTTTAAATTTATTGCAACATGCCCTTGTTACCATGTTATTGTGTTTTTTCAAAAGAATATGCGTCTACGTATACAAAGCTGGTTTTCGCATGTAACTCTGCACAATAAAATAAAATTTTATTAATAAGTGTTCTAACGACTGTTGTCTCTACTACATTCCTCTTTCACTTATCCTAAAGTTGTGCAACAACTCTGAAATACATGCTAACGACATTTTAGTAATAATTTAAAAAAATAATAATAGATAAATATTTCCACAAGTTACATTGTTATCCTACACAAACAAAATAAATATACCAAAAGTAGTATAACTAAATATTGCCGCTTGAAAATTAAGCCCAATAGAATATTTGGAATGAAGAATTGCCTACAATTGAATAAAAAGTTTACAAAGAAACTGTAGTCATTTTCATAAAATAAAAAATATGTTTTATAAACATAGTGAACATGCCTCCTTAAAATGAAGGCATTATGGACAAGACAAAAAATATATGATAAAAATTTTGCAAACTATGCGAAAACTTTATTATTAATTTTTCAGATTATATGGAACGACGGCAAGTAAGTAAGAGAAGCAAAAACTTGTAAATAATATGAAAAGTGATGAAAACTGGGTTTGTAGTTTGAGTTTATTTTTCTTTCTGTTATTTATATATTCTACAGGTTAGGAAATTGTAATATTGCATATTTATGCACAATGTGTCCTTAAACAACTTTTTTGTCCTTTTACGTCGCTTTGCTTAGCGAAATGAGTTCATATTGACCTTGCACAAGGCGTTAGTATTAACCGTATTCAAAAGACCAAAAAGGATACCAATTGATTTTTTCTGGTTTTTGTATGTTCCTTCAAATATTCCGCCAATAAGAACAGAATTTCGATATTTTTAAATCCTATCCTTAGTTGCTTTGTGTATTCGAACAAAGTGTAGTGTTGTATATCCTCACAGCATAAAAAATTTAAAACATCGTCTAAAAGTATTAGCATTGCGATTGAAGAGCTATTTTTAAGCATTCATTTCAAAATTTATAAATATTTTAGAAGCTTTGCATCTGTACACGTTATAAGAAACCCAATAAAATCATTTAATATTCATTGAAGGTCTTAATTTGTTTTATAAGTTTCCAGCAAATAGAGAAAAACACTTGCAACTTCTTTGTAAAACAATAAAATGTTTATGGTATAAAAAGAAAAAGTCAGACAATAAAAAGTGTACAAAAAAATAAGCAAAAGCTTAACAAAATGTTTTAACTTTGTTTACCTCCATAAATATTTTTCGCAAAAAAACCAACATAGATTGGCAACAAATTTTCTTAGAAAATTTCCATTAGAGTTATCTATTTAAAACTTTTATTTTCATTAATAAAGTATATGTGCTGTGTATTGAGCAATCAATCGTGGAGATACAAATTTCTTTGGCTTAATTCTAAAATTTAAACTTCGTTATGAAAATCTAACATTATTTTTGAGCAAAATTTTGAAAATTCAGAACTTAATATCATACATTTAGAAATTCTTTTTTTTTTTGTATGCCTTTGATATTAGACAAGAACTAAGGCGCAGCGAGTGATAGCAAAAATTAAAAAAAAAACTATATGAAATTGTTTGCTGTACCTAAAGATTATCCAATAATAGTTTCTTTTGTTTTAAATCTCTAGTGGTGTTAATCGATGCATCTTCAGAAAAACTTAGTATACACAAAATATCAAATCTCTGCGCCTTTTTTGCAACCGGCGCACGAGAAGTAGATTTCAATTTCACAATTTTATTTGACAAATCGAAATAATTAATGCGGTGTCTACATCTGGCGAAAAGTTCGAAATTTCAAAGTTCTGAGTTTAAAGTCAACAATTGGAAATCAATTACTTAAAAATTTAGTATTAAATAAATTCAAATAAAAATCGTTTAAAACATTCGCGCGCCAGGTCTAAGAATAACTTATGAGTATGGATGTGTATTGTTTTTTATATTACTGTATAACAAAAAAGATAAATCTGTACTTATTGTGAAACTACACATTCATGTATGTGTTCTATCTTACATATCTGCATTTATAGGTATGTATGTCATTAGCATTAAAATTTTATGGAATTGAAAAACTAAATTTAAATTTCAAGTTATTCTTTACTTTGTTGCAAAAAATGATTATGATGCGTAACTTTTAGTGGAACAAAGTCTTAGCACTCTTCCGGCTCATAGAAAATCACATATGACAATTTTAGTTGGGCACATCTTGAGTTTATAGATTTTTTTCAGTTTGCGGTGAGGGGAATAAAAAGGGATAAAAAAATAGCCGGCTATTTCAAGAAATTATCTCATTCGTTTTTTTTTTAGCTTCTTAGTGTGTAAATAATTTAAAATATTAATTAAACGCAAAAATTACACGTTTTAAATATTTAAAAATAAAAAAGTTATTTTAGAGTAAAAATTTTAATTAAAAGCGTACTACATATTATTTAAAACAGTTAAATTAATTTATGTATGTATTTATGTTTGTTATTGTTCTTTACGACTAAAGCACAAATGTCAAATTGTAAAAAATTAAAAGCTTACCAATACAGAAGAATTGCCGAAGAAATTGTCGTGTGTGAACATAAAAGCAAGTTCAAAAGAGAATTATTAAAAAGTTGGGCAATTAAAATCGTCGTGTGTGACCTTAGACTTAATAATGTCACATAATGTGTTATGTGATTGTGTATGTACGTATGTAGTGAAACCGTAAAGAATTAATGACAGATATTTTTCTATAAAAAAAAAATTTAAAAAAAAACTAATATAAAAACAATGAAAAATATGCCTGCTACAACAACATGAATACAAATCACAGAAACCATTTTGTATTATTATGCTCTTTGAACAATCAAAATCTACTAACACAAATGCATGTCTTGTTTATTTGATATCTTTCAGCTAAAGATCGCAAGTGTACTATGTGCGTATGGGTTAATAGCAGAGTCCTTTAAATATTAAACATATTTGAAAGAGATATAGACTTAGATCAATTGCCAATAAATAATAAAAAATACTTTAATTTTGTTAAAAAAGGCATTATAATGTGAACAAAATGTCATAATATGGCATAAAAGTGGCATAAAATGTATAATAAAAAAACCGTCATTCCTTTGAATTATATATATTCTGGTAATCGTGGATCAAATGTAAGGATCATTAAAACTTATATTGCTAAGCTTAACAATCGTACTATATCAAAAAAAAAATTCATAATATATTTTAATCAAAAAATATTTGAACAATTTTGAGCCCTCCTACTGTCTACACAAATTTATTATCATCTCTGAGTTTGGGTTTTAGCAGTAAATTAATTATGCTTTTAGTCAAGAGTATATGTGTGTTGTTCTTTTTGTTGTTATGGTACCCTTTAAATATTTTAAGGTTACTTAAATCTGGGTTGTTTGCTTTTGACAGTGTAACTTTTCAGCACTTAACGCTGTGGTATTTTGCATTAAAAATTCCTTAAGGCACTGTGTAAAATTGGGTCACAAGTATCTGTTGTAGCAAAAGTGTGAACATTTTTAATCAATCAACTTTATCACATTTTGTCAAATTATGTCACGGATAAATACCAACTTTCTTTATTTCTGGGACACGTATAAAATTATTAAATTAAGCTAAATTGTTAACTTAATAAAAATATGTGGTTACAAGGAACATAAAATTGTAAATGATGCAGTTAAGAAAAAATTTTAAGCAAAAATTGACGAACATTACAAAATATTAAAATTTTTAATAAAGGGTTTTTTAACAAGAACTTTGTTTTCTAAAGCAAAATAAAATAAAAAATTTAGATGAATGTGATTTAAATTTTTATTGTATTACGAAGAGAACAGTTCGGCAACTATGAATGAAAAATGATACCTGCACCAGTTGAACATTATAAGTCTTCAAAGCCAAATCCTTATGCAAAATTCACCATGTGGTGGTTTTGGATAACCTGAATTGTTGAGAACGTCGAGGAATTGACAAATTTGGATCTGATTCAACACTATCAGGGCTGCGATGTTTTCAGTTGAACGACTCGGTCGAACACGCGTTAGTGTTGCCACATTATGTATCGTGCCTGTCGACCCAAATTCAACGACCAAGGATAATTATGTTGTCCGAAAATATCACGAATTTTACGAATATAACTTTAAGAGAACCACCATTTTCATAGGGGATTTTAATTATTTTAATGCAGTTTTCGAGCGACATTGAATTCATTGTAACAATTGCCCATGCATATACTAAGAATACGTCAAAAACTAAATCTCAAAACTATCATGTTGTTAGTATTGCCACAATTGAAATACAAAGCTTTTTTTTTAAAACCCTCTTTTTGCTCTTGATTGACCATCGCGATCATGAGACTGATCCTGACGGCAAAAACTGTGTATTTATCCCTTAAAGAATTTGTTCTCGAATCAAACGCCAAGTGTCAAGTGTCAATGACGCAAGTCAAAATTTGTTACCGCTTGGGCTTGATTTCAGATTTGGTGGACTGTTTATTATTATTATTTTTTTTTTTTTTTGAGGTACAGAGATTTTGCAGTTTTATAGAGTTTTCAAAATGTTTTTTAGACCGTTTAATTTATTTACTTGTGTAGGTTTTATTCAAAATTATTATGTTGTTGATATAAATCATTAAAAACAATATTAAACCATATTTAAGGGCTTCTTTCATAAAGTAAATGTAATAGCTTTCCCAAAAAAATAGAACAGAATAAAATAGAAACATGTATACATGATTATTTTTGCAGCTGGCAAGAGTTTTAAATGGATGATTGTTCGTGCATTCAGAAAACATTAAATATACATGTCGTTTCCTTAATATTAAAAGGACCTAGCAATTTTTATTTTCAAACTGCGTTTTTATGTAAACATCTATAACTTAGACAGTTACTTATGAAAATATGATCCCAATAAAAACACAAATGTGAAAATAAGGCCAAAAATTTCGGCGTTAAAAAGTACTGAGATCAATATAAGGACCAAGTTCTTGATATTTACAATTCCATCTCATTTCTAGGCAACCTGTAACCTTGGCAATATTTTTTCAAGAATTCTTTCCCATATTAGAAGGCAAAAAAAATTTTCCAAGCTTACAGGTTGCCTAGAACTGAGATGGAATTGTACCTATCACATTTTATATATATTTTGATCTCAGTGCTTTTTACAGCCGAAAGATTTTGGATAGGAACTTGACCTTATTTTCACATTTGTGTTTTTGTGCGGATCTCACTTCTTTTTTCTTGTTGTTTTGTATACATATTTATATGTATTGCTTATCTGGGAGTATCTGTGTACGAAATTTCAGCTTTCTAGCTATACTATAAGTGCCCTTTATAAAGAAGGGGCAAATGAAAAGTGCCCGTTTAAAAATCATTTTCGATAATTTCTCATTAGGACCTACCTGTGTACCAAATTTCAGCTTTCTAGCTATACTGGAAGTAACCCATAAAAAGGAGGGGCATATTAGTCCCCCCAGGTGGAAAGTGCTCGTTTAAAAATTATTTTTGTTAATTTCCGATCAGGACCTACCTGTGTACAAAATTTCAACTTTCTAGCTATACTGGAAGTAACCCATACAAAGAAGGGGCACGCTAGTCCCCCCGGTTGGAAAGTGCCCATTTTCAGATTTTTCTGATTAATTTCTCATCAAGACCTACCTTTGTACCGAGTTTCAGCTCTCTAGCTATACTGGAAGTGCCCAATAATATTGATGAGTGAGTGAGTCAGTGAGTGAATATGTACTAAAATATGGACTTTTCACACCTTAATATCTCGGGAAGCTTTTACGGTAGAATTTTCAAATTTAAACTTTGATGTCACCTCTATGGGGGCACCTAATGTTTCATGTTTCATGTTTCATTATTTGATGATAAAGAAGAGCAAAGTAATGACGGGGGTAAAAACAGTTCGAATGGTTTCATGTAAATATACACACTGTGTGGCCGAACTTTGCCTGGCGCGATTTGAAAAAAAAAAATAGGTTTGGGCCTTTAGATATTAAGGTAGCGATATGCATGTACATGTATAAATGTGTATACGAGTGTATGTATGGCTGAGTAAGTACTTTCATGTGAGTATTCAAGTAAGTGGTAGTATTCGAGTAAATTTATCATTTAGGAATTTGGCAAATAGATGAATTTTTTCTCATGTGCGCTTTAGTATCGCTCTAACGTTTTTTCTCACCATAGATTATAAATAAAATTACAATTACAAAATTCTATGTGTTATAATTTAGAAATTAATGACATGATAAATGACAAGAGTAGACAGTATTAATTACAACAACAGTTGTTGCAGCAACAACGGATATAAAATTCATTTAGCAGTAACATAAGTAAAATTAGATTTACGAGTATTAAGTTAAGCGCTTTAATAGTTTAAGGAATTTATTTTCTTTTTTCTAAGAATTTTTCAAATAGCTTGTTTAAGCTATTCGACAAAGGTGATTTTTTCAAATCGTTTCACAAAGCACTCTTTTGTGTCAACCCATCGTATGTAAGTTATGTAAATTTTCGGGGCATTAATGTTATATTTAAATTCATCGGCGACTCTATGTCTTTTGTTAGTGGATTTTATCAAAAACCTAAAATATTTTGCATTTGTACTTTTCCAACGATATTTATCCTAAACACTGAATACTGTAAATATTTATGTCAAAGTGGAAGTACTCGTATTGCAAGTACATATGTTTCATAGTATTTTAATTTACTATTTTAAGTCATTATATTGAACCACATTGATTTTGCTGGGTGTATTTCCATGTCGTATGTGGAAATTAACAAGAGACAACAACTGAGTACACTGGAAAAAAAATTGTAGATTTTGGTTTTTAGAAAAGCTTTTGTTAGAAATTAATTCTAGCATGCAATGTGACTTGATTTAATATATGGTTCACTTTTATCTCTTATATTTACAAATACGTAAATATGTTGTTAGATTTTTGAAAATAATTTAATAGACCGTTTAAAGTACAAAATTTTTCTGAGTTAAAAAATATTTTAGGTGATTATAAGTCATCATTTTATTTGATCCTGACAAACATTAGCCCAAAAAGTGCAACTACTAAAAACTTTTTGATTCAGACAAATGTTTATTAAGTTAAACATTTTCCAATAATAATAAATTCTGAGACTCTTTCTATAATTTATTTATGAAACTGTTTAAAGTAATAAGCTCGTGTCTAAATAAAATTGTTTTTCTTTATTATTTTGTGGTTACGCTTCTTTGGGCCAATGTTTACAAATGTGATCATACCTAAAGGCATTAGTTTTTGTTTACTTATAAAAGACAATAATAAATTTTAAAACTTTTTTCTTTACGTTTTAAATTTTATTTATTTGTTGCGAGTTAGCAATATCTAAATATATATTTCGTTGGAAATATGATGTTTTACCCTTTGTGTTTACGTGCTCAAATAAATGTAAAATTCTTTACAAGAAAAATTTAAAAATTTATTTAAATTTCTTGTCTGATCTTTAAAATATTTTCATAATAAAGATGTTCAATTTTGTCTCTGTGTGTGTTAAAAAGTAGTAATTATATAATGATTTCAATTTAATTTGTTCTATTTTGAAAAGTTGACACAATGTAAAACAATACATACTCTATACATATGTACTGCGTATGTAGAGAGACAATAAACAAAGCCTTTCGAAACATATTGTCCATTAATAAATTTTGCATATGTATGGTTGTATGTATGTTTATTGCATATCTAAATATATGTTTATTTCATGGTTTTTATGGTTCCAGTGGTTTAATTTATAAGTGCTCATATTGTTGGTAATGTTGATATTGCTGCTGTTGTATTGCTAGTGTCATTTGTTGTTAATGTTTGTTTGTTGGTCTCTGTAGCTGCCACATAAATCGTAAAAAGACTTAAACGTAAGAAAAAAATTTTGTTGTCATCAGGTGTTGACAGGTTTTCTTGTCATTATTTGTTATTGTTTTTTGTAATGTTTAAATTAAATTAATTCTCAGCATTTTGTAATGCATGAATTTTATTTTAAAACAGTAACCAGCGAACATTTTTGAAAAATATGATCAGCAGAGAAAATAACCAATCTGCACAATTTGTCAAATTTATCGGTCAGAAGACAAACCGAAAACCATGACAAAAATTTACAAATTTACCACGTCAATACAGCGAAATATCGCGAAAACTTTAGGACACACTTCCTAATTACAAATCGTTAGAAGAATCACAAAAACAGCAAACTTTTCTCATATATGCTCCAACTGTTGTATAAAATAAATAACCATTTACCCAGGAAATTCTTTAAAAATGTCTTCTTTATATAAAAGAAAGTGTCTTTAGCAAAAACATTAAAATATTTAAAAACAGTCATTCGATTTTCAATAATGTTTCTGAGACAATTATGAGTTTGAGGAGTTTGGTATATTTTGCAAACACATTTTTAAACTTAACACACATTATATGTAATTCAGAGTAAAAATTGCATTACGATATTTTCATTACACTAAGAACAACAATAAAAACAATAAAAAAAAAACAATATTTTAAAGACTTGTTTTCAAAACACGATTTAATTTGATTTATAAATTATTTTACTAATTTACGAAGAGCATTTTTGTAGTTTTTTCATCAGATTCATAAAGCTTATTGTTTTTTTTTTATGCGTAAAAGAAGTTGTAAATAAATTAAAACGTTTTATCTTGTCTTGAAGTTTAATTGTTTCTGTATTTGTATACAAGCCAATTACTAAAATTTTCATTGAGTTTTTTCAATATATTTAATGTTAATTCTAGAATATTTCAAATAACTTGTAATAAATTAAATTCTTTAGTAAACTCAAGACTTGAACTCTATTGTATTTTTGATTTATAATTAAGTAAATTTGCTAAGAAGGGAAATGATTAAATACATTAAAGTTATTTCTTGGGTAGAGGTGAAGAAAATGAGTATGAAGTAATAAATCAAATATTTTACTAATATTTTAACAACATTTTACAAATATTTTACTACATTTTATAAAATCTCTGATGATTAAATCTTAAAATTTAAATTAAATTACGTATTGATTAAAAACCTATGCATAACAAGTTGAGAATTGTAAATATTAAATTTCTTTGCATACACATTTATTTCACAGGAAAGCGAACTTGTGTATTTTAATTGAAATATACCGGTAGAAATTTTAAAAATTTCGTAATTAATTCAAAAAACTTAAAAATTTACAATAGGCCTAGAAAATGTGCAATATTTACAATATGTACTATGTTTCTTAATATGGCAGCTGATACGAAGAAATATATTTCTATGATTACACTCTGTAGTATCAACATGCGTATGTATTTTAAATCTTGCAACACAAAGTGCGAAACATCATAACCAAATATTTATATTTTAATTGCTTAAAATCATTTAAAAAAAATTTGAGAAAACAAAAAAACTTAGAAAGTATGTGAGAGTATGCATACGAATGACATTTTTGTACATGCATGTATGTATTTGTGTACATCCGATTTTCTGGTTGTGTGCGTGCACGTAGGAAGACAAACCCATGTATGGAAAACTTTGCATAACAAACATAAAGCATAACTTTGGCATGAAAACATTTGTTTTTATACCCTTCACCAAAAATGGTAAGGGTGTTTATAGGTTTGTCATTACGTGTGTAATTTCCACAATATTTATATGATGACCTATATAGTATATTTATTCTGAATCCTTATACATTGGAAAGTTGAATGAGTCATGTGACTTCGTCTGTCCGTCTGTCTGTACGTGAAATCAATTTACCAAAGACACCAGAACAGCTAGAGACTTGAGCCTTGGACTGAAATGTAATGATTTTTCTTAACATGATCCGTATTTAAAATCAGCAATAATTATATATCGGTTCTGAAATTGGATTACATCGTATAAACAAATAAATAAAGATATATATAACCCTTCTAGAAATAAATTTATAAATACATGAGGGTGCCTCGGCGTTTAATTTGGAAATATTCGATTCTAATTCAAAGCTCTAATATTGACTGAGGCTCGTTAAATTATTTTTTTGTTTAAATTTTTAGATTTGTCTTAACTTTCAATCAGTATTACGTTCTATAATCTTTTACGTCTGCCAAGATTTTGCGATTTTTCTCAAGTAATGTTTGTCCCCTGGGATATAGGACATGGAATCCAATGGGATATGAGATATTGAATCACATGAGTTATGGGATCCCATTATCCTGCGCCTTCTAGTAACGGAGTTATAAGCAAATTTCAATATTCTCGACCCAATTACTCTTTCCACGATGTGTTCGGAATTATCCGAATGCCATGCGATCTGGAAAAATTAAATTTTTTTTTTAAATATAATTTTTTTTTAAATTTTATTTTATTTTATATATATATTTTTTTTTTTTTTTTTGATAATGATGATAATTAATTTAACTTGCGCGTGTAATAATTTGAAATGTTATATTTAAGCCTGGAAAGGAAAGCCTGCCTTATATTCAGTGAATTACATATTTATGCCTTGGTGAAGGGTATATAAGATTCGGCACAGCCGAATATAGCACTCCTACTTGTTTTTATGTTGCTTGCAATTTTATTTTGTTCTGTTTTCTTTTTTCCATTTTCCGCATTGTAATTGCCAATGATGTGTCTCTGTATTCTACTGTTGCTATTTTTATTTTCGTATTGTAGTTGTTTGTGATGCACATTTTTGTGATCGTCGCCACAAAAAGGCTAACAAAACGAACTAAAAGAATTTTGTCAATTCCATAGAAAAATGTCATAACATGAGAATACTTTAATATTAAAACGTATATACGACTTTTTAAGTTTACTTTTGGTTTGTATTTGTATGTATGTTAACAGTTTGAATGCATTTTGCTAACAAAAATTCTGTTATAATTTACAATTTTATTTTGCGTAAACATTTTTGCAACTAAAAGAAACTTTTTCAACTTATTTCCAGAAGACGTTTCTGTTATATACAACATTTTGTGTAAATATGATTGTATGTGTGTATGTACAAGTTTAGTTGCGTAAAACTATATGTGTCTCTTATTAAAATTTCACCAAGAACATGCATGCGTTCAATGACAAAATTGTGAAGCATAATTTAATGCTAATTATTTTCTTGCTTTAAGGTCCTTTTGAAATTATTCTAACATTGGCTAATATTTTTGACTAATGCACAGCTTAGTGAGAACAAGTGCATGGAAGGGGATGGTTTAAACAATTTCCCATGGGTTTTGTCAATTTGTATTGGTTCTATAAAAGTCTTAAAGGTTGACTTCAGTCACGCTACATGTTAATGAAAAAACAAAGAGCACTAAAAGTAACATGTTATATTCATACTACCCACAAGAAAGTACACTGTTTCTTACTGTAAAAAAAAATTCAGCATATAAAAATTTCTAATAATACCAAAAGTACCACCATCTTTTTTCTTATTGTAGCCTTCAGAAAATACACTATACATATGTTAACGTAAAAATATAGTACTAAATAAAATTAGTACAAAAAAAAAACCATTTTCTCCCCCCTTCAAATTAATCAAGAGAATTTCACAAAAGCAAAAGTACGAAAAGTTATAAAGTATCAAAGATACACCAACGCTCATTTCTAGAATTAATAAAAATTTACTTTTAAAACCAATATCCAATGGGAAACGAGTACAAAACTTGAATTATTTAACTGCAGTACATCCCTTAATATCATCTAATATATTTGGAAAGTGACACGCCCACTAACTTTTTCTAATAAAAATCTCAGGTTTTATACTTTCTTAGTTCACAATATATATCAAAATTATGGTGTGGCAGGTGCCACGCCCACTAGTCCAATTTTCAAGACTTTTTGAAAGAAATATACATTGGGCTACGCGCACAAAATTTTAACTTTATTAGTTCATTAGATCCATAAATATCATAATATAAAAAGTTATTATGTAGGGGTAGTGCCACGCCCACTTAAGATATCAAAAAACAACTTCCCTATTGTTTCTTCCGGACAATGGCAAATATTCTGTGAAAATTTCACACCACATAAAAAGTTCTTCAATGTAGGAAGTGCTATGGCCACTTAAGATAGCAAAGTAGAAACACCCTATTGATTTTTTGTGACCATTTCAAATATTCTGTGAATATTTCAAAAAGATTCGTTCAAAGTAGTTTAAAAAAAAACTTTTCAGCCATGATGGTAAAGATCTACCGATGAGTTGGTATTAAACAATAAATGAAATGCAGCATATAGAATAGCTAACCCGTAGCAAATTAGTAAATATTAAAATTTTTTAATATTCACTGCACAACAAAGCTAAAGTTTCCTGATAAGATCAGAATCTAGCGTCTGCTTAGAAGTAGAAATTGTTTCGAAAGTTACGCCTGGGAGTAATTCTGAAGAATCTCGAGTACGAGAAAATTAGACTGCAGCGAACCTCAATGTTAAAGTAGGGGAGCTCAGCTTCTGTGAAATCATATATTTTTATATGTTAAAAGAAAAAAGAAAAAAACCACTGATCATACCACTGATGAATATATATTTACTATCGAATATTAAGAGATCTACACAGCAGAAAGTAAAACATTGTCATAAGCCATATTTTGCCATAATAAAACAGCCTACTAAACAACCCGACTATTTTTGTTAAAATTTCATTATATTTACACTTCAAAGGCATACGAGTATAGTGTTTGTGCAGCAACTGCAGCTGTTCTAATTTTTTTTAATATGAGCATGAATAAGTGCTGTTTACTTTGAGAAATTATTTGAATGCAACGCATTTTAATAGGACTTTTAAAATAAAATATATGCTTATAAAAACTCATATTTAATATTAAATTTCTTTTAAGAAACATTTTTAGAGTGTTTTTGTCTTTAAATAAAAAATATTTACTAAAAATTTCAACACAAGTTTTAAAATTGACTGTTTTTTTTTTTTGTATGAGTGCATTTGCAAGTGCAGTTTAAAGAAAAAAGTTATTATTTGTTACAGTAAACTTTGATTTTTGTTACTTACAGGGCTTATTTAAAACTCCAGTTTTTTATTTAATTATGCACAAAAAATAAACGTACTGAAGGTTGCGAAATTATTGGGTTATGCAACTATGGCGTAGACCAGATGCATTTCAACTTTATTACAAATTGTAAAATTTTATATCAAAAACGTTATGCAATTTGAAATTTTTCACATAAAAATATTATTATTTCATTTATACAATCATGCACATGTGTACATACACATATGCATATGTATATTTAAAAATATATTTAATTTTCAAAAACATTAACATGATGAATACACTTCACTGAGTTTTTTGAAAGAAGCATACTATTTTCCACCGTACATTTTATTTAACTGAAAGGTTTTGGTCTAATATTTATTTAACCAAATACGAAATTGGGGAAAATTTTGCAAAAAAAAACTCTTTCAGGATATAAAAAATAGTTTTAATATGCTTTCATAAAAACACACAACTGGCCTTTAGTTGCGTAAATGTGTTATAAAACACTTAAAAGCTATTTAAAGTAGCGTACAATGGGCCGGAAGTATATTAATTCCTAGTAAAAGTTTTAAATAATTCAAAATGTCACAGTCTAACTGAGAAAGTAATTTTTTTCATTACTTTTATTTTTTACTGCCTTCATTTATTTTTCATTAAATTTTTTTATTTGAAAAGGAATAGTTTGTGATAATTAAAAATTCAAAGCGGAAACAGTGATCGAAAATCGGGGTGAAATTTGTGGCATTAAAATATTGATTTTCTAACAATTCTCTATGTTATATACCGAGTTTCATATTTTTTTTTGTTTGCACATGCTTGCTTGCAGTTTGGTCACATATTTTTTTTTTTTGTTAAATCAGGGCAAAGATTGTACAGGGTGTCCGCCGGGAAGGTATACTACTTTGTTTAATTTTTGATTAAATGAAATAGAATAGATCTTATATTGATAAATGTTTTATTTAATGTCGGCAATTATGTATGGAATACAATATCAGATAAATGTCCGCCTCTGTTAGCCTCACAAATGCGAGCCCTTTTGATCATCATTTTGCATTATATTCTCACACATTTCACGCGGTTTTTCATTAATTTCATCACGAATATTTTGTTTAAGTTGCTCAAGCATTTCTGGTTTGTTTGCATAAACATTGCTTTTCAGGTATCCCCACAAAAAGAAGTCAGGAGCAGTCAAATCAGTCGACCGTGGAGGCCAATCAAAATCTTTCTCTCCGTCACAGTAATCGATGATTGAATTTGATAAAATGCTTTAACGATTAAAACACGTTGCTTTATAGAATATTTTTCCACAAAAATTTTGCCACGTGTCTACTTCACGACTGTCAAAACGGAATCTCATTGATTCTACTTGAATGCTTGCGCGTAGCAGGCAGCCACGTAAACCAACTACTTCACGACTACCAAATATGAACTGTCAAGACTAATGTTTACCAAAATGGCGGGAAAACAATGTAGTATACCTTTCCGGCGGACAACCTGTATTTACAAACAGTAAGGACTATTTAAAAATGGATAGGAACAAATTTGTTGTTTTTGTACTTTTTATTTGTGTACCAATATTTTTATTTACCTAATGTCTGTTAGTTGAAATGAAAAAAAAATTTAGTTTTTGATATTTTTTTATTTGTGATCCCTTTTTACTTTTGGTACTGTTTTTCTTGAGAAATTCTCCTAATTGGATGAAATTTTGTAAATGAATAACATTTAACACAGATTAAAATAGAGAAAATGTTGGGGTGAAGAGGTGGTTCTGGGGAGGATCTCTGATAGTGGTGTTGCAGAATGGGCTATGGCGTTTGCTCACACTATACGGCTGATATTTTTATGTTGTTTAGTGTTGTTTGTATGTATGTAAGTTAAGAAACGATTTCATCACTCCATGAATAAAATACAAATTCTTTCCCACAAAAATACGCTGACGCTATGTCTGCTTAAAACAAAGGGTTTAATGTTTCAGCGTGCGAACGCAATCAACAACGAATTTCACAACAGCCAAAAATCCTCATAATACAGTAAAAATGCAACTATCATACTTTTTGCTAAAAAAAATGAACCAAATAATGATAAGAAGTAGTTTTGTAAAAATTAGTTTTAGTTTTGAATTCAAATAAAGAAGTCGGTCTTATGATCGACAAAAAAATATTTTTTTATTTTTTTAATAATTGAATGTTTTAATTGGCGCCCAACGTGGGGCTAGCCAAAGTAACATATCCTGAAAAGACAAAGTAAGGATTCGCGGCTAGTGAATAAAAATTAAAAATAAGTATCCCAGTAAGAAGGGAGAAAAAATAAAAAACAAGTATCCCAGTGAGAAGGGAGAAAAATAAAAATAAGTATTCCAGTGAGAAGGGAGAAAAAATAAAAATAACAAATATTCATAACAAATGTTTAGAAAAAAGAAGTTAAGTTTTAATAAACAAATTATTTAAAAATAAAAATTGTGCAAAAACTGAATAAAATAAAAAACGTCCTTAAACCTGTTAAATTTTGTGAACTGAAACCTGATTTTATAAACAAACAAATTTCCATTTGACTTAAAAAACATATTGTGAACCAAGGCAGCATAACAGGATAATTTAAACCCTTCACTTAATATTTAAAATTTATAATATTTTTTTTTTTTTTTTTATATGTATATTATTTATTGAATCTTCAATAATAGATTGAAACATCAATAAGTTTTTCAAATCTTAAATCTAAAAAAAAAATAATAAATATAAGTTTAGCCAATGCTAAACATAATTTTTAGTTACAACGGTTGATTTTTGTTGTTTTACATCTCTCGTGTACGGCTGATAGAAAGAGTGTCCCTCCTCCTAAGCCGGGTGTGGCCTCTATACTCTAGAATATTGCGCGCAAGTGGGTTTGGGTGCAACTCAAGTTTTTTAATGTATTTTTTCGCGTGTTTCGAAAATACTGTCTTTACCAACGGAACGTCTAGATCTTTATGAATTCTATGGTTTCTGACATACCAGGGGGCTGCACTTATTGTACGTAGAATTTTATTTTGTCGCCTCTGAATTTTTTCTACATTCGATGCTGAGGCAGTGCCCCATAGCTGGATTCCATAGCACCATATTGATTTCAGGATCGCGTTGTATAGTAGAAGTTTACAGTCTAGGCTCAGTATTGAATTTCTACCCATAAGCCAATTCATTTGGGCTGCTTTTAATTTCATTTGCATCAACTTTACGTCTATATGCGATTTCCATGTTAAACGGCGGTCAAGGTGAACGCCTAGATATTTGACTACAGTATGTTGCGGAATAGTCTCGGTGTTGATTTGTATAGGCGGGCATGTTTCCCTTCGCAACGTAAAAGTGACGTGTACACATTTCTGCTCGTTAACTTTTATACGCCATTGTTTGAGCCATTTTTCCAATTTAGATATATACCCTTATAAGTTGATGGAGGCTTCTACTGGATTTTCATGGACGCTTAAAAAAGCTGTATCATCGGCAAATGTTGATGTATGAATGTTATTGCTTAACGGTAAGTCAGAGGCATAAATTAAATAAAGTAAGGGACCGAAGATGCTGCCTTGGGGAACTCCGGCTTCGATCGACTGCGAAGGGCTTAAAAAATTGCCTTCCCTAACAACAAATTGTCGTTCCTCTAGATAGCTTTTTAAAAGCTTGACGATGTTTGCGGGGAGATTTCGTGTTAATTTGTGGATAAGACCTTCGTGCCATACTTTATCGAAAGCTTGAGAAACATCTATAAAGAGCGCAGAGCAATATTTCTTTTTTTCAGAGGTGTCTCTAACTACGTTCACAAGTCTGTGAGTTTGTTCAATTGTGCTATGTTGTCTGCGAAAACCGAATTGATGATCTGGAATGCATCCACTTCTAGTCAGTATAGGCATCAGCTTGCTTATATACAGCTTTTCAAATAGTTTTGAAGTTGAGAAGGAGGGATACTCTTTCTCTCAGCCGTACACGAGAGATGTAAAACATCAAAAATCAACAGTTGGAATTAAAAATTTTGTTTAGCACTGGCTAAACATATATTTATGTATTTTTAGATTTAAGATTTGAAAAACTTATTGATGTTTCAATTTATAATTGAAGATTCAATAAATAATAAAACTACCACCAAAAAAAAAAAAAAAAAAAATGTTGGGCAATAAGCTAATAGGCCGATAGGATTCAACCTTCGTATGATCCTTGCCGGGCTTTGGTATCATAATAATCATCGAAACCTTCCATTCTGCAGGATAGTATTGCAGCCGTAGAATACTATTAAAAATGAAGAGTATAACTCTTTTTGCAATATAAGGCAGTTGTTGAAGCATTTTGTTGCTTATTTTGTCGACACCTGGGGCTTTTCTGGTGTTAAGACTAGTAATAGTATTTTCAATCTCAGTCATGTTAAATCTCATCGGTATTTCTGGTAAAGAGACGACTGGTGGCAGTTCAACAATCTCAGCAGAAATATTCAGGGTAAATACTTTTTCTAGGTGCTTAACAAATAGATCACCTTTTTCAGCATCAGTTCTTGCCCAGTCACCATTAGAGGCTCGTAATGGAGGTTTGCAAATCACTGGCCTTTTAAGTCCTCTGGCTGCACGCCACAGCGAATAATCTGTTGATGGTATTGCATCGAGTTCTTGCAGAAATTTTTGCAGCGAAGCTGTTTTTTGTGATTGTAAAACTTTTCTTAGCTGTTTGGTACACTCCTTAAGCCGTAATTTTAGCTGAGGCGATCTGTAACGTTGCCATTCTCGTCGAGCTCTCCGTTTTTCAGTCAATAGCCTTTCTATGTCTGCACAAAAAATATTGTTAAATCTCGCTTGTTGATTTGGTTGAATTGAAGAAGCATTAAGAGCAGCTTGTTTAGCATGTGCTTCAAACAACCTAATAGAGTTTTCTATGTCAGCAGGTGTTCTCAATGGCATATTTTCCGTGCAATGAGCACTCAAATATTTTTTGTATTTCAGCCAGTTAATACGTGCAGGTGTCTGCGGTAAATCACATGTATGTGTTGCAGTTGTGTGTGAGTAAATAGTGATAATAGTAGGCGAGTGATCTGAAGACAAATCCAAAGACGCTTCTACTTCAATCATTTCGCTGGGCACGCCTTTCATAATCCCAAAGTCGATAACATCAGGAATTTTTTGACGATCCGTTGGCCAATATGTTGGCTGACCACTTGAAACTACATTAAAACCCATTTTTGAAATTGTGTCAAACAAAACTGATTAAACGTGAGCCCCAAAATGTGTGTTTAGCATTGTAGTCACCAGCTGCTAGAAAACGGGACCCCAGTGTTGTATAAAATGCGGTATATTGACTCTCTGAAATTGAAAACCTGGGAGGAGAGTAAACAGATGATATCACAAGCTTTTGATAAAAATTTTCAATGCAGATGTTCGTTGCTTGAAGATATTATTCACGAAGGTCATTTAGTAGGTAGTGTTTTATTCGAGTTTTTATTAGGATTCCAGAGCCACCACAAGCTCTACCTTGAGGATCCTTGGTGTCGTAGAAATTATATCCACTAATTCGAAAATAGCTTCGGGACGTCAAGTGAGTTTCTGAGATAAGCATAACATCGATTTGTTTATCCAGAAGAAAATATTCAATTTCATTTTTATGTTGGCAGATGCCGTTTGCGTTCCAAAAACAGATTCTTAAGTTCATGGTTTTTTCAATACAGCCTGCAACAAGGTAGACTGCATTTTCAACATTTCCTGCATCATACAGGACATGTTGAGAGTAAATGTATTTACTGTTTGTATTAGGATCTCTATCGAGGCTTCAATACGACTAAAATTATGCCCTGATTCTTCATTTACTGGTACAGTTTTTTGCGCCGGAATCTGGTTACTCTTTAAAATATTAGCGTATGATGATTGACTATTAGGTTTTTGTTGAGTAAGAGTCGTGTTAGACTTTAAAACATTTGAGTATTGATTATGGCTATCCGACGGTTGAGGTAACTGTGGGTAGTTTAAATGAGTGTTGGGCTGAGCGGGAGTAGCATTTGTTTTTCTGTTCGACGAATTTTTAAAAAGAGAATAAAGAGGGCAACCCCTATAGTTGGCAGTGTGGTTTCCGCCGCAATTACTACATTTTTTTGCTTTGGTATCACCTTTTATTTTGTCACAGTTAGCGGTACTGTGTAACTCGCCACATACAACGCAAACGGTAGGCAACTTGCAATAAGTTTTAGTATGGCCAAATTCTTGACAGTTCATGCATTGGATAGGTCCAGTTTTTTTATGTGGCATCTCAACGGTAACTCTTCGATGCAACAAGTATTTTAAGCTATAGATTGGGTGCGATTCATTTTTTTTAATTTTCAAGTCGCCTGGCTGTAGCTCGACTCTAAAAATAGGTTGGGGGATTTTTTCCCTGTTTTTAATGTTTGAAACATTTTTGACTTTGAAGCCACTATTTTCAAGGCCAGACTTTACCTCTTCCGGATCCACGCTTGAATCTATTCCTTTTATAACTACTGTTAGGCCTTTAGCACTCTTCAGTTGATATGTATAAAAGTTTTTGTTTTTAGTCTCAAAATCTGAGACAATTTTTCTATAATTATTTTCTTGTGTTACCTGAATTTTAGTTTCGTTGATTTTTCCGCGCTTAATTGGAGTTACATAGAACTCATTTTCTCCAATTAATAAGATAAGGCTTTTTACCAAAAGGTTAGAGTTCTGTTCTCTTAAATATATCGGCGGTGGTTTAGTGGACCTTGTTGTACTTGTGTCCTCATCGACTTGTTCATTCAAAATCGCAAAACGATTTTCAGAATGTTTAATATTATTTTTCCTATCTTTGGGCATTTTTGCCGTTGACGCTATTTCAGCTGATTTGGGACTTCTTCCCCCTTTTTAGCACGGTTATGTATCTGTCCATACCAGTTTGGATTTTATTATCACTATTTTCACTCACTGCATTTACAATTTTGTGCACTTTGGTCACCTGGGTATTTATTGTTTGTTTGTTTGATTGTACAGCTAAGCTGACAAGTTTGCTAATAGGTGCAATTGTTGTTGCTTCTTGATCGATATTTAACATGTTCAAAGATAATGATCGCGCACGAGTATTTGTGTTTTGTGTAGTATTCAGGTTTGTGTTTACTTCATTTTTTTTGTCGTCGTTAGCAACCAAAGTTATATATTGTACATTCCTACTGCTTGTAGGTTTATTGTTGTTGCTAGAAGGTGAACTCATTCAGAGTTCTCTTTTTTGTGTTCACTTATGAGTTGGTGTATACAAATATTTATGTATTTACACACAAGCAAAAAATAAAATAAAACCAGTAAGATAACTGTTTAATAAATGTTTTGTTTTTGTATATTTTTTTTTGTGAATTTTCTTTTAATAAATTTTTAATATTCAGTTGCGACGATTATAAAAACGCGTCTGTACACTGCAAGAGTTGAAACTGAATGGAAAATTTATAATATATTAAAACATTATTGTGTAAAAAAGGCAAGAAAACGACAATGACTTGAACAAAACTTCAAGGTGCTAAAAAAAATAATAGAAAAGACAGAATTGGAAGTAATAAATATTTTGTAAAAGAAAAGACGGCCAACTTTAATTAATAAACATTTGTTCAAACTACAACGGATAACAACGACCTCAACAAAATATCGAACAACGAATCCAACTCCAATCAGAACTGGTAACAACAGCTTCAACAACATCAACAACTTCAACAACTGTGGATAATATATCCTGCAATTAACAACCAACCCTTTAAGTAAGTTAAGTTGGTTAATTATTGTAGAAAACATTATTTGTATTTTTAAATAAAAAAGAAAGCAAGTGTTAAAAAGAATTTCCTAATAAAGGATTATTAAAATTTTGTAACTCGATTTAGAATAACAATTATAAATAAAACCACTTGTTTAAAATAGGAACAAAAATTCTTGTTTAATCAAATCAATTTTCATGAAAATTCTGTTGTGCTCATAAACAAATAATAATAAATAGAGCGATCCATTAAAAAGAAGGGATTTCACTGTTTTCAAGGAATATACAATAGTAGACCGAACTATCCACTGATGCCGGACGAGACAATAGACGATTTGACAGATAGACTAAATAGGTCACTCAGTATGGCGCAAGGCGCAGCAACAGGAACAGGTATATCAGGCCTGACAGAATCACAAAAAAGGCAGATAAGGGAATTGATAAGGGAAACAGTCGACACAGGCTCCTTGAATAGGAGAATGGACGAAATCAATAGGGGGTTGCAGGGACTAAGTGGAATTAATTTGGTTGAAGAGTTCAGGACGCAGACTATTGATGAAAGGATAACTTGCGATGAATCCAGAGGTTATTAAATCATTGCCCGTATTCAACGGCAAAACTTCTTATGTAAGTTGGCGGGAAGCTGCCAACAACTCAATGAGTCTTTATAAAAGAGGCAGTCGTAGATACTACGCCGCCCTCACAATTTTAAGGAACAAGGTGGTTGAGGAAGCGAACGATATTCTCACCAATCATGGTACAGTGTTGAATCTGGAGGCTATCCTAAGCCGTTTAGATTTCGCCTATTCAGATAAAAGACCAGTACACATCATTGAGCAGGAAATGAGCATAATGAGGCAGGGCTCATTAACAATTCTTGACTAATATAATGAAGTCAACAAGAAACTCACTGCTCTGATCAACAAAACTATCATGAGTCAGGGATCAACTTCGGAATTGACTAACGAACTTAATAAGAAAAACCGACAGCACGCCTTACGAGTTTTTATCACAGGACTAAATGCCCCATTGGCAAACATTTTGTTTTCATTGGCCCCTGCCGATCTTCCAAACGCTCTTGCGAAGGCTCAAGAATTAGAGTCCAATAATATACGAGCTAATTTTGCTCTACAATTTAATAGAAATTCACAAAATTCTAACCAGAAACCACAAAATACATTGCGCTTCCCTCATCGTAATGAAAGAAACTTCCCAAGGAATAATTTTTTCCAAGACAGACATAACCAACCAAACCAGTACCTATGGAATAGGGCAGTTCAGCAAACGTTGTGCAAAGGACACAACCATTAAATAATGGATATAATTTTAGAACAACTGCTAATACTAATTTTGCAAATAGAAATTCAACCAATGTTCGAAATTACGAACAGAATCAGTATCCACAGGGCATAAAACGCCAACAACAAAGCGGCCAAAATAGTTATCAGCCGTATCATAAGGCTCAAAGGATAAACAATCTAAATGAGGATGTTTTTTTAGAAACAGCACCGGATTGCCATACATCATCAAAAGAGGAGAATCCGGGAGAGTCTATACAATATTGATTGACAGCGGTGCTACGAGCTGTTATTGTAGGCCGAATATCCTAAAAAATAGGAAACAATTAGTTATAAGGAAAAGGGTGAAAACCATAAATGGGTTCACTATTATTGATCATTTTAGCGAAGCAAAAGTATTCGGAATAAAGGAAAGATTTTACGAAATCTCCAATCTCGAAGCGGACATTTTATTAGGTTACAACTTTATGAAAAAAGCTAATATTATACTAGATTTTGAAAAGGGAACCTTATCAAGTGGTGAACATTGTGAAAGGTTTCTGAATTTTAATAAAGAAGAAATAGAAAAAGATGACTACAAGGCAACATCCTCCGAAGACGGGGGAGATCAAATTGAAAATATTAATTATACAAAACAAAATGAAGAAATTGAAGTTTTAAGGCGAAAAATATA
The DNA here is from genome assembly GCA_947311025.1 of Lypha dubia. Classification (NCBI taxonomy): domain Eukaryota; kingdom Metazoa; phylum Arthropoda; class Insecta; order Diptera; family Tachinidae; genus Lypha; species Lypha dubia. The sequence continues at coordinate 50,982,346 of OX371261.1, forward strand.
TGTAGGAATAAAAAGCCTTCACTCTTAAATAAATATGAGATTACCATTTAGGACAGACGTAAGGGCAGAAATTAATACAATTGCTGAAACTCCTATATGGAGTAAGCAATATCCATACCCGATGTCTGTCAACACATTTGTAAATAATGAAATACAAAATTTATTGGACGACGGCATTATTCGTCAAAGTAGAAGTCCGTACAATTCACCGATTTGGATTGTACCAAAAAAGGGAACAAACGAGGACGGATCCTCAAAGTTGAGGATGGTAATTGATTATAAAAAATTGAATGAGCAAACTATTGCAGTGAATTATCCTATTCCGGACTGCAATTTCATACTGTCGAACCTGGGAAAAGCTAACTACTTTTCCACAATTGATTTGGAATCTGGTTTCCACCAGATATTGATGAAAGAATCAGATATTAGTAAAACAGCTTTTTTCGTGAATAACGGAAAATATGAATTTTTAAGAATGCCTTGCGGGCTAAAAAACGCTCCAGGTATATTCCAAGCTGCAATGGACGATATCCTGAGAGATTATGTTGGAAAATGTTGTCATGTCTATATAGACGACATTATTGTGTTCTCGACTTCATTGGAAGAACACAGCAATCACCTTTTTAAAATAATAGAAACTCTTAAGGAGGCAAACATGAAAATTTCTGTAGAGAAATCGGAATTTTATAGGAACGAAGTTGAATTTTTGGGTTACATTGTGGGATATAACGTTATTAAAACAGATCCCAGGAAAATTGAAACTATAAAAAATTATCCCTTACCGGCTACTTTGCGACAACTTAGAAGCTTTTTAGGAATGTCAGGATATTATAGAAAATTTATAAAAAATTATGCCCTAATCACAAAGCCACTAACAACTTACCTGTCAGGAGAAAATGGTAGGATATCACAAAACATGTCAAAGAAAACCAATATTGAATTAAATAAGGAGGCTATTGAAGCGTTTAGGAAAGTAAAGGCTTTGCTGATGGACCAAGTTGAGTTGGTACAACCAGATTTTAATAGCAAGTTCATTTTGACGACTGATGCCTCGAACGTAGCCATAGGAGCTGTACTGAGCCAAAATGGGAAACCGATAACATTCATCTCAAAAGCCTTAAATTCCACTGAAAGGAATTATGCGACAAATGAAAAGGAATTATACGCCATCGTGTGAGCGTTGAAGACACTTAGGAATTATTTATATGGCGTAAAAGATTTAGAGATCCATACTGATCATCAGCCGTTAACATTTGCTGTTTCGACCAGGAACCCAAATGCAAAAATGAAAAGATGGCATGCCTTTATCGAAGAATTTGCCCCAAAAATTACTTACAAACCAGGCACAGAAAATGTGGTTGCTGATGCCCTTTCTAGACAGATTTTAAACCAAATTTCAGATAATGATAGTATCCATAGTACACAACACTCGATAGAAAGTAGCGACAATTTTAATATTTCTGAGACTAATAAACCTCTTAACGAATTTAAGCAACAAATACTTTTATTAAAAAATAGATTTACAATTCATGAATCTGTTAACATTTTTGATAGAACTCGTCATATAATAGAATTCGACACAAGGGAGAATCTCTTGACTGTTCTCAAGGAATTCCTGAACCCAAAATTAGTTACAGCAATACATTGCACCCCAGAAGATCTATATGAATTTAAGGAAACAGTTAGAAATGTATTTACCAATAAATTTGTTTTCACCAAGATTTTTCCCAACGACATCACTAATGTGGACGATCGACAATGTATTGTAAAGGAAACACACATTCGCGCACACAGAAATTTTAAAGAAAACTATAAACAGATTTACAGACAATATTATTGGCCAAAAATGATAGACCATTTTAAGGAATTTATAAGACACTGTGAAATTTGTAACAAATCGAAATACAATAGGCATCCACAGAAACTAAAAATTGGAGAGGCTCCAATTCCCAACAAATAGGGGGAGTGCCTTAACATTGACATTTTTTATGCTCAGAACCTTAAGTTCATAACTTGCATTGATGCGTATTCAAAGTTTTTGGTTATTAAATCCATAGAAGATAAAACTAATTTAGCAGAAAAAGTATTAGACGTATTACAGAGTTTCCCTGATGCAAAGAAACTAACTCTCGATAACGAACCTGGATTTACGTCACCTCAGTTCAAAGCACTAATACAGCGACTGAGAATAGAACTTTACTATTGTACTCCTCGTCACAGTACAACCAATGGACAGGTTGAAAGGGTCCACTCTACCATTATAGAGATAGCAAGATGCCTTAAAGAAGAATTTCATTTAATTGACGATAGGGAGGCCTTCTATAGAGCGGCCCAACAATACAATAATACAATACACTCCGTAATAGAAAATAAACCAGTAGATATATTCTGCAATAAAATCTCACATAATCTGCATGATTTGTTGAAGAAAGCACAGGAGAAAATGATTGAAAGAAGTAACTCAAATGGAATTAAAACATATCAACCTGGTGATGTTGTATATGAAAAAATAATTTGACAACTTGCTCACCTAGATTTAAAAAACAGATAGTTCAAGAGGACTTAGGAAATAAGATTAGAATACAGCTTCGTAATAGGATTATCCATAAGGATAATATTAAGACCTGATTTCTTGCTACAATAATTTTTCCCACTCTATCTTTGCAGAAATGATTTTTACAATTATTATACTCATTTCGCTCTTTGTTACGTGTCAGCTTGAAGTACAAATACTGGACTATACTAATTCACAATTAATTTCGGTTCACTTGGGACAAACTAGATTACAGAACGGAAATTTTAAACTAATTCACGTATTGAACTTGACGGATTACGAACAGATAACTCATAATTTAAATGTTGAAATCAATAGCAATTCATTAAAAGGTAGTACAAACCTACCATTCATTCTACACGATATACATCAAATAAAAAACCTTTTGGAGAGAATAAAACCAAGACATAAACGTTCAATTAATGCCATAGGAACAATATGGAAATGGATAGCAGGCACACCGGACTATGAGGATCATCAAATTGTAGTAAATAAAGTAAACGGACTTCTTACTAACAATGAACGACAGAGAATAATTAATAGAGACTCTATTGAAAGAATTAATGTAATGACCAATACCACTAACCAAATTTTGAAAACAGTTAAATCCCTCGAGCACGTTCATAAGACAATAGAAGATACCATTATAAACAAGTTAAAAATTATTAAGGACGAATTGTTGAACATTGAATACGCCTTACAATGGGCAAGAGTAGGAGTTATCAATTCTTTTATACCTTCAGAAAACGAAATTTTCGAAGCAAAAATATTTTTAGACAATGAAAAGTTTCCGTATAATAATCTTGACGAAGCCTTAGGATTTGCTTCCATTAGAATAGCAACAGATAAATCAACAATACTATATATTGTAAACTTACCAGCAATAGATAAAAATATTTGTGAAAAAATACTTATTAAACCAGTTAAAAAACACCAAACTATTGTAAAAATTAATTCAGAAGAAATAATTAAATGTAATAATAAATTTTATGAAATTAAAAATAATTGCAATCAATTTAATGATTTGTCTATTTGTAGTATAAATAATTTATTATATATAAGTGAAACAAATTGTATACCACCGCTTTTGAATAGCAAAAAGCATGACTGCATAATAATAAATAACCAACATGTACCATCAGTACAAGAAATCTCTAAGGGAATGTTATTTTTGAATCAATTTAAAGGATTTTTGGAAATATCAGGAAACAAATCTTATCAGTTATCTGGAACTTATATAATAAATTTTCATAATGACACAATCACCGTAGGAAATAAAACCTTTATATCAAAAGAATTAACAACATTAAATCCACTTCCAGCTGTATTACAGCTTTCTAATATAAATTCTACTACCCAAGAGGTCCTTTCACTTGAAATGATGAAAGAACTACAAAAAAAACCAATGTCGACGAGCTCGACTTAATATCAACGAAAGGAAACATTATGTTTTCACTAAATTTAGTCCTAACGGCAATTCTAATTTTCGGTTTCTTTTTTATATTTTTCAAACTTAAAAACAAACGCCAAAATGCCGATCTCAATGTGACGGCAATAATCAATGAAACGCCTGACCCAAGGAATTCAGATTTTGAAAAATCACCTCCAGTCAGTTCAAGGCGAGAATTTCGAAGTGTCAATGACCTTCCAGTTTTCTAACAATCGGGACGATTGATTTTACGGGGGGAGGAGTTAAGAAACGATTTCATCACTCCATGAATAAAATACAAATTCTTTCCCACAAAAATACGCTGACGCTATGTCTGCTTAAAACAAAGGGTTTAATGTTTCAGCGTGCGAACGCAATCAACAACGAATTTCACAACAGCCAAAAATCCTCATATTACAGTAAAAATGCAACTATCATACTTTTTGCTAAAACAAATGAACCAAATAATGATAAGAAGTAGTTTTGTAAAAATTAGTTCTAGTTTTGAATTCAAATAAAGAAGTCGGTCTTATGATCGACAAAAAAAAATTTTTTTTTATTTTTTTAATAATTGAATGTTTTAATTTGTATGTATACTTATTGTTATTTGAAATATTCCTTTATGGTTTTAATTGTGCACTAATACTTTTTTTTTGTTTGTAAATTCTTAATTTTAGTTCTATGTTTATTGTATTTTTTTTTAGTTTAATGTTTATGTATATAAGTGTTAGTTTCACAATAAGTGTCTTTTTTAATTTATTGGTTTTGGTATTTTATGTTTGTATATAAGGTTTTAATTTGTTGTTTTTTTTTGTAATTTTAAATATTTATAGGTTTTTTGTCACTTTGTTTCACTGTTCACTTTGTCCACTGTTTACTTGTTACTTGTTCCAAGCTCACGAATAGAATGATCTGTCTGCAAGCAAAAGCAAATAATTTTACTTTCGAATTTTCGGTTTGTTATTGCTTTCAGACAGATCGAATGTAAACAAAGAATGTTAAACTTTATTGACCCATTAAGGACCGCGCGTGAACATCCCGCCCCCCTTGCTATAGTGCAAAATTTACAGGGGATCCGAACGTACGATTCGGGAGCAATACAGTGGGTAAAAGTGAGCGTGACGTGAGCAATTGTATAACTATATAAATTAGGTACTATAAAATTCAATTGTTAATACAAATAAGTATAAAATAGGTAGGTGTATATGCAAAGTATTAAAGATTAGTATAAATTAGGTGATGGTATAATTCATATATGAGTAAAGGTAAGTGTATCAGATAATATATAAGTAGGTTATTAATAAGGTAAGTATAGGGGATAATGTGTAATTCAGGTAATGTATAAATTCATATATGTAATTAATTCAAGGTAAGTATAATATGTATAAGTATAAGTGTATATGTTTAAGAGTATAATATAATTCATTTATAAATTCTGTTAATGGTTGAATGAAATTGTAAATTTATAAAGTTAATAACCAAATTGTCCAATAATTACCCATCCCAACAGGGAATCTTGTGCCATGGGTGAGACCAGTGATTGGGGCTGAATGCCGTTCCTGATCAACTGAGGATAAATATTGCCTCCCAGAATGATGTTGATTGGACCGCTGGAGTAGAAATCAGGATCGGTTGTCGAGTTCCTTTTTAGGTTGTGGGGTTGGGAGCTTTTTTGTCACCTTGGCGTTGATTCTGTAAGTTGTTCCCTCATTGAAACGTGAAGTGAAGGATAAACGGCACCATTGTTCACCATCACGTGATTCCTGTGGGAGTTTGTGCCTTTTGACGAGACAGGCTGCAATGGAGCTGTACTCGACACAGGCTGAAGTCGGATGATGACAGTCGGTACGACAGTTGTCGTGCCACATTCCGATCTGGTGTGTCGCGTAGGGGTGCGCAGGCGTTCATGGCGATGTAGAAGCGTGTGATGCTTACCACTACACGTTCGGCAACGTTCTTTTGTTTTACAGCTCCATAGTCGGTGTGAGTGAGCAAGGCAGTTTTCACAGTATTGAAACCGTTTAACCGTCTCTATCCGGGCGGAGACGTTCATCCTTTGGAATGCAGAGCATTTCCGTAGCGGATGATTCTGCTTGCATATACTGCAGTCATATCTAGACCGCTTGTTACTGGATTTAGTGCGGGATGGAAGACGTCTTCGTTTTTCTGCGGGTGATGCACTTCTGTGGTGGTGACGAGACATGACGGCTGAAAAGGAGGAAAAAACAAAGAAGCAATATAGTCATTGTTGATCGGAGTTGGATAGCAAAATTAATTTAGCTATGGGCCTTGTAATGACGCCATTAGCGGTGCGTATGTCAGTCACTCTGACCCGTCCATCAGGGACGGGGTGAGTCTTGTCGATACGACCTAGTCGCCATTGGTTGGGGGGTAAGTTATCTTGTCTGATTACAACGAGATCGCCCACAACATAATCGCGTTCGGGGTATTTCCACTTTATTCGTTTGTGGAGTTCTATTAAATATTCCTCTTTCCACCACCGGGCTAATTGTTGATGGAGGATTTTTAGTTTTTGCCATCGATTGACGTAGCTTAGGGAATGGTTAGACAAGTCTGGTTCAGGAGGGGATAATAATGGCGCTCCGATGAGGAAATGGCCTGGAGTCAAAGCACATAAATTCGAAGGGTCATCGCTCATTGGGCTGAGAGGTCTAGAATTTAGGCAGGCTTCAATACGAGCTAGCATTGTACCGAACTCTTCGTATGTGAAGTTTTGACTGTGGCACAACTTTTTAAAATGAAATTTAAAGCTTTTTACACCGGCTTCCCAGAGGTCTCCCATATGTGGAGCGCCGGGGGGTGTAAAATGCCATTCAAGGGGAGAAAAACTATCTTGGGACAATAGATTTTTACGTATTTGACTTAGAAATTGTTGCTTATCGCAGTTCAAAATATTAGAGGCGCCAACAAAAGCCGTTCCATTATCAGAGTACAACGACTGGGGTGTTCCACGCCTAGAGAAAAATCTAGCGAATGCGGCTAAGAAAGCTTGGGTTGAGATGTCACCAGTCACTTCCAGATGCATTGCTTTGGTTGCAAAACAGATGAAAACAAGAACGTAGCCTTTTGTCGTCTTGCATACACGTCCAACGTACGATTTGATATCGAATGGCCCAGCGAAGTCTATGCCGGTGTCGTAAAAAGGGCGTGACAGGCTGGTACGCTCCGGGGGTAATTCCGCCATAATTTGCTGGCTTCGTTGGCCTTTCTGCTTCACACACACGATGCACTGGGAAATGATTGTTTTTATTAATGTTTTCAACTTGGGGACGTAAAAACGAGTTCTCATTAAGCGATATAGATGCGCATTTTGGCCATGAATGGAGTATTTATGGAGGTAATTGAGAAATAGCCGGGTGAAACGGGAGTGATAAGGGAGCAAGACGCGATAGCGTTCATCATAGCTTAGTGTCGGAGAGTTTGCTAACCTGCCGTTAATTCGCATCATTCCATCAGCACCGATTTTGAGCATGCTTCAACTCACTTGAAGACAGTTCGGCACTCATGACAGCGTTATGATTAAGTTTGGAACTTATTCGGGAGTGAAAACGGAATACGCGACAAATAATGCGCAAAGCCTTAGGGAGATCTGAAAAATCATTCAGAATGTCATGATTTGAAATTAAAGTCGAATGTACTAGGATGGGCCTAGCTTCTTCTTCAGTTGAGTAGGGGGAGTTGCGCAGCGGCCATTCCGAATGTGGGTGTCGTAGCCATGACGGTCCGTGCCACCAAAAGTCGTTTGAAACTAGTTCAGTTACCGTGATACCACGAGAGGCCAAGTCAGCGGGGTTACTTTTGGATTCCACATGAGCCCATGAATCATTTTCTACCTTTTCAATAATGGAGGAAACTCTGTTTTCCACGAAAGTTTTCCATTTATGTGCGGGTTTGTGCAACCATGCTAAGACGATGGTTGAGTCTGTCCACAGAAAGAGCTTATAATTTTTGAGGTTAAGTCGAGGTTGAATAGAATCGATCATAGTCGCCATTAATTCTGCTCCGCAAAATTCCTTACGTGGTAAAGAGACAAATTTAACTGGGGCAACTTTTGTCTTTGCCATTAGCAGATGAGTGGAAACAAACCCGTTGCTTTCCGCGCGGATATAAAACGTAGCTGCGTATGCTTTTTCTGATGCATCGCAAAATCCGTGCAATTCAATATTGTACGATGGATCGAAGTCTTCGTAGCGCGGGATCTTAATACGTTCAATATGTGCATAGTCGTCTAAGAACGCGTTCCATTGATGCAGTGTTGATGGGTGTAGATCTTCATCCCAGTCAGTAACGTCTTTCCAGATTTGCTGCATAATGATCTTAGCGACCATGATCTTGGGGGATAGCCAACCGGCGGTGTCAAACAACTTTGCGATTTCAGAAAGTACCGCTCTTTTCGTGGTCATATTACGCTTGGGTTGGGTTTTCAATTTAAAATAGAAGTGGTCGTTTCCAGCATTCCATTTTAAGCCGAGAGTTTTAGTAATGCTAGAATCTGACAGTTTAAGAAACTCATCATCTAGTAAGTGATTTGGGGGAAGATCTTTCAGCAAGTAATCATTATTTGCTGTCCATTTACGGAGTGAGAATCCAGCTGACTCCAGAACTGCTATGAGTTCATTTCGTGACTCGAGGGCTGAGGATAGTGTGTGGGCTCCTGCTAGTACGTCATCGACATACATAAAATTTTTTTTCAGAAGCTCGGGGGAAATGCAATTCACTATCCTTAGAAGTTGTAATAGGGTTCTAATGGCCAAATAGGGGGCACAGTTCACGCCGAAGGTGACTGTGTTTAGCTCATAATCATGGGGTTGCTCGTGAGGGGAGCTACGAAAAACTATACGTTGGTAGCATGTTTGTGAAGAGTTCACGAGAATCTGTCGGTACATCTTCTCAATGTCAGCATTGTAAACGTACCTAAAAAATCTCCATCGTAAAATTAGGGTAGGTAAATCCGCTTGTAGAATAGGGCCAGGATAGAGAAGATCGTTGAGGCTCACACCATTGCTCGAGGGATTCGAGGCGTTAAACACAACTCGTAATTTAGTTGTAGTACTGTCTGGTTTAAAGACAGCATGATGAGGGAGATAATAGCCTCTAGTATCATTTAGCACGGGGTTTACTCTGGTCATTTGCCCTAGGGTTGAATATTCGCTAATAACTTGATCATATTCCGTTTTAATTTGGGGGTTTTTCTTTAGTTTTTCTTTATTTCGGAAGTATTGGGATAGCGCAATATTACGGGATATTCCTACACTCAAAGTTTCGGGAAATTCTTTTTTAAAGGGGAGTGAAACAATAAATCTACCTTCACTGTTACGAGTTGTTGTCGTCTCATACAAGTTTTCGCAATACAAGTCCTCCGGGGACGACCGTGGCTTATGTGGAATATCTTCAAGCTCCAAAAACCGTTGAAGTTGGTTAGAGAGAGTTATTTCATTAAAAAAGGAAACTACTGATTTTTTGTAGGGGTTGGCCTTAATCGTACCTGTCACAATCCATCCGAACACTGTATTTTGCGCAACTAAAGTTTGGGATTGGTCCCAATGTAGGCCATTCTGAATCACCTTCGGGCACACGTCGCCTCCAAGAAGCAGGTCCATTTCAGAGCAGGATTGACGGTACGGATCGGCTAACTGAAGATGACCAAAGTTGCCATCAGTTACGCGGGACATTGGGCAATATGGGAGTTGACCCGTGAGTCTTTTTATGACCAAAGCTTGAACGTAAATGTCGAACGTATTGTCTATGGGGGATCCGATTTTAAGAGGGCATATTTGAGTTGATGTGGCAGTTAATGACTCATTTAGTCCATGAATTTCAGCTTGGGTAGTGCTTGTTTTAAGGCCCAGCTTGGTGTGCAATTTCTTCGATATAAAAGTTGCTTCGGACGCAGAATCAATAAGGGCGCGGACAGTCTACTTACTGTCGCCGTTGTACACATCAACAAGGGCGGTGCCAAGAACAACAGAGTGTGGGGTCGATTCCAATTGAGTGGAGAACGATTGCAGAGAACGATCGGCTGCTTGACGAGTGGAGTCCAATACCTGAGGCCTGTTATCTGTTTGATTTTGGGGTTTATTAACTGCAAAAGTAGACGCGGCAGACTTAGGGTTTGGGTTCACGAATTGATTGGGTGGTGCTTTGGATTCTGCGCGATGTAGGAGAGAATGCTGCTTCTTGCTGCATGCATTGCAAACAAAACGACTTTTACAGTTTTTAAAATCATGGGAAGTTCCTAGGCAATTAATACATAATTTGCGTTGTTTCACGGCATTGAATCGTTCGTTAACTGACATATTCAGAAACGATGGGCAAAGTCGAATGGGGTGATAGTTAGGGCATATAGCGCATTTTCCTGGCTCACGATTAGTTACATTAGTATTATAGCTATTGAGTTTTTTCGGTTCAATTTTCTTTGGGGCTTGCAATTTATTAGGATGTGAGAAGAATGGGGTTGAAAATGTTGCTCGAATATCTGCAACAGATTCCAGGGTTTGAAAACGGGTTGTCAAAAAAGCATCCATTTGCTTTCATGTGGGTAACTCTGTGCTATGCGGCAGGGATCGTTCCCACAGATTTAGGGTTACATCGGGCAGACAAGTTGAACATATGTATACGAAGATGATATCCCAGTTCTTTGTGTCGATTTGCAGCAGGTTAAATTCGTGACGCAGTCATTAATTGTACGCTGTAGACGTCTGATATTGGGGCCAGTCTTTTTCATGAGGGGGGATATATTGAACAGGCTTTTTAATTGTGCGTTGACCAGTACCCTTTTGTTTTCATAGCGATGGACGAGATTTTTCCACGCCATTTCAAAACCGTCATTAGTTATGGGGCAGGTTTTTAGAAGCTCGCGAGCTTCTCCCTGGGTCTTCTTCAGTAGGTGACACATCTTTTCGACTGGTGAGAGGCGTTTGTTCGTTCCATACAGGGCCATGAACATGTCGCGGAACGTGGGCCATGACTTATAGTCACCATGGAAAATCTCTGTGTCGCACGGGAGTAGAGAAATATGACTGGTGTGATCAGAATGGGTATCAGAATGGGAAACGACTGGTTTATGCTGATGACGTAAACTATCAATGACTTCATTTACTTTTGCCAAGATTTCAACGTGGGCCTTGAAAGTAGAAGCGAAACGAGCCTTAAGAGTTTCCATACCGATCTCCTTTTTTATGGCATCATATTTATCTAGGGCGTCATCATAATAGGATCGGAAGGAGGACCAAAGACGTGCGATTTCACTTTTATAGACCTCCATCGTATGAATGGAGTCTTCAGCTTCATCGCGTTGCGCCATGAAGGTCTTGAAATCGACGATGCGATCGGAAGCACGGATCAGGGAAGTTATCACCGACATATTGAAACAGCGGAGATTGAAGAAGATTGAAAAAAGACCGATAAAAATTATGGTACTTGGGGAACGAACTTCGTAGAAGTCACGTACAAATTTTATGCGTAACGAATTTTTTTTTTTTCGATTAGACGACAAAAATTTATTTTATTTTATAAAAATTGTAAAGGTAAAATTTTTCAAAAACTTTGGGGACGCGCCTCGTAGAAGCGGCGTAGAATGTTTGAGCAATTTGTAATGGCACGAATAGCCGGGGAAAAATAAATTTTATTTTATAGAAAAAAAATTTTTTTTTTGATAAAAATTTGGGGACGCGGCTCGTAGAAGCGACGTTATAAATTAATTTTTATTAAGGGGGTACTGTCTCGCAGAGACGGGGAAAGTAATTTTTTAATACGAAAATTATTATATAAAATTTTATAAAAAATTTGGGGACACGCCTCGTAGAAGCTGCGTTAAATAAATTTGAGCACAGTATATGTCTCGAAGAGACAGGAAAAATAAATAATTTTTATACAAAAAAAAATATATTATATTTTATAAAAACTTTGGGGACGCGCCTCGTAGAAAGCGGCGTAAAATATATTTTGGAACAGGTTTAGTCTCGGAGAGACGTGGGAAATATGTTTGATTTTTTATAAATTTGTAATTATAAATTTTTTTTTTTTTTTATATATTTTGGGGACGTGCCTCGTAAAGGCGACGTAAGTATTATTTACAAATTTATCAATGTCTCGAAGAGACGGGAAAAATATTTTTATTTCGTTTATAAATATTATAAAATGAAAATTTTATAAAAAAACTTTGGGGACGCGCCTCGTAGAAGCGCCGTAGACTTTTTTTGTGTAAATTGGGTATATATGTATGTATATAAATCCAGACGTGATAGGTAAATATGTGCCACGTATATTTATAAATATGTACCACGTATATGGATATACATATATTTGGGAATCACTGTGTTTTGTTTTGCTACTGCTTGTGGTTTACTGACATACATACATAGGTAGTGTATATACATATAGTAATTTATATTGTATGTATAACGACTTGTTATTATTTTTCTTGTTATACATTCGTTGACTTCTTGGTGCGTGCAAATAAAACAAATAAATATGTAAGTATGTACATACAACGTACGTTGTACGTAAGTATGTATATGTATGTACGGTGGTGATGAGAGAGATATGCAAGAATAGAGGGCACAAGCAAAATTACGAATAACTTGCAAATTCCGTGTTGTGGAATGTTAGTTTTGTTGTATCTTTTTCTCAACGGGATAAAAATTATTGCCTATATATATGTATATATTTATAAATATGTATGTATGTATTAATGATGTTACGAATACTCGTATTCGTATTCGACTATTCGACTATTCGCCTGTTTTAGGATATTCGTATTCGTATTCGCCAAATTCAAGCGAATATTTTTCGAATAATTTTCCCATACATTTTCCAAAAAAAAAATCACACAAAAGTTTAAAAAAGTACATAAAATGTAAAAAAATATATTAATTTTTATTAAAAAAACCCATTGTATTTCACGCAAAGTAGTAACCTTCTTAAAAAACAAACAAAAATATATACATATGTATTTTGCAACTAGTATTCAAAAATTAAAGTTTTATATCATGTTAAATTAGTAATCAAACCTCAGTAGAGGAATGTTGAATTTCAAAAATAGAAGTTTTGAAGCCTTTTCTCCATCAAGCCTATTACGATGCGGTGTATAAATAAGCCTCGCACCACTAAACATTCGCTCGCTTGGAACTGTATTATTGTATTATTGTTGTAGTATTAAGCAGACCTTATTATTATTTGACCATGGGTATAATAAAATACCAAGGTAGTGTGGTAGACTTTTGCATGATAGGTAAAATTGACAGCGCAGTTGCTTTTACTTGTTTTGATTACATATTAAAGAAGGTTTTAAATAATTATAATTTAAGTTGTCTCAAATGTATTAATAAAATTAAAAATGCTTTCGCAGAAGTGAATTGAACAAAGTACATCATCTATCGGCAATAAATTGGAATATACTCGTATAACTTAAATGCATGATATTTAAAGAAACTCGGTGAGATGTTTTGATTCTGTTTATATGTAAATGTATAAGGGTGGGAAGCTACAGGAATCAAACTAAAACTTTTTATATATGAAATTCCACTGACACAGGTGGATGCGCCTTCTGCAAAAATATGTTCGCTAAACAGCACTGAATTATTAATTAAAAACCCAAACAGAGTAAGAAAAACGAAATCTGAAAGTATGTAAGTAAAATAATTAAAAAATGTTCTGTAGAGGTTTTCAAATTCGGCATCTTAATGCAATAATAATGTTAAATCACTAAATTTTTTTTTTCATTTATAGTTACTAACGCAAAGGCAGGGATTTTTTCCAATTAAGTTTGAAATATAAACCTCAAAAGAAATATTCGTATTCGTATTCGTATTCGTATTCGCGAATACTAAAAATTGATATTCGTAACATCACTAGTATGTATATGCAATATTGGAATTTATGTACCGTATGTAAGTTGATGAACGTGATCAAATATACATACATATATGTATATGTAGGTCGCACCAATGTCTACCACAAGACTTATGTATATTCACAGTGTCACAGGAGGAAGTAAGTGGGTAAAAAACAGTGGACTCACCTGAGTTTATACGATATTGCCAAAGGGGGGATTGTTGCTGACCAAGGCTGTTGGGTCAGTTCCAGTGGTGGTGGATCCAAGGAAGGCGCTGGATCCGGGGTGAAGAGGTGGTTGGGGTGAAGAGGTGGTTCTGGGGAGGATCTCCGATAGTGGTGTTGCAGAATGGGCTATGGCGTTTGCTCACACTATACGGCTGATATTTTTATGTTGTTTAGTGTTGTTTATATGTATGTATGTATACTTATTGTTATTTGTAATATTCCTTTATGGTTTTAATTGTGCACTAATACTTTTTTTTTTTTTGTAAATTCTTAATTTTAGTTGTATGTTTATTGTATTTTTTTTTAGTTTAATGTTTATGTATATAAGTGTTAGTTTTACAATAAGTGTCTTTTTTAATTTATTGGTTTTGGTATTTTATGTTTGTATATAATGTTTTAATTTGTTGTTTTTTTTTGTAATTTTAAATATTTATAGGTTTTTTGTCACTTTGTTTCACTGTTCACTTTGTCCACTGTTTACTTGTTACTTGTTCCAAGCTCACGAATAGAATGATCTGTCTGCAAGCAAAAGCAAATAATTTTACTTTCGAATTTTCGGTTTGTTATTGCTTTCAGACAGATCGAATGTAAACAAAGAATGTTAAACTTTATTGACCCATTAAGGACCGCGCGTGAACAGTAGTTGTGGTACTTTTTTACGTATGGTCCTTTTATACTTTGGTACTTTTTAGCATGAGAATTTCTCTTAACGAATTTGGATGAAATTTTGTAAATGAATAAAATTTAACATAGATTAAAATCTATAAAATTGGTAGTTATGGAATTTTTTTTATTGTGGTCCTTTTTTTACCTTTGGTACTGTTTATTTTAAGAAACTCAAGAGAATTGGACGAAATTTTGTAAATGAATAACATTTGACACCGATTAAAATATAGAAAATTAGTAGTTTTTACTTTTTTTACTTATGGTTCTTTTATACTTTTGGTACTTTTTCTCTTAAGAAATTTTATTAACGAATTTGGATGAAATTATGTAAATGAATAACATTTGACCAATATTAAAATATAGAATATTGGTAGTTTTGGTACTTATTTTACTTATGCCTGGTTCTTTTATACTTTTGGTACTTTTTCTCTTGCGAAATTCTCTTAACAAATTTGGATGAAATTTTGTAAATGAATAATACTTGACGCATATTAAAATTTAGAGTACATTTTAAAGGCTGAAAACGGGAGAAATTAGTACTTTTTATTGATCACGACAAAGCGATAAGATAACATTATATTTATTTTTTACCTTTTCTTAATATTTTGCAAATGTACTAACGCAATAAAATATACCCAATGAGTGTGAGAAGAAAAAGCATTCTACTTACAAATGTTTTCAAATATGTGTAGACATGTTTATGCAGATTTATATCCTTTACACTGACGTTTATGTACATAAATTTCACATGCAGCACGTTTGTAAATGTATATTAAGCTAAAAAAAATTTTTTTATTCAGAACAAAAATCAACGAGCGATCATAACAATTTACAATTACTTGATTGTTAGTGTATTATGCAAATGGCAGTTCATCTATTTAATAGATTGCATGAGTGTGCAAATCAAAACTGTATTACATATATCAAATATTTATTTGTATTTTCATAGTTTATAGCCTGTTTATGCGTTATATGTTTTTATTTAATGTATATTCAAAATATGTAATATTGACACTACAAATAATTGGAAGATTGCGTTTAAGTTATTACTAATAAATTTTTTTATGTAAAAAATTAATGTTCAGACATGTGAACGCTTTATATGTATTTACTGTATGAGAACTGAAAATAAAAATAAAAAAACTCACTTACTAGTGTATTCATATTTAATTATCCAAAACAAATAATTTTCAACAAAATATGTTTTGCAAAATTGTTTCACAAAAGTATTAGTATAATGTACATATATTTCTGTAGAAAATATGAATGTTTGTTTTCAAGAGAAAACTACTTTCTCCTAACGATAACGATGGCAGGTAAACAATGTATTTCCAGTTTAGTAACCATCAGGTATATGTGCCTGCCCAACAACGATAATAGAAGTTATTTAAATTATAAATTTACTAGCTAGCATTGTAATATGTACATACGTATGTAAAAATTTAGATAAATGGTAGTTAAATATTACAAAAAAAGCAATTTTCTAAATGTATTAACAATTATTATTATTACAATGCTAATTGTAAAAGAACTATTAAAAATGTTATAGATACTAACAGTGTAACATGAAATTGTATTACAACTGAAAGGAATACTTTATTTTCTACCGTTTGCTGTTCCACAAATAATAGGCCTGATCTAAACACACAGCTATTTTGATGCAATCAACACTTAAATATTTGGGGTATTCACACTGTAGTCATAAAGTCATATGTCATAAAATAATAGCACACAATAATATAAACAGTGTGAACAACCCGTCATAACTTAATGAGCTATGTTATAATTGTGCCAGCTGATAATATCAAAAACATTTAACAACACTCCATGTTTTAGTCGGGTTAGAGCGTATACGTTTGCATTTTGGCATAAATGTAAATATTTTTTAATTCAGCCCGACTTGTTAATAAAGAATATAAAAAATTTCTTGTAGATACCTTAAAATTTCCATTATCAATTAAAATTTGCCATTGTTTTTTTTATCTATACGAACTTGCTGAAATAAATATAAACAAAAGCAGCTATTGCCGGTAACATGAGCTGACGAATTTTTTTGAACGGCGGCAAGTGAAAGGACTTTTAGTTTACATGCTGCCAGGCAGATTACTTACACAAACACATATTCGTATTCTTGTGTTATTTATAAGTAGCGGCGGTTTGTAAATATTATCGCCGGCTCGACTGAAGAGTTTCAGCTGCTCGACTACGATTTCTACTGTTATTTTATGACAAACCATAAATTTTTTAGATAAGTCTAATAATTTTATGACTTTTTTGCTTGATGCACAACAACAATTTTTCTAAACTATTGTAAAATAATAAGACATTTTGACATATGACTGATATGACTGATATGACTACAGTGTGAACGCCCCAATTGATCTAAAAAGTGGGACACATACAAATATGAGTTTTGCAGGACCAGCACTCGGCTGGCTGTTGACCCCTATTTACGCAGAACTATGGTGAAAGGAAAGAGCGGTTAGATGCTGAGTATTTAGAATAAGTTTTAATTCTTTTACAATTTTGTTATTGCGCGGTTTGATATTTTAGAGCAGAGTTGTAGATGCATTAAATTTATTAAACAGTGCGAGAAGAATTTATTTTTTCATTACTAGTATTTTCGACAACGATTCTGCGAACTGCCGAAGTAGAACATATTAGCTGGGCACAGTACCAATCGGTGTCGGAGGAGTTTTTCAGTGCCTTCATCATTTAAACAGTCCAAAAACTTTATGCTACATGTAAACTTTTATGTTGATCGACTTGAAACACTTGAAAAAGAATTCGGCAAAAGCTTTATATTAAAACAAAAACAGAGTTAAAGATTTATGTGTTTTAGTAAAAAATTTCAATACAAATTTTTCTTAAAATATATTTCAAATCCATTTTAAATTTTTATGAATATGGGGGGTAACCCGCTTTGGTTTTCTACACACTGATTAGGTCTTTCATATATACATTATCCCAATAAGTAATATGTATATTTTTTAATTCACCACCGCCTTTAACTACTTGCAACATCGGCAACAAAAATTCTCTCTTAAATTTTCCGATATGTGTTTTGAACGAAGTAGTATTTGTCAGCATTCTGTATATAAAATTCCAATATAATTTTATTTCACTTTTTAACAATGCCAAAAGTTTATAAAATAGTTTCCGTGAGGTTTTTAAAAGTTTTCAATAGAACGGTGAATTTTAATTTAATATTTACTGACATTTTATAGAATTCTTTGTACGGAAAATTATATGGAAAAAATTGCTGGCCTAACAATACAACAAAAGCAAAGAAATCCTTAACTAAAATCTGTTTAGTTAAAGAAATGTGTAAACATTGAAATGCTTTTCGTAAAAATTGTGTATATTGTGTATAATGTATATATATATTCGAATTTCTTTTGCTTGAATTAAATAATATATTTTCCTTTTGATTTTCGAATTCTTCGATGCATAGTAAGTGGATATTTTCAGTAATACAGAGTAAGATGCTACAACCATTGTATTGTTTTAATAAAACAAAAGAAATTTCAAGAAAATTGTATAAGTCAAACGGCACAGGCACAGACACACACACACAACGTAAATTCACTTAAATTGCCTTTTTGTAGGCATTTTTCAAAGAGCATCCATCAATAAACAAAAGGAAAGAAAAGAAAAGAGCAACAAAAACCTTGGCACAGTTAAGGACTAATCGTATATGAATGTATGTTTAAGTAGCTTTATCATTGCATTTGTACAAGTAGTATATTTATGAGAATATAGCTCTTAATTTATGAAAGTCTCAGTGAAAATCTTTACATAAAACCCATACATGGAAAGGGTGTATTTGACGCATTAGAAGATGTAACATGATGCAAGCAAAACTATTAGAACTTGTAAAACTTTCATGCACACGCACAACACACAAACACTGAATGGATACAGTAATCCAGGAAGAAAATATATTGTCAAAAAATTATTGTAATATCATCGCAGATTCCATGTGTAAGTCTGGAACCCACCTTGGGGATGAAAATATTTACAATCTCTGCGGTCTTCCAGAATCATCTTGCTGGAGACGTATTGATGTTTCACTGATCCAGACGGCTTAAACCAGATAGTTCAATGAGCCAACCTAATCTAGATCGAAAATTCGATGACGTTAATAAAATGAAGCAATTCCTAAATTTTCCTAAGTTACACTTGCGCAAGATCATGGCCACTTTCACATGTACATATGCCAGACGCATTGGTCTTCCCTAGAATGACTATTACTTCTGCTGTAATGACGAAGCAAAAGAGGGTCCACCGCCTTTACTTTATGGATAGTAGATCAGTTAGTTACCAATCAGATATTTAACCAACAGAACTCAGGAACTTAATTCGTGATGTTTTCTCGCTGACTACCCAAACTGTGTTTAGTTCTGTAAAGGTTCTCTACATCTCTTTATTATTATTCCTCTTCATTATCCCCGTAATTTTAATTCTTACGTTCAACTTCTACACTACTTTTTTTTATTTTCCCATGTGCACATTTGATCGCACTCACCAGCTCGCACAGTGTAATTTAAGCCAACAACTTTGCATGTTCCTTAATTAGTAAATAAAAAAACCAGAACATTTCATTACAATATTTCCTCAAAGCAACATTAGACATGTGCCTTAGTACTAAAACTACACACAAGCACTCAAAAGTCTTAACACAGAAGTTATAAAGAAAATACTTTATTGTAAGCCAGACAAAAAAGTTAGAAGCTGAAAAGCAAATAAAAAAATTATTATACAGTAAAGAAACTAAGCAAAAAAAATTGTGTAAACTTGTAAGATAAGACCCCGTAGGGTATTTCAGTTATTTTCTTTTAATCACAAGAAAATTAGCAAATAAAAATTCATCGAAACTCAGAATTTTTTTATTGGAATGTTTTACCTTTATTGTTTGCGAGCATATCGTCTTATAAAAGATGACATGCAGTAACTAACAAAAATCCCATATCGACTTTTTTCTTAAATAAATTCCGATGTATTTCACCAACTTGCATATCTATGAAAAAATATATTAAATTACACCAAACAATAACGGCAATTTTATTAATAAAAAATCAAAAATGAATTTGACTTACACTCACAAAAAATTAACTAAATTTTTGGAAATTTTACTTAATTTGAGTTCAAATTGTTTGTCGTATGACGCTTTTTACAAAAACTCAGTAAAAATTTAATTGATGTTAAGAGATGTAAATTTCGTCTTTAATAGGAAATATTTACTAAAAACTAGAAAAATGTTTCCTAAAAACTTGATCAGCTTTTATCCCAAAATTAGTAAAAATTTTGTTATGTGCGCCCTATTTTATTTGCTTGTTTTAACTTTTTCTAAAACGTCCCATCTGATACAATGACTTTTGATGTAATCAGAGCGCTGGATCCTCCGAATTGCTTCTTGATAACATGCATTCGTTTTATCTGGAATGAGGGGTGATGAAAATATTTTTATAAAACTTACGTCTTTTTGGGACACGAACCAAGGAACTTCAGTTTAGTAGGCAGGCACTCTAAGCACCTCACTATTACACCTTGATACCTCTCTACAGCCAGTACACACATAAGTAATAAATTCGTAATTTCTTAGATTAACAAAAAAAAAATAATTTTTTGAAATTTGTAAGTCATGAACTAAAAATAATTTAAAAAATTATTTTCTTTAAATTTTGAAAAAATTTCCAATATGAGAAAAAATATGTGAATTGAGCATAGCCGTTTTCCGTTTTTAAGACTCAAATTTTAATGAACTATTAAGTCATTTTCTAAACCATTTTTTTACAAATAATTTTATTTGATTGATAAAATTTACTTAAATTTAGTAAAAAATATTCCTTCTTTTAGAAAATTTTCTTGAACTAGAATTTTTAATTGACTTTTTTTTTATAAGAAAATTGTATATGATTTCAAAATTTTTTTTAATAAAATAATATTAAATATCGAAATATTTTAAACTATACTATATTGAAGGACATTTTTTTACTAAAATTTAGTACTTGTTATTTTAGTGTAACCAGTAAAAACATTTGACTAGACAACAATTATCTTTTAAATTTATTTTGTAAGATGATTCCATATTCAAAATTATCTTTAGCATAATCGTAGCTTTTCCCATAAAATAACAAACCTGTCCTGACAGGTTTATGCGTTTCATGTAACCATATAATAACTAATTGTTTTTATTTTCTATCATTTGTGAGATTTTCTTCCTTTTATTATTATGTTTAATTTTTTTACTTAAAATTTTCTGGATTTTACATTCCCTATTTTATAATTACATCTTTCCTTTTAACTGTTCATAATTTTCAAATATTTGAAGGATATTTTTTTTGCATATCATACTTTTAATATGGCACTTAATATTCATGCTATGCTTGCTGTTTCTTGCTTACGTTTTTGTTCTATTTAGTTTTATTTTCTTGTCTAATTTGTCTAGTGATATAATTTCTGAATTTCAATCTAAAGTATTGTTATTAATAAAAAAAGGTAAAGGCTTTTATCTTTCGTTGTATAATATTTCAATAAAGTGCTCATACATAAATATATTTAATGCTTAAGAGATATTCTTGAAGCAAATTTTGTATGACTTGATCGTACTATTCTCAAGCACCTAATGTAGTAACAATTGAATGAAATGCAAGCATAAACACGTTCTCAGCAATACATGCAACAAGTGAATTTTTTTACACTCTAGACAAAAGTTCAAAAAGAAATTTATATAAAAATTTTTAACAAAGAAATGTCTTTATACTCGTATATACCAGCAAGTACCATCGATTCGAATAGTACAAACAGATTAAATATTAACAATTAATACTGGAAACAAAATTAAGGAACGAAGAATTTTTCGTTGTAAACTTTCGTTTTCAGGCAAAAATATAGACACAACATCTGCATCGAACGAATTTCGGCATGCGCGAAAAACTCAGCGATAGATTTATTTTCACTTCTTATGCCGACTAACAAATTTTCTCATATTAATTATTTTAGTAAATAAAATTTATATGTTTTTTGGCCAAAAATTTTAGAAAAACTACTACAGTCGCAAAAAGTGGGAATATTCAATCATCAAAGAAAAAGGATAAATTTGATAAATACTTAAACCAAATGTCTAAATTTATAAGTAATAGTTTTTTTAATTATCTCAACACTTAAAAATTGTCAGATTTTTTTCTGTTATTTACAAATATTTTAAGAAACAAATACCACTAACAATGTGTAGTTTTATAAACACTTTAAATGAAGGCAACAACATATGAAATCTTATTTCTGAAATGTGAACAAGTATGTGCTACAGCATGCTTTACATGCTTTCACAATATATACACAGAATAAATTGGAAATATAAGAGAGAAAAAAATACACATTAAACCGAATATTGTCAAAAAAAAAAACACTGAATTTGTTTAGGAATTGGAATTTAAAGTAAAACAACAAGTAGATTTTAGTTATGCATGGGAGCAAAGGACCAAAAAAACAATATTTGAAAGAGAAAGCAAAAACAAAACCAGTTACTAAACATTTTGGGACATGTAAGATATGTTGCAAAAGACAGTTTACTACATAAAAAAAACTATGGTTGTGGGCAAAAACTGTCAAACCTTTGAGTAAAATTTGGCCAAAGTTTGTGAAGTTTTTGAATAAACTAGCTTGTACTCTTTTACCACTTTTCTGTTTTAAAATTTTATCAGGCATTTATGTTTTACTGTTTTTTTTTTGTCAGTGTCATTGAAAGATGAATGCCTTTATGGGAGTATGCAACGATTTTAAACACTCACATGTTACTATGTTCTCTGTAGACGATCAATAGTTTTCTACATAGTTTTTCACATTTTTACTGCTGAAGTTATAAACACATAAGCAACTACTTTCATATTTATCCTGCATGAAATGAAGGAAACTGAAGTAAGTGGTCACTCTTAGTGACCGTACTGTTTTGTCAGCTTTTATTGTTTTTAAGTCTAACAAGAGAAAATGAAAATATTTTGGAGATTTTTATGAGTTAAAGTTAGTTAAGGATTTAAAATTATAGTAACTACCACAACAGTAGAAAAAATGATTAACATAAATATCTTTTTTTTTTAATTTTAACAGAAACACAGACAGTGTGCCCGGGAGCGTAGAAATGTTTATAAGCTAATGAAATAATATAAAAGACATAAATTTTTGCTAGAAATATGTAAAGTTATATAACAAATAGTTTATAGATTTTCAAAACGAAATTATGCCTTTTAATTATTTTTAAAAATATTTTGCTAAATTTTAAGTCACCAATATGAAACATTAAGCCAACATTGAATTTTTTATTAATTGGCGAAATATTTTTCAATATATATCTCATAACTCTTCCTCAAATATTTATTCCATATGAATAAAATAAATAAAGCAGATTTATATCAGGTGTTAGTACGTGTGGTTAAAGTCTTTTCATTAGTTGACATAAACGGCAATAGAATACATGTAGACACGCGTAATAAATTGACAACATTTTTAAAAAGTATGTACAGTAGTTTATAGTACAAAGAACCATAGTCAATATTTTAAAATATTTTTTCTGTGTACGCTGTTTAACCGCATGACTAATATTGAAAACGCAGCAAATATAAAGTATACGTATATTTCTTTGTAACACCATTAATATATTTTAAATGTGTAGCATACTTTATGAGCAGGTTGTAGTACCGTATGATTAATATTTAATATTTAAATAATATCAAGTATGCGTTAATTTGTGTACCACTTATCTACTAGTGATGTTACGAATAGCAATTTTTAGTATTCGCGAATACGAATACGAATAATACTTTTAAAGTTGAGAGCCACTTAATATTTTAAATTTAATTTAAAAAACATCCCTCCTTTTGGGTCACCAACAATAAATTGAAAAAAAAAATACTGTCACACTTCTTAAGGTATTTATCAATATCATGACATTGAGATGCCGAATTTGAAGACCACTACTGAACATTTTTAAATTAGTATACTTACATACTTTCAGATTTCGGTTTTCTTATCCTGTTTGCGCTTTTAATTAGTAATTCAGTGCTATTTGGAAGAACATATTTTCGCAGATTTCGCAGCCACCCGTGTGGGTGGACTTTGACATTTTAAATTCCAGTTTTTGAAGTCCAACATTCATCTACTGAGAATTGATAACTAACTTAACATGATATGAGTAGACATTATCTTGCCTAAAAGACAACGAGTTTTCTATAAATAAAAATTATTAAAAATGAATACATATTTTTGTATATTTTATGTATTTTTTTAAACTTTATATAATTTTTTTTTTTTTTTTTAAAGTATGTATGTGGAAATTATTCGTGAAATATTCGCTTGATTTTGGCGAATATGAATACGAATATCTCAAAATAGGCGACCAGTCGAATCATCGAATACGAATACGAGTATTCGTAATATCACTAATATCTACTAATGAAATGTTTAAAATCTGTTGTATATTTTTTAAATGCCGGCTATGGGTTCGTATGAGTACGCCATAACCATATACATGGCGTCATTCAACAACTCCTAAGGGATACTAATGCGACGTTGCTTTTGCTCATAATTTAGTAATTTTGGAACAAAAATCGAAGAACACATACAAATGTGACTAACCTTTTTAGTTTTCAACAACAAACTACTAATCCAAATGGAATGATAATGCCAATATATGACTAACACACGTGTACCAACATAACAAAAAAAATTCGATAATCGAATGTACACAGCCCGCGAAAATTCAAAATTCACCGTTCCTTTTGAACAAACCTTGTATGTACTTATGTACATATAGAAAGGTCGTATATGAAATTTAAGCTCCTTTACAGGAGAAGGAAAACCCTTTATAAAATCTTTAGTTAGTTAGTTAGTTTGGGCTTTTTTTAATTACTGTAAATCTGATATTCGTCAACATAGGACACTGAATTTTTTTAATGGAGGTGTATTTGAGTTGTGTGTACCAGAACATGTAAAAAAACCGATTTTGAAAAAAACGAGATACCGCTTTTCTATATTAAGCCATCGATATGTAATATAAATATTTACTTTAACGAAGATATGAAGAGGAGAAAAGGTTTTTATAATTAAAAGTCGATATATATGAAAACTTGTCCGTTTATGGAAAAATATAATTGCGAAATTATATATTTAACATGACCTATAACCTTCTGAATTCATAATTGTAATTATTTCTTATTTGTCTGAAAAACTGATAGGTCAATATTGGTATGAATTAATAAAATGTTTCTTTCATACTCAACTCTATTGGTGAGTTTTTGCCGCTGTCACAGAAATGTTGTAGCGGTTTGGTGCTCAACCAGTTACATAAAATACATAAAAAAGAATTTACACTGACCAAAACGAGTTATAGTGTTCACTAATAAACTTTTAAGTTTCTTTATTTTTACACGCATACATTATTTATCAACTTCGTTGATATCAAAATATTATAATTACATTTTTTTTAAACCATAAAAATGCTGATGACAGTTTTAATAATTTTAAATATGTGCGAAGAGAAAAACAACAACAAAACCTTACAAAAATATACATGATTTTATGTGAAAAACACTGAAAATATGATATAAAGGAAAATTGTTTTTCATTTATGGTTAAAATTTTTTTCACTATAACAGAATGTGAACACAAATCCATTTAGCGTACTTATCAGTGCGTTGGTCATAAGAAAACAAAAAAAAAAAAAAACTACATGGAATTAAGAGGCATAGACGTACAATGATCAAACATGCGTACACAAATACATATGTACATGAAACCATCCACCATGTGTTAAGCAAATTTTTGCTATTCTACGTATTAAATACTTCTAAACCGAAATATAATCGCAAAACAGATAAATAGTTTTACACGAAATAGATTGAAAAATGATAAGAGCACATTCACTCATATTTGCACATATTTATTCCACAATGGGTTTGTGTCTCACACTGATACAATTTCATTTCGATTGTGTGAAAGTTATACTACTTGAAGTTTTATTGCCCCTGAGTAAGAACGAAGCAATAGTTCTTACTCTGCGCGTCAATTGGTTAAAAATTACAACTCAGAGGTTATATGACTTTTCATTGTAAATTGAAATTTAAATAATTTGCATCTTAATATCCTCACACCGAAGCACATGAATTGTCTAAAATATTTCTGTAAATGTCGTCAGCACATAATAGTGGATTTTTCCAAACCGACCTCGGGACTGACAGATTGGTCATCAAGTAAGTGTCTTTCGGCATAACGTGACATTGAACTCAACACCGTTTGAAATAAACTATAGTACTGTCTAAACATTAGCCATTTAACCGCAAAAATAGCTTAAGCGACAATCCGCTTACAAACCATCAATGCACTCTTAAGCTAAAACTGACTTTGCAATAAATTCGTAACGCTTCCATAAAATTGTAAAATATGAGGCATATGTTGCCAAATATTTGATTTATTAAAAAATAAATAAAATTAAAAACTATTTCGCTTAAGCTGTTTTCTGGTTAAGGCTCAATATCTTTCACAGATTTCAGTATCAATCACAAACATTTATTTTAACGAATTAGGAAATATTTTCTCCAAACCGAATGACACACACCTCGTATTATTTTAGTGTTAAACGTGTCACCTTTGCGGTAAAATTTTAATATGAAAATAAGGACTTGTTTTTATACCACACGTTTCTTTCGATCAACAGCTAATACAGTAAAACTTTAAGGCCTTAAAATATGCTCCCTTTGCTAAATCTTTGCCAATTCACACTTTTAACAAAACCGGTCTGAGAAAAAGAAAATTAATTAATAAATGTTTTAGAATCAATGCCTTTTTTAAGACTGCTGTTAAAAAACAGTGCAGTCAATTTTAATAGTTTTAATGCAAATAAAATACTTTAATCTAAAATATAATGTTGCCTTATTCAGTTTGTTGGAGCCGTGTAACACAAAAACTATTCCTACGTTATCATTAGTCTAGTTTGGTTGCCAAAAAAAATATCAATTAAAAACAAACAAAAAATTATAATAAATTTTTTGGCCATTTGCTGGCGTACATTTCTGAATTTTTGAGTATGTCTACCATATTGCGCTTGTTTTGGGTGCGAATGCCCCAACAAAGTTCATATAATTGCATAACACCATAAATTCTTTTTAAACTTGTTTCTCAACCCGTTATTCGTATATGTGTGTATGTGCCTAACTATATACATACATATTTATCTATTACAAATGCATATCGTTCACAATATTTGCAATCAATGAAGACTTAAGCTTTTAAAGCACTATATGGCTAAAAATTATTCCGTAATTGTTAATGATATTTAAAATTAAAAGTCTGAAAAGTAATTCGAGAATCCTTAAGCAGCTGCTTATATTGTTCATTACTGACTGAAATGCAATAAAAATATTGTCCATAATATTTTTTTGGCAGTGGCATAAGCGTGCACAAGCAACATGATTTAGTTTATTTTGTTGTGACGCTGCATGAAAGTGATTAAAAAGATATACACTATCTCCTGTCAACTATTTAAGTATTTATATGTATGTGTGTATGTATATACACACTTATACATACATACATATTATAAATGTGCATTCATTGAAGTAATGTCATTTTGCAGAAACACAAATACGTATCTACTGTAAGTATGTATGTATTAGACCGCTGCATAAATAGATGTGTAGCTATGAAGTTCACGTGTACTACCAAAGAATGAAGACTTATTCGAAATGAATTACAGAAACAATGTTTATAATTTTGAGAACACCAAAAACTTGTTGTCACTTCTTGTTGTTACTCGATTTAGCGTGTGCAAGTTCACTACTTGTGTGTTTTGCTATCATACTCGCAACATGTATGAACAGATCGAGGTGAGAATAATGCGACACCCAAACTTCACTGGGTACTTTTCAGTACTACATGAAGTTTGGCAAATAAAAAAAAATTCTTTCTGTTGAGTGCAGTAAAAAAATGGAATTAAATGAGGCAAGTTTATACACAATATTATTTATTTAGATTTTTGTTACAGAGTTACTAATTAATTATTTAAATTGTTACAAGTAAAAGTTTATTTGCATTGATAAACATTAGATTAAACTTTAAAAAAATATTTATGATTAATCTTCATAGCATATACATATGTATGTATGTATATACATATGAGTATGTATGTAAATACATACTTTGTTTAAAGGTTACATTTTTAATAGGGCATCTTTTTCTTTTCAAAAACTGTTGTTTGAATTTATGAAAAAAGGCATATATGTATATGTATGAATAATTTTTTCATTATTTATTTTGAAGACGTCGGCGTATTAGGCAATGTGGATGTAAAAGTTAAAATTTAAAATTTTTAATTTTCGGCATTGCACGAAAAATACTTGAAATACCAAATGAAATGAACATAGTTTTTAAGGTACTTCTTTTTTGTTGCCTACGGTTTTGTATGTTCATATCTTTCGTTATTCATTTAATCTGCGGTTGCTACTGGTTAGTTTTTTTCAAACAAACAATCTCTTCTCGTCACTGTTTGTGCTCTAAGCGACAGAGCAAATATCTATTGTATTCGAAAGGGAGTTTCACATCTGAAGAAAAAAGTTACTCGTTGCAGCCCTTTAGTATGTATGTATCTACATCAGATATGTATGTTTATCTGTATAAGTGTAGTTACGTACGTATTAAACAAAACAATTATTTATTTGCATACATTTTGGAAAAATCTAAACTTTATTTAAATTATTTTCGTGTTATTTATTTTAACATTTACATAAATATGAATTCAATCAAAAACATGCCATAACTCATTTATTTAAATAAAAACTTAATAGTGTTGCAAAATTTTATAAACAATTTAGAGAGTGAGAAAAATAAATTATTATTGAAAAATGAGTTTCAGACATAAATACAAACGTAAATCATAATAATTTAGCAATTTATTAACCGATTGTCTAAAACTATAATTTGTTGTAATGATGGATGAATACCATCGTTTTAAGTTAAGTCAAATTTTATTATGAATAACATCATTCACTTCTTTACTGACTAAAATAATTTAATCAAATATGTGTTTCTAAAATGACACGAAAATTATTCAACTTTTCGCCCCCATAAATATGCACTCTTTAAATGTTAAATTTTTTTAACAGAATTTAGAGAACTAAGAGAATTTTTAGCTCTTAAGCATTCAACATTGCAATGTTACTTGCTTTTACACTGTCAACTTCCATTAGAAGAGATTCATATTACACTCTTTGGTTTAAACAGGATAACATGAAAAACAGTACCTTTTTTCTTTTAGCACTGCTACCATATCCTTTGAGTAACATCAAAAGAGTTTACAATAATCATTTTACTAAAAGTTGAATGTATTTGCAAATATTTGTCTTCATGTTACTGTCTGTTTCACTGATATTTATTTATTTATTTTAACCTACTTATTACAGTACATGTGAAAATAAAATTAAAACAATTCTCTCTAAACTTTATGAAGTGTAGTGATGTTCTTATGTCGTCTAAAATATCGTTATGCTAAAACTTGACATGATTTGACTTTTTACAAGTTATGTGATTTGTTTTTTTTTTTAAGCAAATACTCTCATGTGCTTGTGAGTGAATATTTTTATTCTATTTATTTGGCAATAAAGTTTAAGAAAGTGAATGCAAATTTAAAAATGAATAAAAAAAATAACATTTTGCACATAAATTTAAAAAATAAACTGTTTGTTTTTCTTTTTGTAAAAAACTAATGTTGCTTTATACATATGTTGTTTCCTTCCATAATTAGCGTAATTATCGTCTTTACCCATAAATGTCCAATGTTAAATATCTTGTTTATAGAGCGTTCTGGTCTATATGTTGTATATTTTCCTGCAAATATTAGAAATGAATTTGAAGTTTTTATTTGTAATATTCACACTGTGTGACAAAACTTCATATCATTATTCTACACAAAAAAAAAAAAAAAAAAACTCTAAGTAAATTTTATGACATTTTAGGCTTTGACCACGAGTTGTAATAAAAAAATTTTAATCCAAAAGTTTCTTCGGTATATATTATATATTTAAAAAAAATCATATAAACAAACAGTTTTTGTTCACTTTTATTTATCGACTTTGATAACATTAATCTGGCGGAGTTGTCCAAGGCGCTATTTTAAAAACATGGGACTCTCTGTTTAATGTTAGCTAAAGACACACCCCATTACTGGGAAAAAAAAAGAAACCTAAGATAAGATTATTTGTTACAAAAGAAACAAAGGAAATTATTTGTATTTTGTGATCATTTTAGTACATTGATTTTCAAAGCAGCGCTCTGTGCTCTAAAGCCACAAGTAAATATTATTTTGCGTCACTTCGCGTACAATTCGAAAGTTTTTCCGATTTTTTTTTAATTAGGACCAGCAATCAGGGGATAACCTTAACTTATTTAATGCATTATGCCAGAACTCAGGGAGAGGGATATAGTAGAGAAAATAGATGTTGAAAATTTAGAAAGCTTAACTCTTTCACAACTTTCCTTTGAGCGTTATGCTAATTTTTTATAGCTTTGTTGAGGCCCCTCTGGTGTTAAGTAGATGCATTAAATGTGTTCATCTGTATGACCTGGCATTTTATTAATTGTTTTCCTTCGCCGATGTTTCTGCTAACCGACAAAGGAGGGCAATGTTGTGTACATTAGCTTGGAACAGCATCAATCGCTGTCGGAACAGTTTTTTAGTGACCAGTGCTACGCCTTCATCACTTAAATAGTCCGACAACAATTAATACAATGCCTCACTAATGTACATTAGAGAAATAAATGATGTTGATTGACTTGCTCTGGCCAGGGTTTGAACCCACGTCCCAAGTCATTGGTTGCTTAGTAGTCAACGCGCTAACCACTTGAGCCAACCCCACCCTTGATGTGGAAAGATCCATGTTGTATAAGCAAGCTTTGTGCCAAATGCCTCCTAAATACATATCACGATCCCGTCTCGGTATTACAACCATTTTTTCTGGATAGAAATCAACTGTTTATTAAAGATACAAAGTTAAAAAGTTAGTGAAAATTGGCCATTACCATTTTCTTATTCGCACAATATTTTTCTGTTTTTCTTAGCTGCGATTCGAAATTTTTTATGACAATTTTCGAACTAAAAAAATGAGGGGTTTATTATCTTTAAAATTGCTTCATTCACTTAGATGCTTGCGATATATCAGCTCTCTGATAGGTGTTCTAAGGACATAAAAGGTATAACATCATCTTCTGTATCTAATTAACCTTTAAATTGGCATATAAAATTCTATAAACTTAAACAGGCCAACAACAAAGCACTTTCGAGTTTTATGTGCATAACGTCCGATATATCGTACGACGATGGACTCACGCATACATATGAAACTCAAAATAATAAATTTTTATTGAAAAAAAAGATAATTTTCATATAAATCACACATTTTGTTTCAAAAAACTCTGTACATATTTTTGATTTTGTATATTAACAATTAAAAAAAATTCTAAATCACACTTTAATTATTCTCAAAGAAATCCTCTTGGACATGCATTTAATCAAGCCGGACGCTTTTTTAACTTATCATTTTGAGGATTCAATTAAAAGTTCAGCGATTAAATAATTTATACATCAATCAATTTCACTTGATTCAAGTTAGCGTACTTTTGACACCGTTCGGCATTGAATTAAAGTACGTTTGAGAGTTATCTTCTTTTTCTCCTGTGTAGAACTACTTAACATTCCACTTTTATATCTGTCACTGGTGTAGTCATCAGAATGGACACTGTTGTAGTTGATTTACGAGCTAGTTGCCATTATTATTGTTGCTGTGGTGACATGCATGAATAATTCATTACAGACATTGCCTTCATAATTTCAAATCATCAACATTTAGATCCCTCATGATTCCTTATTTTTTCAGTTTTGTTTTATTTTTCCTTTATTTCTGTATAGAATTCTCTTGCATGTTTAAGTTGACGTGCGTGTGTAGCGCCGCTTTGTTATTGTTTGCAATGTAACGCTTGATGTCTTTTAGTACAAATCTTCCGTACTTGTATTTGTTTCAATTGTCCCAGTGGAGGCTGAAATTTCCTGAATATTTCCTTTGTGGCTTTGCATTATTTAAGTCCTTTGACACAAACTATAGTAGAGCTGAGTAAGAAGTTGTCATGAATGACAAGTCGTTGAGCGGGTATTAAATATATGAATAATTGATAATAACAACAATAATTTTAATGGTAAAAGGCCACTGATATAAACTCAAGAACTTACGGATGGAGTATCCACATCCATTTAAGTAATAATCATTCGTGTATATGTGTATTTGTAAGTTGTTTCGATATACGTGTTAAGTTAGAAAAGAGTGTATTATAACTTTTTCATTTATTTATACTAAGCAAACATTGACCTCCTTAAAGGGTGATAAAAAATAAGTGTCAAGAAAGCAGTTTACTCATTTCGTGATGTCCTGTTAATGTCAATGACACTAAAATATGTTAGCATGAGTACAAAAACGAAAAAAAAGAAAATAGCACATCAATCTTCTAAATAGAGTTGGTCAATGAAAGGTAGAAAGTGTTAATTTTATAAAATTTTTAAGGGGCTACTCACATATTAAGTAAAGCTTTTTCAGCGATTACAAATACCGATGATTCAATCATTTTCTGAAATTAGCTGTATATAAATTTACAAAAAAAAAAAAATAAATAATCTATAATAAGAAACATGTTTGTTTACATTGACTTAATTGTTTTGGAACATTTTCATTTAAATAATACGAGCGCAGAATATAAGAGTGCGATGTGCTGTGCTTTGCTTTTGTTCGTTTTAGTTCAATATTTGCCAGATTGTGGAATATAATTGTTAAAATAGTTAAGTGCGAGTAAGTGGTAGTGGCATTTTAATTTAAAATAAAAATTAGGCGAATATAATGCTAAAAACTGGAATTGCAAAAATAAATAGAAATAATATGTTTCTGTATATTAACGAGTGTTTTGTAGCTTTTTGCTTTATATTTTAGACCACAAAAATAGCTGTTATAACATTTATGATGCTTTTGCAACTTTAATCACGCAGCAAATAAGATGACAACACAGGCCTTCGTAAAGGCCTTTTAGGAAAATGATATTATAAATTAAATTTACACAACAACACATTTACAAGCCTCAGTTGCACGAAAAATTCTGTATGGAATTCTAAACAAAGATTTCATATTCAA
Organism: Lypha dubia; assembly: GCA_947311025.1. Taxonomy (NCBI): domain Eukaryota; kingdom Metazoa; phylum Arthropoda; class Insecta; order Diptera; family Tachinidae; genus Lypha; species Lypha dubia. The sequence goes on from OX371261.1 coordinate 51,015,293, forward strand.
TACTAAGGCACCGGCATGTATTTAAAAGTTTTAATATATGAATTTAAAATCGAAAACTATTCTTTGTTTTGAGATTTTCAATTCAAAGACAAATTTAACTTTTCTGGTGGCTTCGGAAAACTGATTTCATTTTTTCAAGTACAGATAGATGAACAGACGGACAAACGGATATGGCTCTTTCAACTTCCGTATCTATAGGGATCCTGAATATATATTTATTTTATGGGTCTCATATGAATATTATGAAAATTACATACTGAATGGCAGATCTATAAATACCCTTAACCATATTTGGTGAAGGGTATAAAAAAACCTACGAAAGAAGTTTACTTCCTTGAGATCTTCTGAAAATGAAAATCGGAATAAAATCAATCAAAGTTACAAAAATTTTTAATTTAGGCAAAATAAAGAACTCAAAAAACCAAAAGATGCTAGAAAAGTTTTATTTGGTTTTAGTTCCTAATCATTCTGCAAGCCCTTTAAGAGACCAATGTTTTATGTTTAAGTAACGATTTGAAAACTACAATTTGAGTGATGCTTTTCCAATATTTTGATATTTCTAACCAACCTGCAAGAGTTAAATTTCATTTTCGATTTAAGGTTTTAAGCAAAGTAGTCTACCACATCAGTCATCTGTATCACAGCCCCTGTATTCGAAAATACTTTCTCCCATTATACCGCATTTGCCTTCTAAATTGAACAGCCCATGTTAAATACAAATATTTACTTTGCAAACGAAAAATTTTATATAAGCAATTTTGTCTTCCAGCTGACATTATGAATAAATAGTGTTTGAAATATTTTAATTGCTCTAGTTATTGTTGTAGCATGAAAAATTTTTCAATTGCTGTGCTATCATGAGTATAATTGTCCATGCATTTCGCTTCAACAAATGTTCCCCGAAACAGTAAGAGATGTAGTACATATACAAAAGCAATAAAAATAAAAATAACTAAAAATATTAGCACAACAAATAATTATAATTGTTATAACAAACAAAAAAAAAAAAAAAAAAAAAAAAAAGATCTACAACTGATGTTTGGTAATGCGCTACTTACAATTGAAAAATATTGGAAATTGAAACAAATCGCTCCTTTATTGCAACGTAGTCATATCTCAAAAAACAAAATTTTTCAGTTATTGACAAAAAAAGAGTTTCTAAATACGTTCTTTATTTGTAAAAATTTTTCATAAACATATCTCTATCTAAACCGAAGTTATAACCACTTACATGCTCAAGCCGTCCATATAAATGCTTACATCTTAAAAACTTTAAATACATTTTGCCTCGTTTAAGTATTTTTGAGCTATGACTACGTTGCAATAAAGAAGCGAAATGTAATATTATACAGGGTGCCCAGGTGATGTAGGGGGTTTATTTCTGCAGTTACATTTCACAGGTCTGGCGTGGAGTTGCGGGGTGCGGATGATTACGTGCGCTAGCGCTTGGATATTCAGTAGCAATGGAGACGTACGCGGGACCGCATCGCGCTTTTTGCGTGCGCGCTTATTACCGAAGCGGTGACTCTATCGTTACTGCTCAGAGGTTATATCGTGCAGAATATCACACTCGTAATGCTCCAAGTGAAAATAGCATCAGGAGATGGATTCACATGTTTGAAAATACTGGTGCCACTATCCAGATTCCAAGTTCAAGTCGGTTGAGAACTTTTAGAGACGAAGAAACAATTGAAGAAGTGAGAGGATCAGTTCGTCAAAATCCGTCACTTTCAGTATGAAAACCGGCACAGTAATTAAACATTAAAAAATCGTCGCTACATGTGATTTTGAAGAAGGACTTGCTTCTCAAAATTTACAGAGGACATAGTTTCAGAAGGATGGGGCCAAATGCCATACATCTGACCAATCACTTCATGCCGTACATGAATTGTTCGCAATTAAGGTGATTTCTCGCAGAGGTAACATCGCCCTCCTTCGTCGGTTAGCAGAAACATCGGCGAAGTAAAACAATTAATAAAATGCCTGCCAAAGTTAATGCGTCTACCTAACACCGGAGACGCCTCAACACTGCTATAAAAATTAACATAACGCGCAAAGCAGAGTTGTAAAAGAGTTAAGCCTTCTACATTTTCAACATCTATCTTCTCTACTCTATCCCTCTCTCTGAGTTCCGGCACAATGCACTGCATACGTAGGGGTCAACCCCTGAGTGCTGGTACTAATTAAAAAAAAAAAAAAAAAACTGGCCACCAAGACATCCTGATTTGAGCCCTCTTGATTATTTTTTGTGGGGCTACTTCAAGGGCAAGGTATACGACAATAAACCAACCAATTTGGCACAAATGAAACATAACATCACCTTCGAAATGGCAGCAATCTCAAGAGCAACTCGTTCCAGCGTAATGAGAAATTTTCGTTCAAGATTGGAAGAGTGTTTGCAGCGTGATGGTCGACATCTCGACAATATAATTTTTAAGAAATAATTTTCCATTTTGTGTAGTTTTATCATAAATTAAAAAAAAAATTAATTTATTTTTATATAATTATAAAATCCCCCTACCTCGCCTGGATACCCAGTAGTTTAATTTTTTCTATTTTCAATTATGCGTTGCTCTGCTTTTCCTATATATTATATTATTACCTTGTAATTCATAAACGATTCCTAAAGTTAAAGTGCACATTAAAACCTGTTTTCCCATACAAAATTCGTACATTAACGCCACAATAACTTTAATAATCGTATATGAATTAGGGGGTTAATATATTTCACAAAATCTTGAATTAACTGATTGCACTTTATTTTCTTCATAGCTAACGGCAGTACAACAAAAACCACAAATATATATCACACAGTTACAACTATTTTTCTATGTACACACACATACTTATGCAAACATACAGCACATTTATTGGATTTTTTACAGCAGTGCATTAATATGTCAGTTTGTATAAAAAAAAGTATGTATGTATTTGATAATATTTTGCGATTTGTAAAATTTTGTTGATAGAATTGTAATTGCGGTAAATAAATGATTATTTCTAATAGTTTTAGGTAAACAAATTACAACTTAAAGTCGTACAATGTAAATTACCAAAATTATGTAACGATCATGTTGCTCGTGTGGCCTACTCTAAGGTGTTGGCTGAAGTGGTTAGCGCGTACACTACTAAGCAAACAATAAATTGGGGTCTGCGTTCAAACCCTGGCCAGAGCAAGTCAATCAACATCATTAATTTCTGTAATGTACATTAGTGAGACATTGTATTAATTGTTGTCGGACTATTTAAGTGATGAAGGCATAGCACTGGTCACTAAAAAAACTGTTCCGACAGCGATTGATGATGTTCTAAGCTAATGTACACAACATTGCCCTCCTTCGTCGGTTATCAGAAACATCGGCGAAGTAAAACAATTAATAAAATGCCTGCCAATACAGCTTAACAAAGTTAATGCGTCTACCTAACACTGGAGACGCCACAACACTGCTATAAAAATTAACATAACGCGCAAAGCAGAGTTGTAAAAGAGTTAAGCCTTCTACATTTTCAACATCTATCTTCTCTACTCTATCCCTCTCTCTGAGTTCCGGCACAATGCACTACATACGTAGGGGTCATCCCCTGAGTGCTGGTCCTAATTAAAAAAAAAAAAAAAAAAAAAAAAAAAAAAAAATTTTATTAATGCGCTATAATTAACAATCTTCCATTTTTATGCGTATTTCAACGAATAAAACATAAAAATACATTTAAAATATTAAAACTTCAATTAGAATTTTACAGCAATCCGGTAAAGTTGAATTAAATTTTGAACAGAGTAACACTGCAACATCGTTTTGACATTTAGTGGCATGCAAGTGTCAAATAATCAGTGGCATGCAAAATCTACTGCCACTGGAGCCGCCAGTTCGATAAATTTGTGTGTGTTAGTAAAAAATCTTGAATGTATTTAGTTTTTCAAACTGTAGTGGCATGTCAGTGGCATTTGTAAACGCTAAGTTAAACTACAAGTATATAATAATTAATACATGTACAACAGTTAAAATTAATTTTACCTACAGATATATTATTCCACGACTAAACAAAAATTAATATTGGCGCGTATTGTCCACTTCGATTGCTGCACAAGAAACCAATATATATTGGCGCAATTAAAACATTTTATTGTCGTATTATTGTCTATCGAGTAGTTACACGATTGCCTTACCAGGGTTGCATTTGATTGGGGCAAATAAGAAATATATTGTCGAAGGTTGCCGTATTATAATTATAATAATTATAATAATTATAATTTATCTAATGTACATTACTGATACATTTTATTAATTGTTGTTGGAATACTTAAGTGATGAAGGCATAGCACTGGTCACTAAAAAACTGTTCCGATTGATGCTGTTCCAAGCTAACATTTCCCTCGTTTGTCGGTTAGCAGAAACATCGGCGAAGTAAAACAATTAAGAAACTGCCTGGTCATACACTTTAACATATTTAATGCGTCTACTTAACACCAGAGGGGCCTCAACACAGCTATAAAAAAATTAGCATAACGCGCAAATTAAGTTGTAAAAGTGTAAAGCCTTCTAAAATTTTAAACATCTATTTGCTCTACTATATCCCTCTCCCTGAGTTCTGGCACAATGCATTAAATAAGTAAGTGTTATCCCCTAATTGCTGGTCCTAAAAAAAGGAGGTACTAATATAACACATAAATCAAATTTTTATATCATCAATACAAAAAATAGATAAAACCAAATAAAAGTTACAATTTTATTTAGTAAATCAAAAAGGAAAATGTAGATAAGCCTGAATTGACACTTCTGTTCTTCTTAGGGCCAATAATTCAGTACTGATTTATATGTCATTTATTTTTAAATGCTATTTATATACAAAATTAAGTTTTTCACTGCAAAATTAAGTCAACATTAAATAGCCAACATTGTGCATTTAAATACTACATAAGTTTTACGAATTTCCATATTTTTTTGACTGCTTGTTCTTTTTATATAAAATAAAGCCAATAAAATATTTGTGGCTGCTTGCAAACTGCATAAAATTTTGTCTTGTTTTGTCGCTATTAACCTTTTAATCGTATTGAAAGTTGCTTTTATTCTTTAAAAACATTTCAGCAGCTCTTAATTATTTTTATTTTTAACTAAAATAATAATATATGAAAAGTAATATTATCAGGCTCAAGTTCAGTTTTATTGAATTAATGAAAATTCAATATTCAACTGAACTTGAGCCTGATAATATTACTTTTCATATGTAAATCAATATAAGTTCAAATAATAATTACGTTTATTCGTAATAATAATAATATAAAAATATAAAATAATAATATATTTTTTTGGATTTTTCTTTATTTGTTCTAGTCAGCTGTTCTTTAGGGAAATTTGTGGGAAATTTTTTATTTTACGCAGTGCTACCATATTTTCATCGTAATTAAATAAGAACTTTAATTACTCACTGAAAAAATGGAATCTTATTTAAATGCAACATAAATTTAAATGAAAATTAGCTGAATGAGTATTTAAATATGAAGTCAATTATTGGCCCTTAGTAAAATATATTTCGATCCTATAAGCGACATATCGAATAGCTTTTAGTAGTATATTTGTGGGCATTCTGGCACTTTTTTATCCTTATGGAAAAATACACGTAGGGCATTCTGGCACTTTTTTATCCTTATGGAAAAATACACGTATTCGAATTTTTTATCCTTATGGAAAAATACACGTATTCGAATTTTTTATCCTTATGGAAAAATACACGTATTCGAATTTTAACTATTTGAAAAAACAAAATATGGTCATTATGTTATACATAAATACATATATTTTTCCATGTGTATACTCTTATAATAAACAGAAATTCGAATGAGATATTTTATCCCACCATGTTAATGAGATTCTCATTTGAGTTCTTTTTATTAAATACTAAAAATGAGAGTTATACCAACCAACAGAAATTAATATAAAAGAACCTTCAGAAATTAATTTTAGTTATTGTTCTTCAAATTTACCTGAAATTACGTTCAACAAAATGGTAAGTACGCAGTTTTACAAAATAGAATTTTATAAATGTATATCTATATCTATAATTTTATATATGTATCTATATCTATACAATTTTATATGTATATTTGCTTTTAGATCTATCAACAAATAATTAACTTAGCTAAAGGAATACAATCAGAATATACGAAAATTGATGATATTCCCGTAAATGAAACATTCAAAATCTTAAATTTCGAATGGAAGGCTACACAATATGGATCCCAAGTTATAGTACATTTGGAGAACAATAAGTGGTTTTATATGCCGCAAAGAATCGTTAAATATTTAAACAGAGGGGATCCTTACTTATCTAATATGAATGACAAAATTTGGACAATTATTTTCAAAGGACGTCAATCACCAAATGGCTCTGCAATATTCGAACTTAACTACAGCTAAATTCTTAAATATCAAAAAAAGTTGATAAATTCATATAATAAATTTATATAGTAAAGTATCTATATGAAACCCGACTATTTATTTATTTAATTTATGTCTAAACATGCATATGCATGCATCTTATTCGTTAAAAATATATTTATTATCATATTTAGAAAAAAGGGTTGTAGGTCATTTTGAAAAAAAAAATTATATGGAATTTCACAATGGAAGATAAACATCTGGTTATATGAAAAAAAAAGTCGTAAGAAAGAAAGACTTGCGTATGCTTGCTTTCATTTTGGATAAAATGAAATGTAATTTCACAATCGAAAAACATGCGTATGCATACTTTTACTTATGTATGTATGTCGTAGAGTGTGGGTGCATCAGCGAAATATATTTTTGAAGGATATACAAATGTAGTAATTTATGAGGTCATAAAGACTTGCATATGCATGCATCTTATTCGTTAAAAATATATTTTATATATAAAATGAAATGTAATTTCACAATCGAAATACATGCGTATGCATACTTTTCTTATAATTATGAAAGTATTAGTATGTAACAGAAAATACAAAGAATAAACTTAAACGTAAACATTAAACTTGCTTATGTTTTATTAAGTACACAAAGAATAAACTTAAACGTAAACATTAAACTTGCTTTTGTTTTATTAAATCATTTACGCTGACACGCAAAAATGGTCCTCTTTGTCGAAACCCAAATTCATAGGACAAATGTAAATTGTAATAGGAGAAGCCGTTCTTATTAAATGCCTCCAATAAATCGTCATGTGTGGCCGAAAACAAAATATCAGCGAAAACAACAGCAACAACAAAAGAACTTGTTCACATTCGGGAAATATTGACACTGCCTCCATTTGATGTAAAATCATACTTGGCACTATATGATGGTCAAGATGATGTATTAATGGAGGTAGTAAATAAAATAACACTAGACGGGATTTAAGAAACTTATAATAATTGAATAAATGTAAACAAAAATATAACAAATAAAAAATATATATAAATATATCTCTCATTAATTTTATTATTTCACTTTATTACTAATTAGCTTTTTTGGAAATTACAATTTTTACATTTGCTAACATTATATATATTATGATAGAAATTCATAAGTGTGGTTGCTTCTTTCTCCATTTCAATATTACGTATCCTATGTTGTATACATCTACAGGTGTCTGGTCCGCAGGTTGCATTTTCGTTAGACCAACAACAATCTTCATAATGCTCTCCAAATTTATTTGTCGTTGTGTTAATGTTATTTGCCGCTTCTAGATGAGACTGAATATTCATGAGCTTATATTTATCTTCATCGGAAATAATATGGGAACACCGTTTTAAGAAATCGTATATATATTTTAGTAGCATCTTTTTTTAATGACTTAATATGTAGACACAGTGTTTGTGAATAAACCTTAAAGAAGTTAGATTTGATATTTATACCATATTTTTAATTTACTGATATTTTTCATTAAACGAACAAACAAACACTTATAAGTAATCAGTATATCTACAATAGTTTTCTTATTTCATATGTGAGGGGTATGTATTCAAACATTTTATCATGTATAATTAAGCAATAAGCAGACGTATTAGCGGGAATATTTTTTAAGGTTTTTAATTCAATCCGTATATCAATTGGACCTGTCTTGATTGATTCATTTTGATGTGTTACATCCAATACAACTATTGGAGCAAAAGCTTTAAAATTTTCTCGTGTTAATAGTGGTTGAGGATCGCGTGAATAATAAGTTGATTGAAACTTTAAATACATATCATATAGTATAGCAAAACGATTTCTATCAAATTTTAGGTTTAGATCATCATAGGGATATGTATCAGAGTTAAGATGTACTTTTATATCTGTCAAATCACAATGTTGAAATTTGTTGGCACTGTTTCGAAGACCTAAAAGTATGAAACGTGGTCGTTCGTTTTCGCTGGCTAACTTAACATTCCATAAAACCGTTGTACTTTCTGGAAGTGAGGGGTAGTAATACATATCCCAACTTCTGAAAGATATATTTAAAGGTTGACGATTGTTTATTGTTTTAAACATCTGCAATTTGTAAGCGTCAGCAAGTTGAATGTGTGGTATTTTTCAAGAAATGTTTAAAATAGATAACTTTGTTTTTTCATTTGATACATTCGATTTCAAAACTTATTTATCATCTTTAGATCGCAAAAGAATCAATTCATGTTTAGAATTAACTATTATTTTATTAAAATCTTCAGCAAATCCAAGTAAGAATTTTAGTGGCATACAGAAATTGAAATAACCGTCTATAAGTGTAAGATCATCATTGTTAAGTGGCGACCATCCTGCATTTACTAGATTATCACTTTCTAATTTATTCAACGACACATAGTTTTTTAATTCTGTTGCAATACCCAAATGACGTGTACGATCAATTTCTACACCATTGCTTTCATATCGAATTTCATCAAACAGATGTGCAATACAATTGTTTAAGAGACGTATAGATGTGGAAACTGTTGAATCTTCCTTTGTTGCAAGTCCTTCAATGTATAAAAGACTTTCGCTTGGTAAAACATATAAATCTTGATTTTGAATTGTTATACGAATTTCATCATTATTTTTAAATGACTGTAGATATGATGTGTAGCTGTGATACTCCTTTTTTATAATTGAACTATCAAAATGTGGTTTTTGTAAAATATTAATAATAGTATTACTCATTTTTTATAGAATTTGTCACGCTCGCAGCTATATGATTGACTCTATTTTTTTAATAAAAATCCCAAATTTCTTAAAAACTTTTTATTAACTTCACTAAGAATGGTAGTTAGTTCGGGGTTAATACTTTTAATTTTTCTTTTATACTCTTCTGATTGACTTTCACAGCGCGATGACTTTTCTGCTTTGTATTTCGTTGTTGTTGATGCTAGAATGAAGTCCGAATTTTTTTGCAACTCACTTTTATTATATATAATCATTCTCTCATAGGTTTCAAATGTAATCTTATTGTTATTTTTTCACCGCGAAAATTTATTAAATTTCCGTCTTGATCGACGACTTTTAAAACAAGACTATTAACTGTTTTTGAATTCACGGGTAAATATATCACATTCGACGGCGCCTCTGTAATTTTATATCCAGGGCTAACATTAAGCGAAAACTGATGCAAAATATGTGTAGCCATATTATTTATAAATGATCCGCTTACAATATTACATTCAACGATTATTGTATTTATTTTTGTTATATCTATTGTTTTATCCGAGTAATGGTCAATATCTTGCTCTAATACTCTTGCGCTAAAACCCAATAAGGAGCCGATAGAGTTTTTTTTATTGAAATAAATAGAATCAGTTTTGCTTTTGATGTATGTTTGTAATGTATTATAATTTGCTTGTATGTCAAGAGTTCCTTTCTCATTCAGGTTATGGTATTTCTCTCTTAGTAATTCAGCTATATCATCTAATTCATATGATTCAACTGGAATTTCTATTTCATGATTACCAATATGAAATAAATTGTTTTCTACATCAACATTCGGAATTGAGTGATATGTGTCGAAGCTTATTAAGCCGCAAACATAATTTTCATTTATTTCGATTGGTGGAAAATAGTTTGCAACAAGATATGAAGAATCTCCGTTTAGTGTTAAAGTAATTGACATTTTAACGTTTGATGAGTGAATAGTTTATTATTAAAAAATACAAAGATTTTTATGATGAAGCATTACCGATATTAATCCCAGAGTTGTGTTCTGAAGAAAATCCTAACCATTTAACATAAACCATATTTCTTCTTCTTTTCAAAATTTTTTCAACTAAATATGTATCTGGAAATTTAGTTTTCATTAGCTCATGTTCGTAAAAACCACCTTTAATTTGATGACCTTGATAGTCTTGCAAGATATAGGTATTAGGGTTTGTATTTTTTATAGTTTTAATTTTAAATATTTCTGTAGTCCAATTTGGTGTGTACCCTTTTTCAAATGTATGCTTATATTTGCTTATTCGTACTTTTTCATCAACTTTAAACTTTGGCTTCTTAAAAACTTTCAAGTGATTATAGACGGTATCCAAAAGAGATTTTTCATTAGAGGTGTTCACATCATTAGGTGACATTTTAATTGTTCTATGATATGTGTTATTATATTTATTAACAAGTTCTTGATAATTGTTTATCCATTTGTATGTCCCCTGGTAACTAAACTCTTTCCACATCATTCCTTTTAATGTTCTGTTAAATCGTTCTACTATGGATGCTTTCAGAACACTATATGTTGAATAGTGATTAATTTGATTCGATTGCATTAGGTGATGAAATGTATTATTGAAAAATTCTTTGCCATCATCTGTTTGTAAATTTCTTGGTTTTCGGTTGTTGCTAGTGAAAATACTCTTCATAGCAATCGTCACGTTGGCCGCAGTTTTATTTTTAATTGCTATAGCCCAAGCTTTTTTTGAAAAGGTATCTATTACTGTTAAAAGATATCGATATTCGTTATTATGTACTGCAAAATTCCCCATTTCAACCAAATCTGCTTGCCATAAATCATCAATTCCTTTCATTATAACTCGTCTTCTTTTAAAATTTTTTCGCGCTTGTTTGTGCAGTTCATTAACTATTTCTCTCTTATCGACGTTCATTTTGTATATGTGAGTATATGTCTACAATGTTTTTATTTTATATATGTAGGTCAATCACTTTGCTACTTTAATATTAGGCCATCCAAGTTTTATTTTTTTTACATCATCAAAATTAGCATTCCTATCAACACTTTTAAATATAAAATCTTCAATTTGATTAAACCTTTCTTCAATTTTCCTTATAAAATCTTTATTTGACGAGTATATTTGTCCCTTCACAGCATTTTCAATAAGTTGAACATCTTTACCAATATCATTTGTAATCAATTCTCGTAAACCTTTTATATCACTTCTAACAATATTTAATTGAGACTCATATTCATTTTTAAGTTCTTCGATTTTCTTTAACTTTTTTTCCATTTTATTAAAAAAGTCTATATTTTCATTGCGGAACTCTTTCTTAAAAATCTTTATCGTAGTATATATTTGCTGCACATCTTTTGTTAAATTATTTATTTGTAAATTTTGCTTGTATGTCCTTAACCTTGAATTACTATTTAGAGTATTTTTAATCGAACTTTCTCCAAATTTGTTTATATAGCTCATTTTTTAATATATTATGTTAGCTTCTTTCAATTCTTCAACAATGGAAATTATTTCGTTTTTGTAATTATTATGACCAACACTTTCCGATGACATAAGTAAACGTAATCTGTCAACTAATTCATGTGGATCATCCCAATATATATAGCTTGGCTTACGATTGTCTACAGATTTTAACGATAATCCACTACCTTTCTTTAATGCACTTGATTTGGCAGTAAATAAATGTTTTATTATATTAACATATTTAAATGCTCGTGTTCCTTTAATTTGACCATTAGATTGATATTGACGCTTGTGTGCATTTGTACTTCTTAAAAGCTCTTTGTAATTTTTCAAATCATTTCTAGTGTAATGTATAGGTTTTGAATGAAAAACTAATTCGAATAATCCTGGAGTCATTTTCCATGTTGTATTTCCTATTCGAATAGAATTATCTTTTAAAATGTAGTTCATTATTTGCATATCGCCACTTCCCACTTTCATCTATGTTGAACCCATAAACTAGGTCTAGCTTTTTATTACTCAGGAGCAATTCTATATTTTCAACTAGTGAATACTGATTACTAGCATTTTCAATCACCTTTTGGTTGCTTTTGTCATTGTCATTACCAACACTATCACTTTTTACAACTAATTTATTACTTTTGCTGGTAGGACTGTAAATAGTTATATTACCATTATATCCCTCACCATCACTAAAATTATCAGAACTGCCATCGGATTGTAGTGATGGTAGTTGTGAATTAGATATATCATCATATAATTTATAATCATCTGATTTGTAATCATGAGTTTTTTTAATTATTTTATTTAAAGGATTTGTTGTAGGTGTAAATGTATCTTCCAATAAATCATCGGTTTGATAATCATCAATTTTTTTAATTATCTTATTCAGTGGTTTTGTTATGGGCTTAAATGTATCTTCCAATAAGTTAAATCTATCAGCTTCGTTTAATTTTATATTTTTCAGTTTTTCTTTTAATATCGTTCTTGTCTTAACAATATCTTTTAATAATTTGTTATTCTTCATATCGAACTGCTATGTATCTGATATCGAAATGGTTTGTATATGGTTGTGAACTGCTTTATATCTGATATCGATCTGTATTCTATCTGCTTTATATCTGCTTTTATCTGTTTTATATCTGCTTTTATCTGCTTTTTTATCCACTTACAGTTGTATGAACTTATCAAAACCTTTTCTGTATCGTCCCTTATTTATCGCATCATCTTTACTGACAACAACGAACCCATATTTATCTTTCCAGCTTTCACTACATATATCAGTAAATTCTTTAAATGACATATCTCCAATAACATGATCATTATATATATGTCGTAAGTTCATTTCATCTTGTTTAAATATTATAATCATATTAGCGTTATCACGTATTAGATGTTTGGGAATTTTTGTATATGTTTGACATAAATAAAAGCAGTTGTTTGCACGTGTAGCTGCTGGTGACACTGACCGTCTAAACGTACCCTAGGTTAGCCGTCTGCTAACTGCCGCCGTCAAAAAGTTGACGGCTACGTGGTTCTACTCGTAACAACCACTCGCAGCAAAATAACCAAAAGCAAAAGTACTTGTCTGTAAGTGAGAAATAAGTTTTATAGAAAATTAAAATAAATTGTCTCAACTTAAGGCATAAAAACGTAAAGGAAATTAAATAAAATAAAAATTAAGAAAACATAAAGAAAAACAAAGAGGTTTTTATTTAAAATAAAGGAATATTATAAACGAGCAAACACACGCAAGGGCAAGTGGACGTCGCCCGGAAATATTCTTGACCTGCCGCAACACAAACATAGTTGATCATCAAAACCACCATCATCCACATCATCACAGCACAACATCATCTACAGGTAAACAGCAGTCAATATGTTTATGTCTACCCATGCAAAAGTAATCTCTAATATTATCTTGTTTACCACATATAACATCATCAAATATTATTATAGAATTAGAATTTGCTTCAGCTGGAGTAAGAACTTTTTCATTTTCCGAAAATGTAAAAAGATTAATTCCTTTTATTGGATCGATCAATTTCTTAAGGTAACAGTATTTTGGTTGATATAAAGACTTTGAATATATATATATATGTTTCTGAAGGTAAGACCATTAGGACTTTCTATTAGACTAATCATTACGTTAGTTTTACCACAGTTTGAAGGTCCTACAATTAGTGCTCGCATTGAATTGGGTAGTAATGTGCTATGTTTAAATTTAGGTTTCTTTTCTTGTGATACGTCGACATTTCTTATAACAATTTGTTTGGCTTGCTTTACTAATCGCATATTTATAACTAATATGTTTTACCTATAAATTAAATCTTATATACGGAAATATCTTCATTTTGATTTTTTACTCCGAAACACATTACACAAACATATGTATATTAAGGAAGAACAAACATTAAAATGGTTATAAACTATAACAAAGGAGTTAAAGACAATCAGTGTAAGATTGGAAGCGGCTTACTAAACAACTTAATAAACAAATTACCTATTGAACTACATTTACCTGGTTATCAGTATTGCGGACCTGGAACAAAACTTGAAAAACGTGTAGCAAGAGGAGATAAGGGGATAAATTTATTAGATGAAGCTTGTAGAGAGCACGACATTACCTATTCACAAACAAATAATATTAATAAAAGAAATAAAGCAGATCAAATATTAGCTGAAAAAGCCTGGCAACGAGTGAAATCAAGAGATAGTGGTTTCAAAGAACGAGCACACGCTTGGTTCGTAACAAACGCAATGAAAGCAAAAGTTAAATTTGGGTTAGGTATGAAGAATACTGAAACTCGTAAATATAAAAAATCGAAGAAGAGAAACTATAAAAAGATAAAAGCATGTGATAGAAAATTGTTTTCAACAACTGTTAAAAATACTATAAAACTCTTGAGAAATGAAAACCCAAAAAATTTAAATGCCGCTGTTACAATTGCGCGAAAAGTCGTTAATTCAAACTTTAAAGGGAAAAAGAGAGCTAATATCGCTATTCCGAGAGTTATACCAATGCCAAAAATCGGTGGATTTCTTCCAATTATTCCAATCCTAACAGCTTTGTCAGCACTTGGAGGTTTTGCTTCAGGTGGGTCAGCTGTTAATGATATAAAAAATGGAAAAGAGCAACTAGAAGAGGCTAATAGACATAATAAACAAATGGAATCAATTGCCATGGGGAGAGGTTTATATCTTAAACCATATAGATCTGGATATGGACTATACTATAAACCAGCTCCAAAAAACTTCTAAAAGAACTACCCAATCGACCACTCACCGATCTAGATTTGATGAAATATGGTAAAAACCTAAGTAAATTTAGAGGAGTTTTTATGCGTGACCGTTTACCTAAGAAGCCATTACTTCAAGAATGTGGTATTGTTAATTTAGATAATTTTCACGGTCCTGGAACTCATTGGGTAGCTTATTATAAAAATCACAACTATAAAGAATATTTTGATAGCTTTGGAAACTTACAACCTCCAATTGAAATAGTTAATTATTTAAGGAGACCTATTGAATATAATTATGAGCGAAAACAAAACTTTAATACATTTAATTGTGGTCACCTTTGTCTAAAATTTTTATTCAATAAATATAAATTGAAATAATAAAAAAATTAAAAAATTTGAATTAAGTTGTAAAATTTATAAAGATTAATAAATATATTATTTGTATAATATTTAAAAAAAAAATTTGCTTAAATCTAAAAAAATAAAAAAACATTAACAATCAATTTCCATTAACAAATTATCGTCAGCAGAATCATTTATAAATTGATCTATACAATCAAGTGACTTTTGATTGTCTACATGATCGATTTCCATTAGAAAATCATCATTGCTATCGTTTATAAATGATTCTTGATAATGCCCCCAAGCAAGGGTATTTACACTATTGTTACAAACATATCTTTTGTTGTCTAAATAACTTAAAGATACCTTATTTATTAAAGATGTATATAAAACATGTAGTTTTGACTTAAAAGTATACATACTTCTATAATAGACTTTCTTACTATACAAGCAATTTTTATAATCTAATAGACTTAAATTTCTAGATATACTACGTTTTATACCCTTTGCTTTTTTAACTTCATTCATATCTTCCATTTTGTATGAGTACATTTTCGCTCTCAACCCTACAAATTCCTTCATTACCCTACCATTATTTTCATCCTTCATCATACCTAATATTTTTTTATTTTTTTGTGGAATGCCAAATTTATTATTCGGTTCATAATCTGATGTATCAAACTTTGTATCAATATCGTTTATGATCTCTTTATAAAAATCATCAGTTTCAATTGTGTATATAAACGAATCGGTATCCATATAATTCAGCTCTGCTTTGATATTATATTTTGGTAGTATATAATCATAATGAAAGTTATACATCTTCCACTTTGAAAGTTCTAGGATTGTAAATCCTAAATAAATGGGTTTATTATAAAACGAATAACTTCTGTTTAGCTCGACAGCTATCATATTTTCCTCAAATATACTGAATGAATGAAATTCTGGTTTGGCAATAAGAACACGAGCACCCATTTTCTTCCCTACGCTCTCCCACTCATTAACAATTTTTACATTCTTACGCTTGTCCACGTTTTCCATTGTTTTACCGTATACGGCATTATTTAATAATTTGAAGAAATTTTTTTCAAACGTGTTTTGAGCATTAGTTCTATGTAAGTTGTTTAATGAAATATATGGTTTTAACCAAGCTGATTGCTTAAATTTCAAAATTCGATGAATTTTTTGTAGCTTTAAACCATGTTTTAAACATTGCTGTAAATTTTTATAATATATTACATATCCATATTTATTATTTAAATCTACAATTAATTTATTTTCGCTAGAATTTGGAGGATTTTTATTTTCACAACAAAATAGTAAATTGTTATGAATATCATGAATTTGTATTGGATACAACAAATCAACTTCTAATATATATCCAGTAGCTGAGTCTTCTATCCAAACAAAAGTTTTCTATGTCTGTTTCCCACTCAAAATTACCTTCTGGTAGAGCTTCAGACATTGCCCATCCATACAAATTATTTATTATTCTCATTGTAATCATTCATATATTTGTTGTTTGCAATAGAATGTCGTTGAGAGCACTGTACTATTCCTCCTCTTATCCCCTTTTGTATAAAATGAATCATTTCTATATCTATCAACAACTCTAATTTAATATCTGTTATTTTTAACATTGCATCCCAGGAAAGTCCTGGTGCTGTATAGTAATGACAAGGGTCTAATTTATAAATATTTTTGCTAATAAATCTAAAGTTTTCAAAAACATCTGTTAACAACAAGACATCAGATTTCAAATATAGAATTAAATAATCTTCTAAAGTTGTACACTCAAACGTACTCCATACTTCTTTAGCATGGGCGTAATCTTCTTGAGAACAATCTTCATCTGTTAATTTATTATAAAAGCTCTCTATATTTGGTAAAGAAGTTTCTTTAAGTTTTTCTATTGAATTTAAATAACTGTATGGAAAGACACCTTTTCTAATAAGCAAATTAAATTTAGTTTCGTTTTCCCCAATTATTGATTTTACTACTCTTAAATCTTTCTTAGCTAAATTTTTAACCAAATCATTTAAGCTTGCTGGTAAAAATCTATAGGAATCTAAAAATCGAATTTCAATCTTACCACTATCATCATCAGTTATAGTTTTAGAGAGAGATATATAAAGCTCTTTATTGAGTGGAATAATATTTATAGGGCCATCATTTATATTATTTAGCTCCTTCACAAATAAATGGCAGTCATAACCAGAAAAATTGTGGAATATTACTGGAAAGAACTTTGGCACTTTGTAATTAAGATTACACGAACTATGTGCAGCGCCTCTATATTTTCCGCTCATATGACAATGATCCCTAACTTTTGAATCATCTAAAATAAGTTTAGAACAAATGTGACATATATTGATCGAATGGTAATGTAAATTTTCTTCTTCTGTTAGGGGTAGCATGGGCTTTACTATAGATAAATATTTATTGCTTAAATATTTTACTTCTCCAATTAAACTCTCTATAAACTGTCTAGGTGAATCTAAACCTTTAAAGTTACAAAACTTATTTAAATTATCGTTAAAGCTACATTTAATGAAATATGATATAGCATAGGGGACATGTCTATCAACTAATGTTGTTGAAGAAATATCTCCACTCGGAATGCAAGTTTGAATATTTTCAAATATGCATTCCGAATCTGCGTATACTACGAACGGTACATCTATACTATTACTATAATTATTAAATTCTATTGTAGACTTATCTGCTTGGGGTGCATACGAAATTTGTTTTTTACATTGTTTTCTGTGGATTTCCAATTGTTGATCATGATGAAAACTCTGCAAGCAGTCATTACATAGAACAATGCTTTCATGATGACCTGTCTGTTGAGCTCTAATGAATCTGTAAAAATACAAAATAGTATAATAAAGGAAACTAAAACTAAATTTTTAATTTTATTTGTAATCATAACACTTACCTTGATATATTTTTTATATAAACATAGTGGGAAACTATATTTCCCTCCACTTTTTTCTGCAAAAACAAGAGTTGGATATGTTTTAATTTTGATCCTCGTGTTTTATAATAGGGCCCCACAATCAAGTCTTTTTCAATGTCATATCCAAAGACATTTATACTAATATTTGGATTATTAATTTCAAAAATTTTTATATCTCTTATTTTTAGTGGGAAGCATAACCCACTAAAATTTAAGCAATAGCCGTTAAAGTTAATAAGTTCTTCATAGATGTTGACTCCGTAACTGCTTGTTCTTTGAGGATTTTTATGGGTTGATAAGGCTGATAGTATTGCCCATTTGAAGCAAAACTCATCATTGTTTTGCACATTTATACATGCTTTTTTTAACTTTATTTTATTTGGAAGAGGTATAAAACTGGAACCTTTTAGTGGTTGGTATTTATTTAGATTTATATGAAGTTTTAAAAGTTGAATTAGAGTCCAACCACTATCCCGTTCTTGAAAGTCTTCCATTTTTGTTATTATTCTTTGAATATTAGAAGCATATTCATCGCAATACTCTTCTAAATTGAAAATTTTCTTCATTTTCGTTTGAAAATTTTCACTTCTATAGGGGTATTTTCTAATTCATTATTCACATTGGGACGAGCATATAATTCATACATCTCCATATTAAATTTAATAGCATCATTATCCTTTAAGAAGTTATCAACTTTTCTCTTTAACGGCTCCTCAGCTTCCTTCATAAACATCTCCGGTAGGAGACATTCTTCATTGTTATTTTCATATGCTAGAGTTATAAGCCTCTTTTTAAAAGCACTTCTAACTAGCTTTACAATACTTTTTTTTGAGCACGAAGCATGAGATCTTTCATGCTCTCTAAAATTTTCCTCACTTTGAAAATCCATTTTTCAATATTTTTTGGTACTAAACACATTTAAAAATTAATTTCAATAAACATTCAAATCAAGAAAAAGGTCACGCATATACAGATAAGTATCCCAGATATAAAAATTTTTCATTACATTTTTTTCCGTTTATGAAAAAGGGATAAATAACGCATTTATGACCTCATAAATTACTACATTGTATGTGCTTCAAAATATATTTCGCTAATGCACCCACACACTCCAACATACAAACATAAGTAAAAGCAAGCATACGCATGTATTTCTTTCTTAAGACTTTTTTCATATAATCAGATGTTTATCTTCCATTGTGAAATTCCATATCAAGATGTTACAAATAAATTTTGGTTCCATTTTTTTAAAAAGTTTTTAGACAGCACTTGTCCTTAACAGAAGTCACTTACAGAAAACGGCGATAATGTAAACATATTGTCATTGCGTTAAGTTGTGGTTGATCTTTTGTTTTCGGCCACACATGACGATTTATTGGAGGCATTTAATAAGAACGGCTTCTCCTATTACAATTTACATTTGTCCTATGAATTTGGGTTTCGACAAAGAGGACCATTTTTGCGTGTCAGCGTAAATGATTTAATAAAACATAAGCAAGTTTAATGTTTACGTTTAAGTTTATTCTTTGTATTTTCTGTTACATACTAATACTTTCATAATTATAAGAAAAGTATGCATACGCATGTATTTCGATTGTGAAATTACATTTCATTTTATATATAAAATATATTTTTAACGAATAAGATGCATGCATATGCAAGTCTTTATGACCTCATAAATTACTACATTTGTATATCCTTCAAAAATATATTTCGCTGATGCACCCACACTCTACGACATACATACATAAGTAAAAGTATGCATACGCATGTATTTCGATTGTGAAATTACATTTCATTTTATCCAAAATGAAAGCAAGCATACGCAAGTCTTTCTTTCTTACGACTTTTTTTTTCATATAACCAGATGTTTATCTTCCATTGTGAAATTCCATATAATTTTTTTTTCAAAATGACCTACAACCCTTTTTTCTAAATATGATAATAAATATATTTTTAACGAATAAGATGCATGCATATGCATGTTTAGACATAAATTAAATAAATAAATAGTCGGGTTTCATATAGATACTTTACTATATAAATTTATTATATGAATTTATCAACTTTTTTTGATATTTAAGAATTTAGCTGTAGTTAAGTTCGAATATTGCAGAGCCATTTGGTGATTGACGTCCTTTGAAAATAATTGTCCAAATTTTGTCATTCATATTAGATAAGTAAGGATCCCCTCTGTTTAAATATTTAACGATTCTTTGCGGCATATAAAACCACTTATTGTTCTCCAAATGTACTATAACTTGGGATCCATATTGTGTAGCCTTCCATTCGAAATTTAAGATTTTGAATGTTTCATTTACGGGAATATCATCAATTTTCGTATATTCTGATTGTATTCCTTTAGCTAAGTTAATTATTTGTTGATAGATCTAAAAGCAAATATACATATAAAATTGTATAGATATAGATACATATATAAAATTATAGATATAGATATACATTTATAAAATTCTATTTTGTAAAACTGCGTACTTACCATTTTGTTGAACGTAATTTCAGGTAAATTTGAAGAACAATAACTAAAATTAATTTCTGAAGGTTCTTTTATATTAACTTCTGTTGGTTGGTATAACTCTCATTTTTAGTATTTAATAAAAAGAACTCAAATGAGAATCTCATTAACATGGTGGGATAAAATATCTCATTCGAATTTCTGTTTATTATAAGAGTATACACATGGAAAAATATATGTATTTATGTATAACATAATGACCATATTTTATTTTTTCAAATAGTTAAAATTCGAATACGTGTATTTTTCCATAAGGATAAAAAATTCGAATACGTGTATTTTTCCATAAGGATAAAAAAGTGCCAGAATGCCCTACGTGTATTTTTCCATAAGGATCAAAAATTCGAATACGTGTATTTTTCCATAAGGATAAAAAAGTGCCAGAATGCCCTACGTGTATTTTTCCATAAGGATAAAAAAGTGCCAGAATGCCCACAAATATACTACTGCTTTTAGCTGATTTGCATCTAAAAACTATTTTGTTTGGTTTTTTTTTATAATAAATTTATACTTGTTTCCCAATTATTTTTTGTATTGTAGATAGATTAATATTGATTTTCCCGTAAGTTAAAAATATCCTGTCACCAGTATCATCTTTTTTTTTTTTGCTAAAATCATAAAATGAATAACTGGTTAATATTTTAAATAAATTGACTTTTGTATCCGTTTCCTGTTAAAAGAAGTGACTTTTGAAAATTGTATTTTAGCATCATCCCCATTGCACATGTCCTTGTTAATATATTACTTATTTCTTACAAATTTCTAGGCTAATTAAATGCTAAAACAGCTCCCTTTTGAATACTTTTACAAAGAAAGCTTTTAAAAATTATTAATTTGAAAAGTTAATGCTGAATATATCTGTTGCAAAACTGTCCTTTCCATCATATCATTATTAAAAACTTACCAAAAGCATATTAATTTTATATTATCGATAAATTCTATGAGGAATATTCAAGAATATTACCTTAAAGCTTTTAAATTAATTGCTGTAGCTGTTAGTCATTCCTCGTCTGTAGTTGAAGTTCATTTAACAAAATCTAAACACATGAAATGATGAACACATTAAACAGACATACTCATATAATCAGGCACATGTTACAGCTCACAATCTATGAAATAACAGAGTTTTTGAATGTTTGTTTTTGAAAAAACCAATGCTGTTTATGGCAAATTCTAGCAATATTTTTGTTTGTATCCTTAGAATTATGCTAAAAGGAAACTAGTTTGGTAAAAGCAAATAGTGTACCACAGGCAGTTACCCAATTTAAATAAAATTGTATTTTGTCTTTCGGATTAAAGCTAAAGTCTGGTGCAATTTCAATCATTGAAAGGAGTCTTTAAATCACAACTTTTAAATGACCTCTATTAAAAGAAAACAATAAACAGTTCAAAAGTTTTATAAGGATCATATATCATTGAATACGAATACACACTGTTTATAACATTGGCAAAGAAACCTTAGAGTTGAGAATATGTAACGTGCCGTTACTAAAATAATGTATTACTGTTGACATACTGGTCAACTGATAGGTACATACCATACATCTGTTAGGTAGGGTATCAATAACACACACGTCAACAACGATATAATTACAACTCTCAAACAGTTGAAAATAAAACAAGCATAAGATGTTAACCTGTATTATCAATCGGCGAACAAGTTCTGATACCGTACGACTGGTAGTTACAAGTCGGCCACTTGAACTATCACTTTATCAACTCTTGTTCCTTATACATAGTTGCATGTAGTTAGTGTGTTCATATTTTTAATCGTATTTAGCCGGACACATTCGATCTTCCGAATTTATCGTGTGTTCGTATTTTTGAACGTATTTAGCCGACCACATTCGATCTCCCGAATTCATCGTGTGTTCGTATTGTAGTTAACTGAGCACGTTGTCGTATTTATCCGAGCACATTCGATCCTCCGAATTTATCGTGTGTTCGTATTTTTGAACGTATTTAGCCGACCACATTCGATCTCCCGAATTCATCGTGTGTTCGTATTGTAGTTAACTGAGCACGTTGTCGTATTTAGCCGAGCACATTCGATCTTCCGAATTTATCGTGTGTTCGTATTTTTGAATGTAGTTAGCCGACCACATTCGATCTCCCGAATTCATCGTGTGTTCGTAGTGTAGTTAACTGAGCACGTTGTCGTATTTATCCGAGCACATTCGATCCACCGAATTTATCGTGTGTTCGTATTTTTGAACGTATTTAGCCGAGCACATTCGATCTCCCGAATTCATCGTGTGTTCGTATTGTAGTTAACTGAGCACGTTGTCGTATTTAGCCGAACACATTCGATCTTCCGAATTTATCGTGTGTTCGTATTTTTGAATGTAGTTAGCCGAACACATTCGATCTCCCGAATTCATCGTGTGTTCGTATTGTAGTTAACTGAGCACGTTGTCGTATTTAGCCGAACACATTCGACCTTCCGAATTTATCGTGTGTTCGTATTTTTGAACGTAGTTAGCCGAACACATTCGATCTCCCGAATTCATCGTGTGTTCGTATCGTAGTTAACTGGGCACGTTGTCGTATTTATCCGAGCACATTCGATCCTCCGAATTTATCGTGTGTTCGTATTTTTGAACGTAGTTAGCCGAACACATTCGATCTCCCGAATTCATCGTGTGTTCGTATTGTAGTTAACTGAGCACGTTGTCGTATTTAGCCGAACACATTCGATCTTCCGAATTTATCGTGTGTTCGTATTTTTGAATGTATTTTGCCGAGCCCATTCGATCTCCCGAATTCATCGTGTGTTCGTATTGTAGTTAACTGAGCACGTTGTCGTATTTAGCCGAACACATTCGATCTTCCGAATTTATCGTGTGTTCGTATTTTTGAACGTATTTAGCCGAGCACATTCGATCTCCCGAATTCATCGTGTGTTCGTATTGTAGTTAACTGAGCACGTTGTCGTATTTAGCCGAACACATTCGATCTTCCGAATTTATCGTGTGTTCGTATTTTTGAATGTAGTTAGCTGAACACATTCGATCTCCCGAATTCATCGTGTGTTCGTATTGTAGTTAACTGAGCACGTTGTCGTATTTAGCCGAACACATTCGACCTTCCGAATTTATCGTGTGTTCGTATTTTTGAACGTAGTTAGCCGACCACATTCGATCTCCCGAATTCATCGTGTGTTCGTAGTGTAGTTCACTGAGCACGTTGTCGTATTTATCCGAGCACATTCGATCCTCCGAATTTATCGTGTGTTCGTATTTTTGAACGTATTTAGCCGAGCACATTCGATCTCCCGAATTCATCGTGTGTTCGTATTGTAGTTAACTGAGCACGTTGTCGTATTTAGCCGAACACATTCGATCTTCCGAATTTATCGTGTGTTCGTATTTTTGAATGTAGTTAGCCGAACACATTCGATCTCCCGAATTCATCGTGTGTTCGTATTGTAGTTAACTGAGCACGTTGTCGTATTTAGCCGAACACATTCGACCTTCCGAATTTATCGTGTGTTCGTATTTTTGAACGTAGTTAGCCGAACACATTCGATCTCCCGAATTCATCGTGTGTTCGTATTTGTTAAATCGTAGATAGCTGAACATTTTTAATTCGCCCGCACTACTATACGAGCCGAAACTATTACTAGTTCGGTAAACCTTACCTTCGGGTAGTGAAGATCAAGTGATCAAAACTCTTGTAGTGCGAATCTAAGCTAAGTTTCGTGTTCTAAGAAAGGAAGCAGAGCTTTTTTCCCAACCCTGGACAGGCTGACGCCTACCCCGGCTGGAAACCAAAACTGCATTACAATGGCGCCCGAGCAGGGACCAGATTCCGAAGGCGCAACCTGTGGGAAAACTTTACCTCAACCCACCAACGACCTCGGATCGGGTCGAGCACACCAAAACGAAACAAGCCCTGACGCGAACCTACTACAAGCTGACTCGCTCAGTTGGATATACCTTCTGCGGAAGGATAAGCTTATCGAAGTGTGCCGACAGCATAAAATCCCTGTCACCGAAAAAGCTACAGTCGACCAATTGCGTCGACAACTCGCCGAACTAGCACGCTTAAAACGCCAAAAAGCGTCGACAGAAAATTTACTTCGTTCATTGGAGGAAGAAGTGTTGAACGAAGAGAAGGGCCCCGCGCTAAATAAAGAACCAGGCGACATCTCACTGGGAGTTCGACCAACCGATGATAAGGGGCGCAACCTACCCTCCACATATACAGACGCGGAGATTATGTCTACAGTACGCCAATGGAATCTAACCTATCATGGAAATGAGGATTTGTTAGAATTTTTAGAACGGTTAGAAGAGTTAGCCGAATGCTATCGCGTCGATCGAAGCCGGTTACTCTGCTCACTGCTAGAAATTTTAAAAGACAGGGCGTTACAGTGGTAACGAGTCAAACATGAGCAAATTCATACTTGGGATTAATTCAAGTCTGAAGCGGTCCGATTCTTTCTGCCAAAACGTCACCTGGCACAATTAGAGGAGAAAATCTACCATCGAAGACAGGGGCCCAAGGAGCATGCGAAAGATTTTATCTTGTCGTTTAACACTCATACGACAACATCCTGAGTTACGAAAGATACATCATGTCGACCGTATATACGATGGCCTCCGCTGCGAGTATAAACTATACGTACGACGCAATGACTTCCAATCACTAGATGAACTCATGGAACTAACGGATGAATACGAGCTGCTGCGTAAAGAAGAGGCGAGACAATTCCGACCTCCCCCAAATCATTACATTCGGGTCAATCCGCGCCAGCAGCGTTGCTGGAAGTGCAAAAACGTTGGACATCTCCGAAAGCAATGCAATAGCCCAAAATCGTTACCTCGGCCCAGTTATAATCAGAAGAAAAAAATCTCGAGTACAGTGCAGGCTGGGCACCCCATCGACACGACACATGAAGCTGACGGATGTTTCTACACCACAGTGTCCATTTTCAACACACCGGTACAAGCACTAGTAGATACTGGAGCGACGCTTACATATATCGGAAAGGAAGTACGAAAGTTGATAGAGCACAACCGCGTATCAGCCCGCAAATACCACCGGACCATAGAATTAGCCGACGGCTCGTGTATCCCCAGCATAGAAGTTTACCCCAGTACGGTAATCATGCAAGGAAAACCCACCCGACTATTGGCATCTGCGCTTGACAGTTTGGCCGAACCAATGATATTGGGCATGGATTTTCTACGCCGTCGTCAAACAAGACTAATTGTCGACGGGGCTCAGTTACACCCCAGTACATTACAAAAAAAAACACATAAACAACCAACGACCTTCATGCAATATCCAACAGGGAATTCTTAACCACTGCACAACAACAACAACTACAACTACTTCTAACAACAACACAAACCAAATTTAAGGCCATAACAGGTCCCTGTAATGCAGGGCAACACGTAATCCATATGAAACACAACCGACCCATAAAGCAAAGGTATTACCTGCGGAATCCAGCTATGCAAGCTGTGATAGACGCAGAGATAGACGAACTATTACGAATGGATCGCATAGAGCCCTCTCATAGTCCATATAGTTCACCGGTCGTACTGGTCCGGAAAAAACAGGGTACGTGGCGAATGTGCATCGATTTTAGGCAAATCAATGCCTCAGCTGAGCCTGACGCCTATCCCCTCCCCCAAATACAGGCAATCCTAGATCAACTTAAAGCCGCAAAATATATTTCCACCATCGATTTGAAAAGTGGATATTGGCAGATACCGCTGGCAACCCGATCACGGCAATTTACCGCATTCACCGTACCGGGTAGAGGTCTGTATCAATGGAAAGTTATGCCTTTTGGTTTACATTCTGCGCCAGCCACATTTCAACGGATACTTGACAGTATCATAGGACCGGAATTACACCCCCGAGTTTTCGCATATCTTGACGACATCATCATATTGGGGCAAACGTTCGAAGAACACTTGAACACCTTAAATGATGTGTTTGAACGACTTTTGTCCGCCAGGCTGCAAATTAATTTTGAGAAAAGCGATTTTGTTCAGACAAGCCTAAAATTCCTCGGCCACGTCGTCTGCGCAGAAGGTATTCATACTGACCCAGGGAAAATTGAGGCAATCCAACAAATGGCAGCCCCAAAAACCATTAGAGAGCTAAGACGAATCCTGGGCATAGCTTCGTGGTACCGACGATTTATTGCGGATTTCTCGGTCGTAACTGCACCTATGAGACAGCTCATTAAAAAGAACACACCATGGTATTGGGGCAATGAACAAGAAAAAGCCTTCGCCACATTGAAGCAGCGGTTAACGGAAGCCCCCATATTGAGTTGCCCCAACTATGACTTACCATTTTTCCTCCAAACCGACGCAAGCAAAGAGGGTCTAGGCGTAGTCTTATATCAACGTATAGGAGACCAGGAAAAGGTAGTGGCTTATGCCAGCAGAGCGCTCAACGACCTTGTTATGAGTCATTTTCCCCTAACCAACAGAAGTATCAGCGACAGCAGAACATACGCTGCATACACATACTGACGTTGAGTTATTTTCCCTCAACCAACAAAAATACCAACGGCAGCAAAATACCGCTGCATGCATTACTGACGTTATTACCAGTAATTTTCCTACAGACATATGCTGACGTTGCAATACCGCTGCATACATATTATATATGCCAGTAATTTTCCTACAGATATATGCTGACATTGCAATATCGTGAGAACCGCAATCGGCTGGAAGTTCCACGGGTATGAATATGCTGAATTTGCATACTAACACACTTAGCAATGACCACGCCGGCGGCAGCGAACGTCAGCAGCATGGTTCAATCAGACAACGAAATTGGGTATAAAAGCGGAGGGTGATTTGGTATGGAGGTTCTATTCTAATCAGTGAGTTCTAGTCGGTAGAGTCTTCACAGAAAGCAGTTCGGGAATATTCTTTAACACGTAACAACTAACCTGATCAAACACCAGCCTTAAAAAGCGGGTCCCTGTGAAGGCTAAGTAATGTTTTAAAATAGTCTGTGGTTAATAAAGAAAAATAATAATAACTAAATAATAAAAATAATGTTTTAATTCAAACATAACAACCTAGAAAAATAAATACTTGGCCACAGAACAAGAATGTCTTGCGGTATTATGGGGCATCAGAAAAATGAGGCCTTATTTGGAAGGGTATCACTTCACGGTACTAACCGACCACCAATCACTGAAATGGTTGCATACCATTCAGAACCCATCAGGACGACTGGCACGTTGGGCACTAGAAATGCAACAGTTCGATTTCGAGATAGAGTACCGCCGAGGATCGCTCAACACCGTGGCAGATGCGTTGTCACGAAGCCCATTACCATACGACGAAAAAACAGAGCCATTAACGACGATCACCACCCTTAATAAAAAAAAAACTGGTATACCAAAATTATAAAACAACTACAAACGGGGCATAACAGTTCACTACCTGATTACCAGCAAATAGACGGACGGCTTTTCCGACATATCACGCCAAAATCTGCACTTTCCAGTGCTCCACAATGGAAATTATGTGTTTCTCCGGAGAACATTCACCGCGTATTAACGGAAGTACATGATGCCATCACGGCAGGACACTTTGGTATACAGAAGACCATAAAAAGAGCCCAGGAAAATTACTATTGGCCAGGGATGGCCCGTGATGTGCGACGCTACGTACAATCATACACGACCTGCGGTCGATACAAAGTAGAGCAAACTCGAAAAGCAGGACTCATGACTACTATGGTTAACACGCAACCATGGGAAATCGTATGTATGGATTTTATTGGACCACTTCCACGCTCATCCTTGGGAAGGAAATGGCTCCTAGTACTGATGGACAAATTCAGCCGCTGGATAGAATTAATTCCTATGCGGAGTGCTACCTCATCCTCCGTAGT
The DNA here is from genome assembly GCA_947311025.1 of Lypha dubia. NCBI lineage: Eukaryota > Metazoa > Arthropoda > Insecta > Diptera > Tachinidae > Lypha > Lypha dubia. Next base: position 51,043,843 of record OX371261.1, read on the forward strand.
AACCGCTCTGAAGGAAAGAATCATATACCGGTTTGGGTGTCCAAACATCATTGTATCCGACAACGGCTCCCAGTTCAAGCCATGAACCTTTGGAGGATATCCTTACCGTCAGTACCTCGGAGATGAGTGAGGAGGAAACAGAGGAAGACCCCTTCAGAGGGATTGTTATTAAAGGGGCAAGAAAAGTGAAATACAAGACATGGACTATCTTCCCGAAAGGTCGACCCAAAGTTGAAGTGAGGATAAAGAATGGAGAAGTTCGATTGCGCTGTCAAGGACGGACAAAAACTTTTACGGCAAAGGAGTACTGAAAGAATAATATATATATATATATATATATATATATATATATATATATATAGAATGAATATTTTTTTTTTGAGTTGTATTATTAAAATAATAAATAAACGAAGTTCATTGTTTTAAAACGGTGGTTTATCATACCTATTTCTTATTATCTTTAAGTATTACCAATATGAGCAACAAAAAAAAAAAAAAAAAAAAAAAAAAAAAAAAAACAAAGGAGAAGGAAAAGATTTTTTTTTTTTTTTGTTTTTTTTTTCTCGAAAACAAAAGGGGAATGTAACGTGCCGTTACTAAAATAATGTATTACTGGTCAACTGATAGGTACATACCATACATCTGTTAGGTAGGGTATCAATAACACACACGTCAACAACGATATAATTACAACTCTCAAACAGTTGAAAATAAAACAAGCATAAGATGTTAAGCTGTATTATCAATCGGGGAACAAGTTCTGATACACTACGACTGGTAGTTACAAGTCGGCCACTTGAACTATCACCCGAGAGCTTTATCAACTCTTGTTCCTTATACATAGTTGCATGTAGTTAGTGTGTTCATATTTTTAATCGTATTTACCCTAGCACATTCGATCTTCCGAATTTATCGTGTGTTCGTATTTTTTAACGTATTTAGCCGAACACATTCGATCTCCCGAATTTATCGTGTGTTCGTATTTTTGAACGTAGTTAGCCGAACACATTCGATCTCCCGAATTCATCGTGTGTTCGTATTGTAGTTAACTGAGCACGTTGTCGTATTTAGCCGAACACATTCGATCTTCCGAATTTATCGTGTGTTCGTATTTTTGAACGTAGTTAGCCGAACACATTCGATCTCCCGAATTCATTGTGTGTTCGGATTGTATTTAACTGAGCACGTTGTCGTATTTAGCCGAGCACATTCGATCTTCCGAATTTATCGTGTGTTCGTATTTTTGAACGTAGTTAGCCGAACACATTCGATCTCCCGAATTCATCGTGTGTTCGTATTGTAGTTAACTGAGCACGTTGCCGTATTTAGCCGAACACATTCGATCTCCCGAATTCATCGTGTGTTCGTATTGTAGTTAACTGAGCACGTGTTCGTATTTAGCCGAGCACATTCGATCTTCCGAATTTATCGTGTGTTCGTATTTTTGAATGTAGTTAGCCGAACACATTCGATCTCCCGAATTCATCGTGTGTTCGTATTGTAGTTAACTGAGCACGTTGTCGTATTTAGCCGAACACATTCGATCTTCCGAATTTATCGTGTGTTCGTATTTTTGAACGTAGTTAGCCGAACACATTCGATCTCCCGAATTCATCGTGTGTTCGCATCGTAGTTAACTGAGCACGTTGTCGTATTTATCCGAGCACATTCGATCCTCCGAATTTATCGTGTGTTCGTATTTTTGAACGTAGTTAGCCGAACATATTCGATCTCCCGAATTCATCGTGTGTTCGTATTGTAGTTAACTGAGCACGTTGTCGTATTTAGCCAAACACCTTTGATCTCCCGAATTCATCGTGTGTTCGTATTGTAGTTAACTGAGCATGTTTTCGTATTTAGCCGAACACATTCGATCTCCCGAATTCATCGTGTGTTCGTTATTTTGAACGTAGCTACCCGAACACATTTGATCTCCCGAATTTATCGTGTGTTCGTATTTGGTAAATCGTACATAGCTGAACATTTTTAATTCGCCCGCACTACTATACGAGCCGAAACTATTACTAGTTCGGTAAACTTTACCTTCGGGTAGTGAAGATCAAGTGATCAAAACTCTTGTAGTGCGAATCTAAGCTAAGTTTCGTGTTCTAAGAAAGGAAGCAGACCTTTTTTCCCAACTCTGGACAGGCTGACGCCTACCCCGGCTGGAAACCAAAACTGCATTACAAATATCAACTGATAATATTCACTTCATTTTTACTCAAAGTTCCGAATCTAGAAATGTTTGTATTTCATGAATTTTAATTATCCAATTCAAGGTAGTTTTCTACGTAATTCTCCGTAGGTTTTTGTGTTGTAGATTATTAATATTCAGCTAGTAGTTGTTTGCAGCACTTTAAACCAGAAACCCTTTTTGTCAAGAAAGTTTTTAAGAATTGAACACAAAAATATATGCAATAGGACACGATATATTTTTTACCAATTTTTTTTTTTTGCAATAAAATGCATTTTTTACAAAACATTTAATAAAATTTAAAAATAAATATGTATGTACATGTTTATTATCAGTTAAGGTATTATTGAAATTCCATTCAATGAATTATATTTTATATCATATTTAATCCAGATCTTTTAAAAGTATGCACATAAATTAAAGAAAGTTATTTAAAAAATAGTCAACAGTTGTGTTGACAATATTAGGCACATAACGTTAATTAGTTTAAGTACTTCATTGATGTTTTAAAATATAACAAAAATGGTTAATGGCTAATTCTAAAGATGCTGCGAAAAAAATAACTATTTATTTTTCATTATAAAAATACGATTGTTATAAACTTCTTATTTTCTAAAAATTAGCGCATTAAAATTTTATTTTTTTTAAAAGTGCAATAACACGAATAACTGCAGATGTACTTGTGAACATTAGTTTGAATATATTAAATTATTTTGCATAAATATTGTTCATTTGTTGCAAACATAAAAATATTACAATAGAATTCTAAATGAGACCAGCAATTTGTAAAAAAAAATCTTATAAAAATAACAAAAATCAAAACTGGCTAAACTACAGGTTATTTGTTATATTTCTTTGTAGATATTAGCTGTCGTCGTAGTCTACAACAATTTGCAATAATTTAACCAAATTACATTCGATAAAAAAAAACTTAATAAAAATTCTTTAAGCTTTATATGGAAAAATAGCCACAAGTACATCATAAACCTAAAATGAAATAAACAGTAGCAAAAAATTGCAAATTGTATTTATTTGTATAAATTTTCATAATATTTTCCAAAAGACGTAAAATCCATTTTGATGAAAAATTGCAATAAAATGCCTGGAGTGCCAAATAACAAAATGAAAATAATAAAAAAAAAATGGTTTACAATCAGGTTCACCAACCAACCATCTTCAATATTTATACAAATGAAAATAAATATTGCATTCAGGATACAAAAAGGATTCAATAAACGTAAATTTATTCATACTTTTTATAAATATTGAAATCTATAACCAATATTTTGTTTTCCTTTTATGATTTATTCTCTCTTTTTTAAAATATTTAACCAAATAAACTGTTTAGATACTTGCAGGCTTTAAAAATGCTAGAATATTTTATTAGAATTTATTTGAATTCATTGAATTATCAACATCAGCATAAAACATCTTACATGCAAGAAATTTTCTTAAATGAAAATCATATAAGAATTTTAACAATTTGCTTCTTACTTCAAAAAAATCGTACTTGCAAGAAAATATTTATTTAATTTTAGAGCGCATTTTCTAAAGAAGAACCTTTTTCTTGCTAAATTTAAGAATATTTTTTCATACGACTGAAACTATTATATATTAGATTTAAAAAAAAATATTTATTAAACTTGTGTTTTCTATTAAAATTAGCCTGATTTATGCGTCAGAGTCATGAAAAGTTAGACATTTAGGATGCGCTCCGCCCAGAAAAGCATTGGCGGTCATTTGAATGATGTTAAATTCCACACATAAAAATCATCAAAAGGTCTTGCAAGCGAATAAAAAATTTCTATGATATCTCACCCACAAACTTTGTTTTATTGAAATTTAAAGATGAGAAGCACTTAACAAAACACCCTTTGTAAAGAGCAAATACGTTGAAGGCAATTGAAAATAAATTTTCATCAGGATTATTCTTTTTTATATGTAGTTGTTTTTTGACCAATTTGCAATTAATTAATGTTTATTGATAGGTGTTACCTTCGGGCTAGTAATGGTCATTCCAAAATTTAAATAAAACAAAGACTAATTCATTTTATTTTCAGCACCCAACATTTCGTTTGTTTGTTTCAAACTTCTTCAGGGGTATTTTTTATTAGCTTAATAAACTTTTGTTGTTTTAAATTTCGCTGTTGTTTTATTTATTCATACTTTAATATATCAAAACTGGACTTCACGACACATAATTTGTATAAATAAAACCCAGTTAAAAAAGTACTGTGATATTAGCGTTAAGTTTGACAAATAAATTTGTGTTGTATTGCTTCTATTTTATTTATTTATTTATTTTATTTATACAAATTATGTGTCGTGAAGTCCAGTTTTGATATATTAAAGTATGAATAAATAAAACAACAGCGAAATTTAAAACAACAAAAGTTTATTAAGCTAATAAAAAATACCCCTGAAGAAGTTTGAAACAAACAAACGAAATGTTGGGTGCTGAAAATAAAATGAATTAGTCTTTGTTTTATTTAAATTTTGGAATGACCATTACTAGCCCGAAGGTAACACCTATCAATAAACATTAATTATTCTTTTTTGTTTCAATAAAAACTTAATTTTTATCCCAAATTTCAACTAAAAACGTTTACAGAATACAATTGTGTTTTCAGGTTATATCTTGATTAATTTTAGTTACAAATATATTTTAAATGATTATTTTCAGTACACAAAAGAAATAAAAGTTATTTATACACTCCTTTAATGGTTTAAACACGCTTTTATGGCAATTAATTTATTTGATTCTTTAAAAGATTTTGCTTGATATCTTTCCGTTTTATTAAACACTCGAGCATCAATCGCTCAATTTTGTTTTCAATCAAAAACAAAATTTAAAATTGTATGAATTTTAAAATTATTTCATTGCTTCTCGTACTCATTATAATGTGTGTTATGTGTGGAAATCCTTAAAAGAAGATGAATGTAATCCTTTTCATATTGTTTATGTGTGGAAATCCTTAAAGAAATATGGGTTGCCTTTAATACGCCCCGAGAATTATCTGGGAAAAATTTTTGGTTGTAGCTGAATTCAACTTTCTTCTTGTTTTATTATTTAAAGAAAGAAAAAAAACCCATCTGACATGTGCATTACAAAAAAAAACAACAATTTAGCCGCTTAAATTACAAAGTTGTGTCTCTCTGTCTTCCTTTTTTTTATCTTTAGCATTAAAAATGTAACAGTTTCTTTGTTCTGCCTTTAAAATAAAAATTGAATCTTTGTAGCAAACCTACAGCGTACGGATTATTATATTAACATTTATTTACTACCGTAAAAATAAAAGAAAAAACTATTTATTTGCACGCAATAGGCTCCATTTTTCCATTTTTTTTTATTTTTATATAAAAAAAAATATACTTCCTTTCAAGATCTATAAGCTCTTGCAACTGAATCTGCTTCAAGTATTTTAAGGAGTGAAATAAATGTAAACCGAACTTTATTGTATTCTTGATATCCTCAATCAGTATTGTATGACATCACTATTACTGATGCTTAGAAAAACTTGAGTGCAATTTTCTTAAAACTATGAACGTATTTGTAAAGGTCGCACTTAATTTTTAAAAATAATTTAAACAAAAGCTTTGCTATAGAATTGGAGGAATTATATACAAAACGAAACTACAACTTATGAATATGTAGATTACTCATACGCACCGTGCTCACATAGTATTTGACAAAAAGCGGAATGTTTGAAAAGCGGAATTTTTGATGAGGTTGTTATTAAAAACAAAATATATGTAGCAACATATCATCTATACATATTTAATTTTTTAACTCCAATTTAATTAATCCCAGTTACGTTAGGCAACAAAGAAACATAGTTTGTGGTTTTTGTTTATGAAATCCGTTTAATATATGTGACTGTAGATGTGTTTTAGAATTTGCATATGATTTTATAAAAATATAAATACGAGTATACGGGCCAAACATAAAGATACGAGTATACACACACAAACAAGGTACGTATGTATGCATGTATGTGTATATATATATATATAAGTATATATATATATATTGTCAATATATGTTGTTGGTATCCACTAACATCAACAGAGCTTCTTACAAACAATACTCCGGCGGAAATTAAACTTTCATGTATAGCGTCCTTGTATGACTAAACTGTAAACTTTTTACGTAGTTAAAATTTTGTTGTTGCACATACATTTTAAATCTTAAAATATTTTCTATTTCGTTTTTATTTTGTATGGATTCATATTAATTTAAAAGATAACAAAATACAAATAAATTAAATAGAAAAAAAAAACAATTAGATGTGAATAGATGAAATAAAATACTTTAAAATATTTTTTTTTTACTTCCTTAATGTGTTCCAGGATATTGCACCACCGTTACGCATACAAGGTGTAAATTACACCCCACTAGTTCTAATTACTATTTTAATTGTATTAAGTCTCTGGTGTTTTAGTAGCTGAATGTCTTGAGTAGTTCTCTTTTAATCGTCCTGTTGAGGAAGGAGAACGAACACTTGCATCTTGCAATTACCATATTGTGGCCTTATAATTTGTTTTATATTTTTTAAAGCCTTAACTATATTTAAATTAAAAGAATTATCCTCTTATATAAAACTCTGCAAGCAAACTGCTTATTCATAACATCCTTATTCTGTACAGTATCCTTTCAGTATTTTAAATGGCTTCTGGTCGATTTCAAAATAAATAAATTAATTAATTCTTTCTTTGGATAATAACGTACAGTACATATTTTTTACTCCCGGATAATTAAAAAAAAAGGGTTTTGACGTTCAATTTTTATGAATCTTATCAAGAATTCAAATAAATTTTTGCATTTGGGCTTAAGTAAAAATTAATGTGAATGTTTGTGCCATCCTGTATATTAAAAGGATTGTAAACGTAACCATTGTTATGGGTTTTGGATGCAAACAATTTTTGTTTAAACAGTTCTTTACTTAGTTCAAAACTATCCTGCATTTGCCACTATATTTTCCTTTTGATGACATGACTTTCAGATGCAGCAACACGAAGCTCAACACAATAGTCTTTTTTTTATTAAAAAAAAATTATCTAAAAAACATTAAATATGTAACATTTTTGTTGTTGTTGTTACAAAAAAGCCGAAAACACTGCTACCAAAAAACATGAATCAGACAGCAAAAATCCTTTATTCCACAGCTAGGGTATTTAAAATTTAGATTTGAGTGTGTTTGTTTATTCTCTTCCTGTGCAAAACATGTCGGCAGCTGTCATATCTGTCTTTTACTTTGCAAAATACATGTGAGTGTGTGTGTGCATAAATATGTTTTTGGTGTCTGTTACATGAAATTAAATGTTGGCATATCAGCCTGTTTAGGTTCATCTACATGTTCTGGTTTTATTGGGCTGGATTTTTGAAAACAGGGTATTATTTTAACATATTTTACTTATGTGAACATTTTCAAAATTGCAGTGATATTTAGTATCATTACCCAAAGTCATTTAAGAGAATAATTGTATTATAGAAGAAGATGTAGATTCGAAACTTCTCACATTGATCCTGGACTTTTTACATCAAATAAAATTTTATAAAGGATAACAGGACGAATGTTTCAAAGATATCAATAGTAGCGATGACCTACGTTGTTATTGACTGTATTAAGATATTTAGTCTTTAGTTCTCTTGCTTTTGTTTTAAAAAGTAAAGATACTTTTTGTATCAAAAAAGAAAAATTTACTGATGACTTGTACCAATGAAATTCAGTCATTTTTGTTCATTTGAAAAATGTCTTCCATGTCGGTCAGCACTATTCGTGGCCTCTGCTTAGTGTACAGCATGAAATACCCCAGCGCTCTATTCTCGTGGATGTTTGCTCCAGCCCTAGTCTATGTTAAATACTCGTATTCTCGTCTACTCTCGGCCTATCTAAAATAAATGTGACTTGTTTCGTCAATTACCTCGAACTCATACCAATAGACAATTTGATGTGCTTAAATTGTTTATCTTCAGTAGGTATTCCTTAAATTATCTGCAAGCAGACATCACTCAGGTAGTAATTTACATCACCGATTCCTCTATTTAAATAGATATTTATTCTAGCGAGGAGTGTCCTTGTTCATCTACCATCCGTAACAAGGTTTAACTTACAATTTTATAAAGGATATTATAATTAAATTGTAGGAAAATCTTCATTTATAACTCTCTTAAAACTTTAAAAATTATAATCTAGAAAATTTTATTAATTGTTGTAAAAAGGATAAAATTTAAATCCTTCCTTTTCAATTCCACTTTATAGTAAAAATTTTTGGATATTTTTATTTAGCTTACTTTTAAATCGACGCAGTCGGGATGCCAATAAAATTGGCAATAGGTAACCAATTTTTTGTATGCTGGCTCAATGCCAAATCTTAATTTATGTGACTACCACAAATGTTTAGTTGATGTGGAGGCATGAAAAAGAAAAGAAAAATCAAAGCATATAGACATATTGTGCATATAACAAAATAAGAGGCAGATACCGCTATTTGCATACTTATATGATATGCATGTGTATGCATACATAAGTATATTTCTATACTCGTATATATTTGTGTATTGTTTAAAATTACATAATCAAAGCCTGTTATAAGAATTTCAAGCTATTTAATATTGAAAATATATTAATATCGATTATTTCGATTGTAACGACAATGAAATATTATTTGGAAATATTACATGGTGATCACTTTTGTTAATTCAGAGGCCTCAAAAGAGATGTTAATATTTTCATTTCCAAATACTGAGTAAAATCAAATCATATGATTTGATGATATGGCCTATGAAAAATCAGCGGTTTCGCAATAATTTTAATACGCCGTTGGAAGGCTTGTTCGAGGAAAAAAATATTGTTAACAATATGGTCAATATTGAAATGGGTTTCAATAAGAAAGTTTTTTGCAAGTAACAATTAATACTACCGTTTCCCGGGGTACTATCATCGCCTGCGGGCCAAGTTTCCTGTGAGAAAGAATTAATACAAAACAATAATTAAATTCATTTCAGTTCTCTGTATATACATATTTACGCATTTTTATTTGCTAACCCTTGCATAAATTACTTTTATTTTATTTTTTTTTTTTTAAGTTGTCGCATACAAATATATTTAATTAATGCCTTCCCCTTATTACGATTGCTTTTCGTTTCGTTCTCAACAACTTTGCTAACTACTTTAGAAAATTCATCTGTTGGTATGGGTTTTACAGTTCGTTGCAAAAATTCTTAAACTTTTAATTCATGTTATTGGTTCGTTGATTCTGTCGTTATTTCCTTTTGCAGATGTTAAAAATACAATATAGTTTGCACATACAATTTTGTATGCTTACCTGTGTTTTGTTTATTAATTAATTAAGTTTTTTTTAATTTGTTTTTAGGGTTGCGTACATGAGAGGTAAAAAGGGGATGCTATTTATAGTTTTCGCTACGCACTCAGTCCACCTGTCTGTTCATCTGTCTGTCCTGCTTACTGTTTGAGAACTATTAGCTGCAAAAATCTTAAATTGTCACAGAATTTGAATGGACACTTGAACAAATCTCTATCACCGATGTCGCACTAGCGAAACTCCAAACCAACTACTGACAACTTTTGCGAAGAAATTTCGTAGAATATCGTCGATGACAACGTTGGTAGCATTGGTGTGTATATTGTAGTCGCTGATATCATAAGCTACAATACCCCTAATATTACGTCCATGTTTTTTTTTTTTTTTATTTCGTATAAATAAATTTATATTTCGAAAAGCTTAATATTATGTTTCGAGTGTTAACTACCGCAACAATTTTTTTCATTCACATAAATTAAAGAAATAAATATATATTTTTCATATCCTTTTTTTCAATTCCGTATAATTTGTAAAAACTTTGTAACAGGTTTTATTTAATGTAATGTTAGCTGACAATTTTGATGGAGTTGTTACTCATTTTGTCGGCAATAAGACTGTACACACGTACAGTGCGTTGTCGCTGTGTTACGAAATATGTTTTATAGGAGACAAATCTTTAATTTGATAAAAATGTCGTCTCAAACAGATGGGCCTATATTTAAAGGTCATGCGTTTAAGTAAAACAATACACAGGATGAAGAGTAATTATCAATATAATAAAAGTAAAATACTAACATGTTTAAATAGTTTAAAGTTTATTTAAAATATAAATACAGTTTAAAGATTCTGCGAAAGCTATCAAATCGAATCAATTAGTCTTCATATGATATTAAACTGTAGCCAATATTTTAAAAATGGTACATAGTTTTGAAGCGCTCCTACAAAGATCATCGCAAAATAGTCTGAATAGTATTCTGTTTTCTCAAAACGTTGATTTTTCAAAAGTCAATTTGAAATCAGCAACTTTCCATTTATTTTAAGCAAAAAAGTTTAAATCATTATTTTCCAAAAAAAATTAATGGGATCACTTTATATATATTTGCACTCTTACTGTCTTAATGTCTTAGTTTGTTTTATGCCACAACTAATAAGTAGATGTGATTTAATGCTGTTGTTTGTAATTTGTTTTCATATGAAAACTTTCTCAAAATGTTTGTTTATTTGTTTTTTTTTTTTTTTTTGCATTTACGCCTTCCTGCACAGTGAATTATTTATTTGGATTTACATGAATTTTTTGGGTGAAATTAGCCTGCATTAATAATTAAATTAAAAACAGATTTATAACATAAATTATATTATGAAAATTAATAGTTAAAGTATGTTATGCAATTATTAGTATTTTAAGATCACAAATAAAGTGCTAAGGAAGTAATTAACTTAAAATATATTTAAAATAAAAGTTGTGACCTACTCAGTTAAAATTAATTTAATGAATAAATTACTGTAAATTGGAACTGCGATATTTGAAAAATATACATGACAGTAAAAAGTTGCATTCACTAACTACGATAACCTAATTTTATCTTAAGCCTTCTAATGTCAGAGTAATTCATTCTGCAATAAACTATTGATTTCGAGAAATTGAAAAAAATAATATAAAAATACAAGTTCACAATAACAATTTTAAAGAAATTTACATAAATTTTTTAAATGTTTCAAACTTCTGAAAATTCATTGACCGCTTATATTTGTACCCATCACTAGTAGTCATGTTGTTTACCCAATTAACGAATTAAAAGCTGGTCAAATATCCTGGCAAAATAAACAATATATTTTTTTTTCATATATTTGTTGTACTATTCTCTTTATTCGGATTACAATTCAATATGGCAGTCATTGCGTAACTTTGCTATCTTACAGTTTTATTCACCTCCATCGTTGATGTGCAGGTGCCTGTGTTTGAGAGTCTTTGGCACAATACCACATGACAATTGGCTTTAGGTAAAATTTGGACGAGCAGCTGCTACCTCATATATGGTCTGTTAGTGGTAATGTGCCCACTGATGATGTTGGTAATGTTTGGTGATGGCGATAGTGTTTAAATGCAGCACAATATTGGAATTTTTTTTTTTTTTTCTTTTTTCTTCCTTTGCTTCTGTGTTCCAGTAGCTGCATGTTTGCAGTGTTACAATTTTTTTTATGAGTTTTTTTTTTCTTTATTCAAATTTTGTTTGTATATTTACATACGCTACATTTACAAAACCCCAAAAAAAAAATTCTTGTGCTTGCTCACGAGCGCTTGTAGGCCCATCATTTCAAAAAGGTTTTCATATGTTCTATGAAACAAATTGAAAATTTTAAGGCCTTTTTGTAAAACAAACAATATTTGTTGGTGATAAATATTATTAATTGCTACTTGGATGCAGCTTTTATTCAATATATTTTGCTTCATTTATCACTTGGATGGAGGCAAGAGAACGTCGTGAAAGAATAACATCGCGACTGGCACAAAGTAAAAAGAAATATATTAAATCAAAGCACCCTTCTACTTGATTGATTCGCACAGGCTTACAGAATACCAGATAAGCGGGTTTTTGACGAAAAATTTCACTACTGGTTAATTGAGCAGCCAAATGTGCGTGTAAAATAGTAATTACATGTATTTGAAAAAAACCAATTTAATACTTTTGAAATGATACATTTGAAACATCTTTATGAGCGTTATTTGCATACACTAAAAAGACTTATTTCAATTGATCTTCCACACTAGACTATTTAAAAACTAAAAGTTTTTTTAACAAAACTGCAGCATAAGTTTGTTATATGCTTTGAAATCAGCTGATTACTTTCACAGAAAAACTGATTACGAAAAATTTATATATTTAAAACATTGAAAATGTAACAACTAAGAAATTGCTGATGACTTTTGAAACAATATTTAGGATACGCTTGACCTTGTACGCCATGCCTGGAAATTGCCACATAGCGCAAACATTATATAAAATTTGTTGCATCTGACGCTGCCTTTTAAATTCAAAAGAAGCAGGACCAGTCACTATATCGATTTTGAGCATATTGATAAAATTTTATGCAAATTTTCAAGCTCAAAAAAAAAATTAATTTCGAAATAAAATTTGAGTCGCTTTTGGAATTATAATTAAAGATTAAATTTATCGATGACGATATTTCACGAACGAATGGATCGACTTTACTCAAACTTTTTGCAGTCAATGTTGTTTTTTATAGCTTTGCTATTTATGGCGCGGTAGGGGTTGAATTTTATTTTTCGTAAGATAAATAATCGACACTATTCCCGTTATGTTTTTCTTTTTTTGTTTTGATTAGCTCATCCTTTAAAAGCGACTTTGTTGTTGTTTTTTAAAATCAAGACGAGAAAATATGTATGTACATATATAGTGTGTTACTCACATTCAACCGCAATAACAAAAACAAAACAATAACAAGTATGTATATATATGTATGTATATGTACATATGTGTGTATGCAGTAAAAAACCACCACAATTTGGCAAATTTACATCATATTCGCCTTGCAAGAAACGAAATTTCTTTTTTTTATTTTGATTTCAACTTTAACAAAAAACCGAAAATATTATGTGTACATACATATGTATGTACATACTTACTTCTTCTTATTCGCCTTCGTTCCTTATAAAAAAAAATGAGCAAAGCTATAACCGGGTGTCCTAAGACACCTCTCTTCTTTTTTTTATATTTTGAGGTTAAGAGCCCAGCAAAAAATTAGTATGTTTCTGGAAGCAGTATAAAAATGCCATGCTTTTAAGATGGGCAAATTTGACGCTTCCGAGGCTGCACAAAAATAAGGAAGAGAGATCGCTCAACTTATTTTTAAGCACGTTGGTCGGTTATTTACATTTAGTTGACACGAATAATAAATTATAAAAACCGAATGGAAGTTAAGATTTCATTCAGCTGCACTCGGTCTCTTTCTCACTCTCATTTATTTATACTCGTAAATTTGCTTATAGACGAATGATGTATGTTAGTAGATGACACAGTAAAACGAAGGCATAATTCAGACATGATTTTAGCGCATTTTGAATGATTAGAAAAAAATGCAAAAAAACAAGAGCTTCAAAGTGGGACATTGCGAACAAACATTATGTATGTTCTATGCGCTTTTCAACGCAGGAGACACAACAAAAACAAGCAACTCTCCCTTATAAACCTTAAGTCGAAGCAGAAGTTTAGCTAAGAGTGGATTTTGGATTTAATTGGTCCAGTAGTTTAAAATAAATTTTAATTAATTAATTTTTTTCGTAAACACAAAATCTAGCAAAGCCCATAGCTGATCCCAATTCCTATCGCTAATTTTGTTCCGATCGTTTAAGAAAGTCTTAAGTCAAGATAAGTTACATACATACATACATACAAACCACAACTTCATAGATTCTCATGGCCTCTATATCTCAAAAACTGATAAAAAAAAAGTCCGCTTTCCAAAAGTTAAGGTAAAGTTCATAATTTTCCATTTTTGATAGCTGAGAGCTAAAAAACATCAGACAAAATATTATTAATAGAATAGAAGCAAATAATTGACCATAAATACCAAAATGTAGGTGAAGTCCAATTGATATATCTGAACTCTATATACTGGCGGTTAAACAAAATGTTAACCAAAAGTAGCAGAGTTTTCATCACTGTTATCACGTATTTAATTGCACCAATAGATTTTTTTCGCCAGTTCAAACAATTGTCATTGAACAATTAAATTCGGTGAATTTTCATACAGCTTTTATATTCTGAGTAAACATTCAGAGGAAGCATTTTTACCGTATATATTTGAGCTAAAATTCTTATAACATCTGAACGAATGACCATGTATTTACTTTTGACTTTGCTGAATAGTGCTGCACCAATCAACCAGTCAACTTAAAATTTAACTTTTCATTTTTTTTTTTTTTTTTTTGGTTTTACAGACACCAGACTAAAATTGAAATGCAAACACTCATTCGATGGGTTCGAATATATTCAAACAAATGCAAACAAAGTTTTTTTAAGCCACTATTCGTTGGTACGTAATTGTGTTACCAAAACAAAAATCAAAAACCAAAAAACGGAAAGGATTTAGATTCACAGAAGCTTTCAACGAATTAAATTCTCTATAGAGATTTAGAGTACATTAAAATTTGTGTATCTAAAGAGAATTTGTAATTAATAAAAATTGTAACCATTTACTTGGTTATTTAGAACACATAGAATTATAATATTTTTACACGCAACAATAATACAATGGCATTCAAATAAACATAACGATGTTTGGAATCATATTCTACTTACAACTGCGTACGTAAGGAATTTTTTTTTAAATTAAATTTGCAACAGTTTAAGGCAATACAACTTTAAATAAAAAAATTAAATAAATTACTAGCCTGCCTTGTCTCTTTTATAACTATAGTTTGATTGCAAATAAAGAGATTGAAAATAATCTATGATTGGCAAAACTTTACATATGCGGTTAATAAAGAAAACGACAAAACTATCATAAACACAATATAATTTTTAGTTGTTCATTCATCACTATAATTGGTGATTTCTTTTTGTCTTTTTGTAAAATATTCTTCTTGGTTTTGTTTCTCTCGGTTTTCTTGTCATTTCTATTTCCGATTTTCTGGTATATTTGCTGTACTTATTTGGTTTTTATATTTACTTACTTATTGGCTTGATATCCATTGTTCGCAGACAAAGTTTAGTGCACTCTAAGCAGGAGTCTTTTCATGTATGTACGGAAATACAAACATTTATATTCTTTCTTTCTAACTTTCTCAGCATGTTTGAAACTGTTTGTTGGTAGTGTCTTTGAGATTTTTTGAATTTGGCTTCTATTTAGTTGAACTTTCAAAGTTGATTATTGACATTTTGCATTGTGGAATGGCAGAAAAAAAATCTGTATAATAATTATGATTTTATGATCGGAATCCAAGCGTATCTTGAATACAAATTAATTAAATTTGATTTGAATATAAAGCATTGAAAAGCAGTGAAATCTATAATTATTCTTTTTATTATCAAAAATTTACATTTCAGAATATATGGTATGGACTTGAATACTTTCTTGAGTATAAGACGATTTCAATGAACTTTTGTGCATATGATTAGATCGTTACACTTTTGGATTCTGCAATATAAAATATTTTCTATACATTCTGAGCCGTCATCTGTGTTTATGTAGCTGCATGATAACTTACAATGATAATATAATACAACAATATTGCTGGAATTTGGATTCTGTAATATAAAATATTTTCTATACATTCTGAGCCGTCATCTGTGTTTATGTAGCTGCATGATAACTTACAATGATAATATAATACAACAATATTACTGGAATGAAATTTCTTTTATTGTAATTTGGTATATGGTTTTTGGGCATTTATTTTTTCAATAAGATATCCGGGAAATGATTGGTGCGGCTAAGAGTTACACGGTACTTGCGCCCTGATCATTTTAACAATAATAAAGACCGAATATGCCGCCAGCACCAAACAGTCAATTATTAATTGAATGTTATGGTGATTGGTTTGGAGATTGATTTCGCTGCCACTACGGTAATTCCACTCATTGAAGAAGACACTTCATAGCAATCTATATTAACTTCGCGAATAGATTTATTTATTTTTTTTTTCAAGTAAATTACTACAACTTGGAAGAGCTGTTTAGTCGTTAAATGATTCAAGAGCACTTGACAAAACAAAGTCAGTTTGACAGTCTCAGATTCTAGTTATCCATATCGATAGTTCTCATAAAATATAAAGTATTCAGACTTCCAGGCATTCGTGGACAGGACGAATTGTGGCCTGGCTTCAAATACTCTATAAATTAAGATTTCTATGTTTTTTTTTTGGCATGAAACCCACTGTATACGTGATTTTTTTCCTTTTCAAGCAACTACCACAACTTCAAAAAAATATTTTAGTTTGAAATGTCATCAGAGGATTCAGGTTTAGCTGAAGGGCATGTCTTTAGATTAAATTTCTTTAAACAGTATTCTTTATAACTACTATTTCCGAAATATTGATTTAAACCAACCAAAAAAAAAAAAAAAAAAAAAGGATATAGAAAATATTGCAATATCTACTTACTTACAGATTGGAAAATTTTAATAAAAGTTCTCTTGGGCATTCTGTCAATTTTTGTACAGGGTGGGCCAAAAGTTACCATGGGGTTTAAAAGCTTAATAACTTTTTCGTTTATTAATTTTTTTTTTATTTTTTTCTCAGATTATGGCTGACTTCCAAAACGTTCGTATACAAAGTTTGTATACAGTATTGCTACTGTATTTAAATCACATACGTATGCAAAGTTACGAAGCAATGCAACAACTATAAAACCGATGCCGTGTTTGCTTTCTTACTGCATTAAAAATAATTGGCGGCGGCGTTTTGAAATGGTATACATTGTACAATTATTGTACTGCGGCGTTATGAAATGTGATGCTTTGTTCAATCACAAAGCAATTGACGTTTTGGAAGTCAGCCTATATAATATATAAAATGGAAATTTTTTTTCACTAAGTATGAAAAATAATGTCTCTTAAATGAGCACCTTCTTTAGCTTCGCACTTACGGGCTCGTTTTAGAACATTTTCCATAACATCTTTCAAAATTTGTGGCTGTAGCGTTCGAATTTCTGCAACAATGTTTGCCTTGAGTTCAAGGATTGTCTCTGGCTTGTTAACATACACTCGCTCCTTCAAATAACCTCAAAGAAAACAGTCGGGTGCTGTCAAATCTGGTGATCGCGCTGGCCAAACAATTTCGGAATTTCTGGAAATTATTCGCTCTCCAAAAATTTGACTTAAAACTGCAATTGTGTTTCGGGCAGTGTGGGCAGTGGCTCCGTCCTGCTAAAACCACATACCAGGTCTGTTTTCGAAAGCAGGATGTAAAAAATGTTCTATCATAAACTGATCCCGGTTTCCATTTACGGTTACAGCACTCCATCTTGATTCTCGAAGAATTAAAGCCAAATGATATTTTCAGATGTGATCCCACACCCTACTGTACACCTAATGGGGTGCAATTGGCGTTGATGAATGGCTCTTGGATTTTCAGAACCCCAGAACCTACAGTTCTGCTTATTAACAAAGCCATTCAAATGAAAATGAGCTTCATCACGACGAGCTTCAAATGAGCCCATAAGTGGGAAGCTGAAAACGGTTGTCCTTTAAGAAACATTATTTTTTATACTTTGTGTAAAAAAATTTCCATTTTGTGTATTATATAATCTGAGAAAAAAATAAAAAAAAAATTAATAAACGAAAAAGTTATTAAACTTTTAAACCCCATGGTAACTTTTGGCCCACCCTGTACTTTATCCAAGATGTTTTTAGTTAAAAGCAACTTTAGCTGAAACTGGCAAAACTATGTAAGAAAACTCTGTTGGTGTTTTCAGCCATTTAGTGTCAAATCTCAGCTGCATGGTGTCAAAAGTGAAAGTCACACAATGATAAAAATAAAGAATAAAAAACACTGACTAGAAAAGTTTAAAAAGTTTTAGACGAGTGAACTTGATAGTAATGGAATTAAACTGGTTAGAACAATTTTATAGCCCATTGCACTTCACTTGCCATGCATTCGACGGTAATAAAGGTGAAGGCGATAAGGAAGACAGCATTTTCAAGCCACTTATAATAAATACAAGGGAGTTGGTATATTAATTTTTTTTTTTTTCACTTGAAATATTTATAGAAATATATAGTAAATTTTACACTAAATGTGAAGTGTGTTATATGTTCTAACGCCTGATTCTGGTAGGGGGAACAACTAAAAACATTTATCGGCATTTTGAATGTTTACTATTAACTTGCATTTGAAAACATCATCGAATTTCATATAAAAGTCGTCATTGTAAATAGTTTTCAAAGTGATCTTTAATATTTTTAAAGCTCAACTTATTTTGAAGCACGTTGAAGTTGGTCGGCTATTTACATTTAGTTGACACGAATAATAAATTAAAAAGCGAACGGAAGATAAAATTTCATTTAGAGAGATGCACTCTGTCTCTTATTTTCTTATACTTGTGTATAAGAAAAAAGCGCTCTTTTTTGTACAAAGCAAGAGATCCAAAGTGGGACATCGCAAACAAAAATCATGTATGTTCGAAGCACTTTTCGAAGCAGGAGGCACAACAACAACGGCCGAAGCAGTAGTTTTCGCACAAAACATATAATTCAACCTTATATCTTGGCATTTTTCTGCTTGACTACGCATATTTTGTTCAATGTAAGATAATCTAAGTTTAAAATCTATAGACTTTTCACTACTGCAGGTCGCAACTAATGTATGGCATTAATAGTAAATTTTTTTTTGCAAGGTATTCTTCTACCCCCTTCTAAACTTCCAGTTTTCTGCATGATTACGCAAATTATTTTGAAAGTAGTCTAGAACAAGTTTAAGGATTTTAAATACTACAGCTCTCTTGATATGGCATAAATTAATTTTTTTTTGTTTGGGGTTACCCTTTCCGCCGCAAAATGATTAAGTATTTTTCTATGCAACCTGTCTCCTGAAAAAAATCAAATTAAACAAAAAAAAAAAAAATAGTCATTTCGATCCAGCCAATATAAGTTCAAATAATAATTACCTTTATTCGTAATAATATAAAAATACTTTTGAATTTCCTAACAATAAGTGTGCTTTTTTTTTGTGTTCAGTTTCAACTCTTGCAGTGTACAGACGCGTTTTTGTAATCGTCGCAACTGAATATTAAAAATTTATTAAAAGAAAATTCACAAAAAAAAAAATATATACAAAAACAAAACATTTATTAAACAGTTATCTTACTGGTTTTATTTTATTTTTTGCTTGTGTGTAAATACATAAATATTTGTATACACCAACTCATAAGTGAACACAAAAAAGAGAACTCTGAATGAGTTCACCTTCTAACAACAACAATAAACCTACAAGCAGTAGGAATGTACAATATATAACTTTGGTTGCTAACGACGACAAAAAAAATGAAGTAAACACAAACCTGAATACTACACAAAACACAAATACTCGTGCGCGATCATTATCTTTGAACATGTTAAATATCGATCAAGAAGCAACAACAATTGCACCTATTAGCAAACTTGTCAGCTTAGCTGTACAATCAAACAAACAAACAATAAATACCCAGGTGACCAAAGTGCACAAAATTGTAAATGCAGTGAGTGAAAATAGTGATAATAAAATCCAAACTGGTATGGACAGATACATAACCGTGCTAAAAAGGGGGAAGAAGTCCCAAATCAGCTGAAATAGCGTCAACGGCAAAAATGCCCAAAGATGGGAAAAATAATATTAAACATTCTGAAAATCGTTTTGCGATTTTGAATGAACAAGTCGATGAGGACACAAGTACAACAAGGTCCACTAAACCACCGCCGATATATTTAAGAGAACAGAACTCTAACCTTTTGGTAAAAAGCCTTATCTCATTAATTGGAGAAAATGAGTTCTATGTAACTCCAATTAAGCGCGGCAAAATCAACGAAACTAAAATTCAGGTAACACAAGAAAATAATTATAGAAAAATTGTCTCAGATTTTGAGACTAAAAACAAAAACTTTTATACATATCAACTGAAGAGTGCTAAAGGCCTAACAGTAGTTATAAAAGGAATAGATTCAAGCGTGGATCCGGAAGAGGTAAAGTCTGGCCTTGAAAATAGTGGCTTCAAAGTCAAAAATGTTTCAAACATTAAAAACAGGGAAAAAATCCCCCAACCTATTTTTAGAGTCGAGCTACAGCCAGGCGACTTGAAAATTAAAAAAAATGAATCGCACCCAATCTATAGCTTAAAATACTTGTTGCATCGAAGAGTTACCGTTGAGATGCCACATAAAAAAAATGGACCTATCCAATGCATGAACTGTCAAGAATTTGGCCATACTAAAACTTATTGCAAGTTGCCTACCGTTTGCGTTGTATGTGGCGAGTTACACAGTACCGCTAACTGTGACAAAATAAAAGGTGATACCAAAGCAAAAAAATGTAGTAATTGCGGCGGAAACCACACTGCCAACTATAGGGGTTGCCCTCTTTATTCTCTTTTTAAAAATTCGTCGAACAGAAAAACAAATGCTACTCCCGCTCAGCCAAACACTCATAAAAACAGTCACCTCAACCGTCGGATAGCCATAATCAATACTCAAATGTTTTAAAGTCTAACACGACTCTTACTCAACAAAAACCTAATAGTCAATCATCATACGCTAATATTTTAAAGAGTAACCAGATTCCGGCGCAAAAAACTGTACCAGTAAATGAAGAATCAGGGCATAATTTTAGTCGTATTGAAGCCTCGATAGAGATCCTAATACAAACAGTAAATACATTTACTCTCAACATGTCCTGTATGATGCAGGAAATGTTGAAAATGCAGTCTACCTTGTTGCAGGCTGTATTGAAAAAACCATGAACTTAAGAATCTGTTTTTGGAACGCAAACGGCATCTGCCAACATAAAAATGAAATTGAATATTTTCTTCTGGATAAACAAATCGATGTTATGCTTATCTCAGAAACTCACTTGACGTCCCGAAGCTATTTTCGAATTAGTGGATATAATTTCTACGACACCAAGGATCCTCAAGGTAGAGCTTGTGGTGGCTCTGGAATCCTAATAAAAACTCGAATAAAACACTACCTACTAAATGACCTTCGTGAATAATATCTTCAAGCAACGAACATCTGCATTGAAAATTTTTATCAAAAGCTTGTGATATCATCTGTTTACTCTCCTCCCAGGTTTTCAATTTCAGAGAGTCAATATACCGCATTTTATACAACACTGGGGTCCCGTTTTCTAGCAGCTGGTGACTACAATGCTAAACACACATTTTGGGGCTCACGTTTAATCAGTCCTAAGGGTCGTGTTTTGTTTGACACAATTTCAAAAATGGGTTTTAATGTAGTTTCAAGTGGTCAGCCAACATATTGGCCAACGGATCGTCAAAAAATTCCTGATGTTATCGACTTTGGGATTATGAAAGGCGTGCCCAGCGAAATGATTGAAGTAGAAGCGTCTTTGGATTTGTCTTCAGATCACTCGCCTACTATTATCACTATTTACTCACACACAACTGCAACACATACATGTGATTTACCGCAGACACCTGCACGTATTAACTGGCTGAAATACAAAAAATATTTGAGTGCTCATTGCACGGAAAATATGCCATTGAGAACACCTGCTGACATAGAAAACTCTATTAGGTTGTTTGAAGCACATGCTAAACAAGCTGCTCTTAATGCTTCTTCAATTCAACCAAATCAACAAGCGAGATTTAACAATATTTTTTGTGCAGACATAGAAAGGCTATTGACTGAAAAACGGAGAGCTCGACGAGAATGGCAACGTTACAGATCGCCTCAGCTAAAATTACGGCTTAAGGAGTGTACCAAACAGCTAAGAAAAGTTTTACAATCACAAAAAACAGCTTCGCTGCAAAAATTTCTGCAAGAACTCGATGCAATACCATCAACAGATTATTCGCTGTGGCGTGCAGCCAGAGGACTTAAAAGGCCAGTGATTTGCAAACCTCCATTACGAGCCTCTAATGGTGACTGGGCAAGAACTGATGCTGAAAAAGGTGATCTATTTGTTAAGCACCTAGAAAAAGTATTTACCCTGAATATTTCTGCTGAGATTGTTGAACTGCCACCAGTCGTCTCTTTACCAGAAATACCGATGAGATTTAACATGACTGAGATTGAAAATACTATTACTAGTCTTAACACCAGAAAAGCCCCAGGTGTCGACAAAATAAGCAACAAAATGCTTCAACAACTGCCTTATATTGCAAAAAGAGTTATACTCTTCATTTTTAATAGTATTCTACGGCTGCAATACTATCCTGCAGAATGGAAGGTTTCGATGATTATTATGATACCAAAGCCCGGCAAGGATCATACGAAGGTTGAATCCTATCGGCCTATTAGCTTATTGCCCAACATTTCAAAACTATTTGAAAAGCTGTATATAAGCAAGCTGATGCCTATACTGACTAGAAGTGGATGCATTCCAGATCATCAATTCGGTTTTCGCAGACAACATAGCACAATTGAACAAACTCACAGACTTGTGAACGTAGTTAGAGACACCTTTGAAAAAAAGAAATACTGCTCTGCGCTCTTTATTGATGTCTCACAAGCTTTCGATAAA
Organism: Lypha dubia; assembly: GCA_947311025.1. Lineage (NCBI taxonomy): Eukaryota > Metazoa > Arthropoda > Insecta > Diptera > Tachinidae > Lypha > Lypha dubia. The sequence continues at coordinate 51,066,558 of OX371261.1, forward strand.
GTATGGCACGAAGGTCTTATCCACAAATTAACACGAAATCTCCCCGCAAACATCGTCAAGCTTTTAAAAAGCTATCTAGAGGATCGAAAATTTATTGTTAGGGAAGGCAATTTTTTAAGCCCTTCGCAGTCGATCGAAGCCGGAGTTCCCCAAGGCAGCATCTTCGGTCCCTTACTTTATTTAATTTATGCCTCTGACTTACCGTTAAGCAATAACATTCATACATCAACATTTGCCGATGATACAGCTTTTTTAAGCGTCCATGAAAATCCAGTAGAAGCCTCCATCAACTTACAAGGGTATATATCCAAATTGGAAAAATGGCTCAAACAATGGCGTATAAAAGTTAACGAGCAGAAATGTGTACACGTCACTTTTACGTTGCGAAGGGAAACATGCCCGCCTATACAAATCAACACCGAGACTATTCCGCAACATAATGTAGTCAAATATCTAGGCGTTCACCTTGACCGCCGTTTAACATGGAAATCGCATATAGACGCAAAGTTGATGCAAATGAAATTAAAAGCAGCCCAAATGAATTGGCTTATGGATAGAAATTCAATACTGAGCCTAGACTGTAAACTTCTACTATACAACGCGATCCTGAAACCAATATGGTGCTATGGAATCCAGCTATGGGGCACTGCCTCAGCATCGAATGTAGAAAAAATTCAGAGGCGACAAAATAAAATTCTACGTACAATAAGTGCAGCCCCCTGGTATGTCAGAAACCATAGAATTCATAAAGATCTAGACGTTCCGTTGGTAAAGACAGTATTTTCGAAACACGCGAAAAAATACATTAAAAAACTTGAGTTGCACCCAAACCCACTTGCGCGCAATATTCTAGAGTATAGAGGCCACACCCGGCTTAGGAGGAGGGACACTCTTTCTATCAGCCGTACACGAGAGATGTAAAACAACAAAAATCAACCGTTGTAACTAAAAATTATGTTTAGCATTGGCTAAACTTATATATATTATTTTTTTTTTTAGATTTAAGATTTGAAAAACTTATTGATGTTTCAATCTATTATTGAAGATTCAATAAATAATATACATATAAAAAAAAAAAAAAATTTCGATCCAGCCGTTCTCAAGAGATCTTATGACATCCATGTCCAGGTTATTTTTATATGTTAAGCAGATCAATCAAGCAGGATATCGGAAGTTTTGATTATGGACATCTAGAAATGGCTGATAACACACACTCAGGGAGAAATTGAACGTTTCCTTTCTGAAATTGACAATGACGTCATTGTAGAGTGTGAAGTTCCTAGCGCTGAAGAGGATTTTGCTGTTGACATCTGTTACGATATTGAAAGTTCTAAGACAGATGCAGCATCTGAATGTAAACATGAAAAAATATGGAACGGAAATGACGATTTCCTTCATCATCTGAATCTCATGTGCAAAAAGAAAAGAAATCTTTGCCACATTGCTGCTACAATTGTGAACCTAATGTCTGTTCTGATCACTCTGTTAAAAACATTATTTGTAATATGTTTTTTTTAGGACCAGCGCTCAGGGGATGACCCCTACGTATGCAGTGCATTGTGCCGGAACTCAGTGAGAGGGATAAGATAGAGAAGATAGATTTTGAAAATTTATAAGGCTTAAGTCTTTTAGAACTCTGCTTTGCGCGTTATGTTAATTTTTTAAGGCAGTGTTGAGGCGCCTCCGGTGTTACGTAGACGCATTAACTTTGTTAAGTTGTATTGGCCGGCATTTTATTAATTGGATTACTTCGCCGATGTTTCTGCTACCCGACGAAGGGGGCGATGTTGCGTACATTAGCTTGAAACAGCATCAATCGCTGTCGGAACATTTTTTTAGTGACAAGTGCTATGCCTTCATCACTTAAATCATTGGTGCCCAGGCCCTATGCTCTTCATGCTCATTTGTTTTTGTAATACTCTTAGCTGTAGGCTGTGTGTTTTAATATACTCATACAGCACTCAGCAACCTCAATGCGAAATACACAAACGACTTTGTCTTATTAGTTTTTTTTTTTTTTGTCGTTCTTCACTGTATACACGCAAGAGCAAAGCAACAACACTTTCGTATGCTTTGCTGGTAAGCAATGACGACAGCGATCATCAATGTACATTTTGTTTTTGTTTAACGTATGATATGAAATAAATATATTAAATATATTTTTTGTGTTTTCTTTGCACATATTTGTTTTACAACAAAAAATTTTGAATAAAAATTTGTTTATCTTTAAATGTATTGGTGTTTGCTCTTCCATAAGGAACTTGTGGGCACCGCGGACTTAAATAGTCCGACAACAATTAATACAATGTCTCACTAATGTACATTAGAGAAATTAATGATATTGATTGACTTGCTCTGGCCAGGGTTTGAACACAGGCCCCAAGCCATTGCTTGCTTAGTAGTCAATGCGCTAACCACTTCAGCCAACACCACCCTCATATTTGTTTCAAACTGAAGTAATTAAAGTTAAATAGTATTTAAAAAACGATTTCATAATGTATATGATATATGTTTTTCATTAAATGTCATTTATTTTTGAGACTAACGGTGATTAAAGGTAAAAAGGCCAACTGGATAGTGAAAGGTCGCTCAACTGAGTAATTACAGAAAACAGAAAAACATAGTTTTTAAATAATTTTTTCCAAAAATCGCAACACATATTTTTTATACAAACTAAAAACTACAATAATTTGGTTTAATGGATTATTTTAGTACTTATTTGGAATAAATTCGAGAGATTATCTACAGGTATTCTGAACGAATTCTATATTAAAAAACACTTTAGATTTTTTTTTAGTTCACATTAACAAGAGTTCACTGTATAAATTGTTTATTTTTATTTAATTATTTTTTTATAACGCACATTTGAGATCATACAATCAGTCAATATCAAAACATAATAATAAAAATACTTTTACTACAAATGTTGTAGGACTGTTGGTCTGACTATCATCGCTTTAACCTACCATTCTCAAATTAATTAAACTCTTTTTATTACATTTTACCATACGAATATATTTGAATAAATTTTATGCTATTCTGTAACATTTATATTTGGTAATTATAATAATTGTATATGAAAACTTTTCTGTGTTATTTATGTACTCGTTATATTTGTGTTATATTTTTTATATGGAATCAGAAAGCTGTAAACATAATTCTTCGGTTATAGAAATTTATGAAATCAAGTACTCGCAATTATTTGTTCAAACATGAAGCACATTTCCAATCACAAATTTTAGATACTGACAAAATACTGTGTTGGTTTTTTTATATCCTAAAAAGTTTTAATAATTTTTTTAGGTACTTAAGGACATAAAGAATAATAATTTAATTTTTCTTAAATCAGAACATCGAAAACATTTACAAACAGATGATATATAGTTTTTTAGGCAAAGAATTTTTTTTTTTTTGCTCAGGCATTCAATTCAATTATGAAATGCTACATCACTTCAAATTTAATTATTAAAGACCAGCTACAGCCAGATCTGAAATTTAGTTTCAACGGTTCACAAAATTACGAAAAAACCAATTGTGTTGATTTCTTTAACTTAAATAATAAAAACGTTTGATTACCGAGATTAATGCACATTGAATAATTGTTTTTGGTTAGGCCTATTAATTAAATTTTTTGGTTTTTTCTTTTCTAATAAATATCCCTGCAAAAATCCTTAATTTTCCGAAATCCTTTTTTGGTATACGAGAAGAAAACTATTTTGTTTATTCAAATGCGTTCGAATGAAATGTTATTTTACAGCAGCAGCTCTTAAACTTCATTCACATATTGTTATTTGACTGTTTTATAGCACTAAAAACATGTGGCAGAAATTTTAATATATTTGTCGTGTTTGAAACCTGACTAAGTTTAGACAAAACCCACATTTGTTATAGTATTTAAAATTTACAAATAACATGTTAATTTGCATTATTATTGCGACCATAATTAACATCTTGCAATGGAATCCATTTGGCTGTTGCACTTTTAGAGCGAAACATTTCTTCAAAGAAAATCTTTTCATCTGGGCGTACGTCTTGGCCAGAACCAATTATAGCTCTACCCAAAATTTCATTAGAACCTAATAAATAGAACGAACGAGTATTAACTCAAAATATGCACAAGGAAACATTTTTCTGAATCTTACCCAATAAACCATCATGTACCACTTGCAGCTCTATGGTAGCATTCCTTAAAATATCCTTATTCACATCAAAAGTTAGCGCTTCATTGTAAACTGGATTTATATTGTTGCGAATCACGGCTGTTTTTCGCTTTTTATTCTTTTTACCCGGTACCATTAAAGTCACTTTAATATAGGGATCAGAGGCATTGCGAGAATCATCAACAACTCTTAAATTTCTAGCTTTTATAACTACCACCGTTAAACGTTCTGCTGATGGCAAATAGGCCAAAGTAATCATAACATCTCCCAAATCAACTTTCTTATCCTTTAAAATCAATTTTTTTTATTTTCGCGATTTTATATTTTTAAAAATATAATATTTTGTATCTCTTACCTGTTCAGCACATGTTCCCAGGGGTGTCCAAAATTTTTCCTTTTTAGTCAAATCTAAATTGGCCAATGGTATTTGTGCTCCTCCAATGCAAACATGACGGGAATATGAATCAAAATCGTACAGCAATATTTCGATGGTACGTTTTTCAATGGATTCAAGTTTTTCTTCAAAAACAAAATCTTCATCGAAAACTGTAAAGAAAATAAAATACAATATTAAATTATTTTTGCGTTTTTAAATAAAATTTTCTTTAAAGTAGAAAGTTCATAGAATATGTTTAATAAATAATAAGAAAATTTCCTCACTGCTGTTCATATTATTTGTTTTAAAACAGATTATTTATTTCCTAACTTATTTTATTCTGCCCCACTGTGCAGCTTTTGTATTGTACATAAAGGTGAAGCAAAACACATTGCCTGGCATATAAACGAAAAAAAAAGCAAAAGCTCATTTTTTCTGTTCGAATTAAGAGATTTTGTAAAAACACTTTAACGGTTTCTAACGATAAAAATTATTTATTTTTAAAAAATTACCCACCTGGATTTAAGGTCTTCTTGTGTATGCGAGTCTGCCAGAAATTCTTTTTTTCAGGTAGTAAACGAATTTTTGCATAAGGATCAGCAGTGCCACTGAATTCACGAGGCTTTAGATTTTGTGCCTAAATTAAATCAGATGAGATAAATGCTCTTTTTTTAGTTTTTATTAGCAAATTACCTCAACTAAGCTAACTGACAAAATACCACCATTCGGATCATAAACAATACTGACAAGAATGCTACCTTTCATTTCGTCACTTTGACTTGGACCCTTCTGTAAGGAGCTCTGGAATTAAAAAAGAAATTATTTTATTGAAATTTCTCATTGGAAAAATTAAAATATTGAAATAAAAAAACCTTACAGTTCTATATAATGCCGTATCGATTTTGGTATGATCCAACTTTGCATTCATCGATGAAACCTTGGGACGTGTGGGATTCATTGCCAACACCACATGCTTTTCAGAACGAGCAATTGGCATGGAGTTGCAGGACGACATTGATAAACTATTTGATTTTAAGCTACCAGTTGGTGAGGTGGGTGATGAGGGTGGAGTTTCTTCAGCTGAGGTGGACACCTGCTGTTGTATTGTCTTGGAAGGTGGTGGTACCCAAAATGCTGTATCTTCAGCATTAATAGAGCTGGGCGTAACGTTGCCCTTAGCCACAGAACGTGAACATTCGCTGATATTATCGACATTGTAACCAGAAGCTGTTGCTACAAGTGCATCCCTACAATCAGCTTCTGCATCCTTATTGTTGGCCGATTCTAAAAGAGTTTTTTCAAACCAATTCAAGCGATATTTTCTTGAACAGGTGGCATAAAAACCCAAACCGACTACAGAAACCACTAAAAATGATAAGGACGCATAAATGCTGACTTGGCCTAAAGAAATGTCTTCTTCACGTATAATAATATCCATGGTGGATTATTGTTTATTTTGCACTCGTTAATGGATGGATGGTATGCCACTGAAATTAAACACAAAGAAACAAATTTTAAGAAATGAATTGTAGATGATGAAGGTTGATATATATGCTAAGCAAATTTATTGTACTTTGCTTATGGTTGTTGGCTAAGATATAACAATGTATTGTGAATAAATTTGAATTTTTATATTCATTGCAATAAATAAAGTATACTTTATGATTTTTTAAGCTTCTTATTCATACAAAACATTGTTTGCTGGTAATGAATAAACCAATCAACAGAAGATATTCTAATACTTTCTTGTTATTTTGTAGACCAAAAATTTTTTATTTATACATGCAAATAAAAAGCATCGCTGGGGCAACATACTATGATTGAATTATATCATAACTTTTTATCTTATCTAATCTAAATGTTTTTCCCGACTAATATTGTTGCACTTACATAATTTCATTCGTAATAATGTTAACAAAATTATATTTTGAAATAAAATTGTATTTCTGAAAAATCTACTTCCCACAACTAGATGTTATTAACTGAAATATTTTTATATTTTACAAAAAATAAACCACTATTAGGTCTGTGTACTTGTTTGTAACCTCTCTATACCTTTTTGTTGTAGAATATGTTATAAATTCGGAAGAAACAACAATGTTGAAGTATTAAATTTCAACGCTTCAGTTAGGACTCTTCATATCCTTTGATGAATACTTTTTAGTAAAAATTAATATAAGTTTTTATCTATGAACGATAACTTTTATGAACCATAAGCACGTGTCATTATTTTAATATGAATTTGTCAATAAATGGGCTAAAGACCACACGTTTATTCATCACAATAAATAAAGCTGTTAAGCTAAAAGGTGCAAGAGCGCTATGAAAATTAATTAAGACACAAGCGTAACAAAAAAATTCACACAGCAGTGCTTAAAAAAAGAGTAGACAAACTGAAATTTAATGAAAAATATTTATAAGAAAGTGAAAGTAGCTTTTTGAGGACGTGAATAACTGGTGCAATTAAAGAATTAATAGAAACTAGTTTTATATTTTTTTTACTTATTTTATAAATGTATCAATTAAAAATCTCGCAGGAAAAATTTTAACTGTGTAGACAGAAAAAAGTGCACTAAAATTTCAATTACAAAAATTGCAAATTCAATTAACTACATTCTTAAAGATCAATTCACAACGAAAATCATATATTTGGCACTACTATTCAAAGTTGTATTTGAGAATACGTTTTTTGAAATATTTATGTTGTAACACATGATTTATTGATTCAATTACTGATTTAACTAAAACTACTTTTAGTTATTGATCAAGTTTGTTAATTGAAATCTTTTATGAACCATTTATTTTCGTTTATGTAGAAGCGTGTAACTTGGGATAAGTGCCTCTGTTGAACTTTTTATCAGGAATTAGATGATTGTTCTTTTATTTATCTTTTTTTAAAAATAATATTATATTTTTGTTTTATTAAATTTGCAAGCTATGCCAGTATCAATGTGAAAAGGTTTGGGAAAACAGCGTTACTATTTCATATCTTCGATGTTTTCAACATGATACTCTTTTATAAAGTGTGACAACTTTGAGTTGGCATCACTGCTTTATTTGAGCACCCATTTGTTGCTTTTTGTTTAGTTTGCTTTGAAATTTCATTATAAATCGACTTATACTATAGCAACGCGTGCAAATGTTTGAAATTGTTAATCAAAACAAAATTTTTCCATTCGTCAAACTCAGCGTGAAGCGGGTGCTACAATAGATTTACTAAAAGAAATTTTTGATGAAAAAATAATTACACTTATTGGCCCAATTAATTGGCCACCAAGATCGTGTGATTTAACCCCATTAGATTATTTTCTTTGGGGTTATGTTAAGTCACTTGTCTACGTCGATAAACCACAAACAATTGAACACCTGAAAATCAACAGTCGAAGAGTTATCGGCGAAATACGTCGGCAAATGCTGCGAAAAGTTGTTGCATATTGGTGTTCCAGATTGCGCCTTATACGCGCCAGCCGTGGCGGCCACAAGGCAGAAATCATATTTAAGCATTAATTTCATAAAATTTTCTTTCCAATAAGCCCATTTCATTGATATTAAAAATATATTTCCTTGTTTTATTATGATTTAAACTTGTATCACTCTATAAAAAAAAAAACCATTTATAAGGCGGGGATTTGGCCCTACTTATACAATGTATTGTCCCTTATCCATGAAATTCAGTTATGGGAATTATGAAAGACTGGAAAGAAAGTGCTTAATGAGGAAATTTTTTTTTTTTTTTTTAACTTTTCAACAATAAAACTCTGTAGAAAGGTTATTCAACTTATTAAATTATTCTCCCTTAAAAACTTTGATAGACTTAAAATCATATCGACCACAAATTAATATTATTTTTATCTGTGATTTAATTGGAACACATTTCGTTGTTGTAACCATGAAAGAACTAAACGCACTTCACATTCACTAGAGATTTAATTTATTTGGATATCCTACTGTCAGCGATCAGTTACTCTGCGTTCTTCTTTATGCGATCAAATTAAAAATTTAATTTTAATTGAAAACAAAATTTGAAGCATATTTATTGGTTATGAGAATTGCAAATAATTTTATGTCCAAGGTATGTGGTATAATTAGTAAGATAACAAGACGCTTAAATGCTTCTTTCTAGTCTTAAAAGTCCAGCGAACGTAGCGATGGGACTTAGTTTTCGCAATCTTTCAAAAGTAAATAATAATATTCGGATTAGAGCATATCCTTCGGACCAATTTTTAAGATGAAAACTTTATAATATGAATTTACCACCAATAACAAATCATGTTAGTTACCACTACCAACATTATGGCCACTACTGTGTAATATTAGCAACCAGACTAAAATTGATACTCTTCTATCGGATGTAATTAATGAAAAACAAACTAATTTATGACACAATGCAAAACAATATTTAAATAGAAAAAATATAATTAAGATAAAACGATGATAAGGAATAAATTGATTTCTACCTTATTTTTCAATTGTATTTAATTGATTAGTATACACTGGATGTGATAAATATTATACGACTTTCATATACGAGTATAATTAATATTTTTAAAATGCATTATGAAAGGTGTGTTCAGCCGTAAATTATTATAAGAATTTTGCTGTAAAATGTTCAGAATTTTCAAAAATATATTAATTTATAGTATAATATAAATTTAATTGAAATACTAAATTATCATTGTTGTTATACTCATCCCATTGTGAAGAATATTATGCAACCGTTTAGCAAATAAGAAAATATAGCAAACAAAAGTTAAAGTAGCCTTCTAGCAAACACTTTACATGAACTATTCACAAGTATATGATAAAAAAAAACCATGTTTTCACAATTCACAATTAAGACTGTTCGTTTTGACAGAGTATCATTAAACATATAAACAGTATTGCTGTGTATATTCTCATGACCAATTTTGGGAAATATTAGCGGCATTCAGTGTTTGATACAAATTATCCTGCGAAAGTACAAAAGTACAGCGCTGCCGTTAGATTTTATTAAAAAAGCAGTTACAAAATTTTTTTAGTTATACTGCCGCAAGACTTTCTGCACTTAGCACTGAATACCACTATTGAATTATTCTAATGTTGACATCGCACTTTTAACCTTTATCGTATACCAAAAAAAATTTCAAATAAAGTTGCTGGTGAATAATTAGATTTTAGGGGATACTCACTTATTATGTATCTCTTTTTTGGGATTTTGTTTCCCGCTGTTCAATCGTAACATGTTCGACAAAACTTACAGTACATAATTTCGCTCATAGAAAGTCTCAATTTTACTCGGCAGCAGGCAACTTACAGCTAATTGACTAACCACTTGACTATCCACTGTCTGTTATTGGGTATCACCAAGGGACCGAATTGGCAAACCCTACTGCGTCACATCCTAAGTTTTGACGGCCCTCGAAAGCTAACTTAAAAAAATATTAAACCTTGGAGCATTACAAAGATATGGATTTCAGGTTGCTGTAAATATAAAAATCTTAAACAAAAATTTATAATCTTACTTTCTTTGGTTTCTTAAAGGGTCAACAGTATTCTCATTCTCTGAATTGGAAATTGCTAGTTAGTAAACACATTATTAAGGAAATACGCGGTTGTTTTTTTTTTTTCAAAGTTATTTTAACACTTATCCTTGGGCAAGTACACACATCTTAGATGTTTGCAATATAAAATGTTTGTGTCAACTAGTGAGTATGTCTTATTTGAGCTTTACTATTGTGTCAGTGTAAAGAAAAACTGCACACCATCACATTTGATCAACATTAAGTTAAATAAACTAAAGCAAGACATGGATGTATGAGCTGCTTTGATTTTAATAAAAAAAAAATGTTAATCTGTAGCAACATTACTCGTCTTTAATGTGTCACAATAAATATACGTAACACATAAAATGAACCTAATTGGATTTGCGTATTAAGAGTATGTAAAAAATGATTAAGGATAATAGTCCTGGTTATCATCTGTTTAATTCTTTTTTTTTAACTACACTGTGTGTAGTTGCTTTGAATATAAAATATGTGATGATTAAATTACTTAATCAAAGCGAACGTTCAAGGATCTTATTTATATATACATAAATTAATTTGAATATTTTCTTAATACATACAAAGGAAAGTATTTTATATTTTGATTTGTTTTTGTATTAAACTTCCATTTAGACAAAAAAATCAAATCATGATGGCGACGAAACAAAATTAACGAACTGTTTTTAACAAAAATACAGGCAAAGCTGGCGAAAGCGGAAAGTTAGCTCTAACGCGAACTTTTAACTATGCATTTTTTAAATCCTGTTTATTTATTTTATTTAATTCAGTTTTTAAGCAACTTTAGTTTACAACTTATTCTTATGAAAGTGGCAATTATCATAATTTTTTGCTGTGAAATTGCAAGATTTATCTGGATTATACGGTTAAGAGGATTTCATAGAATATTTATTATTGCTCATGTAAAGCATATATATGTTTTCATATTTTTAATTTTTACAAATAATTCTTTAAAAATATAAGTGAGAAAATTAAAAATGGATTTATAAATCTGAAGTTGGCTAAATGGGTATTTGAATCTACACAAAGATATTAAAGAATTATATGGAAACCGAACTGCTGTTAGAATGACAACTACACAACCATTCAAAATTATAAAAATTTTAATATATAACACCCTTCTTTCTTATTAATTTAAGTTGCTTCTCAATTTATCACTAAAATCGTAGTATTAAATTAATTGAATACATTTTGAACTTTTCAATTTAAAACAATCGTATTAATATAAACTAAAAATGTATTTATATTGTTTAAAAAAATCAAATAATTTCCTTAAAGCAAATTTGGCTACTCACCAGAATTATTCAATTCAATGCAAATGTTAAAACTGTTTAAACTTTATGGAGTCTTGATTTCCATATTTTAATGATAATATCGTTCTTAGAGCAAATAAAATCAGTTAAAATAAATGTGGATTCATTTAAAAAAATTATTAAAATAACATAATTTTTTGGTTTTTTTTTTTTTAATTAGAACCACCACTCAGGCTTTGACCTCTACCTATGCAGTGCATTGTGCTGGAGCTCAGGAAGAGGGATAGGCTAGAGAAAATAGATGTTGAAAATTTAGATGGCTTAACTCTTTTACAACCCTGATTTGCGCGCTATGTTAATTTTTAAAGCAGTGTTGATGCCCCTCTGGTGTTAAGTAGACGCATTAACTTTGTTAAGCTGTATTAGCAGGCATTTCTTTATAATTATTTTACTTCGCCGATGTTTCTGCTAACCGACGAAGTAGGGCGATGTTGTGTAGCTTGGAACAGCATCAATCGCGTTCGGAACAGTTTTTAGTGACCAGTGCTATGCACCAAGTCATTGTTTGCTTAGTAGTCAACGCGCTAATCACTTCAGCCAACACCAACCTCAATTTTTTTATTAAAATTAACTAAGAAAAAATTGCACAAAAATCTGTTTTTAAATAAATTTTAAATCTCTTTTATTGTTGTTTTGATCATGACATTTGAACTGTCTTGATAAAAAAACAAAATTTGTCTTTGTTTGTCAATTTAACAACGTGTCTTTCTGATTTAATTAATTGTAAAAAGTTTCAACTAAGAAATTATAAACTTTAAAATGAAAAAAAACTTTCCATTTTGCATACAATTTACATAAAAATTATTGCTTATATTATAAAATATAATAAACGGGGTGATGATAAGTCTCCGTTTAGACACGAAAAAATTTGGAGAGGAAAACATTTAGTTTGTTGGCATGAAATGGCTAGGGAAGAGAACATCTTTTTTGTGTGTTTGGCGATACACTTTGTACACATTTATTTTGCTTTTTGGCAAATAATAACATAAATAATGGAATGTATCCGACAACTTGTTTGTCTTTAAGAACGTGAATGAAAAAACAAAAGATAATACCAGATGTTTTTCAACCGTTGTCTAACGAACTCGTATAAATTTTTGTCTTAAATTTCACAGCTGGTACGATTTGTCCACTTTGTCGATTCACAGAAAGTGTCATGCGGCTGTCAGATTTGAAGATCATACATCTCATACGTACCAGGATATAAAAATTAATTATCACAATCCTGAACTCTGTGGAGCAACAGGTCCATGGAAAAATACAATAAAATACATGCCAGAATTACGGGGCTCTTCACTTGGTTTCCGGGAAAAGATTGCTTACTGCCTATTAAGTCTTTTATTCGGTATGATATCTTTTGTCATGATATCGGGCACGAGACATCACGATAGAATTCTATTGTTCCGACTTCAGTTTCTCGTTGTCGAGGCTAATGTGAGGAATATATCTTTGAAGTAAATTTGCACCTTGTGCCAGTAGTTCAATATTAAGAATTTTCGCATGGCTCGCGCACAGTATTTCTAATTTCTTAAAAAAATATATATAATAATCATAGTTTCTCTTAATAGAGTTTTCTGCATTGTCCATCTGCGGACTGGCTTATGAATTTTTTCCCCTAAAGTGAATTTGCTGGCTAAAGAATTTTTCTAGTTGTGTCCAATAGTAGGGTTGACGTGTAAAGATTTCCCCCTTTGTCAGGATTTTTGTCTCTAATGCAGAGCGGGAAACCGGTGATGCAGAACGGTTATGCACTTAATATTTACTCTGCATACAGATATTTTCGATTATTTATTTTTTCATAGTTTGTTGCTACATTGAATATTTTTATTTTTTAGGTTAAATTCCTTTATTTTTGGATCATTTTTAGTTTGACCGATATTTCATGATATTTATTTGGGCGATATTTTAGGAAGCAGAAAAATATATGGTAATTTAGTTAGTAGACTTCCTTTTACGTATATATTTACTCAAATAATTGCAAAAATTATATACATATTGTCAAACAAAAAAAATATGTTGTACAACAAAAAGGACGAGGTGGTTTTAAAGCTTAAAAGAAGCATTAATTTCCCATATTTTACAAATGAACTTGTAAATACGCACAAACAGGTGAATACACGCATACATGTTCATATCTAACACTTAAGTTGTACACACCCTTATCATCGCCAATATTAAATTTTGCACAACAAAAATCGGATTTTAATCAAACTAAAACTATTTCGTAAAATTTTTAATTTTAATTATTTATATAACTTCTTCAAAAAAAAATCGACTTACCTGTTTTTATATTTATTTATTTTATATCAAACTATTTTTAAGTATTTCACTCTAAGATTAGTTAATAATCCTGACAATATGTTAACATTTTATTTCCAGATGAGGCAGGAAATTTACTCAACAATACATTAATTATATTAAAAAACTATAGACAAGCAGATAACTTTTAATTGTTTAGTATTTATCATATTTATGATCGGTTAAAAATTTAATAAACAATTATTTTGTTGCTTCTATTACTATCTTTTGTTGTAGTTGTGCTTAATTATGTATATTATTTATACTCCTGTCCTGCGTGTGTGCACTTTTCAATGTTTTTTTTGACTCTGAGGTAGAACTATAATTACGACTAAAGGATGTTGTCTATAGCCGCTTATCACTTGCGCATTATTTTACTTTCGATTTCTATCATAAATACTTTTGCCAAATTTAAGAAGAAACATAAACAAACTCATTTTGGAAAATTACAAATTGTGGGTAGAGATAAGCGAAAGCTAAGAAAAAAAGAAAACAGAAAAATACTATACCGTAAAAGGATGTTTAAATGTATCAAATAATAATAATATGATTGTTCCACAGGTATTTATATATTGAATATTCTAATTAATAATCTGCCTACAAAATTATCCTTATGTATTAAACAAATATGATGTTTTCTGTTTCTTAAAGAAACTTTTAAAGCAAATTTATGGTGTCTTCTCAAAAATTGTTGTGTTCCCAGATGGAAGCAGCTGGCAATTCAAAAACAAATTTATCGTATCGAGTCTGCTTGATTTTTTAAATCAATTGGATTGCAGATATACGAAGTAGAATTACTTCGCTACTTCACATGGAAAAGGCCTTTTTGATGGAGTCGGAGCATATTTTTAAATGAATTGGGAAATAAACAAATTAAAAAATAAAAGAAAAATACAGAAGATTTTTGAATCAAACCAAAAACATTGTAACGTTAAATTCTAAAAGCAGTTTTAATAAGAATTTGTATCAGAATTCGCTGTACATTTTTATACATGTCCATTAAAACTGCTTCTATCTTTGACTTGGAAGTGCGACTGGTATCAAATTTTGCATAGATAAAATAGTGTTTCCTTAGTTTGCATTGAAAATGAAACTAAAAATATTTGTTCAAACTTTTTTCAATTTTTAACGTCCACGATTGTCATATTCGACACCATGGTAGTACCCAAATTCAGTTTTGAATGATCTCTGTTGCTTTAGGTGAGTTAAAAAAAATGTTTTTTTACCTCATCGTATTGTATTTTATGATAAATTGTTTACAGCATATATAATGCGTCTCAAATTTGTTTGCATTTGCAGAATATACTTTCTTCATAGATTGAGATTATCAGATTCTTTATACGGACTATAGTATGTTCCTTATATGACAAATGCAAAATATGATAGTATCTATCATTAATCTTAAAATTATTAATATGTTGCGATTATAATTAAATCCACCATGTATTTTTTGTTCTTTGCGCGTACAGAAAATTATTTTAGCACAAAAATATGTGAAAAGTTCTGTGATTGTTGATTTTCAAAATACTTATGAATGTTTCATTCCTCTTACTGTACATTAAAAGTTTAAATAATTTTCTTTGTATATTTTCTTTTATAACCATTTTCTATTTTCAACTAAAGCAACAGCTGTCTGTTGTTATTGAAGGCAAACTACAATATAAAAGAAGAGATTTTTTTGCACATGCCCATTCGAAAAGCTTTCCCGTCCCGAAATAACATTTTACTGTTAAGTAAAAAATCGCGCAAATTCAAAGCAAAAATTTAATATTGTCTCAAATTGAAAGCTTTAAAAGTTTTTGTTTTTTCACGGCAAAAGGTTTGATGATGTGCTTAAATCAAACTGAAATATTTTACATTATAATTGTTTCAAACACAAAAATATCAAAAATAAGTTCATATTTTGCTGATGAGTTGCAGTAAGCAAAAAAAAAAATTTTTTTTCAATTAGAAATTTTGAACTCAACGAACTTAAAGCTGAATCCACACAAATAAAAATCAAATATCGTTTGTTTTTAATCGCATTTTTTAAATGACCATCATAATCCAACTTAAGTTTTAAGGGAAAGACAATTTGACCATGCCCAATTTTAAGCACACTTTTTTAAACCCTAGGGAAACTTAAAAAATATAAGTGCGGTCCAAACAAAAATATTATTAAAATAACATGAAATTTCGCTGTTGGTTACTCCTAGAACAAAATACAACTAAAAGAATAATCGTGAGCTGATAGGACTGGTGAAACATATATCCCCTTAACAAAGAAATTTTTAGTAATGAATTAACTGTGCAATGGCTTTATATTTGATGAAGCGACAGGATGGCAGGCTACCCTTTTACAAATAAATATTGAGCAACGCATAACTTGCGCATACACAGAGCAATTTTTAAAATGATTTTTTTGTTTGAAAGAGTTTCCAGGCAGCTAACACCTATCAATTATGCGTACTTCGCTCTTTGTTTAAAAATCTTGTTTTGCTAGAATTATTATTTTTTATAGCATATTAGAAAGCTTCAGATTAAAAATTGGTGATTGTCTGAAATAAAGCAGACCGCATTTTACAAATGAAACATTTAAAGTCAACTTGTTTTAATGTTTCATTAAGCAGCAAATATACATATATGTGATGCGCAAAATAGAAAGGGACCTAAGGGTAAAACCGGTTTTGTTCAGGAGAGCCATTTTTAAGATTTAAATACGTGTATCTTTGGTGTACCATCACTTTCATAAAACGCGCATATCTCTGGGAGGGATCACTTTTCGGGCATGGGATCGGTCTCATTCGATGCTCAGATGTTGTCTACATCAAAAAAAAAAAAGTGAAAATTGATTTTTTACCTTTCTCTATGCGCTGTCACATATAGTAAAATAATACGAGGGCAGTGTAATAATTATGCTACCTTTGATATATCCAAAACTATAACTTTAATTCTAATAGTGGCATTGCTAATTTTTACCTACTAACAGACAACTGACGATACTTTGGGAAAACTGTGTCTAGTTAGCTTTTGGCAGCTATTAAAAGTAAAAATACTCCATATTTTTAGCAACAAGAGAAAAGAAGACAAATTACACGTGCTGATTAAACATTATTCAAATAAAATCTTATTGAAACGAAAGAAACGCTTGATTAATTATAAAAATGTTATACTGAGTTTCGTTGCAATCGTAACACAGCTCAAATGGCGCCAAATGTTCAAAATACCGAAAGCAATCTGTCACGCCACAAATGGTCAATAGAATACATGAATTAATGTTTAGCGATCGAAAATTTTTGTAATACGTAAATAATAAATAATTTCTAATATCTACGATCGTTTCTGTGCATGTGTTGTATTGATTTCGTTTTCACTGCACAATAATGTATCCATTCTATATGGAATATCACAATTGTTATATTAAATTAAAATACTACACACTTGGTTCAAATAAAATATATATTTGGGGTGTTCACACTGCAGTCATGTCAGACATATTGACATAATGTCTTATTATTTTACAATAGTTTAAAAATATGTTGTGCTTTAAGCAAAAAAGTCATAAATTTATAACAGCAGAAATCGTAGTCAAGCAGCTTAAAGTCTTTAGTCGAGTCGGCGATAATATTTACAAACCGCCACTACTTAAAAATAACACAAAAATAAAAATATGTGTTTGTGTAAATGATCTGCCTGGTAGCTTGTGAACGTTCTTCCACTTGCCGCCGTCCGTATAGATAAAAACCAATTTGAAAATTTTGATTGATAATGGACATTTTAGAATATTAACAGGAAATTTCTTGTTTTCTTTATTAACAATTAAAAAACATTTACAAACTAAAAAATTTAGTTTTTTTAAATGTTTATCAGCTGGCACAATTATGACATAACACACTAATTTATGACGGGGTGTTCACACTTGACATATTTTGGTGTGCTATTATTTTATGAGATATGACTTCTTATGACTACAGGGTGAATACCCCAATTGAAAAAAATGTTCGCCTTTCTCCTTAAAATGTTACCTCATGTCAAGCTGTTGCTAAATAAAATATGAGAATTAACAAACGAGTGGAAACCAACTCTAGAATAAAAATATACAATAAATTTATTAACAAATTCAATTTTTAAATCAATAAATAAAATTCCATTTTATTTAAACTCAAAAAATATTTTGCACAAATAAGAAAAGTTTTCCTTAAGAAAATTCGCATCATTTGCATATAATAAGTACAAGGTAGAACATTAGAAACTAGAGATATAAAACTATATACTAACGGCCTATTTCATGATGTGTACTAAAACAAAATTTTTCGAAATCGTGAAATAGGCAGTAAATCACTTCCAGGACTAAGAAAAAAGCTTCACATGATAAAGTTTATAAAAGTAAGTAGAGACTTAAAGATAAATGAAATATTAAAAATAAATAAGATATAAATAGAAATGCATTCGTTGTAAAATACTTAGATATAAAGGTTCAATTTAAAAATTTCCTAGATTTTGACTTACACATAAATGTAAATTGAAAATTTTCTAAAGATTTTGTTGTGGTAAATAAATCTCCCCCATTTTTGGAAAAATCTTTCAGAATATGTCCTCTTTTTCTTGCTTATTCTGGTATACCAGTTCTTATTACTTGACCATTCGCACAGCGAAATATTTTCTCATGTTCGGGAAGTTCACCAATTAAATAATTGCGCATTTGTTCAATGGCATCACCAGAATGACCCGTACCATGAAAAGCCAAAGTTGCATCACGGCCAGCATAATCCATAATAACATCAGAGCCGCCAGGATGATCATGTATGAAACTTGTTACATCGTACACACGATCATAGATAACAACCCAACAATCGCTATAGTCATCGTGCTGAGCCACAGCATCCAGGGATATTTCTGGCAAAGAAACCTTCTGAGTTGTAAGAATTTTTAGCGGAGGTTGTTGCACTTTTTTTTGTTGTGTTACATTGGGTATAATCCTTAAACTTTGCAAAAGATTTGTTATTGAGGTAGTCATGTTTTAAAAAGATCTGTTTAAAACTTTTATTTCCTTCTTTATCTATTAAATTTTTTTTATTGTTGCTTATAAAACTTGTCTTATTGCATGAACTTGAGTTTAATACACGTTGCAAAAGTAATTGGAACGTAACAATATGTGTCTTTTTATTTCAATTTAATCATAATATAATATTTCAAATCGTTATTATTTATCTTAAATGTATATTTGTATTTTTTTTTTTTTTATTAATATTTGCCGTGAAATATTTCGTACGTTCTGTTTGATTTGTAGACACCGACTGATGCTTAAAAGCTGTCTCTTTAATCTATTTATAAAGCTTTCACGACGTAATCATTGTGTTTTGTGTGTTGTGTTTTGTTTATTGTTTTCTTCTTCTTAAGAGCATTTTAGATATTTTGCTTTTAATTGAATATACGAATATGCGATCTCAGTAATACGAAAACAGTTTCAGATTTCGTTAAAGCTCTTGCTCTGTCGTAATAGTATTTTTACTCAGGTTATGGGAAGTAAAAACAAATTTTGATTTTTTTGATTCACTACATCACAGATTGATTGATATTTTCCCGTTATGCTGGGAACACAATTGGGGCGAACGACGAATTTCGCCTAGCACGACGAATTCGTTGGTAAAAGTTCGTTCCGTAAATTCGTCGTGTGGCGCAAAATTGGGACGAACAAATAACTGCTGTCATAATAATGAAAAAAATTGTGTGTATTTCTTATCACAAATTTGTTTTTATATACATAGAAATATAACAGCGATAGTGTTACCGCATAAAGAAAATATTTCTTTTATAAAATTATATATTAAAAACATTAGCAACAAATATTATCATTAATAGTTATGTATTTTTAACTCTATATCATAAAAAGAAGCACTTTTTAAAGTAAAAATTAACATTATTTACTAATATATTTGCAAACTAAAAAATAATAGGTAACTCTGTACTGATTTGTTCTTCGTTCGTCGGTATATGAAATATAAATAAATCTTTCAGAGAATTCGTCACGCTCGACGAATTTCGTCGACGTCGGTGTTGTGTTGGCTTTCATATACATACATGTGTTCTATTTTTAACGACAAATATTCGCAATTGTGTTCCCAGCATTAAATTTAAATATTAACTGATTGCACAAGTTGCACTAATTTAGATCATCTTTAGAGCTGGAGCAACTGAAAAATGTTTGTTACGTAATATGTTGTGGCTAATTCGCATTTAAAAAAATTATTTATTTCCAATTCATCACCAATTCAATTAAAATTACATATAAAAATTTAACAGAAATATTAGGTTTAAACCATAAAAACATTATATTTAGATGCACTAAGTGGTGTTAGAGATATCGTAATGCTTTTGTCTTTCTTCCTAAATATTTTTAGAAAATTGAATAAAACTAAAATTTCTTTAGCTGTCCGTAAGTAATTAAATAGTAAAAATGTTTCACACCAAATAATCACATTTCATTAGAATTGCTTCGCAACTTTTGATTTATAAAGGGTGATTTTTATAGAGTGTCACAACTTTGAGTTGACATCACGGCTTTTTTTGATATATGTATCATAAGTAAAAGTTGAAACGCAATTGATATGAGCAAATGTGCGCAAGTTTAACTTCAGTGCCTGGCTTGTGGTCTAACCTGATTATTTTTTTAACAGAGTGTAAAGTTAGGGGTTCATCACCACCCCAAACTTTTAGTTCAGGCACGCCACTGCGACTTGCAAAGAACAAAACAAGTGAAAACACTCTCCCAGAGAATTAAGTAGCAGTCACAGCCACTACATTTAGACGCGAAGGAGACCTCAACAATAACGGGTCACAGAATCCTGCCATATTGCACGTACCAGAATCCCCACAACGACATCTGTCCCGCAGAACGTAGAAGATGTCTAACAGAACATCCATTCCTAAGGTGACAAATTATTCACTTCGCTACGTACATCGTAAGCTAAGTTGAATATACGAACAACACTTTTCTAACCCTTCGTAGTGTTTAGCAGGTTCGGTAACATCCGTGTATGGTTACTGGTCGAGCCTCGTAAAAACCCCATTAGAAATTAACTTTCTATCGAGCTAAGACTTCAGCGGAGACTTTAAGTGCCTCTTGACCTTCTATCAGTTGTGGCAAAATTCAATTCTTCTTTGTCCCAAGAAAGCCCAGTACCGAGGTGTGGTATGTCACCGAGATGCATAACCGTACCATCTGGGTGGAATTGAAATGAACCATATTTCTAGAAACAAAGAAACAAATCATCAATTAAATTTTAGACGTACACAGCAGAACAGAACATTGTCATTGTTAATATGTTTTGTACTAATCACTAATTGTCGCAGTGAATTCATGTCAAAAACTTTTACTAAATATACAAATTCTTTAAAAAATAAAATAACTATATTCAATAACTAGTTTTGGTGGTAGTTCTCTCTGTGTACCAAAAAGAAAATTAAGGTCTCTGTTAATTATAATATGTTTATGTAAAATACAAACGTTTATATTCCGAAGTGTTACAACCAGATAACTGTGCGTTCGTACATTCACTCAGCGTTGCCAAAATGATGATTCTATCATATTTTTGATGATTTTTGAACCAAAAAAAATATGATTTGATGATTATTTTCTTAAATTATCGTTTCTAATTTATAAAAATTATGATTTTTTATTTCAACTGTGTACTACTTTCATTGTAATTGTACTACAAAGCGAAGTTAATTTTTTGCATCTATAATCCATTTATTTACTCTCTTACTTTTAGATGGTAATTACAATTCTCGTGAAGCAGAAAACGAAGAAATTACGGTTGAAGTAAGATAAAGTTATTTAAATTAATTTGCCTTATATAAACGTATATATGTAGGTACTTTGAAAATAAATTTCTAATTTTTTAAAAATTGACCAAGATATTATTAAAAATATGAAACCTTGTATATATTATAGTAATAGTTTTTCATAGTACATGTACTATTTTGATCTGACTTTATTTTTTGTTAAGCTTTCTGAAATAAGTAAATATTTATTTATCTAAATGCATACTGTTATTGTTCTTATGAAAACAGTTGTGTGTTTTTCTCAGATTTCTGTTTGTTGATTGGTTGGTGAATGTTTGATTAAAAATTTAATTTTGGTTTGTCACCATATAAACATACATAAGTACACGTTTCGTTATAAATGCTTTAAACAATAATAATTTAAATACATACATATGTTAATATATTTTAATTATAATTTTGAAATAAAATATTGTGTGTTAAAAAAATATTGATGATTTTTTTCCATAAAATATGATTTTTTTTCTGCATATGATGATTTTCTTCTCAAAGCTTCTGGCAACGCTGCATTCACTTGTGTTTTTACTCAAATACACAATATATTAATTATCTCAATTACTTAGTTATCTTTTTTTTTATTTTTTGTTGCTCTTATCTCTAATCATACTTACTACGTAACAGAAGTACATACAGACATTCATAAATACATATTTACATACTTTTTAATATCAATTTATTTAAAAATAGAAATATTTATTACAACAAGATAGGCTATTGTACTAAATACACACATCGTTCATTTAGCATAGATCGCGGATAATGTTACTTTTTTTTCATTTATTTGTGTGGTCAATGTAAACAATGCAGTTTCACTTTATTTGATTACTTTTGGGTTTATTTAAAATGCTTAGCGATAAAAGAACTTCCTCCTATTTGTTGGGTATTAGTTTTCAAATGTATGTATGTACGTCATATTATTATTTAGCATCGTCTTTATAAAAATGTGTTCTATTGAATATATTTCCTGAAAATGTTAAATATAATACTTAATTTTAATAAACTAAAAACAAAAACAACAAATGAAGAGAGACAACGAAAAGATATGTTTAAGGAAGTGAATATGATAATAAAATTTATTTTGAAAATTTTTCAAACAAATAAACTATTTAACAATTTATTTACTTTTAGTCATACTGACTAACACGTGCATCCAAAAAAAAGTAAATTAAGATATGGGAAATTTTACGATGCCTTTTTTAGTTGAAATTCAAATAAAATTTATAATTCGTCTATCACAGTTATTTTAAACAGAATCCAGGATGTGCATATCTGTGTATTTATCTAACATGTATCATTTTTAGAAAATAAAATATTATATAAAAATAAATTAAGCTCTCCATAATAATAAAAATTGCACAAAGGACTCGCAATACAGCTAAAGAGGTTTTTATAAAATTTATTTTTAATTGGTGCATCGATATAAGATTCTCCCATATATCCTTTTTCTAAAGTATAATATGAAAGGTTTACTGAAAACCTACAAAACATAAAATTTTGCCAAAACTATGCTTGCAATATTTTTAAAAAGATCAGATTAAGGATATATGCAACACTCAAATATGCATAGTTTTTTTTTCTTTGAAAATACTGATCTTAGCGACAAAGTTACTGCAAGAACTTTTATCATTGAGGAAATTTTTTTTTAAAATTTATAAACTCCAATTCAATAATTGTTCATTACAAAACATTGCTTTCCTATATTTCCAGTATCGTTTGATCTTTTATCCAACCAAATTTTATTAAGAATCTTATATATCTCTCATTGAAAATATTTTCATTTGAAATTTGATTACTTTGTTCAAATAAATTGTTTATTTGCATTAAAATTTGTTTTCATTTGTTCCACATAACACATAAACGTTTCTGCAAGTGGGCTAAGACCAATGCTTTGCTGTAAAATTCGAAAGAATACACTGACAGGACTAACAGGACTAATAAGATAAATACGATATCATTTTGTTTTCTAAAATATTTTAATATAATTTTTTTACATGGAAAAGACTGACGGTGGTTTTTGAGGCAAAACTTTTTCAAATATTTTTTCAATTTACGAAATCAAAGTTGTAGTTTCCTAGTCAGCAGGAATAAGTGTGTCAACTATGTAAGACTTCTTTAATCCTGATCGTCTTATCTGTTTAGAAATGTATGAGTTAATTCGAAGATATTTATAATGTTATTTTTTACACCGCAATTGACTAATCTTGTATATATTGGAGTAATAAAAACTTGCATATCCTTCTTCATACAGGACTTGTATTTTTCTAGTTGCTAGCTGAAATAGAACTGAAAACCAATATACTAAATATTTTAAATTCACCAACACAGACGAAAACCGATTGTCTTCTATTCATGTGGAATAGTAGACAACATATTGTTGTAAGATTGGCGGTGTAGAATTTGATTTACGTGGGCTTGTTCAATTAATCATCATCACAAATTTCATAAATAATTCTTAATATAGAATTTTCTTCTCTTTGCGATAAGAAAATACATATAAATACATACATACATGTGCGTTTATGATCTATACATATATGACAACTTAATACATTTGTATAAAAGTCAAATTATGTATCAGCACGATCGCCATGTGATCAAACGCACATGAGTTTTATATAATTAAGAACAATATTTGTTTGTTGTGAGTTAAGTTAATCTTTATGCTTGAATTTCGTCGATGCTAATGCCAACTTATCGCAATATTTCATATAAAGATTTTTTTTTTTCTATATAAAAAATTTAAAGATAAAGTCTAGAAGCATACAAGTTTGAGACGATTTCAAATATTGTGCTTAACAGATCTAGTAATGCGTTGGCATAAACATGAATTCCAAACACGATGTAGGAAAAATTTAATGAATTTTTTAGATAATGATAAACACTCCATATGAAATTTTGACAAAACATCTTTAGTATAAAATTTTACATTTATTTGAGCATGTACTCAAGTATTTATGTTTTAAATTTTATTTATTTGTTGCGGGTTAGCAATATCTAGATATATATTTCGTTGGTAGCTATACCAATTCATCAGTAGATGTTTTACCCTTTATGTTTAAAAAATTCCAAAGCTCATCTATTTATACAAAAACTCACAAATATATTTTTTGTGAATTACAAAGCATAAAAACAGCCTTTAAAAAAATTTTTTCAAACACAAACAACAATAATTTTCCATTATGAATGTGTTTACTTTTCTACACCTATACAATTAGACAACCGCTGGTTGCCATTAAAAGTATTTTATAAGGCAAAAATGAAAAGCAAATCTCCCCGTTACAAAATTTTACATTTATTTGGGCATGTACTCAAGTATTTATGTTTTAAATTTTATTTATTTGTTGCGGGTTAGCAATATCTAGATATATATTTCGTTGGTAGCTATACCAATTCATCAGTAGATGTTTTACCCTTTATGTTTAAAAAATTCCAAAGCTCATCTATTTATACAAAAACTCACAAATATATTTTTTGTGAATTACAAAGCATAAAAACAGCCTTTAAAAAAATTTTTTCAAACACAAACAACAATAATTTTCCATTATGAATGTGTTTACTTTTCTACACCTATACAATTAGACAACCGCTGGTTGCCATTAAAAGTATTTTATAAGGCAAAAATAAAAAGCAAATCTCCCCGTTACAAAATTTTACATTTATTTGAGCATGTACTCAAGTATTTATGTTTTAAATTTTATTTATTTGTTGCGGGTTAGCAATATCTAGATATATATTTCGTTGGTAGCTATACCAATTCATCAGTAGATGTTTTACCCTTTATGTTTAAAAAATTCCAAAGCTCATCTATTTATACAAAAACTCACAAATATATTTTTTGTGAATTACAAAGCATAAAAACAGCCTTTAAAAAAATTTTTTCGAACACAAACAACAATAATTTTCCATTATGAATGTGTTTACTTTTCTACACCTATACAAGTTTGTGAGTTTAATTAAAAATTTAATTAAATTTGCACCAGTAAACAAAGTAATAGTATCAATTACATTTTTATACATTTATTAACTAAAATTATATATTACAATTAAAAATTTAATTAAATAAATTAAATATTTAATCAAATTTTTTTATATATTTAATTAAAGGGTTAATTGAAAAAAAAATTAAATATTTTTTTCTGTGTTACATTTCGATAAGTTTAAATAAATGTGTTTGGGGCCTTTTTATATAAAGGAAACGATATGTATTGATTAAATTTAGTTTTTAAACGAAAAACGCAAATAACTCGCACTGACTCGAACATAAAGTTCTATCAAAAAGTATTCCTTGAATAGAAATTTTGAGAATCGCATAGTAGGCACTAATAAAATTACAACATTAAAACTTAATCGAATATTTTATAAAAATAATTAGATGGGAAAACGTTTTTTAAATCAAAAAGTTAAAACAAAAAAGTAAGTAAGAAGTAGACAACCAACGTCAATTAACATGGAATAATTCATATGCGCTTTTAACACTCGAAATGTTAAATCCATCCTTTGTGCATTTATCCGGGGCTTTGTAAATGCATCAATAAGAAATTTATTTAAGGTCCACTTAAATGATTCACCTCTTAGGTTAGGTTAGGTTAGGAAGGGTAGTGTGAAATTAGGGTTGCCAGACAGGCCTGATTTGGCCTGATTGTCAAGTTTTTTAATGCGCGTCAATTGTCAAGTGTAAAAGTGATTTGTCAATGTTTTTTGTAAGTAATTTTTTTTCTCAAATTTATTCTAGCTACATATGTAATAATACTTAAAAAAAGTAAGTTTAAATTTCTATAAAACACATCGAAAGAGCATATTTTTAATATCAATACATTTAAGGACTAATATGATGCATATATTTTTCTGTGCAATTATAATTTAAAAAATATAGTTCTCTTTAGGTATGTACAATTATAATAAAAGTGCCAACATTGATATTTACCCCATTACTCAGATGGTAGAGTAATTCTGTATCTAAGAATACGAAATATATGTGGCAAAATAAATAGAACCTACATATATTTTTTTTCTTAAGATAGTACCTATATTTTTTTTAAATAACGCCTAAGTTTTCTTTAAAATATGTAAAGACTGAATTTTTATTGTTATATTGTTTTTTGTTTCTTTTACATTGTTTCTGTTATATTTACTTTTTATGATATTTTTGGTTTTATTCTAATAATTTTTATGAAAAAAAAATAATAAAAAATTAAATAAAAACCAATAGTATGAGTGTATTTATTTGTGAAGTTTTTTTTTTTCAAAATCAAGCTTTTTTTTGGTCAATGTCAAGCTTTTTGGCAAATTGGATCTGGCAAGCCTATGTGAAATACATATCCACTCGGGGACCCAATTGGATCCATTGTGATTCGCTTCATTTATATTTTATTGACTAATTAGTCTCATTAATGCTCGAGGAGAAACAAAGAGCCATTAACATCCACTATTCAGCCATTTTTTCCCATGATAAAGCCCCTGATATCCTCAAGTTTGCACTCTTAAATTGCTTCTAAATAATTTCAGTTGAACATGAGCACTTAAGCGGGGTATTACTGTGATAATAATATTTTGTTCATTTCATTTCAAACGAAGATTATTATTTAATTAATGACGTAAAGTATATGTAAATTATTAACAATTTCTTGAAAATATTTTTGTTTGTGTCTAACTTTTCCCTTTAAACTGGAAATTGTCAACATTTTTATGATTTTGTGACTCGCGTGAAATTGTTTTCTATTATCGTTATCTAATTCATTATATATTATAAAATGTGCATTATATTAACCCAGAACGTTAACCCGTTTATAACACGTAAATATTCATTAAAGTACACTGTATTTTTTTATTGAACATAATTTTAAATATGGAATGCAAAAATAAAATTTGTATTAATTGATTAATTTTCAGACACCATCGGTCTGCAATTTTTGTTTTGCAGGTTCAATAGACTTACAAGACAGTTGGTGGCCTTTTTAAAAAGTATATGCATTCATATGAACGAATACATATAAAGTTGTATATAATTTATTTTACTGTTTAATTTATTCAAGCAATCAACCTTCAGAATGGGTTTTCCTTATCAACAAAAATTGACTTTAAGCTGATACAAATATAATTATTTATTTGTCACGTTAGCGTTAGTAGTGATGCAATTCTCCTATGAAACCTTCTCATACAATTTTTATCACGAGAAATTGTGATCATATTCATCGAAGGCACTAAAAAGGTGTAGATAAGAAGATACATGCACTGCTAATGATGGAAGTGTGGCGTCTATAGAAAACAACTTTGTTATGACCTGCCGTGTATGTTTCATAAAGATTTCCAAAAAATCATGTGTTGAATCGTTATTGTTCGTAATCTCGCTCTTACATACAAATTATTTTAAATATTTTTGATGCCACGTCGGTAGTAAGAGAAAATTGTCTAATTATACCATTATATGTACGAGCTTTCATAAGAACTTTTTTTTTATGTAAAATGAGATTGTTGTATACATAATATTTTATGTGTAAGTGTTGCTTTTAATAAAGTAGTTTAAGCAAATATCGACACAATCGACCGTATTCTAGATATATATAGTTTTTTTTAAGATCATAGAGAAATTCTCATAACAGATCACTTTATAAACTCATACAACAACCACAACTACAATTATTTTATTATATATTTGCATGAATTCGAAACAGCTAAAGACTAACACAAAATACCTTACAATGAGCTTAATCGATTTACCGAGCTCTCTTCTGTTTTGTTCCTTTAACATTCCTACATTTCTTTCACAACCAAGCAGAGAAAACAAATATCTTATTGTTGTTGATTTCTTTGCGAACCCAGTTGGTGGAAACAACACTCATGAGTAAAACGTGTCCCTACATCTTTAAACGCTAATATCTCCTAAAATACTAAAGCCGTCATTACCTACAATACCTCGTTCACTTCTATGAATAATTATTTTTAATATTTTTAAAGTTTTTAAATCGGTTGAGCAGTATGGCCAGAAATTCTATCACAAAATTTATATAAATAACTTAATTAAAACAAGCATGTAGGAGAGACATATAAACTTATGGACAATTCAATGTTGTGCTCAAATTTGTCGAAAAATTTTTATGAAAACTTTTCTACAGATTATTAAGAAAAATTATGTTCTTTGAAAATATATTTGTTTCAGCTCCACCACGATAACAGAAAAATAAAACATTGCCTCAGCTAACTTGTCCAGTTTAATAAAATCTCAATAATCGATATGCGAACTTGAACTTAAATTAAAATTTTTAATTAAATTTTGTATAATATATTGAAAATTTGATTCTAACCTTGACAATCCCAACAAAGCATGACAAACTCTTTTTAATGTTTTTATAAATAATTTTACCACATTTTTTCGAATTAAATACTTTTTTTGTCTTTATTTGCAACCATATTGATGATAATAAAAATAAGAGTCGTGGTCATGCTTGATTGTATTGCTTATTCTGAACTTATGATTTATTTATTTCGCTTTCACAGAATTTTTGGAATGTACAGAATTTAAGATTAGGATCGCTTACGTGATTTCCGAATATTATACATGATCATATTAATAATGCAAATCGTGAATGAAATAAATAGTGCGTGAGCACGCCTGATCACTTTTCATTGTTGTTATATCATTCCTTTAATCTTTTAAAAGTGCATGACTGTGAGCATTAAAATTTGTGGATCAGCTAAACGCAGAGAAATAAAATTAAATCGCCATTATATCAAAAATCGGACGTTCAAAAAGTTCTCAAAAGAAACGCGTTGAAAGATATTCTTGGTAGGAAGGTATCAATAAAGCTGTTTTCTGTATGCTTCAATAAATTTTAATTAAGTATTTTTCTGTAGCGAATTTACTTCACTTTGAACATCATACGTTATTTATATTTATATTTATATATTTTTTTTTTTTTGCTCGTGATCGCTTGTGATCGAGCTGAAAGAAAAATGCTCACAATACCATCACTACTTAAAGATGAAAAGATTTTTATATGCCATTGTTATTCTAAATATTTAAAAGTTGAAAGAAATATAATCAAATTATTCTGAAAATTAATAACAATGGATTGTGGATAATCTTTGTTGTCACTTGCGCATAAATCTGCGATAACAAATTTGAAATAATATTTGTTTATATTTTAAAACTGAAACTTAATGACTTTGCCATATGTTGAACGTGAAATTAAGCACAGTTTTTATAATTTACTAATTGTTTTTTTAAAGTGTTTTCTACAAAAATTTTTCCTCAATAAAAACAAACAATTTCCAAAAAAAAAAGATAGGAATATGATCTTCTTATAAGGAATAATAGTTCAGTACTACAGTAATGGAATTTTAGATGTTATAAATATTAATTCAAATTACACCACAAATTAATTTGACTGGAAAGACCAGTCCAACTAATTTCATTATATTCAAGATATATATCTTTCAAATTTTATTTCATTTACTCAAGAAAAAAGTACATTACATCGAGCCAATCGCTTCAATTGTTTCATCACTTCGTACCATTCACCCCTTATTACAAATTTTCCTAGTTCCCGTACAAATCCTCAAAAAAACACTCAATAAAGCAAATTTTTGCTCATGCGATTTTTAAGATGATTAAAAATCTGGTCAAATTAAAGAAATTTTTGTTGGCTAGTGTAATTTTTAGAAACAAAAACTTTTCGAATAACACTTGGGAAATCAGTTATTAACTTTACTTAACTTCATTGTTCGAATAATTTAAAAGTTTCAAGTAAAATTATTGATTTCTGTGATCAAAAAATTTTTAAGACCTTTGAAAACACATTAAACGTAATCAAGCAGTTTAAAATAATACCATGTTGCGAAAAAAACATGTGTCTTTGCCAATAGGGTATTCATTTTAATCGACTTTTAAATTTTTCGATAAATCAAACGGTACTTTTGAGTAGAAAATTTTATTACCACCTCACTAAGTTTTCCTAATAGATTAAATAAATTAAATTAATATAAAATGAAATGTTCGAGTAAATTTGTACTTACTATATACATATTTTTAATATTACCAATTAATCGAATTAATCACAAAACTCTGAAACCTACACCGTTTTTATTGTAATTTTTAAGTAAAATTAAATGAAATATATCAAATTTTTAAACACTTAATTATTAGAAATACATTAAAAAAACTAATATTTGGTAATTTTATTATTCTCGTAACATTTTCCATTCATACACGCAAAGAAAAAAACATGGTTGATGGATACATAATCGCAAAATATCATTTCATGTTCAGATAAATGATTGAGTATACTATATTTTGCAGCTTTCATCCAAGAAACATAATATGGTCCTCATAAATCTCCCTCTGACAATCCCATTGTATGAACATAGTATGCTCTGCAAATGCTGAGAAGTTTGAGCGCATTATAGTAACTATGAAAATGTTTTTTCTTGGTTTATGTGAACAAATTGATATTTTCTTTAGATACAAGAAAAAAAACACACACACAACTAGATATTAAATTAAATCAAATCAAATTATATTTTTGATAAATATTTTTATTTTCTGGACCAATTAAACTTAATAAAATTCAAAATAATTAATTTATTCATGGGCGTATTTATGTAAAATCCAATTGCTGTCTTTTACAGTTCCGTAGTAGTTTTTTCGTCATGCTGCAAAGGAACATACATTCGTACATATATTTAATTCACTCCATATATTAGTATGTACTCGTATTAGTACCTTTAACCACTGATGTTTAAGATTTCAGGTTTACTTTTATTTTGTTGTAAAATTAAATAACTCTCTTCATATAATTATAATTTTAACATTATTTTTTTCACTTCACATCTCCACACCTTGTTAAATCACTATGAACGACTGAAGTTACATACCAATGACAGCTATTTTGTTTCTTTTCAGAACACAACCAATGTATGGTCACAATATAATTTATTTTAAATAAACTTTTAGTATTCTCATTTCCAAAAGATACTCACTTAGCAGCGAAAAAACTTTTTTTTGATACATTCACCCAGACGAAACCCAGAATGATTATTTTATTCTCGCATCAAATATTTTAATAATTGAAGAATGTTTAATGCAACCATATTTGCTGCAATGAATAATTATGTGGTTGTGGCAGATATACTTAGTTGACATGAACATTTTGCAATCATGTCTTTTCTGTGCGTGTACACTCCCAACATCATAAAAACAGTCCGACTTGTGGGTTGCATTGAAACATTAATATAAGGATATAAATTTAAAAACATTTTCAATATATTAATCCAGTATTTCAAAACACAGCATATAATCGATCATACATGAATGTGAAACGTTTGTCCTTAATCAAGTAAACGTACATATATTTATGAGAGTATAAAAAAGATTGAGCACGAATAATGTTGATTTTTTCTTTCGTCAAATTTTTCAAATCTTGCCCTTCAGGTTACACCGACACCGTTTAGTTTTGATTTAAATACGTTTGGGATAATATATATTTTTTTTTCTTATCAATTAGTAATTTAGTTTGAGATATTACATTCATAAAGAACGTCTATATTTTTATCTAACAAGCGTACAGGATAAAAAAAAATGTAGTACTTTATATATAATCATTATGCGTTTGACAAACAGAAAAAACTGAATTTTTGGAATATACTCAGAATTTTCTCTAATTTACTGGAATAACTTTTTTTCTAAATTAATAGTTTTTATTTAATCGCATATTTTTACTTGAATTTTCCGGTTAATCGGGCATATATAATTGAAATGAATAATCTACACTGCGACACTTTACGGTTTTCCAGCAACACTTTGTTATTTGTTTTGAGATTAATATCGTTTCTTTTCCTACATTTCCAACGCCGCTATAAAAAATTAATACTAATTTGCGTTTTTCCTAAAGATTGGGGAGATCATAGCAAAGATAAAAGATTTTGCTTAGAAATATGTAACATTTGTTTGGTCAGCCCAAACTGAAGATAAAAACGAGATGATAAGCACACACACACACACAGCTCTGTGTATTAGCCACAGTGTAGGGTATTGCATAGTCTTTTAAATATTTTTTTTTAATATAAATTTGTTGTGGTTTTGTGTGAAATAGAGCTGAACATATTAATTTCAATCGACAACACTTATTTACTAACACTTAAACTTTGTATCATTATGCAACTCAGTGACGTGAGTAAAAGTGAGTATGAGTTAGTTAACAATGAAATACTAGACAATAATAATAATTGACATAAAAGTTGTATTTATCGAGACATCTTTACCTTGGAAATGGTCTAATTGTTATGTGACATAAGACGGGATAACAACTGTTACTTTATTATTTAATTTTTAAAAAAATTATTATTTTTTATGGGTTAGCTAGTCTATATGAATTTAATTGGTAGCTAAATACCAACTCATCAGTAGATCTTTAGCATTTATGTTTGAAAACTTCGAAAACTCATCTACTCAATAGAAAAACAGATTCTTATCGAATAAAAAATTATTTGTGGTGGTGTTTTTAAAGATTAAAAAAAAACTATTTTGTTTGTGCTTTAGTAATTCCCAGAATTCATTTGGGTTTTGAAAGAAATTTCATAATATTTGGATTTTCGCTCAAAAATTCTAGTGATCTGAATTTTTTGTACAAATATACCACACGAACCTTTTGTTGTTGTGGTTTTGAACCTTCTACTGGCTCTCTCTATAGATCTTTTTATGTTTCCCTACGAATCCGAACGAATTTGTTTCGTAAAAATTACATTTAGAACAAAAACAGCAGTTAATGGCGATGCACACTGGGGCCGAACTAAAATCCTTTAGACACAAATCTACAATTTCTAAATGAAAATTGTTTTAAAGAACGAGCATTTTTAACAAGATATGAGAGGAGGAGCTCACGACATTGCTCAGAAATTATCTACTAAATAGCCCCCATAAAAGAAAAAACTTGTGCTTTTCTTTTGGCAGTCTAGGAACTATTAAGAAACTTTCGGGATATTTTGATCATGAATATTTTAATACGACATTTTTTAATAAGTTTCAAAGCAAACAAATATGATAAATTGGGTTAAATGTATTTCTTAAGTCACATAT
This sequence comes from Lypha dubia, assembly GCA_947311025.1. Lineage (NCBI taxonomy): Eukaryota > Metazoa > Arthropoda > Insecta > Diptera > Tachinidae > Lypha > Lypha dubia. The sequence goes on from OX371261.1 coordinate 51,100,139, forward strand.
CGTCATGCTTACACGAAGCTTGTAATCAATTCAAAAAAACTTTTAATTAAGAGATAAATAATTAATATATTCAAAGTTTTCACGAAAACTTGCTTAGTACTTAGGTTTAATTTTAGGAAAGTTTAAAACACTTCATATTAGAAAAACAATTATATTTTTGCAAGTGTAAAAAAAACGTAAAACACACGTTATTACAGATTTTCTTGTGAGAATTATACACAAACATGCTCTATAAATTCTTGAATAGCAAAAATAATTTTACTATTGTGCCCTTATTTTTTATGTGGAGTTTAAGAAAAAAAGCTACCACATTACATTACCAATTGCACCCATCAGCAAACTTGTCAGCTTAGCTGTACAAACAAACAAACAAACAATAAGTAACAAGGTGACCAACGTGCACAAAATGGTAGATGCGGTGAGTACAATAAATAATCATAAAATTCAAACAGGAATGGACAGATACATAACCGTGCTAAAAAGGGGAAGAAGTCCCAAATCAGCTGAAATAGCGTCAACGGCGAAAATGCCCAGAGATGGAATAAACAATATAATAAATTCCGAAAATCGTTTCGCGATTTTATCTGAACAAGGCGATGAAGACACAACTACAATAAGTTCGAGTAAGCCCCCACCCATATATTTAAGAGAGCAGAATTCCAGTTTGCTGGTAAAAAGTCTTATCTCATTAATTGGAGAAAATGAGTTCTATGTAACTCCAATTAAGCGAGGCAAAATCAACGAAACTAAAATTCAGGTAACACGAGAAAATAATTACAGGAAAATTGTCTCAGATTTAGAATCTAAAAATAAAAACTTTTATACATATCAACTGAAGAGTGCTAAAGGCCTAACAGTAGTTATAAAAGGAATAGATTCAAGCGTGGATCCGGAAGAGGTAAAGTCTGGCCTTGAAAATAGTGGCTTTAAAGTGAAAAATGTTTCAAACATTTAAAGCAGGGAAAAAATCCCCCAACCTATTTTTAGAGTCGAGCTACAGCCAGGCGACTTGAAAATTAAAAAAAATGAATCGCACCCAATCTATAATCTAAAGTACTTGTTACATAGAAGAGTTACCGTTGAGATGCCACATAAAAAAACTGGACCTATCCAATGCATGAACTGTCAAGAATTTTGCCTTACCAAAACTTATTGCAAGTTGCCTACCGTTTGCGTTGTATGTGGCGAGTTACACAGTACCGCTAACTGTGACAAAATAAAAGGTTATACCAAAGCAAAAAAATGTGGTAATTGCGGCGGAAACCACACTGCCAACTATAGGGGCTGCCCTCTTTATTCTCTTTTTAAGAATTCATTAACCAAAAAAACCAATGCTACTCCAGCTCAGCCTAAAACCCCTATTAACTATCCACAATTACCTCAACCGTCCACCAGCCAAAATCAATTTTCAAACATTTTCAAGTCTAACGCGACTAGTGCTCAATAACAAGCTAACAACAAATTTTCATACGCTAGTATTTTAAAAAGCAATCAGAGTACGGCGCAAAAAACCGTAAATGTAAATGAAGATTCGGGGTATAATTTTAGTCGTATTGAAGCCTCAATTGAGAGCTTAATACAAACTGTAAATACATTTACTCTCAACATGTCCTGTATGATGCAGGAAATGTTGAAAATGCAGTCTACCTTGTTGCAGGCTGTACTAAGCAAACCATGAACTTAAAAATCTGTTTTTGGAACGCAGACGGCATCTGCCAACATAAAAACGAAATAGAATATTTTCTTCAGGATAAACAAATCGATGTTATGCTTATCTCAGAAACTCATTTGACATGTCGAAGCTGTTTCAGAATTAGTGGATATAATTTTTACGACACCCAGGATCCCCGTGGCAGAGCTTGTGGTGGTTCGGGAATCCTAATAAAAACGCGAATAAAACACCACCTGTTGAATGATTTTTGTGAAGATTATCTTCAAGCAACGAACATCTGCATCGAAACTTACTATCAAAAACTTGTAATATCATCTGTCTATTCGTCCCCCAGATTCTCAATTACCGAGAGTCAATATACGGCTTTTTATAAATCACTGGGCCTCCGTTTTCTAGCAGCTGGCGACTACAATGCTAACCACACATTTTGGGGTTCACGTTTAATCACTCCTAAGGGACGAATTTTATTCGACACAATTTTAAAAATGGGTTTGAATGTAGTTTCAAGTGGACAGCCAACATATTGGCCAACAGATAGACAAAAAATTCCTGATGTTATCGACTTTGGAATTGTGAAAGGCGTGCCCAGCGAGATGGTTGAAGTTGAAGCATCTTTGGACTTATCTTCAGACCACTCGCCTACAATTGTCACTATTTACTCACACACAACATGTGACTTAGCGACGACATCTGCACGTATTAACTGGCTGAAATACAGAAAATATCTGAGTGCTCATTGCTCGGAAAAAATGCCGCTGAGAACACCTTCAGACATAGACGATTCTCTCAGGTTGTTTGAAGCGCATGTTAAACAAGCTGCTTTTAATGCTACTTCAAATGAAATAAACCAACCAGTGAGATTTAACAATATTTTTTCTGTAGATATAGAAAGGCTATTGACTGAAAAACGCAGAGCTCGATGAGAATGGCAGCGCTACAGATCGCCCCAGCTAAAATTAAGGCTTAAGGAGTGTACCAAGCAGCTTAGGAAAGTTTTGCAAACTCAAAAAACAGCTTCCCTTCAAAAATTCCTTCAAGAGCTAGATGCAACACCACAAACAGATTATTCATATTAAGCAACAAAATGCTTCAAGAATTGCCTTACACTGCAAAAAGAATAATACTATTCATTTTTAACAGTATTCTACGCCTAGAACACTATCCTAAAGAATGGAAGGTTTCGCTAATTACTATGATACCAAAGCCCGGCAAGGATCATACAAAGGTTGAATCCTATCGGCCTATTAGTTTACTGTCTAACATTTCAAAACTATTTGAAAAGCTGTATATGAGCAAGCTGATGCCTATAGTGACTAGTAATGGATGTATTCCAGATCATCAATTTGGTTTTCGCAGACAACATAACACAATTGAACAAACTCACAGACTTGTGAATGTTGTTAGAGACACTTTTGAAAAAAAGAAATACTGCTCTGCGCTCTTTATTGATGTCTCACAAGCTTTCGATAAAGTATGGCACGAAGGTCTTTTCAACAAATTAACACAAAATCTACCAGCAAGCATCATAAAGCTTTTAAAAAGCTATTTAATGGAACGTAAATTTGTAGTTAGGGAAGGCAATTTTTTAAGCCCTCCGCAGTCGATTGAAGCCGGAGTCCCTCAAGGCAGTATCTTCGGTTCTTTACTTTATTTAATATATGCCTCTGACTTACCGTTAAGCAGTATCATTCACACGTCAACATTTGCGGATGATAGAGCCTTTCTAAGCGTTCACGAAAATCCTGTAGAAGCTTCCCGCAACTTACAAGAATATATATCCAAACTGGAAAAATGGCTCAAACAATGGCGTATAAAAGTTAACGAGCAGAAATGTGCACACGTCACTTTTACGTTGCGCAGGGAAACATGCCCGCCTATAAAAATTAACACCGAGACTATACCACAACACACTGTAGTCAAATATCTAGGCGTTCATCTTGATCGTCGTTTAACATGGAAATCGCATATAGACGTAAAGTTATCTCAATTGAAATTAAAAGCAGCCCAAATGAATTGGCTTATTGGAAGAAATTCTATACGAAGCCTAGACTGTAAACGTATATTATACAACGCGATCCTGAAACCAATATGGTCCTATGGAATCCAGCTATGGGGCACTGCCTCAGCATCGAATGTAGAAAAAATTCAAAGGCGACAAAATAAAATTCTACGTACAATAACAGCAGCCCGCTGGTATGTCAGAAACCATCGAATTCATAAAGACCTAGACGTTCCGTTGGTGAAGACAGTATTTTCAAAACACGTGAAAAAATATATAAAAAAACTTGAGTTGCACCCAAATCCACTTGCGCGCAATATTCTTCATTATAGAGGCCACACCCGGCTGAAACGAAGGGATACGCTTTTTCTCAGCCGTTCACGAGAGATGTAAAACAACAAAAATTAATCGTTGAAACTAAAAATTTTTGTTTAGCATTGGCTAAATTTATATTTAATATTTTTTAGATATAAGATTTGAAAAACTTATTGATAATTTAATTTATAATTAAAGATTCAATAAATAATAAAATTATCAAAAAAAAAAAAAAAAATTACATTACCATATTAATCGCCTATAACACAATACCCGCAACTACCCAACCGAAATTAGTGAATATTTTCACTGTTTTTTTATTTTTTTCAAAATTAAGGTGGACTTCTTTCACTCTGTATAAAATATAGACATGTATCAATTAATAAAAACGACAATATTGTATTTCTGACCCACTGTGTATTGTGTTGCAAGTGCGATTATTTCTACGTTTAATTAAAGTTTTTAATAATTTTAATAATTTAAAATTTATTTAAGATAATTTTTCATATATTGCTTTAAGTTATTTCTATTATCTAAGAATTATTTATAAATAATTAAATCATTTTTATCGTTACACTATGGTTCATTCAAATATCTTAAGTAATTACTAAAATTTGATATTTTGTAGAAACATCATAATTATTAAAAAAAAACATAAAGCCGCTTTAAAACTTAAAGTACTCGTATATTTTAATTTATAAAGTTTTCATTCACCTTTTTTTTGTGTTAATCGAAAATTCAAATCAATTAGTTATCTTTTATTTTTTTTTTAATGCGACATTTAATCTTTGGCTTTTGTTGTGCCATTTCAATATTTAAGATTAATATTTAAAATTTAATTACGATTATTTACAACTTAAAATTTTTAGAAAAGAATTAAAATGGTTTAAAACTGACTAGATTTTCGTATAAAGATTAAAAATTTTAAATTGACATGTAATTTGCTGCTCGTTTAAAACTACTAGTTTAAAACTAAAGTAGGAAATAATGCATACAAAAAAAGTTATTTATGTACATACGAGTCTGTATATGTGTGTAATTGTGCAATTTTAAAGAGATTAATAGACAATTGAAAATAATTTCAAACACAGTTGCTGTTTTTTTTTATGAATGAAACTTGTTTGTGTAAAGTTTTGCCAGAAATTAGTTTCCATCAGATTTAATGACATTTTAAATTAATTAAAAAAATATTTGACATAATTTAGCAATAAAATTGATGTTTAAATCAACCAGCTATTAAAATCAAATTTTATTTTTCTTCTTATCGATAATGTTTTTCTGTAAATGTTGTTGGCTTAAGTATTCACAACGTAGTTGCTTGATTTTTTGAATTTAATTACACTCAAATTTAATTTAAAATATATTTGAATATAAAAAAAATTGAGTTAGGAATTTTTCGTAACTGCCTGATTCTTAATCACATAAATTATTTCTTAGTCATGCATAAGATCGTTAAAAAAACAATCTGATGTAATTTTATTAGTTTTAGTATAAGATTTTTTTTTTACATCAAAATAAACTATAAATGTTTCCCATGTAATTTGTTAAAATAACAGAAATTTTTACAAACTGACGACATAAAACTGTTCAAATAGATCAGAAAAAATCATGTATGTATGTCGTTTAGCTATTTTGTTTGATAAGAGTTTTAAAATTATTATCCGTCCGTCGGTCTGTCTGGTTTTATTTAACAAACAGCCTTCGTTCTCGAGAATCGTAAGATGCGCAGAGCTGAAATTTTCTTTGAAAATGAGAAACTTCTTTACAACAATTTTGAAAGTTTCAAATCAAAGCCGATAAATATAATCTTGTGAAATTGTAAAGTATACTAGGAACTGTAATATCAGTGAAATTCAGGAATTATCATCAATTAAGCACATTAAAAAGTACGACAGCGAAAAGTTTTAAATTGTTGTTTACGATTGAATTGAAACTGAATATAGGCCTGGTTTAAGTAAATAAATAAAATAGTCGTAAACGGACTGTCATCTTTAAGAACCATACACAAAAAAATATTAAAATTCAATTAAACATTCACTTACAAGTTACACATTCCCACCGAAATGATGCCAAATTGCGGTCGTTTTAAAATTACAGTCTTAGTGACAGGATCGGTAAAAGATTTAATCGGTCACTACAAAAGTGTTCAACATAAATAATCATTCCTGTAGGAATGGGGAGAATTTTAGAGTCTCGAGGACCATAAAGCAAAAACTTGACTCAAGTATATCTGATATACAACTGGGAATAAGGTTTTGAGAGTTTTAATAGCTGCGGTGATTGACCACTACTCGGCTAGAGCGAGGACCAGCAGATGGGATGACGGCACTCCGGAATAATGTGTGATGCGCAGGGATGAATAGGAGCCTAAAATGATCAAGCATATCTTCTGGCATTGCCCAAGGCTGCAATGTCGTAGGTAAATATGGCCAAGCAGACGATACCTGAAAGTCATTAGTGATATCGCGAAATATAAGCTTGAAGATATCAGTGGCTTCACCATAAGAATTGAGAGGCTGCATTAAGGACGATAAGGACTGTTATGGTTTTTTTAGGCAGTAAAGAAAAATTAGCCATTAGAACGATTTGAAGGGAATCACAATGGATTCAATTGGGTCTGTGAGTGGATGTGTGCTTGCAACAACTACAACAACATCAAGCAAAAATTATAATTAATGGGCAACCGTTCAACAAACCCATTAGAGTTGTTGCTCAAACATTTTAAATGTTCTGATATTTAATGAAATGTGTCTACTATGAGTTCGATCTTAAATATTTACCAACCATGTTCACAAATTTTTATATACATAATGATGGAACAATTTATATATATACTCGTATACTTATAAATATTGAATTGATTTTCATCAATTTCACACAACATAAAAAAGTAGTTCTAACACAACAAAAAATAAAAAACAAAACTTCCTTAACTATCAAAATTTGAACTACTGCCAGGTGGATCATTAAACTCATTGCCAGCACTTTGCAGCAAAGCCTGGAGCTTAGCAGCTGCAGGAAAAGAAGCCAAATCCAGTGGTGCAGCTCCGGTAGTACTTTGTATGTAAGCTAATAATCTGTTTATTTCATAAAACGAAATATGTTTTTAATGTGAAATTTTCTGCTACAAACAATTTTGTTTACCTTCTCAGTTCTTCGATAGCATTCTGCTGCATAAGAATATAGTTTTTGGCCAGTAAGAGTGTGGCAATTTTTGATAGTTTTCTTACCGAAGGCGAATGTGCATAAGGTATCACATTGCGCAACTCATCTAAGGCATCGTTTAAATCATGCATTCGACGACGTTCTCTGTTAACAAATTAATTGTTTAAATTTATTATTAGTGGTAATTAAAATTGGTGTTTCTTTTCCAAATACTACCTTGCGTTAATATTTAATCTCACAGTTTTGCCTTGCCTGTTTTTCTGTTTTCCACCACCTCCACCGCCAGAGCTGCTTGAACCACCACCACCGCTGCTGATCACTCCAAGCGCTGTTATGGCTGAGGATCCTCCTCCACTAGTACTTGTTGATGGAGCCAACATTAAACCGGGACTTGTTTTTTCCATTATTACTCCTGCTCCCGAATCTGGTCTATTTTCATCTCCTGGCGGTAGCATACCCAAACCTTGAGCGTAGAAACCTCCTAGACCTACTGACCCCAAGGGAGTTCTTCTACCTGGCACACTTTGTGGTGGACTTGATGTTGGACCAGGATGACCACTCGCATGTGCTCCTAACATATTTGCTGTTTGTGGTATTGGTGGATGAGTGTGACCTGGTAGTGCAAAGCCAAATGGAAGATTGGGATGTTCCATTTCTATTTTCTTTTTACTAAAAAGAATAGAATGAAAACATTTCCAGTTATTATTTTATTCTAAGATGATATCCATAATTGGTTTTTTAAGTCGAAAAATACAACAAAAAGACAAAGGAGGCTTTAAAGGGCGGAAACAAATTATCTGATTAGTTAGTTACCGAATTTATGAAAAAAGTTTTTAATTGTTTCAGTGCCCATTACCAAGTTTGATTATTTTATTGCAACTATTAAGTCCAACATTTCTTATTTTAGTTTTATATATAAAAAAACAATTAATTTTTATTAGAATGTTTATTTAAGCTATAGGTCTTTTTATTTTAATATATATATATATATATATTGTTGTTTATATTTATATTTATTTTCGATATTTCGCTAACAATTTGTTAGCATCTTCAGGAAAATTTTTATAAATTATTTCTTTATTATTTTTATTATTATTTATTAATTGAAATAATTTATAAAAATTTTCCTGAAGATGCTAACAAATTGTTAGCGAAATATCGAAAATAAATATAAATATAAACAACAATATATATACATATATCTTAAAATAAAAAGACCTATAGCTTAAATAAACATTCTAATAAATATAAAGAAAAGGTCAAATAAAATAGAATATAAATAAAAAACAATTAATATAAATCATTTTGTCCACCTTTTACTTATTTTATAAGTTGCCAGAATATGGCCTTAACATTGAACAACTTTTATTATCACTCAATGTGTGTCTTACAAGATGTGTTCGCTCAATTATTTTATTTCAGTGATCAAGTGTCCATTGTATATATAAAACTTGCATTATACACACAGACCTTAACTAAAGGTCTGCCAAAAAGATAAACCATTTGAATACGCATGCGCACTTAAGCGGGGAATACTGCACTTTCATTTAGAAGTAAAATATTTTGTTATCTGTAATACAACTGCTTCCGAAGTTGTTAATAAATCTTATGAAACTGATAAAAGCTCATAAGGATTTAACAGATATTAAAAAAAATACTTTTTTAAATTTTATACATTACACATATACACAAACAGTGACTATTAAATTACATCATCCCCCTTGGTATTGGAACAGTTTCAGTACAAATAAAGTACGTTCGGATTAAATTTTTTCCAAACATATTGACATACAAAATTCAAAATTCTTTTAATCAAATATATATTAGTTTATAATTTCTTAAGGCAAAAAAAAAATTGATAAGAGCTGCTATCAATACAAAAAAGCTATCTACTGCATATGGTAATAATTTAGCGATTTGTTGATAGAGGCTAGTTAATAATATGAAACTAAATATTTATATGAGGCTTTAACAACAGAAAATGTTTGCTGGGTATATGCATCACAAAAAAACAATAAATACATTAAACAACTGTTGTGATTTTTCAAGAACTTTGTAAACCCACCCTCTTTAAGCATAACAAGTATTTAAAGTGTACTATAATCAATGTTGCCAGCATAGTTTTTTGCAGAATAAATGAAAAAATTTATCAGCCATGTCACAGAGATCTATTCCGTTCGGAAACGGAATTCAATCCGTATTTTGATTCTTAAAGAAACAGTTAATAGAAATGATTTTTAGAAATGAAAACATTTTTAAATTTACAAACAGAAAAATTTTATTTATCCAAAAGTGCTTTTATTCCGAAAACCATTTCCGTTATTCGCTTTTTGAAGAACCAAAATACAAATTGGATTCCGTTTCCGAACGGAATAGATCTCTGTGACATGGCTGTATATGTCGCTTTTGAACTTCAAAATTTATTGTTTTAATTTCTTTTTTTACTTTATTCTTTTTTTAATGATGTATAATTATTCACATTAGGGTAGTATTTTGACTTACTGCTTTGTAACGATATCTCAACAAACCAAAAGCTGTGGACAAAGTTTTAGAAAATGTCTTAATCTAAATAAACGTTAAGGCCGATCAAAACTTAGCATCTGTTATATACCTAAAAAACTTTTGACAATTTTAATATCATTTCTTAAGTTTTTTTTTTATGCGACTACGTTGCAGCAAACGATCGATATGTAATAAATGTGTATAATATAATTATTTAGATGACTTAATTGTAAGTTATGTAATGAAATAAATGAAAACTTAATAAGGAAATTTCATTTATTTGTTGTGGGATTAGCTAATATACATATAAGCAGCATTATATCAAACCCCAAAAAGATTTTAAACAATGTTTTTAAACGTTTGTTTCTTGAGTCTTTTGTTTTTGAAACGAAAAAACCTGACACTAAGTTTGTTTCTTAAGTCTTTTGTTTTTGAAACGAAAAAACCTGACACTGACAAATTTAGTAGGCCCCTGCTATTCTGTATGTATATCAATGATTTGGATAACATTACAAGGAGCTGTAAAATTCATATGTATGCTGATGATGTACAGCTCTGTTATGCAATATTAATGATGTGACCTCCTGTGTGAACAAAATCAATATTGGGATATGGGTTTATGTATTAACCCCTCTAAATCAAAATGTATTATTATTACAAAATCTGGGAGAACCTTCGATAGCCCTCAGATAATAATAAATGGCGACAATATACCCTTTGTTACTTCAGCGTCAAATCTGGGAGTGGTTTTCAAAAATAGACTTACTTGGTCTGATCATATAAATGCTGTTGTAGGCAGAGTATACGTAGCCTGTGGGCAGTTAAAGACTCAACACCTCTCAACATACGTATGTTACTAGCCCAAACTTATATCATACCATCTCTTCTATACGGATGTGAACTTCTTGCAAATTGTGATTGTGAAGACAAACGAAAACTGAATGTTGCTTACAACAATGTAGCTCGCTACATTTCCAATAAAGGACGTTTCGATCATATTTCGTCGTATGCCTACCAAATATGAAATAAATAAATAAGTTTGTTCCTTAAGTCTTTTGTTTTTTTAAGTATTTAAATTGCCCAATGTATGTTAACCCCTAAAGTATGCTATTGATTTTGATTTCATTAACAGTATTGCCAGAAAAACGACGGAGTTATTAAACAAAACGTAATAATATAATTGCATAAGTTGATAAAAAATGCTATAGCAATAGCTTTACCGCGGCAGTCCCCGAGTGCCACATGTCTTTTTTTAAACTAATTTGATTACACACAAACTTCAAACTCTGAACTGAGAGTTGGAAAAGTTAAAGTATAATAATTTTAAGAAACTTATACGAACAACACAACGAACCATTTTTAATCCATCTGAAACTTTCAAAATAGAAGTGTTTATATTATTATAAAGATTATAACAAAATAAATAGATTATTTCGACAATGTCTATTTAATATTTCTCTGAATATTAATATTTACGAACCTGTATTAATATTAACAAATATTAACAAAAAGATTAATTTCTAACAAAAATGTCTGCCTGAAAAATACTCGAACGTTTTGTTTGTTACATTTTAATACTACAATTATAAATTTTGTAAAGCAATAGATTACTTTAAGTCTACCATCACTAATTTGTTACTACATTAATACATTGCAACATTAAAAAAAATTGTCTTCCATAATTCTGTAAATTTTGACACCAATCTAAGAAAAACAATTCTTTAAAATTTAACCAACATTACGATTCGTTGCATTAATAACCAATGCAACGTTTATTATAAATACGAAATTTTGTTGATCTATTGTAATAATTGCGCTACACCAATTTTAATATTTCATTACTTTAAAGAAAATTATTCATTCACAATTTAAATGATATTTTACACGAAATTATTTCATTGTTGTTGCCATAAAAACAAAGAAGTTTTCAAAAGAAAACGTGAGAGCTAATGAAGAATTTCAAAATAAATTTTTACATCGTAAAACTTCACAGTGGGGTATTATGAAAAATTTTTAAAGCAATTAAATTTTTAACATACACAACAGAAAAGAACAAAGTATACAAAAATGTAATTGTAAAAGTTTCAGCCTGTTTTTAATGTATATTGTTACCTTAATATACAACGGCCCTAACTCATATTTTTTTTAAAAACGTTTTGAAATTATTTAGGGCCTTTCCATGTTAACGTAACGACATGTATTATTAAATATAAAATTATATAATCTTCCCCAAGTAGAGGCAACACTGTTTGCACTACTAAAAAATGATTTGGCCATCAAGTGTTGAATAGCGAAATGTTAGAACTTAAAATAAATTAAATAGATGGCGCCACAAACGAATGTACCAATAAAGAGCAAGAAATTAAAACCGATTGCTGAATCATAAAAAACAGGATATGTTTTATACATATGTAATAATAAATAAATTCACTTCGTTGTAAATTTTTATTTATTTATTTTACCTATATTTATTTTGAAAAAAAATTTACTCCCATCAGTTTATGTGCATATTTTCATTAATTAGGAATTATTTATCACATTACTTTTCTACAAACATAAGTATTTGCTTGCTTAACATTTTAATATTCCTTTTTATCTCATTTTTTTATATTTATCTCACAAATTGATTATTTATTTATCAATTTTACCACAAAGAAAAAAAAACATTAACATCTTCTGGTTAAATTTAACTTCGTACACTATTTTTGTTGGTTATTTAATATTTAATGATTAACCACAAAAATTATTTACACACACTTTGTTCCTGCTGCTGCTTGTCCTTGTTGTTTAGTTTTAAAATTGTTTTCTTCTTCATCGTCCTTTGGTCTGCTTGAAATGATTACAACAGTAAACCATTAACACCGGCGGCGTTTGCCATCATTTCCATTTCATTCGGTTTTGTGTGCAATTCTGTATTGTTCTACCACCAGCACAAACATCATCAATTCTTTAGTAAAAGCAGAGCGTTTAATAATTTGGGTATCCAACCAGTATGACCATATTACCATCTTACTAAACGGAATTTATTTGTTTTTTTTAGAAGAAGGTGATAAACACTTCATGGAATTTTTTTTTTAACGTTTGAACCTCCAGAGTTATGAAGGTTCCAAAGAGTTTTACAGTCACAGAACAGCTCACAAACGAATGTTATCAGTTTTGACCTTATTTTCAGAAAATAATTTAATATATTAAGTTATATAGAAATGAATACAAAATGTATAAACTCGTATTATTCTCTTTTGAAAGTGATTTCATCTGTACATATTACACCAAAATCTGGTCACACTGCGTTCAAACGCAAGAAGTGTAAATAAATTCTTGGATGTTTGTATGTGTGGTAGCTTTAGTTTCAAGTTGTTGAAGTCCTCATACAATGTCAACAGCATGCATACATAGAGAATTATTAATATATATATAGTAGTAACTAACGGTGATGGCAAGTAAAAATAAACCTAGAACAAAGAACGCCACTAAACGCATACATACACTTACTCAGCATCGGAACTAAGGCAGATCAAAAAGTAATTTTTCATAGACACTTGCCATATTCGATTTTTTTTAATCCAAAGATATTTAATTATTCTAATAGAATTTTCTTGTAATTTTAAATTGAGCTATTTTTTATTATATAGAAATTAAGACAAACCGATATCATAATGTTTCGAGGCGAACGGCCACAATCTCATCATCAGAATTCTTGATGTTTCAGCAATAAAGTCAATAATAGTGACCATTTTCTTACTATAATTAAAAAAAAAATTGTGTATACATATAAAGCCTTTGCTACAAGAAACTCATAACTCAAAAAATTAGATTTTGCAGTTCATCATGCCCCATTAATCGTCATATCGTTATTCATATGATGTTAAAATTTCAGGCAAAAATATTGTATAAGATAAACTTTTAATACAAAATAAAATTTTGGTTTGCCAACAAGTTATTAGGAAATTTCCATTTGTTCTGCAATATGTATTTTTTTTTTTTTTGTTTTTTTTTTTTTGAGTTAAGACTCTTTTACAACAAGGCTCGACATGTACAAATTTTGTAACTTAAATCCACTTTGAGTGAGTGAAAGAGTATGCAACTACTTGATTGTATCTGTCGTGATTGGCAGTGAAGTAAATGATGATATCTCTTACAGTCGTCTCGACACATGAGGATGTCAGTTTAACTTTCCGTAAAATTAAAAATTTTTTTTTTAATAAATACGAGTTTTAAAAATTTTTTTTTTAATAAAATATGAATAAAGAACTGTTATTTCATGACCTCTTGATGTTAGTTTATAATTAATTTTTTAAAGCTTGAGCTCTTTTTATATAAAACTATTCAATTATAGTTCGATATTTCGCCACACCATTGCTAGGCTTTTTGAAGAAAATTTAGTTAACATTTTTATATGAAAAGATTTAAGTGATTTAATAAATCACTTAAAACTAAATGAAAATTTAATTTAAATAAATTTTCATATAATATTTTATTACAATGACTTCTACGACTGCCCCGTCTAACAACAAACAAATCGAAAACAGTTAACGATGTTATTTACTCACACATTTAAATATACATTTTCGCACTTCTACACTCGCACTGACTTCACATACATACATACATACAAAGAACAAAAGCCACCACTATTAGACCACTGTTTTGTGGTATCCTGAATCCTGATTTCAGATTATTTCTCATTTATTCTTTTATTCTTTTCCGCTTATTTTTTTAATTTCTTACTCTTTATTTATTCAGAAGAAAAGTTTCGTTATATACTTATAAGTTTTTTTTTGCGTAATGCATGTACATACTCGTACGTAGTTGTAAGTGTGTATGTGGATTATTTTATAATCGTTTGTAATGTGTTTCTGTTATAAGGACTTTATTCATTGTTATATACCGATTTAGTTATGATGAATATTTGCTCGTTTACTTACTCTCAGTTGTATTGTATGGAGTTGTTGTTATTGTTGTTGTTTCCTCGCTCGTTTAAGTACAATAATTGTTTTTTTTTACAACAATGTAAATTGTGTTATTGTTTTATTATTTTTTTATAAGTAGAAAACAGATTTATCCAATTGGCAACTTTTTATATTTTAAAGGCATTTCGAGCTTAAATCTTATATCAGAAATTTTTGTTATAAAGTCATAATATTCATTTTCTAATTTCGGAAGTTTCCTGGTACAAAAAACAAGCTCTGCTAGAAACAATAGTTTCCACCCAAATATGCACCGCTTATTACAAAGTCATCATTAGTTATATCCAAGCAGTTCTAGTTTTAAAGATAATGAGGTATATTTTATAATATGTCGCACATGTCATCAATTCAATAGTATGGAGCTGGCCCACTTGAGAGCTAATGATCCTTATGTGTTGACTGAAGCGATGAGTGTAATGATCACATCACCATTCAGATCGGAGCTAAGCCAACTCGATGACCGGATACATAAGTATATCCGATAAGGCCCATATTGCAGCAAAGGATTATCTAAAGAAGCCATACTTTCCACAAATAGTGTGAGAGCGAGAGCGGGATAAATACAGAGAATATGTTCTAATTTTCAATAAAACTAGCTACCGAAAATTATTTATGTTACTTATCTTAAAACGAGGAGTGTATAGATTAATGATACCACCCCTCATCCAAACAGTAATAGTTACAGTTTGCCAACAAAGGAAAATATTTCAATAATGAGAGTGAGTCAAGCATTCAACTGGAATCGTAACGAATTTATAAAGAATGTTTTTAAATGTAAATTTTAAATATTATTTATTTATATTCAAATTTAGATATATTTGGTATATAACATATTTGGCATCGATTTTAAATATTCATATTAAGTTTGGCAACTTCTTTGTTACTGTTGATTCACTGACATTTTATGGTCATAGTGATTTATTTTATAATTCGGAATTATGTTTGATTACGTTGGAGTATAAACATAAAATAAAAGACTTCGAACATAATGACAGCAGAACCGCTTTTCTGCATGATCTTGAGGCAACATTATGATCAGATTATTCGTATTAAAAGCTTATTATCAGATATATCAAAACTATTTTAAAGGCTTCTTATAAATGTAGAAAATTTTATTTAAATTATACAAATTTTCCTTAATAGAAACCAATTGTTATGCGGAAAAAAAACTAGAAATATTTTTATTTAATTTTGGAGCACATTTTATAAAAGTTAAAATTTTTTAACTAAGTTAAAGGACATTTTGTTATACGAATGAATTTATTTTATTTTAGCTTTAAAAAAATCATTTCAGCAATGACTTACTTACTCGTAAATACTTAAAAAATCGTTACTTACTTAAAAACGTATAACGGTTGTACTCAAGTTAACTTTAAAATATTAAAAGAATTATTATTATAAACTGAGGCCATAGGCACTGCGAACCAAAGGGTTTTTGGTGCAGCGAAATTGTTCACCGAAGTTAATAAATGCTACGAATGAAGGCAGCTACTTTACACGGTGCGAGATTGTAAATCTCATTGGGAGTCATCGGGATACCTCCAAGAAACCTTGTTCTACGCTCCAGCCAGCCAGTCTCAGAGGATATGGTCCCTCGTCTCTTTTTGCATTTTGTATAATCTACATAGATCGATGTTAGAGACCACAGTGTCCAGTAAGCCAACCCGTCAGTATCTAATCTGAAGTAATTTTTGACTATTAGTAGTAACTTTGGAGATTTGCTTTGGGATAACGTAATAAATCCCTTTCCTTATACTATGCCTTGAAGGGATTCTCAGTGGCGAGAAGATACCACCTGAGACCATGAACTATTCTGTTCTTTGATGCATCCACGTGATATGCCAGGGAACTGTTCAGGTTCTATAAATTTACTTTGGGCTTCTGTGTTGACTATGCAGTCGTGACATTCGTGGCAAAGCACCCAGCATTACATTAGTTTATTTTTCCCACCATGTTTATTTAGAGATATAACACAGTCCAGGAAAACACCCCTTAGAGATTAAGACGTTGAAGCGAAGTACCCCGTTTGGACTTCAAAAAATGCTAGATAATACATCAATCTTCAGTTCCCTGAAGTTCCAGCCATCAGCTAACAAAGACAACGTCAACGTAAATGATATGGACAACAATGGAAGTTCTCAGCAAGGTCAGAAACCACAATGCAAAGAACTGCACCACTATACAATTATTTGAAGAACATTGCATCTTTACACGGGCTGATGACGCCCCAGCTGAAATTATTACTAATTATTTGGGTAAACACTGAACTAGTGTTTAGTAGTATTTTGTTGTTACTATCAAAAATATCCATTCAAAAGAAACATTTTTATTTCCTTATATCAAATAAATTTTTACAGAAGTTCGGTAAAAAATTATGGCATACGACAACCATTTTGAACTAAAACTAAGTAAAATTTCCAAAAGTTTAGTTCAAATTATTTTTATCGAGAAGACACGTAGTTAGAAAAAAATTCAAATTAAAGAACTAAATTAAAGCACTCTTCACCGGATAATATGGGCTTGCCTTGAATAAAATTGACAGTTATAAGTTTACCATAAATTTCTTTTAATGTAGAATGTTGCAAATTCGTTGCTGCTCTTGCC
Organism: Lypha dubia; assembly: GCA_947311025.1. Taxonomy (NCBI): domain Eukaryota; kingdom Metazoa; phylum Arthropoda; class Insecta; order Diptera; family Tachinidae; genus Lypha; species Lypha dubia. The sequence continues at coordinate 51,117,363 of OX371261.1, forward strand.
TTAATTCTTATTTAATGTTGTTATTATTTCAAATTCTCTTGTTTGTAACTGAATCTAATCTTTTTACGATGGCGTTGCTGTTGTCGTTAATTTTTTCCTCCTGATTTCATATAGATTTTTTTCTTTTGTTATTTATGATTCTCTATTATTATTTTATATTTTTTTTTTTTTCACTCTATTCATGTGCTTATGTACAGCACAGTGTTAAATTAATGTGTCTCTTATCGCTTGTTTCAACATTGTATGGTTGTGTCCCTTGTTAAGGGATGATGATAAAGATGACGATGTTGTTTGTAATATTCAAACGGTGATGATTGTTGTCCTTTGGGTTGATTGTAGGACATACTGGCTTGTATGTAGCAGAAATGAATGAATCTCAGTTTGTTGTGTTAACTAATATTTTTTCTTTTATTATTTTCGATGCTTTAAAATTGTGTAGATTTCATTAATTTCGTTTTTTCAGTTTTGTAAGAGAGTGTAGTTCAGTTGTAGAGTGTTGATTCTTGAGAGTCTACCGAAGTTTACGTTTTTTGTTGTTTTTTTTTTGTAATAGAGTTTCTGGTCTTAATGTTGGAAGTTGTATGTTTTTTTTTTCTGTTTTGGAACAATGCCACAACTGGCACATGCCAACAAAATTTTTTTTGTAGCAGAACTATTTTTTTCATGTTTATGCGTTTGTTGCAGCTTCTGTGGCTGGATTTTTTGTTTGCATATAAAATACTTTCAGTATTGAGGTTTTGATTAGTGATGCACAAATGATTTGTATAGAAGTTAACGGCAGCTGCACTGAGTAACCGGTTATTTGAAAATCTTGATACACCAATAAATAGTATGTAGATTTATATTTTGAAGTGTGTCTTTTATAACAGATGGTGTATGGATATGGAATGTGTATGTTTATAAAAGAAAAAAAGAAAAACTATTTGATTAATATGTGTTCATGTAATTACGTATATTAGCTTGACTCACGTGGAAAAAATTATTGTTTAATATTTCAAATGTAGCAAATCAGTTTGATTTATTCGAATTCGTTCTACCCATGAGCTTTTGCTGCTTTCTCATGTTTTCCTCCCCCAAGATAACTTATTAAAAATTTTACATCATTTGAAAGGAGTTTTGCATCCTACAATCTAGAGATCTTGTGAAAATATTTTCAGTTTATTTTAAAATTGTATTGATTTCTCTTGTTATCAAAAATATCATTTTCTAAGAAATTTTATACATTTTCAGTATTTGAAAATATACATTTTAGGAATTGAATCGCAAAACGAATAAGATAAAAATACAGTGGGCATACAGATGTTTCTTAAAGGAAGGACGAAACATTAAATTTAATATGAACTAAAACTCGATTTATTTAGCATGAGGTTAAAAATCTATTGATGTGTCGGTTTTAGCAAGCAATGATATGCAGCATATCAGTAGATTATCTAGCCTGTCAGAAATAAATTGAATTTGAACATATAAATTCTTGAGATATTATTTAAACAAATTTTATATTTTATTTAAAACGTACGTTCAAAAAGATATTTTTCCTCTGTTTTGAGTTAAAATATTCGGCTTCACGTGGCCCAAATTCTTTTGTCATCTAAGAATGCCGGATAGCGGGTTAATATATTATAAGATATTTAGTAACTTCGCTGATTAACGCTCTTATAATTTTTTTAAACGGCTCTTTGCCATTTCCAAAATCTGTATGTTTTATCTGTTTTATTGAATTAATGAAAATTCAAAATTACTAAGAGTTTTTTTTTATGTTGGAAAATATTATTATTTATATCCAATCAGTTCTTAGCAGAACGTACAGAATTCTCATATTCTATTTCTCTTGAAAACTGGTTAAATAGTTGATATTCTTCTCAATTAGTATCCACTTTACGAAATTTGTAAAGATGGACAATTGAACGCTGATGAGAGGTGTAGCGGCCTTGAAATCAGTACTGATACGTTCTGCTAAAAACTGATTGGATATAAATAATAATATTTTCCAACATTAAAAAAAAACTCTTAGTAATTTTGAATTTTCATTAATTCAATAAAACTGAACTTGAGCCTGATAATATTACTTTTCGTATATACATCAATATAAGTTCAAATAATAATTACGTTTATTCGTAATAATAATAATATAAAAATACAAAAATTTTAAAGCTAAAAGCAGATAGTAAATTGTTTATGGCTGATTCTGAGATTACCGGCTAATTTAGACATAATTTTTCGGCATTTAAGTTTTTTGCGGAATTTAGAATTTCAAGTAGGTAGCTTTAATAAAGTTTAATCCTTCAAAGAATAGCTACTTAATTATCGTAGGTACACATAAATTTCTTAATGATTAACCGAATTATGTGCAATTACAAAATATGTCCCCCCAGGTAATGAGTTATTGAGCAGGGAAAATACGATAACAAATAACAAATAAATACGATAAAATATAACAAAATCATTTTATTTCATTTAAAATCAATTATTTTAATTCAGTTCGTTTATTAGAATTATAAAAAAAGCTTATTCTAAACAATTATGTTATAAACTATTAATAATTAATAATTATTAGTTGTCAGATTCTATTTTGTATGGAAACTTGTATTTAACGCCACATTCGTGCACAATAACGTTGGTGTTGGCAATATACCCAGAACATGATATAAAGAAATGTAAGATATGTATATTAGTATGCTATTTTTATTCGACCTAGAGCCTAAAAAAGTTGCATCAAATTTATAAAATGTAAGATATATCACTTTTATTATATTTTTGACAGGGGAATGATGGCAGCGGAATGACGAATATCTAAAAAAATTCTCTTTGTTAGTAATTGTTACCTGTGAATAAATTTGGCTGACCTGGAAGTTGATAATTAAAATGAACTAAAAAAACATAAAATATTATAAAATATTCAGAATTTTGTTATTTAAACAATACCGGGGAATGACCAACGTAAGTGTGAATGCTCGATACGTAAGGCAAAATAGCACTGACCTCTCTTTATTAATATTATTAGTGAAAATGCTGCAACATGTATATACAGAAAACATAATGTTCTTTCAAATTTCCATTATTGCAAATCACCAATATTTCGGAAAACTAAGTTTTAAAAAATAAACGATATTACAGGGGAATGACGTGAAACTTGAGGGACAAAATATTATAATTCATAAAAATATTAATTGATAAAATATAATATATATTACGTGAAAAAAGAGATCAATTAATATTATTTTTTTATTATACAATCATTTTATTAAAATATTATAAACTATTTTATTGAAAATTTTGATATATTTAAGAAAAGTAATGTTAGGGACAGCCAGGGTAATGACTTTTTAACACTTTAGCAGGTAATTTTTTTTAAAAAAAAAAAACAGTTTTAGGGAAAATTATTTCAGAGACATCAAAAGACCTATATAACGTTGCTGCGAAGTAAATAATAAAGTGGAATATATTTCTTTTTTTTTGCCTTTAAATACAAATATAGCAAATTAGCCCGTAATCTCTGAATCAACCTTATAATCATCCGATCGGAAGTGTATGCAGAGCTGTTATGAATTATAAAAATCCTGTAGGTAATTACATATGTATGTTGCACTGCAACTTATCATTTTACATTGAATTTTGTATTGCAACTAAACGAAAGAACTTCATTGCACCCATGTGCGAGTAATATTAGCTTCGTCTATTTCTTGCAAAAGTGCCTCAATGCCCTTAAAACTCACCGAGTAACAAACTGAAATCAAGTTTCATTTAATTTTTTTTTTATTTTGAAAATTAAATATTCCGAATATTTTTTTTAACAACAACGCAAACGAATCGGATGCATATTCGTGAGTGAGTGTGTGTGTGTGTGCTTAATTTTGGCTTGTTCTGTAGCGATTTTATTTCCTTTCTTTGACATTTGATAATACCGTTGTTTTTGAGTGTCAGATGTTTTCTAAATGCCTATTATTACATTTTTAATTTCGATCTGTATTTGCAGTTTATATTTTTAGATGACAGAGGTGGTGAAGAAACTAGCACAATCAGCATTTAGTCAGATAACTCCTAACCGATATTTTTACGTGATTTTTTTTTTCTATATGGAAAAAATTACTGCAGCATCGCAAATCTTATTTAGACTCATGACGTAGACCTACCAACATAACAATGCTGAAAGTCACACTACTAATGTTATGGATCAGTGGATTTATGTACAATATAAAACTATTGTCAAATTGTCGACCATGTTCTGAGGATTTTAATATTGAAAAGTAAATGGAAGTTTTTTGACGGAAAAGTACACGATGGTAAAATTCATAATGACATAGAAGAGTCTTTAACGGAAGCCAATTCCACTGAGAATAATTTCACTGAATCAGAGAGCATCACTTTATCGCTTAATAAGTAAGAGAAATTTTTAAATACTTTCTAATTATAATTGCAGTGTACATTAAGAGATTTTGTTGTTTTATTAAAATTATTTTTATCTTATTTTTCAAAGAATTCTTTCCATATTAGAAAGGCAAAAAATTTTTGCCAAGCTTACAGGTTGCCTACAAATGAGATGGAATTGTACCTATCAAGAACTTGGTCCTTATTTTGATCTCAGTACTTTTTACGGCCGAAACTTTTTGGATACGAACTTGGCCTTATTTTCACATTTATGTTTTTGTGTGGATCTCACTTCTTTTTTCTAAGTTGTTTTCGTATAAATATTTCAAATTTCAGCTTTCTAGCTATACTGGAAAGGCCCCATACAAATAAAGGCACCCAAGTCCCCACAGGTAAAAAGTGCCCGTTTAAAACTTATTTTTGTTAATTTCTCTGCAGGACATACCTGTGTACGAAATTTAAGCTTTCTAGGTCAACTAGAAGTGCCCAATACAAAAAGGGGCATTATTGTCCCCCCAGATGAAAAGTGCCCGTTAAAAAATCATTTTCGGTAATTTCTCATCACTACCTGCCTGTGTACCAAATTTCAACTTTCTATCTCTACTAGAAGTGCCCCATACAAAGAAGGGGAATGATTGTCCCCCCAGATGAAAAGTGCCCGTTTTCAGATTTTTCTGCTTATTTTCTCACCAAGACCTACCTGTGTACCAAATTTCAGCTTTCTAGCTATACTGGAAATGCCCCATACAAAGAAGGGGCACTCAGGTCCCCCCTGGGAAGAAAGTGCCCGTTTTCAGATTTTTCTGGTTATTTTCTCACCAAGACCTACCTGTGTACCAAATTTCAGCTTTCTAGCTATACTGGAAGTGCCCAATAATATTGATGAGTCAGTGAGTCAGTGAGTATGTACTAAAATATGGACTTTTCACACCTTAATATCTCGGGAAGCTTCTACGGTAGAACTTTCAAATTTAACCTGTGAGGTCACCTCTGTGGGGAGAACTTATGTTTCAAGTTTCATTATATTATGATCAAGAGGAGCAAAGTTATGAGGGGGGTAAAAACAGCTCGAACTGTTTCGTGTAAATATACACACTGTGTGGCCGAACTTGGCCTGGCGCACTACCGTGCGCCTAGATACAAAATAAACGGAATCTTGAGACTGCAAAACAAAAACGATCGGAATACAATTGCAGAATTAAAACCATTCCGATGGGATATTGTATATCACACAGCCATGATATGAGTAACATGATTTCTTTTGATTTTTATTTCCTCTTTCTACCAACAAAATTAGTGTTGTTTTATTTATTTATATCATTTCTTTTCATTATTCGTATTATATTTGCTATCGTTACGGAGGCACCTGCGTTAATCTTGCCTTCTTCGGCTCGTCAAATAAGATTTCTTGATCTTTTAACTAACACATTTCAAAAATTAATATAACTCTACTACTAAAAAGGAAGCATTGGATAATGATTTATTACCGCAGGCCGAACCATACTATACAAAATTTACTTATTTATTTAATAATTCAGTTAAAGATTAAAAAATTTCACCGTAACGTCAATGTTACAGGAGGCGGTAAGTGAATTATTAACTCAGATATAGAAAATTGTGTCTCTATAAAATGACTCATTTAACCGTGGAAAGCTTTCAAGCGGGTTACATTTAGGCGAAAATTTTGCAATTAAATATTTAGGATTATCCTTGTTGTCAATTGCTTTAGGAAATTTAAGCGCCTCACATATTAATACTGTATCAGCTATTGCCGTCTTTGCCTGCTGCTTTGCTAGTATTTCCTCCACTTCTGTTTGGCTCTAAATACTCTTCGAAATTGTCCTAGTGAAATTGTATGTGCATACAAGTTTTATCTTTACATGGATTTTCTTTTTTTTTAATTTACAATCACATTGCAAATAAATACGCATTTTGTTTTTGTAAAAACTACAATAAATCCCCTGGTATTAAACACAAAACAATACCCCTTCATTGCGTCTACACTCGTTACTCTTCATCTACAAACGTATTGTGTGTGTTTCTATGTTGCATTCCTTGAATGCCATGAACAATTTAATAATTCTTTTGGGATTTTCACGACCTTTTTTCTATTCATTGCTCTCTAGCAATTTTTTTTTCTTCTTTACCACAGTTTTAGTTGTTGTAGGAATTCATAATTCATTTTATAAAGCATTCATAGCATCCTCTTTCCTCAGGCCAAATACAACCAAACCTCCCCTTCTTTACAATTCGTATTTAGCCCAGCCAGTATTCAGGGTAATGCAATTTTACACAAAAATATCAGAGGACAAAAATCCTATATATATTTTTTCATTCTCATCATTACTTGAAATTTTTGCTCTATTATCCACCCTTGGTTCGTTTTTAATTTCATTTTGTTGTTGTTTTTTTTTTTTATAATTATGATTTTTGTTTGAAATAGTGAAGTAAGAAAAATTTGTATTAAAAAAATAAAATCGAGGTACACATTGATATAATTTCTTCATTAATTTTTATTGTTAGCAAAAACCATCAGTATCCCAAAAGCAACCTACCACCCATTCATGTTTGTACATAAATACATACATATGTATGTATATATTTCCAACTATGTATTATGTATGTATATAAAGAAAAAAGATATAGTTTTCATTATCTTTTTATAGTCAGTCGGAGATACAAGTACACAAAGTTCAATTTTTTTTTTCTTTTTTCATTTCATTATTTGCATAATTATATATCGGGCGTTGACGTGATTTGCATAAATTTACTCTTATATAATTTTTCATTTATTTATCTTTTTGCATTCGGCACGGACACATTGTTAGCGAGAGTGTATACAAGGGATGTACAAAAATTTTACAAAATATACTTTTCATTTAGGATCAATTTTTCTAACTGAAAAGTACCATTTTATATCAATAAGGATATAATTTCCATATAATATTTATATACATATGGGCATTTCCACAGAAAATTCTACTTTTTGCCACGTAACGTCTCCAAGCCATTAAGCTTGTTTCTGGAAGAAAATTTTGTATATTATCTTCTTTTTTTGTATTTTAGCATAAACTATTAATTACGTCAACATTTAGTAAGAGTAGGGAAAATTCGAGCAGCATGGCTCTAAAATACAAGTTTAGTTGCATGTTGACGTGACGTGACAAAAAGTAGACTTTTCTGTAGAAATGCCCATATGTATCTTAAATCTTAAAAAGCGGAAATTTGTAATAAGAAAATTTTAATGTGCAGTATACCACTTAATATTTTTCGTTGATGTTAATCAAAGAAAGCATTTATGGAAGATTTTATTTATTATTCTCGCTTTAATTAAAGAAGGACATTGTATTTATTTAAATAAAATCTTAATTGTTTTACTGGGGTTTTCATACATTGCGAAAAATCCTGCGATATTTTCATAAATATATTCATATGTAAGATATACTTCATAATTTAAATGATTCGTAATATGGTATACGTTAAAACTTATTGAGCATCTGTGCTACTTAACACTACTTCAGTTAAGTTCAATTCTCAGTTTTCAGATGATAGTAACGCACAAAAATATGTATCAGTGTTGATACCGAGCTAAGTAACCGAGGATCTAAGAAGTGACAATATTTCTAGTATGATATTTCGTTAAATAAAATAACTAAGCAGTTGATATTCCTACGCATTGATATTCACCCTGGTAGTTGATATAAATTAACAAAGAACTCTGATGTGATGGTGTAGCATCCTCGACCAACAATGTCAAACCTATATTGACATGATCTACTGGTGTGATTAGAATGTAGGAACAATGCTTCTCTCTTAACAATATCTTTATTTTATATTAGCTTCAATAAAAACTTAAGCCGAATAATGCTGGGAACACAATTGGGACGAACGACGAATTTTTCGTTGCGAATATTCGTAGTCAAAAAAAAAACACATGTATGCATATGAAAGTGAACACAACACCGACGTCGACGAAATTCGTCGTGCATGATGAATTCTCTGATAGATTTATTTCAATTTCATACGCCGTCGAACGACGAACAAATCACTACAGAGTTATCTTGTTTTTTTTTTTTTTTTTTTTTTTAATTAGGACCAGCACTCAGGGGATGACCCCTACGTATGCAGTGCATTTTGCCGGAACTCAGAGAGAGGGATAGAGTAGAGAAGATAGATGTTGAAAATGTAGCAGGCTTAACTCTTTTACAACTCTGCTTTGCGCGTTATGTTAATTTTTATAGCAGTGTTGAGGAGTCTCCGGTGTTAGGTAGACGCATTAACTTTGTTAAGCTGTATTGGCAGGCATTTTATTAATTGTTTTACTTCGCCGATGTTTCTGCTAACCGACGAAGGAGGGCGATGTTGTGTACATTAGCTTAGAACATCATCAATCGCTGTCGGAACAATTTTTTTTTTGAGACCAGTGCTATGCCTTCATCACTTAAATAGTCATCACTTAATAGTTTTCAAATATATTAGTATATAATGTTAATTTTACTTTAATAAGTGTTTTTTTTTTTTTTTTTTTTTTTTGTGATATAGAGCTTTTCAGTAAAATATACATAACTATTAAAGATTAAATTTGTTTTTAATATTTTTTTTTTAATGTTTAATATTATAAAGGAATTATTTGCTTTATGCGGTAACACTATCGGTGTTATGTTTGTACACTAGAGCCCCGATTTGCGTCGATAAAGTATCACTTTTTTTTAAGTGCAAAAATTCTATTTTTGATAAAAAAAAGTGATATGGTATAAAAATATAAGTAGAGAATAAACGGGGAACTGCCATTTTTACATGCTACTTGATAAATTCTTCACTTGTAATAATGACTTCAGTTAAAAAGTTCAATCATAAGTAGGTATGTCACGACGCAAATGGGATTAAAACGGAGGAAAGCGGGTTCAACCAAATTTTAAAAAGCGATGCAAAACGAAACGTCGCAAAAAGGATCGACGCAAATCGGGGCTCCAGTGTATATAAAAACAAATTTGTAATCAAAAATACAGAAAATTGTTTGGATTATTGCGACAGCAGTTATTTGTTCGTCCCAACGAATTCGTTGTGCTAGACGAAATTCGTCGTTCCCAGCATTAATATGTTTTAATTTAATTTATTTCAGTTCAAATAAAAAAAAAAAATTAAATTAACAAAAACTTTTAAAATGTCAAACTGTCATGTTACAGAACTCAATTCCGATCGAAATTCGTTTCAACTTCGAAAGTTGTGTCCTCAGAACACAACAATTTTGATTGTAATCAAACTATTTTAAAATTTAAAAAAGAATCGACAATGAATTTTTATACCAACTTCGTTTGTACTAAACTATAAAACAAACTTCCATACTTTAAGGAGCGCCAGTAAAAAAAAAACGTAAAGTGAGTGTTGCTACTAAAAACAATTCCAACAAACGTATGTTTGTATAAAAAACTTTATCACTGTAAAATTCGATGAATAAAACAAACGAATTATAAAACAAACGTAATCTGAAGACTGTAGAGAAAAAAACGACCGGAATACAATTACGAAATTGAAATCATACCGATCGAAATGTGTAACATGCCCGCATATCTTAACCAAGTATGTTTAAACAAACAAAACTTTTGTTTATGTAAAACTTATAAGTTCACAAATTTTAATTTGAAATTTGTTCTCTTCATTCAATGATATAAAATTATTCAAAAAGTTTGTAAATTCTACTTCAAGAGTCTGACCCACTACGTCGAACGAATTTTCTAAATTTGTTTTGGATTTAAATTTAATTTGTACAAAACAAAAAAAAATGTGCTCGACATAATGATCCAAGCAGTTAATGCAAATAAAGTACTTTATGTAAATATCTGCCATCACTAATATGCATTTTAATTCCAACAGATGTACTGCTTGCTGATTGCGAGCATTTTTTTCTCCCTCTTTACGCTGATGCCATTGAAAATTGTTTTTAATAAATCTTGTATTTTACATTTCGTTTGTCTTTTGTACTTAAAAGCATATTCATATTTACAGATGCTAATTATTATGAAATCTTTGCATTTCTATTCGTAAATTAACATAATTTTAGTTATCCGTATTTGATTTGATTTATTTTTTTAATAAATAAAAAAAATAGTTGCTTATGATGCGAGCTTAGCAAGAAAAAAGCGAGGGTGGTTTTTTCTATCAAAGAATATCATTTTTATTAAAACTTTAAGTAAAATTACTTTCCTTCGGGTATGACCAGAGTTTTTTGGGTTGCACAGCTTTTGCACAGATTCAAGATTGATTTATAACAAGAACAGCCTTACATTGTATAGAAAAAATGTCTGTTCTATCAAGACAATGCACTGATGCACACTTATGTAGTCACTAGGGCAAAAAATTCATAAATTGCGCTAAGAATTACCAACCAATCCAACATATTCTTGAGACTTGAGACCACATGCGACTGTTTTCAGTTCTGACATTTTTAAGAAATGATTGGTTTGTAAGAGAATTAGACCAAATAAATAGCTTAGCATGAAAACATTTGGGTTTTTTGAGGATCCTTAGGATTCCTATTACATAATTTGGATACAATAAAAAATCATAAAAAAGATATTAAATGTTCTCATCTTAAAAAACACAAGCTTCAGAAATAAAATGATTTTAGCGAACATATTTTTTTAAAAATTAACAGTATTATCAGCTGCTGAAAATCACTGTTTGATAACGATGGCTTAATATAGAAAGGTCGTACCTCGTTTTTTTTTCAAACTAAGTTTTTTTACATGTTCTAGTAGACAATACTCAAATACACCTCCATTAAAAAATTCTTTTTCATATGTTGACGATCGATAGGTTAACTAACAGTAATTATAAAAACAGTAAATATAATAAAAAAAAATAAAACAGAATTTGCTGGCTGTTTTAATAAAAATCTGTTTCAGAAAAAAAAATTATATTTTCAGATTTTATTGAGTTTTTTCCTTCTCCTATAAAGTAACTAAAAGGTGAGATACGACCTTTCTATATTAAGCCATCGATATGTAGTTTTTAGAAGAAATAAATTCATTCTACTAACGAAAACTTAGCAAATGTGTTGCTTAATTTTTTTTAATTAAAGCTTCTTATTAGCAATCAGATTTAAAACTATGAACTGTAGGGCAATCATTACTTTCGTATCGGCCTGATTACCTTTACACTTATTTTTCAATTCTGGTCTTGTTCGTTTTTCCTCTCTTTTGATTTTGTTACACAATAATTTTCATAACAAAATTTCATATTGAAACTTGTCTTCCTTCCCTTTTTTTTGAGACATTGAATCGGCATTTTAGTTATGTCAGAAAGGCTTTAAATCTACATATCAATAGACTACCACGACTACTTGCTTCTTTATAATACCATTTGGCTGCCTCATTGGAGATCATTATGCAGTGAAATCGGTATTACTCAGGATATTGAGATTTGGAGGACTAATAAAAAATTTTTGCACAATCGTATTCTTGAACGTTTAAGAATCACTGAATATGAGAAATTCGTTGTGAGAGCCAGAGACTCTAGATTTCATGATTTATACCCCACACTTCATTACGATATCCCACCATACTTCTGCGATGCTAATTCAGCACAAGTTGTTAGCTTGAGGAAGCCTTTTTAATTTAAACGCTCGTGCTTTTGGTGGAAACAGTGTTGACATTTGTTCACTCTGTAACTATAATGAACAGGAAAACACATATCATTTAATAGGCAGATGCCCTATTTTTGTCAGTTATCGTTTAAATTTTCTTTGTAAAAGATTTCTATCATCTGAAGAAGTATTTGATATAGTAAACGGCAAGGATTACATGCGTCTTTACAAATATTTGTTAAATTGTTTAAAATATATGAATCTCATAATATCAGAATTTTATTAAAGCTTTTATTATCCTATAAATAAGTAGTTAATAATTAATTTATAATAGTTTGCCAATTAGACACACAACATTTCTTGTTATGTCTTACTATGATTTATTTTATAAAATCTTTTAATATTATTTTTATAATATACATACACATATGTATGCTATATCTTATTTTTCAATAAATCATATATTCATTCATTCATAACAAAATTAAAAATTTTGTATTGTACGATTTTTTTAATCCCTTTGTTTGTACATACAAAAACACAAATAGAAAAACTCAGAACATATCGCATAAAAATATATTGAGTAGATATTTCAGTTTGTTGTGTATCGAAAAAAATCTGTATAGTATTTGATCTCTGCTGACCTTTTGCACAATAATTTCTATGAATGACAATTAAAGAGTGCAAATATGACTTACATGCATTTTTCTAGATGACTCATGTGATCTATATGCAATAGTTGAATATTACTTTTTTCTATAATCCGATATCGTATTACATTAGAGCCAGCTGCAGTTAAAATTTGTTTCTTTGTTTGGTGTGCTCACAAGTCCTTGAACTTCTATAAAAATTTCGGCTGATCTGTGCTTAAACTGGTAATGAATAAGTGTGAATTTGTAATATTAAAATAATCCATTATTGAAACAAATTTACAGAAAATTTCCGTTTTGAGCAAAGCGAAAAACTTTCTAATCATATCGGTGCCAAGACAGTAACCGAAGTTTTTCTTCCTATATTTCCACATAAAAAGTTTTAGCAGCTTGCGAACGACGCCAAATGCTTTAGGCTACAAAGAGGAAATTAAAAAAAAAAAAAAAATAATGTGTTTGCTGTTTCGGCAAAAGCACGCTATTATGAAATTGATTTTATTTCCTATTTGAGGCCTTAAACCAGCATAGGATAATTTTTCTATTTTTTCAGATGTCTGCAGTTGATATTTTCTATATCATTCCTTTTTAATTAGTTTAGTCTTATCCTTTGGGGGGTGCTGTGATATAACCTCTAACATCGTTATCGTGAATACTCCTGCTTACTCGTATGCTGGCCATGATATTTCGATAATTACTCTTTTATTTTTGCCGTTTAGTATGTGTTTGTGTGTATGTGTATCCTTATAGCATGCAATTGGCTGATGTTTGTTAACTATTTTAATGGAATTTTTTAAACAGAATTATTTTTCATAAGATCGAACTTAATGGGATGTTATTTTACTTTTAATGTGCCTAACTTTCGCCATTGGTGGCCATTATAAGAATATTTTGTATTCATTTTTACTTTTGATGTTGACCAGTTTGCGATAAAATAACTAAGATAATTAAAATAATATATCTATTTCATTAAGTTTTTAATATGTAAAATATGTACGCAATTCATAAAGAGAAAGTCACTCGTTCCGAACGGCATGGGCTCAATGCCGTTATTGTTGCCCATCATTTTTCATTTTTACAGTCTTCTGTTTCTTCTGAATTTATTGTACAATTAATAATTAAATGAATTAATTTAAAAACCTACACTAATGCTATTACGTGACTTTATTCATTTGAAGTTCAAACACGGTTTTTTTTTCTTTAATGTCACATAAATCTTTTCTACAAATTCCTCACTGTCTACAAATTTAAAATTGATGAATGACAGTTTTAGTTGGGAACCTTTTGTTCGTGCTTTGGTTTTCTATATATATATATATCTACCCTTAGTATTGAATAATTTCCAACCCTTTAACGTTTATCTCGTTAAGATTTTAATAATAAAAAAAATAAATAAATAAAATATTCAAAGAGTTACAGAGCGAATAATCCTCAGGGTTGGTAATCATTTAAATTTAAATTATCAGAAACTAACTTTGTTGTTAAGGTATTACAACTTAATGGCAAAAATTTATTAGCAATATAGAGAATGTAGCAAATATCATTACCCAGTAAAGGGTAAAAAATATGTATTTTCCCTGAATAAAATAAATAAATAAATTCCCTTAGGAATGAAAGTGTTTGAAAAACAAAGAAGATGAATAGAAATAATTCATATAAAAAAAAATAAATAAATGGAATTATGACTTTGACAAATCTCAGTGTTTCCTTTCTTTTTCTTTGTCTGTCCCACAAATCAATAGAAAGAAAGTGAAAAGGGTTTTTTTACACTGTACTATTTCACGCATTAACATTCGAGGAAGTACTTCGGTAGGGTAGGCAAATGTCATAATGCAATCAGGCTCATGGAATAGATCTCAAGCACCTTTAACTTTATGATCTTTTGGGAAAATTATATTTAAGCAAAAAAATGTCGACATTAATGATCATTTCATCTTTCATCTATAAATGGTTTAATGATCAAAGTTTCTAAGTTTCTAAAATTGTTCTGAATGTGATTTCGTGTAAGCAAATTATTTTTTGGCCCACAAATTTATATTATTTTTGATATAGTAAATAGAATTTTTACAGAAATGATTCAAGCTGACACTCTTCGAGAATTATATTCAGATCACTAATCTACTATTGCGATATTGTACCATTAACTATACAAATATATTCGAATTTTTAAAGATCTTACCACGATTTATTTACTCTTGCGAATTAATTGTAAAAGGATTTCAATTTGGCTAATTGTTATGGTGAATTGAAATTGCAAACCTTATAATTCTCAGATTTCTAGAAAATACTTAGACTATTTGAAAGTTTCACAAATATGTTGCCGGTAGTGTTTGACAAATATATCTTAAATGCTCTGTATGTTACTAATACAGAGCCTTTCATATCCTGATGCAAGGATTAGTACTGACTGCGTACCTGATCTACCGTACGGCGTGGCTTATAGTCAGCAACATAAGCCTAGTAGTCTGGACGTTGTCGCTGTGATTCCATCGAAAGATCCTTGGTATTTTCTGCAGACAAGCTTACGCTTTACGTGTTTGTATGTTTTGACATACGAGTATTAAGTTGGACAATGAAAACTCCGTGATGAGATTAAATAGTTCAATGTGGACAATAATGATTATGAGTCATAAGGAAGTTGTCACTTTCTTATCCTAAGGACTAAAAACTGATTAGCATGAAGCCTTTTTTTTTGCTCTTATTATTAGCAACATGTAGGAAATGTGTGGGTATTTTCTTCCTTGCAAAAACCATTTCATAAAAATTAAATAAAAAAAATCTATTTTTATAAATAAGTCTTATAATATTAAGTTCCATACAAATATAAGGTACTCGTTTTCTATCTTCAACATTTTGCTGGAAATACTATTTTATTGCAAAGGTAACTCATATCACATTTATGTCAATACGGAATCTTGAATGCTTGTGCATAACAAGCAGCCACTTAAACCACACATTTAAAGACTTTTTTCAGTAGATCTTTGACCATTAATTTAAAGAAGTTTTTTACCTAAAAGCATACATGTTTTCATACTTTTCAAACATATCGTTTCAATGATCTGCTGAGCTGGCATGCGAACTAACGAAATGCCTTAACTAGACATTACCTTAACCAACAAAAACTAATTATTGTTTTTTTTTAAACAAATATGTGAAAAATCTGTCCTTACTATGAAAATAAATGTTTTTTAGAGTACAAAATGTTTATTTAATGTGCAACGTCAATTAAAAGATATAGTCGCTTTGCTCGTCCATCGGATCCAAACACATTTCTTTTCTTATGATAATACTTTTTCATCCTAGCGAATTAAAGCTTTAATCACAAAAATTTTTAAATGTTGCATCATGTGATATTTTACATACATCTCGATTTGTTCTGATATAAAAAAGCATAAAGATAGTTTTAATTTTTTGTTATTTGCCCCTTGTAACTAACTATAAATTTTAGTATTCCAGTGTACTACTCACAGTTAATAGTCGAATATAAACTTCTCCGTTTCACCCTAATGTGCATGAATATGTTTGCAACTTTCAATTAATTACCGCCAACAGCAAAATTTATCATTTTAGAACACAACTACGATATGAATTTGTAAGGTTGCTCACAACTGTAAATAATTTGTTTAAAATTAAATGATATGCCACATACATATACATACTCGTATATACACCCCAAATGTAAATGTTCTTGTACATAAGAACATGTACTGTCTTTTTGTGCCTTTGAGCAAAGCTTTGAGCTCTTATTCTAATTCTCATTTATTATTCATTTTTTTTTCCATTTTGGTATTATAAAGGCCCCAACACAATTAGGTTATATAGGCCAAAACATTTAAAATTATAGTTAAATACATTCTTAATATTTTTTTTATGTTATTGATTAGTTGTCATATAATTTAAATATTCTTATTTAAAATATCTATTGTTAAAATATTTTTGCAGTTTAATTGACAAATTTATTTCAATAGAAAATTCTAAGAACTAGTAAATGCACCAATGAATATTAGAAGTTTTTTTTTTTTTTTGTATTATTGCATTTTTTCTAAGAGTTTTTACCGAAAAGCTGCTTATAAATTAAAATTTCTTCATGTTAAAATTAGAAATGTTTTTTTTTAGAATTATTTCTCGAAAATAGCAAATCATTTCCACTTGTGTAATTCCTTTTACTTCTCTTTTATAAACTTATGTAAAGGGTTTGGAAATAAGGGCGGGATAATTTTTTTATATTAAATGGAAGAGAATTTGTGCAGGATTTTATAACCAGATAAAATAGTAATAAGTAATTACAAGTCATTTATTTTTGACATAGTTGTGGTAATAATGTATGGTTGTAAAAGGAACTTTTAAAATAGTTTAAAAATATTTTACACATACAAAAACAGGATTATTTAATTAAACAAATTTGCTTTTATTGTTCCATGACATATAATAAAATAGCATAAATAATCATAATTTTTCTAATAACTTTGTTGCTAATCAAATCATGGCTATAAAACAACCAATGGATATTTAACAAAAACCTTAAACCAAGAATGAGAATGAGAATTACACCCTTTTGTATCAGTTTCGTTGTATCTTTACTTTTAAATTATTTGGGATTTTACGAGTGCTTTGTTGTTCAAACTTTTTAAACAAATCTGTATAACACTGAGCATTTAAATATTTTTCAAATTTAAGTGTTATCGTAAAATTATATGAAAATTATCAATTAAATTGAGATAACGAAATTTGAATTTTATTACTAACGCTTTTCACCGCATTTTAATACGTTTCCTTTAAAGTTACTTCACATTTCAACATTTAACAGAGATTAAAATGTAAAGCAAATAACGTATGTCGATCGACATCTTGAATCAGGCAGCAAGATGCCCGACTATTATTAAATTCGCCGCATATATTTTTATAAAACTCAACAAAGTCACGATTTATACTGATTTAAAGAATATCGTCTTTTCCGGACAGACCAGTGAATATCATACATGGATATGTCTAGCATACTCTCGTAGCACCTGCATTATCAAGTATTTCCGTCATTATAAAATCTCAAATCGCAACCATCTAGTGTTAATAATTTTGTGCAGAAACTTAAAGAAACATCGACACGTGCCAATTGAAAACACCTTTGTTTTTACAAACACACACACATACATAAATATATAGTTAACAAATCGTCTTAGAATTTATTTAAGAGTTTAAGTACTCCTTTCAGGAATTCAATTATTAAAATTGAAGTGGCTTCAGCAACACAAAAAACGGAAACGAACATACTATTAGTAAAATTCTAAAATATTTGCCATTTAAGTTTTTTGTAATATTATTTAATTGATATTTTTAATAAGTTATCTGTTCTGTTGTTGTACAAAACTTAAATTTTATCTGAAATAGTAAAAGATTATGTTTCGTTAAACGAAACAGTTGACGAATGTATTAAATTTTTAATTTCGCATATAAATCAAAGCGCCACTACACTATTTGATGACGACTTTATATAAAGTAAAATGTGCATTTCTTAGTTTAATTTGACGCAGCCTGAAGAGGAAAAATCCAACCAATTTATTCATCTTTCAGAATTGTATAGCTTTAGAAATGATAATAGAAGAAATAAAAGTTTGAATCGGTGGAAATTTTTTCAAACTATGCCACATATTCCGAAAAATCTACAAGTATAAAATAATTTACAAGAAAAAAAATTTTAAATCGACAAGTAAGTACCGCAACTATTAGTTAACCAATATTTCAAGAGGCCATTTAGATTTCTATGGTTTCTAGGTTTCGAGGTACGATTCCCATAAAAAAAAAAAAACTGTAAGAAACAAATCTGATTAGACAAAAAAAACGAATTTTTAAAATCGACCATTAAATTGTTGAGCACTTATACGATAATCAATATGTATTTTGAAATTTTGAAGAGGGTGGAAGGGACGACGCAGGAACTTTTTTCCCAAATATTTAAAAAATATTTTTAAAATATTTTTAATTTAAAAAATATTTTTCTATATAAACTTTTATTTCTGTGCTAGCGTAGAGAATCGAATGATTTTAAATGTTTTATGCAAAAAATTTCTTAAAATATTTCATCATAAATGCTTAATTTTATACGAAGTTTAATTTAAAAATACTATATTTTCTAATTACGCCATTGTGAATCGTTTAGAAAATACTTTCAAACAAAATATTTGTATGGTCACGTATGAGTGATATTGTTTTTGGCATTGACAACAATCATACGCCTAAGTGATTTACGAGTGTATAAATATTTTATTAGAATACAAAGTTTGCGGCGAATGATACAATCATTTTAATTTGGTTTTTTCCTAAAATTCAATTATTCACTTAATTAAAAAAATAAAGAAATAAGCATAATAACATATTTTTAAAAAAATATTAAATAGTTGAAACAATTAGTTGAAGTTGGAATAGCTTTTAATCATACTAAAAAAATTTTTTTTTATTACGAACTTCATAACAAAGTATGCGTAAAGTGTTTTAAAAAGCAACAAATTTCTTTATTTGTATAACTACTTCCACATATTTGTTGTGTATACAAATTAATTAATTAAATTTAAATTGTAAAGATTACAAGGTTTTTTTCTGAGGTTTCACTATAATACTGCCCAAAAGAGAGGAGGGGAAAGATATAACTCCTTCCTGTTATGAATTATTTTTTAGTTAGTCTTGCTAGAGTCTTGCTTATATTTTTATATTTTGTTGTTAAAGTAAAAATACTTGTTTTACTTTTTCATGTAAGCTGTAAATATATATAAAGAGCAGGCAATTCGAAGAAAATTTGATATTTCCTTTATTGTACTTATGTACTTTTTTGCTTTAATTAAATAATATTTTTTTAATATTAAATTTTCTCATTGTACATTTTTTTAATGAAATTCATCTTTAATGCACGAGTACAAGGGTTTTATTAAATGATACGTAATATTTCTTTAAAATCCTTAAATATTTCCTAATTTTAAATTCTTTCTCTGCTTTGTGTGTTCAACTTTCAGCTTATACACTTTAGAAAATAATATATTACAGGAAAAACCGGTCATTACAAAAAGTTTCATTTATTTTCTCTTCTTTTTTTATGAATATTTTAGACTGTTGAAAGATAGCTACAGAACTCTCTAACAGCTTTCAACAAAAAAAAAAAAAAAAAAAAAACATAAAAGATTTTTGCAACATTGTTATCATTTGCTTAGCAAACTACAACAACATAAAATCGGCTTATTTGTGTGTGTATTTTGACTTCCGTCTTGTGACAAGGGAAAAAAGACCAAAACACTCTATGCAACTTTATATAACCTGCTGTGAGTAAACACTACAGATGGGTAAATTCGGTAGTTTATTTCTACTAAAACTTTAATAACAATAAAGTTGCATAGCTACCTGGCCAGAAGCAGTGGCAGTATCTACTTCTAGCAACTAACATAGTTGCAAGATACGAAACATAAAAGAAAAAACTCCTTTTAGAATTACAAAACCGGAGGATGAGATTTTCGATGAAAACTGAAGTGGCCTTATAAAATCATCAGCAAGAAAGTTTAACTTAATTGTTGAACATTAAGCTTAAGAAAATGAAACAAAAAGTATACAGAATTTTAAGTTGAGAAGCAATTAGTAATTTTTCATATTAAAAAGCATATCAAGTTTTAATATTAGACACTTGTGTTGAGAGATCTATTTGATGCTGTATGTGAAAGTTTTATAAAATACTAAGACAACAATTTAACAGTTATTTAAGCAAAATTACGATTTAAATGCAAACTAGCATAAAGTGTTTCAGTGTTTTTCTACTTCTATCGGAGAGGAAATATTTTAAACCAAGACACGAAATAGCTGCACAAAATAGTAAAAACATCCAAACTTGTCAGCTGAAAAAATTTTACAGCATAGCAAATAAGATTGACTGAAACTAAAACTACCGTACATCAACATTTGCAAAGAAACTCAATTTTACTTTGTATGAATTCAAGACGCCCCCTCATCTAAAGGTGTATAATTTTAATAAATAGGTTAAATTGACTGGCACTAGTAGAGAGGTTTCAAAAAAGTGTTAAGCCATTTCGATTCTGTCAATATCATCCCTTTTCGGCCTTGTTATAGTGAATCGGCAGAACAAATTAAAGTCTACTACTTCAGGTCAACTTTTGTACTGGAGTAATTGAAAATATTTTTTTAAGCAATCTGGAGTTGCACATAATTAGAAGATGGTTCGCAATTACAAACAAATTACATACAACGGCCAACAATATAACTATCAATTTTTATTTTGGTCATTATTTTGACCCAGTTGACCCAGCCAATTAATTTTTTTTTTAGTTTCTGATTCCGTAATCATACCGGAAATATTGTGAAAATAAAATTTTCAAATATACATATTTGTTCTTTGTTATTTTAAACAATTCAGTACCACATGCAACTAAATTTTGTTATAACTGCTTATAAATGTATGGCCGACTGACATTGTGGCTGCAATAAAACTCATATTAGCTGCTAAACTATTAATATTCTTTAAAACTTTAAAATCGGATTCCAAAACCTTATGCAATGTTCATAATGTCAATAATGTGTAACATTTGAAATTTAATTCATAATTATCTGTTGCACTGTTTATTTAATTAACATGAATGAAATATTTTTATATGTGAACGCTGTACTTGTCAATTGCTTTTTTTAATACATTTTAAGACTCTGAACCTTTTAATCTCTTTCCTAATAAACTTAATTAAAAATGTACAAAGAATAGAAGAAAACCTACATTTAATTAGCAAGTAAAAAAACTTAAAATGTTTCAAGTCACTGTGCCGCAATGAAAATCCACCCACATCAATAATCTCACTCATACGCACACTCTCCCAGTAGAACTTAATATAAATTTATTTCTCTTTGAGCGCGACTACCGAAGTACTCTTTGAGTGAAATTCTAAAACTAACACCAATACAACATTTTTCTCGATTCAAAGCATACAACGAAAAAAAAACGAATGCTCGTTATTGTGCAAAGAATTTCCAATACATAAACAAACTGTGCTAATGTGTGCAACGGGGAATTTTAAGCCATACACAAAGATTCACATATTCTATCCGTTATGTTTGTAAGCATGAGAGAAAAGTTTCTTGTTCAAATGTATGTGGGTGGGCGATGTTAAGGCCTTATTTTCGTGTGCATGTAACTACATACACAACGACGCAGAAACGAAATCAGCAACTTGTGCTGGAGTTGTATTACTATTAAGGAACACACCAACCTCATTTAACTTTTACAACAATTACAGAAACATTTGGAAGGACGATGATGCTGATAATGATGATGATAATAATGATGATAATGTTTGGGAAATATGTATTTCTTTAAGCTCTCAACAAGCTTTAATGCACTATGGAAAAAAACTGAAAACAATATAACAAATCTATATAATTTGAAGGCAAGACGATTTTTTATTTAAACGATTTTGACAAAATTTATACCAAATTAAAAATGTTTATTTGCAGAAGTGAACGAGGTAAAATATTTTTAATATTTTAGGAGCCATAAGTGTTGAAAGCAATTAATGGTAAAATGTATAAACCCATAGACGTATTTTTAATTTTCTTATATTTCATACTAATCCGGAGCAGTTCTACAAATATTATTTTCATTTTATTTTCTTTACTTATTTTGCTACCCCACTATGCAAAAGCATCATCATGGTAACGTGTAATTTGCAGTATCCGTGTATCAAATTGTATGGAGGTGTGTAATATAATTTTAGCTCGTGTGCGTTTCAATGTTTTCCCAGTAAACACACCCGAGAAGTCTCTAGTTTAGGAAGATTTAATATCAAGGCCTAACGAAATAAATAAACCTTTGAAAGTTATTTTAACTAAAAAAATAGAGTACTGAAAAAACAAAACATAAATTAAATTTTGGATTAAAAAAATTATTTTATTGTTTTCAATTGGGAATTGTAGATTAGTTCAAAGATATTTTGTATACCTGAAAAATTTCAAGTAAAATCTATAGTTTTGGCGAAATATTACCACTGTAAATACGTTTTAACTTTTATCAACACTAGAATTTATTGAAACTGAAAGTTATTTTTGATTTTTTACTTAATCAAGTAAATTTCAATTTAAGCACCGATTCTTATCTGATATTTTTTGCTGGCTTTCAAAAAAGATTTGAAGTAACATTTAATGTGATATGATAAAATTATCATACTTTAAATGTTTTATATTTATATTTAGTTTGTTAGGTTAGTGGCATGCGAGCATTTGTAGGTGTGTGTGGGTAAGTATCTAAATGTATGTGTTTATGGATTTATATATGTTTGTGTGTTACTTATTTGGGTGGTAAAGTATTTCGTTGATTGTTGCTGTTATTTTTATATGCATTGGGGATACTTAAGTGTTGTTGAGTGCTTCTACCGGTTGCTAACATTAATTTATTTGTCTTTTTGTATAACTGTGTGTGTGTTTTTTTTTTAATTTTTTGTTATTTTACTTACACATGTATGTATGTATGATGATGATGATTATGATGATGACAAAATTAAGTTGTTGCTGTTGATTTTTAAATTTTTATTATATTGTTGCTTTTCAAACGTGTTGTTCATATAAATGAGTATCCATTTAGGTCGTCCCCTTGATAGAAATACCAAAAATGCTGTACTAAGAGCTATTTTATAAATTAAAATGAATTCAGCTTTTTTACAACTTTCAGATTGTTCAATATAGTAAAATATTTACTACGACACATAAAAGGTTTTTAGTGCCAACTTTCAATTGATACTGAAAGTTTGGCAAGAGAAAGTTCGAACTATATCTGATCATGTCCTTGAAGTATGCCTACACAGTATCGCTAACCCACAAAACTTGAATTTTATTAGTTAGCATTTTTTGAACAATGGTCACAATAATCATAGCAGTCAACTAAATTAAGTTTTTCCTTGATAAAACAATATACACAGTATACATACGAGTATGTATTTATTCGTATGTAAATTTTATGAATGACAATCACACCCATTTAAAGATATTTATGGTATACATCCATACACACTTTCATATATGTATATAAGTATGAATGTATGTATACATATGTATGCATGCACCTATATATGTACATACATAAATAGGTATTCAAAAACATTTGAAACAAATCTCTCTAAAAACTTTCATAAGTCCTCTTGCATAACTCATCCTCACCCAGTGTGGTACACCGTCAGAAAAAAGTTAAACCCAGGTCTCTTAACAAAATGTATGTATGTATATATGTTTGTATAAAAACCTTTTTTGTTGTTTTCTCTGCTTTATTTTTATTATTTTGGAGTAAAAATGTAGGAAAACAAAATACAACAACATTTTCAACATGGCTGCCATGACTATAACTTAAAAAAGCACTGTTGCCAATTTTATGCCGTTATCTCAAATAAAAAAAAAGCTCACACACACACACACAAAGATATACATACATACATACACACATACACACATACACATACACACACACACACCCTTATACATTTGTGTAAGCGCAAACAAACAATTCCTTTATACCAGCAACAACAAGTTGTGTTCATGTTTGCATCAGCAACAACCAAAGCACCAGCAACTTCAGCACGAGCAACATCAATGGTTACTACAACAGAAATTCAAAATCTAAATGATATTCTGATGGTATTTGAAGTGCATGTGTATATTTTGACAAAAACAAACAAAGTCACTTACATACATAAATAGATACATAAACACATACTTCGATATATACGTATGTATATGTATATATGTATAATGTTTTTTTATCTCTTTTATTATTCTTTATAGACTATTGTAAATATTTTATCAGGTGGGTGACTTGAAAAATTTGTTGATTGTTAGATTGTGGAAAAACCAATCTTTCGAGTATCATGTTCATAAGTTCATAACGAATAGGAGATTCTCACACTGATTTTTTTTGTGTATTTTCTTTCTCATTCCCAAGAAAGTAGACAAACTTTGTGAGAAAGAAATGTATATTTTTGTTGATTAAAAATTTTTTTATGTACGATGTATGTTGTAGCACACATTATAGCCAAATTATTAAAACTACTCATTACATACATACATATGTATTTATACTTACTTACATATAAAATTCGGTTTCGCACATTTTGTGATCTTAAGTGCATATTACTGATGTTATGAATACTCGTATTCGTATTCGATTATTCGATTATTCGACTATTTGCCTATTTTAAGATATTCATA
Source organism: Lypha dubia (assembly GCA_947311025.1). Classification (NCBI taxonomy): domain Eukaryota; kingdom Metazoa; phylum Arthropoda; class Insecta; order Diptera; family Tachinidae; genus Lypha; species Lypha dubia. The sequence continues at coordinate 51,142,185 of OX371261.1, forward strand.
TTCAGGCAAATATTTCTCGAATAATTTGCACATAAATTTTCCAAAAAAAAAATCAATCAAAAAGTTTAAAATAGGACATAAAATGTACAAAAATATATTAATTTTTAATAATTTTTATTTAAAAAATGGTAGGCCTTTGTCCTTGACGCAAACAATAATCTTCTTAAAAAACAAACGAAAACTATATTTCGTAGCTATCATTTAAAAGGTAAAGTCTTATATGTAAATTCATATCATGTTTAGTTAGTAATGAATTCTCAGAAGAGGAATTTTGGACTTCAAAAATTAAATAACTAAAATTTAATATGTGAAAGTCCACCGCGCAATCAGCGACAATATGTTCTCCCAAACAACACTGAATTACTAACTAAAAGCGCAAGCAGAGTAAGAAAACTAAATCTCAAAGCATACATACATAGGTAAAATAAATTAAAAATGTTCAGTAGTGATCTTTAAATTTGGCAACTCAATGTCATACTAATGATTTTTTTCAAATTAAATTTGCTATATTACGTGGCTCTAAGCCTTAAAATAATATTCGTATTCGCGAATACTAAAAATTGATAATCATAACATCACTAGTACATACATCATATACAGTCAAACTTCTCTATAGTGAACTTTGTGTTCAACTGAAAGGAAGACATCTGGATGACGTACTCTTTAGAAAATAAAATACGCATTTCCATTCCATCGTTCAATGCTCTTAATAAATGTTTGTGGCAATTTTTACATTTTTTATTTAAGTTTGAAAATATAAATTTGCCACCAGAGTTCTCCTTATTATGAATATATTTCGAAAACAGCTTTTTCGTTTTATGTTAATGCTGGCTAATGTATTTAAATCTCTAAATATATTTGTGATATCCAAACATAAAAGTGAAAAATATATAAAATATCTGTATAATAAAGTTTTTGTTTAATGAACTAATTTTCTCATTACATGCAGATTCATTATAGGGAAGTTCGACTGTAATAGCATGTGATACAAAGAGTGGTATCACGTGCAGTATCTCAAGACTTCCGCAAGTGCTCTCAACACCATTATTATATACAGGTTAGAAATACTAAAAAATTATCGACTATAAGAACAATTTATTAAAAATATTTTTATATTTTATTACAAATGTGACTTTCTCCGAGAAAAGGGACCTAGTGTGTCAAAAAACGGGTTTGGACTTAAGAGTGGATAGAGTGGTCATGCGTTTTTTGCAACTTTAAATGCGTTTTTCTCAAAACTTCATTTTCACACACTAGGTCCCTTTTCTCGGCGAAGGTTACAAATAGTTCTTTAATGTTTTATTACCAATAAATTGGGATTAACTGCTCCTTTAATTCGTAAATCAAACACAAAATTTAGATTTCCTCCTTTAACTTTCTGACAAATTGATTTGCGTTGAGCTTAAAATTATTTTATCAACAAAAATACATACATACGTATGTATATGGTTTTTCTTTATTGTTGCGTCAACAATACTATGTTTCTCGATACAGTTTACGGTTATAAGTTTTGTAAACGTTTATGAACCTTAATGAGGTTACAATTAACAATAGGGTTGTTTTTAAAAACGTCTCAATAAAAATTTTGTATACAGTTGTACTGCGGTATTTATATCGTGTATATATGGAAAGTTCCTAAGCATGGCATCAACTGTGAAACCGGTGCCTTAATTGTAATGCTGCGTTGTGAAACTCTATATCTTCATTGAATACAAAGAAACGTAATTAAAGTCAGCCTATATATTGCTAACAAAAAAATATAACCATGCATTCATTTAAAAATGCAACAACAGTAAAATGCCACATGAAATATTACAGGAACCATAATATTTTATTTAATACATTTTGTAAAAGCTACCATGACTTTCTTTACATAAAAAAAAAATTTGTTTCAACTTCTGGTTGAGTGCTTTTCTAGTAGTTTTATATTTAAGTTTTTAGATTTTGCTTTATTTTTGCAGCAAAAATTAAATTTATGATTATTTTAAATCAAGAATTCTTTCCCATTTTAGAAAGGCAAAAAAATATTGCCAAGCTTACAGGTTGCCTAGAAATGAGATGGGATTTTACCTATCAAGAACTTGGTCCTTATTTTGATCTCAGTACTTTTTACGGCCGAAATTTTTTGGATAGAAACTTGGACTTATTTTCACATTTATGTTTTTGTGTGAATATTACTTACTTCTAACGATTAACCAGATTTCTATTTATAATATTATGATTATGATATGGTGATCTTACTATAGTTGCCTCAACCATGTTTTTTCTTTGTGTATAGTAAAATTTATAAAACCATTAATTCTCGAGTGTTGTAATTAACTCAAAAGCCCCAAATGGCCAAATAGCGAATTGCACTTTTTGCAGAAATCTTGTTGTTCTCTAACTTTATTTGGATAAATAAAAGTTCTGCGTAATATGGACGGTTAAAGCTAAATCGTGATTCTTTAAAAAATTACTTTTCTCTTTAAGTAATTATAAATGGCTTTACCTAAAATACGGTTGTGTGTCCTCTATTGTAAAATGAACTTTTTTTATTTGATATTTTTTTTTCATTTTGTCTAAAAAATGAAGTCTATAATTAATTAAATTTGTTATTTTCGTTCGTTGTTTTCATTGTTATTAAGTGATTGAAGAAATTTTGTTTCTATCCTGCAGTATTTGATACATTACTAAGAGACATGTGTATGTATACATGTATGTTTATCCGCAGAAAGAGATATATTCTTATGGAAAAATAATTCCTTTTTAGAATCTCCAACAATATTACAGACTACATGTGATAGTAGATATTTATATTTACATGTGTTCAAGTTTGAAGTTGCTATGGTTCTTTTTGCTCAAAACTTTATAGATCGACTGAAACGAAATGTATTTAAGTATTTTTTTTTTCCTTTAACAAAGTTTAATTTTTACATAACGAAAAATAGTTAAAGCCTACAAATAAATTAGATATGCTTCTCAATAAGTTTTTGGAATATATAAAAAATTCTGTAATATTATATTAAAAGAAGTCTAAAACTTCTTCTATTTAAAATTTAAAAGATATGTCAGAAATAAATTATATTAATATTTTAAAATTATTACAAATTAGTTATTATAACGTTTAAAGCAAAAATCAAACTATCTGTTTGTTTTGGAAAATTTTATGAATTGAAATTTCAAAAGTATTTTTGTTATATTTAAATATTTATAATTACAGTAGAGTAAATATACAGTAAATATTGTCGTGATAGTGGTGTAGTATTTTTATATTTTAAAGTCCTGCCTAAAATTGTTTGCCGGCGCTTAAGAACGCCACTGGCCTAAATTTAAAAGGCAGTTGAATGCCTGTATTTTAAATAAATGAAAAGCCGATTTGAGGCTGAGTAATGATTGATTTATTGTTTCGAAAACAAGGACTTAAATACTAACTTAGCGGTACCTTAAAAGCTACAAGATTTATTTATCAATTAACAATTGTTGTTGTCCTAAGCTACAAACACTCCAATTTTAATTCCAAGGAATGTGCAAAGGAATTTGCATTAGGGTGGTACTTAAACATAAAATAATAATATAATATAAAATAACATATCTTAATAATGTAATATAATATAACAAAAAATATAATGTATAAAATATAGAGTACACTACAATATACAGTTTCTAACAGTCGGCTATCCTGCATTTTGAAGCGACCTCGCTTCGATCTTCTGGACTGTCGTCTTCAGAAATATTTACAGCATCATCATCATCATCAAATAAAGGTGGTAACATCCAGCATGGCTTTAATCTGTCGGAAACGTAGATTGATGAGTAATGACGAGACTTGCGCTTTGAGTTTGGAATGTCCTCAATCATATATCTATCATTTCCAATAACTTTTGAAATAATAAATGGGCCTTTATAACGTGGTTCTAATTTACGTGAAGTTTCAGTGCTCGAAGGTTCATTTTCGGCCAGTACAAGTTCACCAACTTTGTATATGAATGGTTTTGCATGTCTATCATCAAACCTTTTCTTAGCTAATCTTTTCTGGTCATTAACACGTAGAGAAGCTTCTTTTCTTACCTTCTGAATCTCTTCCTCAGTTAGAATATTATCTTTATGAACAGCCAATAATATTTTGTTGTGTAGAATATCTCTTGGTGAATAGCAAAATAATAACTCGTGCGGACGTTTATTTGACGTTTTATTTACCATAGTGTTCAAAGACCATTGAATATTAACCAAGTGCTCATCCCAACGTTTATCACTTGGAGTTGTAGGTAATAGCATAGAAAGCAAAATTCTGTTGGTCCGTTCAGCATTTCCATTAGCACGAGGAGTTTTGACAGCGTTAAGAACATGCTTTATATCGTTATCTGAGCAATATTTTTCAAAATCTTTTGAAGTGAACGATGTTCCTCTGTCGGTAATTATACGTATAGGCACCCCAAAATAACTGGAAAATTCGTTTAAGATATCTATAACAAATTTAGTTTTAGTACTTCTGACAGCTTTTATAATTGTGAATTTTGTGAACGAGTCAACTATAACCAGGATATACTCGTTCCGCTTATTACTTTTTGGAAATGGTCCCAAATGATCCAAGTGAATTGTATTAAATGGTACTGGCTCCACATCAGTAAAATGATATTCACCTTCAAAACGGCCACCCTTGTGCTTATTGTATGCACACTCAACACAAGCACCAATATAAGACTTCAAAAAGTTTTTCATTCTTGGGAACCAAGCATAGCTCAAAAGCTTTATCATAGTTTTCTCTATACCAAGATGTCCTTGCTTATCATGGCAGTCTTCAACAACTCTCCATCTTAAAGCTTTTGGAACCACCCATAACTTCTTTTCATTATATTTGCGAAATAGTCTTCCATTTTCGACACAATATTCTTTGACAATCATTTTATCTTTTTCTTCTAATTTCTTAATGATTTCTTTTATATTATTATCTTGAATCTGCATTCCATACAACCAGTCATCACTGTGAAGATTTTCTTTGTCCACTCTAAGTGTGGCAACGTCAATTTCGCTTGGAGGTTCATTTGGAGATCTGCTAAGACCATCGACATGTTCCATTCGTTGACCTTTTCGATGTTCGATATTAACGTCAAAATCTTGTATTCTCAACCACCAGCGAGCTATACGTGGAATTAACTGTCGTTTCGACATTGCTGATTTTACTGCACTGCAATCAGTCACTACCTTTATTGATTTTCCATATATATAATATCGAAATCTTTCCAATATTTCGACTACTGCTAGAGTTTCTAGCTCATAGCTGTGCAAATTCTTTTCGGAATCACTTGTTGAACGGCTGTAGTATGCTACTGGTTTCAGTTCATTACCATCTCGTTGCAGCAGTACACCCGCTAACCCTATAGAACTAGCATCAGTGTGTACTTCATGTTCAGCATCCAAGTGGAAAGCTGTCATGACAGGTTGAGTTGACAATTTAGACTTTAAGTTGATAAATGCGTTTTCTTGTTGATCGGTCCAATTGAAGTTTTGGTCTTTACGCAATAGTCGTCTTATTGGCTCGGATATTATTGAATAACCGGGTATAAATTTACGAAAATATCCGCTCAAACCAAGAAATTTTCGTAATTCGTCGTTCGAAATTCTCTACTGCTTTTGATTTTATTTCACCAGGTCGTATGCCTTCTGGATTTAAACGATGTCCAAGGAAATCAATAGTAGTTTTTAGAAACTCACATTTTTTTATATTTACGGACAAATTTGCGTCCTTAAGCACATTTAAAACTATTTGTAGTTTCATAAACATCTCATCCAACGTATTGCTACCAATAAGAATGTCATCCATGTAGTGGATCATGTTATCTTTACCTGCACGTTCCTGGATTCTAGACATCAATCTTTGAAAAACACTAGGCGCGTTCTTCAAACCAAATGGCATGCGTTTAAATTCATAAAGACCATCTGTTGTAATGAAAGCTGTGTATTTGCGACTACAAGGTTCAATCGGAATTTGATAATAACCACTGTTAAGGTCCAATGTTGTAAAATATCTGTATTTCTTTGCTTCGTTCAAGTATTCTTCAATATGCGATGATGGAAAATTCTCTTTCAGCATCAATTTGTTAATCTGCCTGTAATCGACACATAAGCGGTCACTTCCATTCTTCTTTTTCTGTAGAACCACTGGACTAGCATACTCAGACTCTGAGCGTGTAATTATATCATTTTCTAAAAGTTCCTTAATCATACTTGATATTACAACTTTTTTCGGTTCGGGGACGCGATATGGAGCTTGTGTTACGATTTTTGTACCTGTTAATTTTATTTTCATTTTTACCAAGTCGGTCTTCCCAAGACTCCGTAAATTAAAAGCAAATACGGTTTCATTAGATCTAATTAATTCAATCAATCTTGCTTTTACATTTTCATCGTTCGATTCACATTTCAGTATGATTCATAATCTGATTCTCATACTCATGTGTTCTTTTATTAGCTTCCAGTTGATTAACAGTAAATTTTAACTCATCATTATTTTCAATATTTATTTTACCATTCTGTATTGTCAATTTTGTATTTCCATTTGCAAAATTATCTTGTCCAATCAAAACATCAGTAAATAATAGGTCGTCTTCAACCACATATAATATAACAGGTAATAAAACGGTATTTATCTTCAATTTCGCGAAAATCTTTTCACTAGAAAGACGTATTCCGCCACATATACCAGAAATTCTCATGCTACAATTTTCGCGGTTACAATCAATTTGATCACAAACTGATTTCTTTATTAAGCTACACTGACTACCAGTATCTATAAAAGCAGTAAGTGTGTTGTTACCCAAATTTACTGTTATTTTGAAAATATCATCATTATTGCAAAACATATTTCGTACGGTAGTATTCTGTTTTCACTCAACTTCGTTCTTCGGATGAACTTTATTACATTTTGGACATCGTAGTCGACGTTGGGGTTTTAAGCAATTTGTAGATATATGTCCTATCTCATTACAATTAAAACATTTTATACCAGTTCTAGTATTTTGCTTCGTTGTACTAATGACTGTGCCTATATTTTTGTTCGCCATATCGGCGTTGTTTATTTTGGTTTTATATTCAATACTTTTCGTTAAACGTTTTTCAGGTAAATTGGTTTCATATTCATGTAAAATTTCTCGTAATTGTCTCATCGTATTAATTTTATGAGGAGCGATAGCTAATTGAATTTCACGATTTTGAAGCCCTTCTCTCGTATATTTTACAATTGATGTTTCGCTTAGCATGTATCGCTTACCAAGAGCACACATCTGAAAACAATAATCTGTCACATTCTCTTCATTATTTCTTACAGCATTTACCATCTTAAAATGCACATCAGCTTCGTCGAGAGTTGATCCAAATTCATTTCGTAGTTCAGCTGCAAAAATACTCCATTTTGAATGTAACGTCTGTAAAGAATCCAACCAAAGACGTGCAACACCTTTCATTCTGCTATAAATTGCCAGCATTAAGCATTTTTCATCCCATTTATAGGCCCGAATAGCGCTATCTACTCTTTCGATGAACTGCTCAGCCGACAACGACATTTCACTAGCCGGATCAAACTCTGGTATCGTTTCAGCAATTTCCCTCACAGAACAACTATTTGTTGAACGTGCAACATGAGGAACGTGAAAGTTATTACTTACATTTTGATTTCTGATGTCATATTGTTCAAAATCAACATTCTGCCTTTCAGTTTCTTCAGCTACATGTTGTCCGTTTAGATTTCGTGTCTCATTTTGTTCCACATTATTTCGTTGTGCGTTTGATTTGAAAAGGATCATTGCGTTTTGTACTATTTCCCTTTAGTCATTTACCTGTCGTTGTAAATCCATAGCACTGGTTGCATTTCGAGAAATACTTCCCATGGCGTTTTCATTCTGGCGTTGTACGTTTGCGGACATGCTTGCTGAAGACGTTTCTTCAAGAACGTTGCTATCGCCGTTGCTCTCTTCAATTTCATCTGTACCTAGAATTTCCGTTAAGCACACAATTAATTCCGTTTTTGTACCTGACGTTGGTAATTCTCGCTCACGAAGTAATTGCTTCAACTCATCAACTTTTAAACTAAGAAGTTTCTTCATTTTGATGTTAAGTTTTCTTCTCATAGACGGATGAAATATATCTTTGTTTTCGTTCAAATCTTTATAAATTTCATGTATCCCACTTCTGATCTAAAAGAAGTCTAAAACTTCTTTTATTTAAAATTTAAAAGATATGTCAGGAATAAATTATATTAATATTTTATTTAAAAAGAAAATTATTACAAATTAGTTATTATAACGTTTAAAGCAAAAATCAAACTATCTGTTTGTTTTGGAAAATTTTATGAATTGAAATTTCAAAAGCAAGTGAATTCAATTATTTTTGGACCAGTTTTGTATATTAGATATAAAATAATTCACATAATATCTTGAAGGACTTTAGGAATATTAAATAGAATAAGTAGTCATAGAACTGTCCGTACTATATTTTTGATGTTACATCTCTTAATAGTGATTTGGTATTTAAAATGGGCATCGCAAAGAAGGATTTTAACCCTGCTGTTAGGTTTGGACCATTTTGGTCAAAGTTTTTTTAGAATTTTGGAATGGTTTATCGTATCAACTTAATAAGTCAGCTCAGGTGTTTTTTTTTTCTTTTACAGGATTACATTCTTAATTAGTTTTTAGCTGTCTAATATAAATGAAAATATAAAAAAAAATCAAAGTTACAAATCTAAGGTAATGGACCATTTTGTTCCATACAATTTATTGCGTTTTTTATCTTAGTAAAAGTAAGAAAAAACAATTATGGCTTATAACTATATTCGCAGCAAGATGAACAAATTCTTTTTCGATTTGATTTGCATATAAATCTATTGCATAGAATGTATTTGAATGCAAAGTGGTCCAAAATGGTCCCATCCTAAGATTCGTAAGTTTTTTTCAACCTAACAGCAGAGTTAACAGTAGCGTTTCTACTACCAAGACGACAATTCATCAATTCACACTGTGAGAGGTGACAACTAGTGAATTCTTGTACAATATTTAGAACATTTAAATTGCCAGTAATATTCTCATAATCTAATATATTGACAAACATGTGAAAGGGAGTTGGCAGAAACAGTATACGACTGTGAAAATCAATTATATACAAAGGAATCTTTGAAGGACCAAAAACTACTTGATATCAATATCTGAGTTTTTTATTTATAAAATAAAAAAGTAAATTTTAAAACCTATAATTTAACTTCAGAATAAAATTACTATTGAACTTAAAATTTTCGCATAAATTAAAATATGGTAAAAATAAATTAAGAAAGAAAGAAGCAATGTTGAGAAAAAAGAAATTAGTTATTTGAGATTTTACCCCAGAATTTTTGCAAGCATCAGAACTAAGCATCTGCGTAAATTGCGCACTTATACAAGGATCGTTTAAATCATTATCCGCTTAAATAATTAAAATTTTGTGCAATTTAACATGTTCGGGGACTTCTTTATTCACATGAAAAGATCGCGTTAATATTTCCATTGATCGAAACAAATCTTCTAGACGTCTAGATGAGTAATAAATATAAAGACCAGGTTTATGTTTCGCCCTGCCACTGCTATTTTGTCAATAAATCTAAAAGTTTTAATGCAAATAATTTCTTCTTAAATTATAATAAAACGCAACCTGTATAGCATTTTCCTTTTTCTATTTAATATAAAAATGTTGTAGTAAAAATATCATCTAAAAAGTATTTGAATTTTATGCTCTGCATATATTTAATATGATGATGTTGATGGAAAGCATGACAATGCATAATAAATTTTGTCGTGCTACTTGTTGTTACTAAAATGGTTTCAAAGAATTTCAATTTTCTTTTCTTACATGCTAAAAAAAAAACAAATATGGTTATATTTGAGAAAAACTGTTACCATTTTCAATAAAAATAGAAATACAGGATAAAATAAAAGTCATAGAAATATTTTTACACTGCCAGAAAAACTAAAGGTTAATCAGATGCGGTGCTTATTTTTGTGATTTTAGACTTCCACTGAAAATTTTATATAAACTTTGTTTTAATTACTTGTTTTATGACTTGTGCAAATGGGTGTGATATAGATAATATTACTGAGTTGTGAACGATACAAATGGACACATCACTTAACTCTAGGCCAACGACATTGATTCTCACATAAACCTTCCAAGATCAAATTAGTTGCTAGTTAATGGAATCAAATCACCTGTCTTCTTTTGTAGCTGGTCCTTTTCCGGCTATTGGAAGACTTTCAAAACGCTAAAAGTTTCAATGGCTCTTATTTATTTGTAAATAAATAACTTGCATGACTTAGTGCTTCAACTGGAAGCCCAACAGGCTAAATGGTATCTAGGCGTATGGTAGTGCGCCAGGCGAAGTTCGGCCACAGAGTGTGTATATTTACACGAAAACATTCGAGCTGTTATTGTCCCCCTCATAACTTTGTTCCTCTTGATCATAATGTAATGAAACTTGAAACATAAGGACTCCCCACAGAGGTGACCTCAAAAGTTAAATTTGAAAGTTCCACTGTAAAAGCTTCCCGAGATATTAAGGTGTGAAAATTTCATATTTTAGTACATATTCACGGACTCACTGACTCATCAATATTATTGGGCACTTCCAGTATAGCTAGAGAGCTGAAACTCGGTACACAGGTAGGTCTTGGTGAGAAATTAACCAGAGAAATCTAAAAACGGGCACTTTTCACCCGGTGGGACTAGGGTGCCCCTTCTTTCTATGGGGCACTTCCAGTAGAACTGGAAAGCTTTTCATCTGGGGCGACTATGGTGCCCCTTCTTTGTATAGGGCAGTTCTAGTATAGCTAGAAAGCTGAAATTTCGTACACAGGTAGGCGCAGATAAGCAATACATATAAATATTTATACAAAAACAACTTAGAAAAAAGAAGTGAGATCCGCACAAACACACAAATGTTAAAATAAGGACAAGTTCCTATCCAAAATATTTCGGCCGTAAAAAGTACTTAGATCTAAATAAAGACCAAGTTCATGATAGGTACAATTCCATCTCATTTCTCGGCAACCTGTATGCTTTGCAATATTTTTCCAAGAATTCTTTCCCATATTAGAAAGGCAAAAAAATTTTGCCAAGCTTACAAGTTGCCGAGAAATGAGATGGAATTGTACCTATCATGAACTTGGTCCTTATTTTGATCTGAGTACTTTTTACGGCCGAAATATTTTGGATAGGAACTTGTCCTTATTTTGACTTTTGTGTTTTTGTGCGGATTGTACTTATCAATATATTTATCAATAAATGTTTTTCTTGCAAATAGGTTTAATTAAAGTATATACAAGTAGTGGAAGTCCTCGTTGGATGTTTAACTAGGTTAGATGGAAGACTCGCATGCAAAAGAACTTGCACGATGGTCACAAGGACTATTGTAATGATGGAAACTCAGCTAATGAATCGGAACACTATCTGTAAACAATAATAAAACTCCAGTCATTAGTGCATCCTGATGCAGTCTTTGGCTGAGTTGCTTAGCTACCCAAGCCTTCGAGAAGGGTATTCAAATAAAGATTGTTAAACATAACGACATACGCCTTACAAAACTTACTCCTATAATGAATTCCGCCATTAATGTAAGTGACTTCCTGTCAAATAGTACAGGGAGGGGTTGGTGTTGGCCTAAGTTTTTAGCTCGTAGACTACTAAGCAAATTATAACTTAAAACCTGGGCTCAAAACCTGGTAAGGACAAATCAATCAGTATCATAAAATTCTCTAATATACTTTCGTGTGGCATAGTATTAATTGTTGTTGGACTGATGAAGGCATATCACTAATTACTAAAATTGTTCCGCTAGCGATTGATGCAGTTCATATCTAATATGAATTAGTAGGGGTCGTCCCTTGACTGCAACTTTTAGATAAGAAATATTTATTCTACGATATAATTTTGTTAAACTTTCCGTGTAGAAACATTTGAAAAATATTACAATAAGTGAAATGCTGATGATGCATAAATTTTCTTGCCTAAACATTTTTTTTATTCAATTCTGTCAGGCATTTGCGTACAATAAATATTTTTTTTTTATATACTTAAAAAAGTATGTATGTTTGTGTTTGTTTTTTGTTTCTTTTTCTATACATTTTTCTATTTTATGCAAATATCTTTCATTTTCTTTTCTATTTTAAGTTCACACAAACACACAAACATTAACATACACATGAGTGTAGTATAATAGTACATGCATTTGATTTTCGAACTATTGTTTGCAGTTGTTCTAGATCCAAGTGCATTATACAGTAATAAATACATGCATGTGAATGTATTTGTAGTTGCTAAATTGAAATTGAAATAATTTATTCATTGGTGCATTTTGGATTTTAATGGTGTATTTAGAACTGAGAATCGATATGTATGCGTAACAATTTTTTTTTATAGTTAATTCAACAAAATGTTACGAGATAACAAAAATGAAAAAATTATTTTAAATCTGAGAAAATTAGATCTGAGTAAATGAGACATTGTTAAAATTTCCAGCAACAAAGGAAAATTTAATATCCATCATCATTACTTAGATTTCATTTAAACGGCTGAATAGAACAAACGTTGTTTTCGGTAGAAGCCACTAAGCCTTGTCAGTATTTAAAATGTTGATTGACATATTGCTAAAACTTTTCCCCTACTTGATTAAATGTAGCGCTATTTGTGCCCCTACACCAAAGACTAATAAAAGTAAATAATGTAAAAATATATCCTTGAGAAACAACTGTAATTGCTTGCTCTAGTAAGGTGACAAATAATAGAATCTTCTGCGGAAATGCATCTATGTAATTTAATTTTTTCGGTACCTGTGGCAACTGATAATGTTGAAATATTAATAAGGATACAACCAGGAACAAACTAAACGTGCACACATTAGGTGGCGTTTTTAAAACTAGATTTTAGATTTTTTGAGCAATTGCAGCAATTTTGTACAAGCAAAGAAAACGGCAATCAAATTTACTAAGAAAATTTAAAAAAAATTAACGTACGAATTTTTATAACAAAAAAAAAAATTTTTTTTGGTGAATTTAATAATTTCGAACTGCTGTGTTCATTCGTCACGCAAGATCAGAGAAAATTATTTGCGAATAAGAAAAAAAACGGATATACATTTTCCCAAGCAAACCTTGCATTTTCGTTGAAAAAAATTTACTTTAATATAAAAAAAAACTACATCGTTTTATATTTTCATTTCAAGCTGTCATATTTCCTTTTCTAAAAGTTTTTTAAGTTGTGGATAGATAAGACCACCATTCATGCCAAGGTACCCATCCATGCAATCGGCTGTTGTACCTTTTTTTCTATTAAATCAAACATTTTTGATCATTTTGTGTCATTGCTGCTGATTATGTTATTCTAACACACACACACATCTACACACATACAGATTTTGTCACTAACCTCTAACTTTGCATAACTTTATGTTCGGTACAGGAGTGGAAACCATGCCACAAATTTTTTTTTTTTTTTTTGAAAAAGCAGCACTATGGGATGACTCCCTACTTATGCACTTTACTTACTTTTTTCTGAATTATACAGTTTACTTACATGATTCGTTGGCATTAAAGTAATTTAAAAACAATATTTCCTTTAAAAGGGGAGTGGCACGCAGAAAATAATTGCCTATTTTTTCGAATTAACTGTTAACAAGTTAATTTTCAATTAATATTTTAATTATAATCAACAATTATTTTCATTGATTTGATTTTTATTCAAAACAATGTTTTTAATAGATTAAAATCAAGATTTCATAATATTAAAAAAATATTTAGATTTCTATTGCTTATAAATAAAATAAATTTGGATTTGGGCAAACTGCGAAAAGTATTGTTTATTTTAATTAAAATTTTTGTTAAACCAGGTAAGTTATTAAAAAAATAAAAATTTCTTTTAATTGACTTTTCGATTGTTGCTTTTAATTTTTTTTTTCTGTGTACACATAATAATGTGTTGACACAGAATATTAATGTTTCCACAAAATTTCATAACAATCAATATGAGAGCTATTTTCTAGTTTGATTCACATACAGCACCATGCCAGCAATTTATATATCGATAAAAAAATTCTTTTCAGTAATTGTATGACTGTGCACCCAGGGCTTTATATAATTATAAGAATGTATGTATGTTTGTGTTTGTGTGTGAGCACTATAAAAACCGCACACCACTTCAAAGTAATTTTGAAAAACTTTGTGCTGCCTTAACCAAAAACCGCATTGTTAAGTTGCAAGTGACTGGCCTGAATGACTGACTGATTCAACGGTAATACAGCAGCTACAAGAGGATATACAAATACATGCATAGAAACTCAAGCCAGAAACCTAAACCAGGCAGCACCAGGAAAGTCAATTCATTTACCACAACATTTTTGCAATATTTACGTATGTGTGCATGTAAATATTTATGTGTACTACTATTATTTAATGGTTTGTGGATTTCGTGTTCAAGAAAATGCTTATCAAAATTATATTTTTTTGCTTGTATCGTGTAACAAAAATGTTTTCATTTAAAAACCAAACTTTTAAAACAACAAAAGTTAATTTTCCTTGAGTTAATTCATTGACTGCTGTATTTTAGCACAAATTTTTTGGAAAATTGTCATAATTTTAGGGGTTACCCAAAGAAAACTGTTTGAATTTTTATCTTATTCGATTCAAAATACGGAGCAGTCCCCATTCTAAAGATTTAAACAAGCTTCATATTTTTATTTTAAAACTTAGTGAAATAGATGATATACGATTAGGACTTCTCTATTAAAAATACTATAAATAACAACTGACAGAGTTTTGAAAGGATGCGAAAGGAACTTATTTTTTCATAATTAGGGAATGGTCGTCGGACAATTTGCAATGCAAACATTTAAGAATAAGACTTGTCCGACGCTGTTATCTAAAAACTACAAAAACTATTTTCGAATAGCTTTATCCTTTTCTTTATTAGGAGGAAAAACAGTACATTCACAACCAAACAGTGGCCTGGCGCACGAGAAGCGAAATTTCTCTTACACAATTTATTTCTACAAACTGAATGACGTTTTTAAAGCTGGCGCACAAAAATCGTTCATTAAACTAGATTTTAAACATTATTTCGCTAATTCGAACATAATTTCGAAAATGAAGTTTTGTTAATTTAACCTTAATTTCGAACTTAAAATGGAAAAGTTAGAATTCGGAACATAATTTCAGAAATTTAAAAACTTTTTTTTTGCGTGTGCCACCCCTAAATGAACACAAAGATCTCTGCAATTCGGCAGGAACTAAGGACACAGGAAATAAAATTTTAAAATATTTTAAATATTTTCGTTATCTTAAAAGGACTGTCGTAAATATAAAACAAATATATATTTTTTGTTTATTTGGCTATCAATTACTGCATTTAATTCCACAAGCAGAAGTAATTAATGAGATTTTCGAAAATGGCGTATTAACGCGCTCATTGCAAAAAAATTTTAAATTTCATTTCACAATTTCAAATATTGGTTTCCAAAACTCAAACTAGATTTTGAAAATTTAATCCCAATTTCGAACTTAATTTCAAAATTTTTACATACATATTTAGTAATTTGCATTTTCATTAATTCAATAAAACCTAAAGCCTAAATAATGTTGACTTTTTAAAATATTGAAAAATTTGCAACTTTATTTTTCTCGTGCCAGATAAAGATCTCTGATATTCTGAATGAACTATCCCAGCAAAAAATAATCAAGTTTTTGGAAGCAGTACATACTTTTTCTGCCTTAAGAACGTGCTTCATATTAAGCACATACATATGTATTATCTTAACAAATGCAGAAATGTATGTCAGAAAATGTAAAATTTTTTGATAATTTTATTTAATCAATGTAGAAACAAAAACAAAAAACACACTAGCCTTACACTAGTGCATACTAGAAAGCACTATTGTAAGGCAATGATTAAAATTTTAAATTTTACGAAGTGTAACGAACATAATAAGACGACAGTACGAATGTTTGATATATAAAATTACTGCTTCGCCGTAAGCACGGTTGTAAGGGAATATCAGGTGATATTAGCTTACAAACCTGCTTACGTATGGCATGATATTTGTTCGCGATGTCCCACTTTGGAGCATTTCGTTTTAAGTGCTTATTTCAGAGCAGTGAGTATGAAGTAAATTCATGGAACGAAAACAATATCAAACATTCGTACTGTCGTCTTATTATGTTCGTTACACTTCGTAAAATTTAAAATTTTAATCATTGCCTTACAATAGTGCTTTCTAGAATGCACTAGTGTAAGGCTAGTGTGTTTTTTGTTTTTGTTTCTTCATTGATTAAAGTTATCAAAAAATTTTACATTTTCTGCCCTACATTTCTGCATTTGTTAAGATAATACATATGTGCTTAATATGAAGCACGTTCTTAAGGCAGAAAAAGCATGTACTGCTTCCAAAAACTTGATTATTTTTTGCTGGGATAGTTCATTCAGAATATCAGAGATCTTTATCTGGCACGAGAAAAATAAAGTTGCAAATTTTTCAATATTTTAAAAAGTCAACATTATTTAGGCTTTAGGTTTTATTCCGTCAAAACTTGTAAAATTAAATTTCTTATATCAGTGATCAAGTGTCCATTGCACACATAAAAAAATGGCTATGCAAATGCACATGTATAGAATAAAATGACTTGGGAAAAACAAAACCAGAATACCGTCCACTAATTAAGAAAAACAATATTCAGTCATTAGGTATATAAGGACTTTTGGGAAGCACGTAGTAGGTACTCATATAAATGGTACTTTAAGAATGTATTATTCAAGGCCATGTTGAAAGCGTAATTAAGTCCAGCTTTTATGTATTTACAAATAATATAGACTTGTTGAAAATTTTAGTAAAATTTTCACACATGAAAGAACTAAAACTGTTTCTGATCAAAATATTTTCTTTAACTTCAGGAAAAACTTACTTACGAACTAAAAATTTTAGTATATGTTATGATCAGTGATTCAATTTGAAATAGCAAGTGGGCATTAAAAGGTGAAATGCGTTAAAATGGAACGCATTTTGTTTATAAAATATGTTTTCTGGCAAGATGCTTTCCAAAATTAAAATTTGGCAATAATAAATTAGGAAAAAAAGCAATGCTAAGAAATTATATATTAACCATTAAAGCGTTTACCGCAGAATTTTTAAAACCATCACTTGCCCATTTGTGTGGACTCTTGTAAATTTGTCCATTGCGCATTTTTACAAGGGTCGCTTAAAGGATTCTCCGGTTAAATGCATCCGCGCTTAGCCAATCAAGCACATTAAACTTTTTTTACAGCTGGCACAAGAGAAGTGCTCGTACTTTCAATAACTAAATTTTATTTTAAAACTGTTGCATGAAAAGCGTTCATTACATAATAAACATAGTTTCGTAATTTAAATAGAGTTTTGAAAATTGAATAATCCAAAAAAATCAGAAGTACTTTTTTCGTTAGCCAGCTGTAAATAAACACAAATACCTTTAGGTGCTGTTTCCACAATACAGGCAACTGACTTGTGTAGAAATTTTGTATGGAGATCACTCAAAAACTGAGTGGTACTCATACAAATGTTCCACTCAAACCAATTTTTTATATTATAGAATCCGCAAGTTAAGGTTCAACAAGAACTAAGGTTTTTGGCTAGGGGCACTAATTGACAGGACAGGAAATTAAAATATATATATGTATATATATATATTGATTTTTTTAAATTTAAAAAAAAATAAAAGAATTTTTTCTATTCTTAAATATCTGTTAACAAGATGTGCCTATACGAGCATAAAAGTTTACTACACGTCAATATCAAAGCTTTTCGACTTTTTTTTTATACGTGGCACCAATGCGCCAAAGCTGCAAACAAAAAAGATCCCCCTATATATTGTATTACAATATTTTCACTTAAATGCTCCCCGTTTAAAGGTCTTTCCTGTTAAAATAAGTCATTCGCTTAGCCCATTACAATCACTTTTACAGATGAGTATAGGTGTGATATTTGTCAATCTTTAATTAAATTACCAAAAAAAAAAAACTAAATAACATGAAGATGTCAGCTAAAAAATCTTTGAATTTAGAGATTGTTTTGGGAGAAAAGATAAGATTTTCAATTATTTATTTCTATATAAAATATCATAAACACATATAAATTACGATTCGTTATATAAAAATACTATATTCATGTTATACAGTGTACGAAGGAAAGTGAATAAAGCAGCATTGGTATTTGTCACACTGTACAGAACAAAGTTATTTTTGGGTTAATTAGTAACGTTACAGTCGATGTCGATGTAATTTAATGTAATGTTTTTAAAAGAGACGACTTATATTGAATTTAAGTAAACCACATTAAACCCTAAAGAGTTTCTGTTAGATCAACACTACAAAAATTCAATAGAACAAGTAGTCATAGAACTGTCAGAGCTGAAGTTTGACGTTATTTTTATTAATAGTAACTTAGTGTTTAAAATAAGAGATATGTATGTCTGCAGCATCGTAAAACATCGTACGACAATTCTTCAATTATCTAATTCTGTGACGAGTGTGAAGTATTCGATTCGTGTAAAACAAGCGGAATTTTTAAATAGACAGTTATATTCTAGGGATCTTAATATATTGACCAATATTAGGAGTGAGTTGGTGTAAAAAGTATACAACTGCAAAAATCAATGGAATCAAATCAAATGATATAACAGGAATCTTTAAAGGACAAATAAAATTTTCTAACCTGCATATAATTAATAGATGATATGTGATTCTTTGACAGCTTTATGAGTAAGCGAAATTTTTAAATAGTTTCTAATAATAGTTGCAGTCTCTAAAAAGTTAGTTTGTTTTAGGTAAATTTTTAATAAGCATAATTCTGTGACAAAAAGGCAAAAGTGCTTAAGTCGAGAAGAACTGATATTGAATTCTCACCATCGTATTCTCCATATTCAAAAGTATCTCTGGGCAAAGTTTTATTGAACGATTTTTAACGAAGTTCTGGCACAATTACTTGATGCTTTTCTTTTTCTAACTAATTTTCTAATATGAAATAACGGCTTAATTTGTTAACTTTTGAAATATTGCATTTCAAATTGAGTAACCTTTTTTGTGGTGGGCAGAACCATGTGTTAAAAAATCAAAAGAATCGAAACACGAATGATCAACTTTTAGTGCAACGCGATTACATTTTTATCAAACCACTTAAACATTTAAAACTGCTTTTCTAGATAACTATAAAATATGACTTAAACACTTTTTCCTTATTGCCACAGAATTAATAAGTATTTTTAACAAAGAAAAAAAACCACATAACAACAATATTGTATATCAACTAAATTAAAGTTAAATTATTGTGTCGAAATCAAAATCAATTTTTTGTCTCTTACTTACCTTATAAAAAATTTCCAGAATAAAAATTTTTTAAAATTTTCTCAATATGTCATTAACAATATAAATAAATTTGTTAAAAATTGGAAAAATTTAATTTCTTATTTCAGTGATAAAATTTCCACTTGTACATCAAAAACTAGTAAATATTTACACACATCCTTTTTTATAGATAAAATTTTGTTTTTTAAAGCAAAATCATAAACGACTCTCATAAAATATGGAAGTTAATTTTCTCTCATAAATCGTAGCTTACATGGACTTTTGTAAAGCGCATAGGAGGCACTCATATAAATGTTTCATTGAAAATGTATTATTTAAGGATACTTGTTTGCAAAGTCTAACAAATTATATATCGATGAAAGAATTACCTTCTGTTTTTATATATCCGCAAATAATTTGCAAATTTTTTAAAACATGTCGCATCATTTTCGCTGATGAAATATTTAAAATTACTTTTTCTCTTTTGGATATTGGGAATGACACGAAGGACACACTTCATATAAATTAATTTGAAGCTTACAAATCTATTATGTGCTTTGCTACCATACCGTGACAACGATTCCTTGTAGAATATCCAAACAGAAAACATGAGTGAAACTGATAGAATTTTTTCAAGAAAACACGTTGGTTTGTGCATCTTATGTATTGAAAAATATCTCTATTTCTAAAGAATATTTTTATATCGTTTTCTAAAAGTTTTGCAATTGCAAAAATTGTTGTCTGGTACTTGCATATTATAAAATATATGGAGCGTTTGCTGCAATTGTGTCATAACAACTTAAACAAAAGTGTAAAAGATCTTTGGATGAAATTTTTACACATTACAAAGAACGGTATGAGAATAAATGGGGCATTATTAACTAAAATTACTCTATTGCAGCAAGAACGCGTTATGATTTTAATTTAAAAAAAATGAAAGGACGGGATAGGATGCTTCGGGATAGTGTAATTTAACTGGTTTTTTATTGTACAAAAAATTATTTTTATGCAGTTTTTAAAAAAATGCGAACCCAAAGTTAAAAAATATTGAAATTAAAAGAAATAAATTATTACACGCAGAGAAAAGACATGATTGCAAAATGTTCATGTCAACTAAGTATATCTGCTACAACCACATAATTATTCATTGAAGCAACTATGGTTGCATTAAACATTCTTCAATTGTTAAAATTTTTGATGCGGCAATAAAATAATCATTCCGGCTTTCGTCCCATAAAAATTTAATGTATCAAAAAAAGTATTTTCGCTGCTACAAGAGTATCTTTTGTAAATGAGAATAATCAAAGTTTATTTAAAATTAAAGTTTATTGTGACCATACATTGTTTGTGTTCTGAAAAGAGACAAAATAGCTGTCAGTCGCATGTAACTTCAGTCGTTCAAAGAATTTAATAAGACCATGAGATGTGAAGTGAAAAAATTAATGTTAAAATTATAATAATGAAAGTTATTTAATTTTACAACAAAATAAAAGTGCACCTGATATCTTCAACATCAGTGGTTCAAGGTACATATACGAGTACATACTGTTGTATAGAGTGAATTAAATATACGAATGTATGTTTCTTTGCAGTATTACGAAAAAAATACTACGGAACTGCAAAAAATGGCAACATAAATATGCCGATAAATAATTTAATTATTATGAATGTTATTAAATTTAATTGGTCCAGATAAGTTTATTCGATATATATTTTCAAATAAAAATATTTATCAAAAATATAATTTAATTTAATAAGTATTTGTGTGTGCATTTTTGCTTTATCTAAGCAAAATTTCAATTGGAAAAAAGCATTTTCATAGTTACTATAATGCGCTCAAATTTCTCAGCATTTGCAGAACATGTTATGTTCATACAATGGTGTTGTCAGAGGGAGATTTATGAAGAACATATTATGTTGGCAAATGCAATATATAGTAGCTGCAATCATTAATCTGAACATGAAATGATAGTTTGCTATTATGATTCCATCAACCATGTTTTTTCTTTGCGTGTAGTTTCTTTCTTGGCTACGTTTTTTTTCGGCAAATATTTGATATATGTACATATATGAACGTAGCTTTACACACAAGCACTCATACATATATTTAACAGCTATATAAAACTATTATATTCTATTCCTGGTTATTGTTACTTGCTGTTTTCAGTAGAAGCCACTAAATCATCGTTCCTTGATACATTTATAATGTAAAATTATCACTGAATATTACGTTACGTTATAAGAAAAAGGTGTTAAAAATTTTGTATTCACATACAAAACAAGCAATGAATTGTCCTAACTTTTAACTTGTTCAAGGGACATTATTCACACATGTACTTAAGTATTACATCAAACTAAAAAGTACTTAAGTGCAAAATTAAACACACAAAAAAGTTACTTAAACAGAATACAAATATCTGAAGAAAAACTGCACAATATAACTCAAGGGTAACATTGGAATATTTAATTGAGTACTGCATACTTGTAATTCCCGTATTCCATTTTCATAAGAAAATTATATGATAATTCCAATCACGTAAAGTAGTAAAAGCTTTATACATATGAATAATGACGATGGCTTAGTGACTTTTACCGAAAACTACGTTGTTCTATTCTGCCGTGAATGTTGTATTCTAATAATAATAATTGCATATAAAATTTTGTTCTGTAAATGAATACGTTAAAAAGAAATAAAATATTTTGTTTTATCTCGTTAGGCCTACTAAACAGCGTAGTATATATATTTCCGTTTCGCACCTCGAAGTAAATCGTTCAGAATTTTTTTTTTAAACCACACAAAAGCCCGCAAAGCGATTAGCTTGTCTGCAGAAAACTACCAGGATCTCTGGCCGGAATCGAATCGGCAACTTCCGGTCTACTAGTCTAGCATTGCTACCTATCAGCCACAATTATTTCATATTATTTCGTCAAGCCCAGTAATTTTTAATTTTATTATAAACTCAAACTAGATTTTAGTAAGTGTAAGTTTTAAATTTAAATTTGGAAACTAATTTAAAAAAAATGGAAAAAAAAACTTTGACATCTGGTTATCGGTTGAAAATACAGAAAAATTGTTTAAATATTTTCTTTTCTAATTTGTTGTTATTTTTAAATGTTTAAAAACAAATTATTTCTTTTTCCATACAAAAGCTTAGCTCACACAAATAATCAAAATTCTTAAGCTTTTTTTAGAGCTGCTGCACGAGACATAAATTTTGCATATTCAAACTAAATTTTGAAAATTTTAATTATGTTTCGAAAAATGTATGCTACTTTCGAACTTTCTAATGCTTTGTAAGTGTATACCACGTTTGAAATATATTGGAAAAGCACACGTTCTAATTTGAAGTCGAGTTTTTTTTAGCTGCAATTTTTCGCATCACGTTACTTGATTTTAATTTTTATTACCTACTAATTTTAACATTGCTGCAAGCAAAAGACAATAAGAAATACGCAACAAAACAGGAAAATAGAAAAAAAAAACTCATACAAAATTTGTGAAATTTAAGAGAATATATTCAGAAAAACATTTTTTAAGTGAATCCACATGTTTTGTTATGCATTCCTTATTTTAGGAAGCGGAGGATGAGTCAAATTAAAATTCTAAGAAGCATAATTTGTGACAAATCACGTGTTTTTTCAAGTAAATGCGTTTGCATAACAATTGCCGTGATCCACGTTAACAACATTTCCATGACAAAGTACTCGATGAGGTGATGTGACCACTGATTTGGATTAGTTAAATTCTTAAAAGTTTTTAAAAAACTGTCGCGGGTTATCTTTATAGTCTGTATCATTCATTTCATCATCGTAGTACAGATTTTAAAAGCATTTCATAGTTTTTAATTTTCAAATTATTTCATCACAAACACTGGATCGATTTTATTTTAACATAATTAAAATCATTTTTTGTAAATCATTCATTTGTTAAACTGGTTTTCATTTTGTCTGAGTGGTTTTTCATTCATAACACTGTTGAGCTGCGTTCGCTCTTGGCATTCACCGCGTGCCTTATGATTCAAATACATATAGGCCTGCAGTGGATACCAGGAGAAAAACGTATAACGAAGAAACACTAATACACTTTTTTTCATATAAGAAATAATACTCTTTTGCCAATTATTGCAATTACTTTTGCGGTAATCTGCACTCTTAGATATAATTTTGAAATTTGTTTGAGTTTATTATATTACGGCTTAAAAATATGTAGTTATCCTTTTGAGTTTCACAATCACACTGTTTGGCCTTTTTGAACAGCCAGAGCATAACACTAAATTTAACAAGATCACTTTTATTACACCTAACTCTTGCTTGATAAATTTTTAAATTTTATATAAGTATGTACGTTCTAATGCTTACCTTTAGTTTTTGAAATTTAAGGGATGTTCGCTTTAGTCAAAGGATCTCGTTTCGGCTTCTCACATGGTACTTTTTTTGTTATATAAAACACACTCACAAACACACACTCTCTCAATCTCTTTCAGTTTTTCTCTCTCTCATGTTGGTTAGTTGTACTCTTAAAATTCTACTTTGTTTTTGAATTTTAGGTAAAAATTTTTATATAAATCCTGTTTGGTTTTAATTGTTACAGGGTGCAGCAGCTGCCAAAACTATTTCATCTTTATTATTGTCATTATTTGATGTTTGTTATTGTTTACTATTTGTTTTTAAGATTTATAATATTTTTGTTCTCTTTGTTGCTATTTTGGCTTGTGCATTATTGACGTTTACAAACTGAAATTGAAAAGAAGTGAAAGGAATCACTGCTATCAAAGACATTGCCTTTGTTTATGAAAAATTTCAAGGAATTTTTCCAACAACTTTGCTTGTAGTTGATAAATAAATCATTAGTTATAAAAGATAATAGAATCGTATATTAGTAATATTCAATATCTATGCTACAGATTCTTTATAGTCCTCTAAGTATTTTAAAGTTTTCAAAGAACATTTTCTGGATGTATTTTCACTTTAAAAATTTTTTTTTTATATATTGTTAAATTCTTTTTTTTTTATACGTTTTTCGTTTACTAAATAATAGTTTTGAAACTTGTTGAATTTTTAAGCACCAACACTAATTTTTAAACTCTCATTAGTATAATAAAAAAAATATTGAAATCTAAAGGAAATCAAAAAACTCCTTGCGACAATTCGTTTATTAGTATTCTAAAAAACTTTTGCAACACTTAAATTAACTTGAAAGAATTGTTAACATAATGTCAACGATTTATAAATAATTTACCCTGATTCATTACTTTTTTCCAAAAATACATTGACTCCATACATACATTGTTCTAATGAAAATAATCATTGAAATTCGATGTAATGCGGTTGATTGAAAGCATTCGTTATTCATCAGGAAAATTTATGAACCAATTCATTAGTTTAACGTAGTAGTACGTTGGGTTAAAATTAATAAAAGATTTGTTGCAACAGTGAATTATTTTTTTTTTAATTATTAATGCAATAATCCTTTATATTTTTGCGAAATGTGATGCAATTTTAAAGAGTATGTCTGCTTATTCAGTCTTGTAAAATCGCACATTTTGCATTTTAATTTATAATTCATGAATTTCATGATTTCGAGTAATAAATCCTGTCTAGAACTTCAAATTAAGTTATTATTAAAAATAGTTGGGCTATAATCAGGAGGGAATGGAAAAGATTTCAAAACAATTTGCTCTCTCCTTTATATTTTTTTTTTCTTTTTAAAATCCATATATTCTGAAAATCTCTTTAATACGATCTTGCATTTACCTTTCGAAAATTCAAGTATGTATATCGAAAAGAGAAATTTAAATAAATCAAAAACAACTATTTGTCCCATATCAGACAATGATTTGCTTTTTACCCTCCACTCATGCTGATAAATGACGACCTTCTCTGATTTCATTACTAAGGTCATTAGCCATTGTATTTGTGTATATGCAGTAAAAGTAAGAATAGTTTCTTTTTTTTGTTTTTTTTTTGCATTCAGAGATTAAAAGAGAGTAAGTAATTTCTTAGGAGCAGATTGTGCACGATCCTTTATTTAATCAAAGGAAAAATATTATTCTAATGCTGGGTTTTTATTTTTTTTGTTTGCATTAAACATCAGCTGGTTTCTGATCGCTAAAAAGGACAGATGCTGCAATCGAGTGTAAAAGATCGATTTGCGCATGAAATTAAAAACAATGAAAATGTCGATAAAACTCCTTATAAAACTTTATGGGATAATTGTGTTTGATTAGAATCTCACAGTGTGTGTGTGTGTGTTTGGTGTTTTCTTGCCTGTTAATTTGTAATGGTGATAATTAAAGGATGTTAAATATTTTTAGTAAATTGTTTAAGATAGGATTAAGAGAAATGTTTGTTGTGATATTTCATAGAAATAAATAATTTTTTTTTTCTGAAAACTAAATTTAAACTCTAATTTTTTTTTTCTCTGCAATTTTGATTTTATGAAATCTAGTATACGAAAATAATACGAAGAGTGTAACTATCATTTGTATGCAAAAATAAAATTAATAAAAACAAACTCACTAGAAAACTTGTAAAATATTGATTTAAGGTCCGTCCAGATCTAATTCATATAATATGCAAGTAAAGATCGGAAAGGGTAATATACGTAATTTTTGCAAAGGATAAGTTGTTCAGATTATAAAATTAAACTGATTTGTTATAAGTTAGCAATTCTATTAGCTGCTTTAATTAAAATTATACTTTACATTTCAAAACTTAGTAAGAAAATCTCAAATAATGGTACAATTAGTTTTGACTTTCTGCTCTGTTCCGTATCACCTGCTCGTTGTTTGTTTTGTTCCGTTCTGGTACGCACCATTCTGTTGAAAACAGAATTTTACTTATAGTTTTAAGTGACAGCAAGAGACACCTGCTTGTTTCAGTGAACCAAGCCGATCAGTCCAAAATTGCCGCGTAACGCTGATAAATTTTTATTATCACCGCCACCATCGACTTAAAGCACATTAAACGATTTTTTATATAAAAAACTTATATGCATGAAAAATGTATAGAACGGCAAAGAACAGAACAGAAAGTAAAATTCAAGACTACTGAGGCCTTTAAAGAAATGAAATGATAAATATGAAATGGAACTTGAGGGTTGTGTTGGCTGAAGTGTTTAGCGCGTTGACTACAAAGCCAACAATGACTTAGGACCTGGGATTGATCCGTGGTCAGGACAATTCAATCATCATCATATATTATTTTTTGATATATTAATTATTGTGCTTTGTTCCAACTTGGAATCATAGGAATAAATATATATATAATTGTTGTTGGACGGTGCAACCAAATTACTGGTCACTAAAAACTGTTCCGATAGCCAAACAAATGGCAATATAGCAGAGCTGTAAAAGTAGTAAGACTTATTCTACCTTTTTACCTTCTATCCAATTCACTGCATAAGAAGGTGTTATCCCCAGAGTGCTAGCCCCAAAAAAACAAAACTAATATATATAGGAGTTATACCCAATCGTTGAAAAAGTAATAGTAGTGTGTACTAGTGATGTTACGAATATCAATTTTTAGTATTCGCGAATACGAATACGAATACGAATATTTAAAACAGTATTCGCCGAATACGAATACGAATACGAATATTTCTTTTGAGGTTTATATTTCAAATTTAATTGGAAAAATCCCTGCCTTTGCGTTAGTAACTATAAATGAAAAAAAAAAATTAGTGATTTAACATTATTATTACATTAAGATGCCGAATTTGAAAACCTCTACAGAACATTTTTTAATTATTTTACTTACATACTTTCAGATTTCGTTTTTCTTACTCTGTTTGGGTTTTTAATTAATAATTCAGTGTTGTTTAGCGAACATATTTTTGCAGAAGGCGCATCCACCTGTGTCAGTTGAATTTCATATATAAAAAGTTTTAGTTTGATTCCTGTAGCTTCCCACCCTTATACATTTACATATAAACAGAATCAAAACATCTCACCGAGTTTCACCGAGGCTTCAAAACTTCTATTTTTGAAATTCAACATTCCTCTACTGAGGTTTGATTACTAATTTAACATGATATAAAACTTTAATTTTTGAATACTAGTTGCAAAATACATACATACATATGTACATATATATTTTTGTTTGTTTTTTAAGAAGGTTATTACTTTGCGTGAAATACAATGGGTTTTTTTAATAAAAATTAATATATTTTTTTACATTTTATGTACTTTTTTTAAACTTTTGTATGATTTTTTTTTGGAAAATGTATGGGAAAATTATTCGAAAAATATTCGCTTGAATTTGGCGAATACGAATACGAATATCTTAAAACAGGCGAATAGTCGAATACGAATACGAGTATTCGTAACATCACTAGTGTGTACTCGTATACAGCCAAAAGTCGAATTGTGAGTAATTAGTTTTTAAGGACCTTCACTGCCAGACGTTGCATGCCCAAAATTACCTAAAAACTTGTCTAGCATAAGCCAACCGATAGGCCGACACTCTCAGCAACTTTTCTAGTAGTAATTCGACGGTTCTCCACAATAATTTATTTAATCTCAAAATTTGCATTGGTTTTTTATGTTCTGGTGCGTTCGGGGCCAGCGTCGTCATTCAATTCTTCTCGATCTTCTGTAGAAAGCTTGTATCTCTTGTAAACATTTTTCTGACTCAGAGCACAGTCATCGTAAGCCACTGTCAACATTTCTATTATTTTTAGCACAAAATTTCATGCAAACTTTTTCGATAGCAGAGAAACGTCGATCTTCCAACTTCCAACTACTTTTTTACATCTTACCAACAAACTAAACATGCTAAAGATCCGAATGTTTGAATATATATTTAAGAAATCACTAATCGAATGTATGTATTGCAGGAAATTTGAAAATTCACCTTTGAACAGACCGCATACTAACAGATTTATTCTTAATTGATAGAAAAAGTTATAGAATAATAATATTTTGTAATACAAAATTCCCTCATTAAACAGCTTTAACTTTGATATTCGTTTATAAATAACTCGGTAGATGTTTATGGTATAATTAATTTTCTAATCACACAAAACAGGCAGATTTTTATTTCAAAGAATCCTTACAATTGCTGATAATTGAAGATATAAAGACATGATCACTACTAACGGAAATGTTGCGGCTTCTAAAAACAACGTTATTCTGTTCTGCCACGTATAATGAAAATTTAATTGATTATATTTTTGCTCTTCTTCCTTGGAGTTTTTTCTAAATAGAACGTTATGATATACAGGATCGATTTTAATGACTACCTCATATGTAAAATACTTTTTTTTTGTCAGCTCTTATTTCACATCACTGTTATAAAATCTCTATCAACTACCATTATTAAATCACTCTTATGTATACATATATATACATATATATCGATTTTCTATCTAATGTTCATCCTAAATATAAAAATAAAAATAAATACATACATGTGTATGTACACATAACAAAAAATTATTCATAAACTTAAGTTTATATTCTACTTTAAATTTTATTGATTTTCAGTAGTTCTACAGTTAAGAGCGAAAATAAACCCCCATTGGGGCAGAGTACATTAATGAATGAAAAACAGCATCACGTCATCATATGGTTCATTGAGCAAAATAACGAGGTTATTTTGTAATAACAAACATATACTACAAGATATACATATATGCATTATATTTATAAAAGGATGTATGAGTAAGTATATATAAAAATATTATATACGCTTCTATTTCCTTACATAAACGACAAGCAAATTACGTTGCATCATACAAAAAATTTATTTGAAAATAAAAATGAAATATTATAAAATGTAGTATGAAAAGAAACTGTCACGTTTTTTTTTAATATAGAATTATTTCTTATACACATGTACACATGCCAGCAAATATTTTGTAATAACAATCTATGAAGCAAAGATTGTAGCATCATGCAAACATAACGTGCAAACTAAATATGAAAGCTTTTAAAAATGTTTAAATCAACGTTAATACATTCATATTATCTTATAAAGAGGAAGAACTAAGGACATAAAAGTAATTTTATAATGCATCGTTCATGAATTTAAAAGTGCAGAAAAATTATATGAAAATTTTGCTAAAGCATTATTAAATGTCATAAACTGTAATTACGTTGGCAAAGATAAATATTATCAATTGATTTTAATCAGAAATTTTGCTAAAGAAAACTAAAACATTTAAAAATGTTCTTTGTTTTGCAGCAGAAGTAAAGCTTACGTCACGTCATTTTCGAAAGTACCTTAAGTTAAAGGTGCAGCTGCAATCTTTTAAATATAGCGATTTTCGAATATATTTACTCATAAAAGAAAAAGCCTCGTAACAGGAGTAAGAGCTTTACCGTAACTTTCTTACATTAATACAACGAAAGAAGTTCATTAATTGGCTAAAATACTGCACTGATTCATAATTAAATAAAATTTATAAAATATACAAGCATATTTTCTTATTGGCACAATGCAAAAGGACATAAAAATTTGTGGCTCGGGTTCGAATCCACAAGTGGAAAATATGTTTTTTTTTTATAAATCACTTTTAATGGGAGAACTTTTTATATGTTTATGAATATAATGACATCAAGAAAATCATTTACTGTCTGAGACAAAATATTTAACTACAAATGTATTTTTTTTAAATCATTCAAAGGATTTATAAATACAAATACGTTTTTTTTTTATTTATTAAAATTACACAACAAATTTGATATAACTCACACATTTCGATCGGAGTGTTTTAAATTTCCTAATTGTATTCAGATCGGTTTTTATTTACAGTTTTCAATTTCCGTTTTTTTTTTTTTGTATTTTATTTTCATAGTGATAAAGTTTTTTATATCCCCAGACGTTTGTTTAAATTGTGTCTTATTAGCAAAACTCACATTAAGATATGTTTTATAAGCATGCAAATCTTATTTTACTGACGCTCCTAAAAGTATGCATCTCTTTCTTTGTTTACCATCAATGCAGTTAGTAGAATAATTTATTGTAAATTCCATCTGCACATAAACACAAATGTGAAAATGAGGCCAAGTTCCTATCCAAAATATTTCCGCCTTAAAAAGTGCTGAGATCAAAATAAGGACCAAGTTCTTGATAGGTACGATTCCATTTCATTTCTAGGCAACCTCAAAAACTTGGTCCTTATTTTCATCTCAGTACTTTTTACGGTGGAAATATTTTGGATAGGAACTTGGCCTTATTTTCGCAAAAACATCACTAAACTCAATTAAAACTACTATAAATAAAAAGTATTAAAAAGCTTTTTAAAGCTTTCTCAACAATACGATTAATATTGTTGGAAAGTAAGCCAGTTATTTCTCTATTAAAAAAAATATTTTAATGTCCCAGTTTTAACAAATTTCATTCAACTTCAGCTAATTTGTTAACATTTACAAAAGTTTCCTTAATGATTTTCTTTTCGTCCGGCATGTTAAACACTTTAGCAAAATTTATAGTTCCTTATTTAGAAAATATATCTGACAAAAAAGCTCCACTAAAATATGTCTCGTAAAAAATTCTGAAATACACAATTCTGGTAAAAATCCCTTGATCTGGCTATAAATATTTTCATGGTTTCTTTCCTTCATTTAATTACATTTAAAATTAAATTTTATTACAGTGTAGTGCATTGTTGTTACTCATACGTCCGTAGTACCGACAGATTTGTATTGATTTATTTTGCTTTAGTGTTTGGGTCAAGGTACTAATGAAATGACTTTCAAAAACCCTAAAAGACCTTGGAAACCACTTTGATATAATTAAGTAACAATTTTATAATATTTTCAATTAGCTCTTTACAAATTATTTGTAAATATTTTTTTGTCTTCTTCTTACATAGATATTTGCATAGATATTTTTCTTCATCACAACAACTTGTATTTAAGTGGCTGAAAAATTTGTTAAAACATTAACCCCCATTCAGAATATTTTTTTAAAACAAAGAAACCTGCCACAGACAGAAGAAAAAGTCAGTGTCTTTATAAAAAGGAGAAAAGAAAATGCAAAAATGACCCAACTGGATTGAAAAGAACCCTTTTATAGAAAATAAAACTGAGAGTAAAATTAAAATAAAAAAAGTATTTATCAAATACCAGCAGCAAATAATTTAGACAAAAGATTCAAG
Organism: Lypha dubia; assembly: GCA_947311025.1. NCBI lineage: Eukaryota > Metazoa > Arthropoda > Insecta > Diptera > Tachinidae > Lypha > Lypha dubia. The sequence goes on from OX371261.1 coordinate 51,173,641, forward strand.
TGCATTTGGTGTGTACGTATGTATGCTTTGTATCTATGTATGTAGGTGTGTATTTCATTATTCTATTTTATAAATATACTTAAAGCTGCTGCTATTAGCTGCAGTATTCGTTTTAATTTTCTGTGACAAACAAAATTACAATCATTAAATCGTTTAGTAAAAAAAAGTCCAATTTCTAGTAAAATTAATTTTCTATATGTTGTATTTGTAGTAAAAACTCATGATTCTGGCTTTTTACATACATAAATTTATGATATAAAAGTAAATTGCTGGCTGGAAAATATAGATTTTTCATCTCCATCAGGATACATACACTAATGTTATATACTTACATACATACACACATATTGTACAATATTTAAACAAACACTATTGCATACACACTTGTGAAAGTTATAAATTACACTCATTTTATGTTTTTTTTTTTTGTGTGTATATGTGTGATTTACAAATAGCAGCAGTAGCAGTAGCAACCATCTGTTTGTTTTATTTTATAGCTCTCGTTTTTATAACGTATTTTGTTGAGTACTTCATTCTAAATGTATTTTTGTTGTATTTTTTTGCAAATATTTCTTTTTTTTTTTGTCCTTTTTATGGCCATTTCACTCAAATACACTTGCTGACTTATTTTAACAAGAACATTTGAACACACACACACGTGCACTCATATTAATATGCACTTACACATAAACGTCCATCTTGTTTTTCTCTTTTTTGTGTGGAAATAGTTGTCATAAAGCAAAAAAATCATTAAAACATACATTTATTTATGGACATTTGCACATACATACATTTAAGTATTTCAGTCCTTTACTAATACAAATACACTAAATTGAATGAGGGAAAAAATACAATCGTTAAATTGTATATGTATTTGATTTTGGGTGCGGTCCTTGACTTCGTTTACGACGCATGACTCTCGATGGTTCGTATTAGATTTTGGTTTTTTGCACTTATTTTCCCGTTAAATTTTCATATACACAAACAGACGACGCACACTGGCATTAAGTCCTTTATGTATAATAAAAAGTTTCAGAAATTTACACACATTTGCAATAATCCATACGTTTACACTATTTCTCTTAACACATGTATACATACATACATATGTTAGTATGTACATCATGTTGTGCAGCAAAAAAAAAGTGCTCTTTGTTAGTTGGTATGTTGGTTGTTACATTGACATGAAATTTTGATTTGTGCCTGCAATGAATGTACAAATTATTCTCAAATCACTTTCTTTATTACACACAATACTTTATAAGTATTTGAGATTTACGTATGAGTGTGTATGTAAGTGAATTCCGGATTTTGTTTCACTTTTTTTAGGTTTGGTTTTAGTTCTTTGTCATTATTGCCTTTTTCCTTTATCAAACTCTCTAAATATGTCTTTTTAATATTTTTTAAGCCTCTTAAAACTTTATTTAAATTTAAATCACTAAAAGCTTTTTAAACAATTTTAGACAGCAAAAAGTTTGCCAACTCGTTTTATATGCATGTTTCCACATCATTAACTTCGCGATTTATAAAGCAAATGAAAAATATTTTTTTATTTGGTTAAGATGCCCGGATTTTTTTTCAAAAATAAATTTTTTTTTAAGTTATTATAACGGCAGCATAATATAAATATAAATTATAACTACAGATGACCCATCTATGGGTACTATGTACGAAACTGTTTTGTATATGTACATACATATTTGAATATTTTAATATATGAATTTTAAGTCGATTTTTAAATCAAAGGACTTCTAACTATTCTGGCTTAGAATCGTATATCTAATGCTTTAGTTATAATTTCTTCTTTTGGAAATAAATTTCTAAAGCTCTTAATAATGAGACAAAGAAAATTTTTTACTGAACGGAAGGTTTCAATTCCAGTTACAATTGCTAGAAAAATTTAGTTTAGTATCCTTCAACTTCAATCGATTTGGCTGTGCCATTTGAAAGATTCTTGTCCACTTTGTCATCTTAATGGTTCGAATATGTATTTCCTTTTATGTTCAATTAAGCTTTTTATTTGCATCCATTTTAGAGAAGCTCCTCTTTCTTTCGATTATTTGGCAAGTTGATTTTTTCAATTGATATTGTGCGAGGTTACCCTCTAAGCGATACAAACGCCTAGAATCTAGAGTCTTCTAGAATTAAATAATTTTTTTTTAAGTTTAAAAACTTTCAAGCCTAGCGTATCGGTTTTATCAGTTGGTTTCTTGCATGGATCAAACCAACAAATATACGGGGAAGTCACACATGTAAATTGGATCGGTTTAAATTCCGTAAATGTATTTCCATCGTTTTTTTTTTTAATTTATAGTCTTCAGATTCCATATACTTGTCATTGTTAAACTTTTAATACCCATAGACGTTTGTTTTAAATTGATTTTACCAACAAAGCTCACAATAAGCTTTTTTTATTAACATGCAAAGCTTATTTTTCTAAAACTCCTAAAAGTATGCATGCTTTGTTATTCACGACACATGAAAATAGTAGAAAAATCAATTGTCAATTCCATTTTGAATTCAATAGCGCTTTGATAAAAAAAAATTTCGATTTTTAAAGACTCAATTTTCAGAGTTGAAACTTTTGACAAAATGTTTGTGCAGGATATTTTTTTATTTAATATTGTGTCGATTATTTGTATTACAAAAGTATCATACGGACATTTTATTAAAATAGATTGAACGATTTGAAATAAAACATCTTAAAGTTTAAGAATTTCGAAATTTTAAGACTTTTAAAAAAAAATTTATGACTTCTAAAGCTTTTGTAAGTTTTTTATCCTTTTTTTATCTAGCCCAGACAATGGCTTTCTATCTATCTACTTGGCGGGTTTAAATTTACAATTTTAAAATTCTTTTTTGGGCCACAAAATGGAACCTGCGCTGAACCTAAATTCAAAATTTTTCCAGAATAGATGGCATTCACTTTGATCGCAGAAAGCTTTAATTAAATTTTTTAAATTAGTGGTTGTTGCTTTCATATACATCAACGATATCGTTAGTACTATCTGTGACCACATTCTAAGACGCAAGTATTTTTGGGATACATTTTCGAACGTAATGTATCCTGCGGTATTTATAAAAAGTTTATGTTTAGTATTCACTTAAATAACTTCTTTGAAACTAACAAAAAATCATAATTATTAACTTCGAAAACTGTTCATTTAAAATTTAAATGGGTAGCTAGTTCTTAACTGCAGTGAAATAAAATCAATAGATTCCTTTTTGAATCTATAAACTTTATCATCGAAACTGGTTTCAATGCCGAAAGATGAGTCTTTAGAAAATGAAAAGGAAAATTTTATTTGTAATCACACAAATTTTAAAATTCAAAATGCCATTGGCAGTAAGTTCTTCTACTTCAGTTGAAGCAAACAATAAAAAAACTCGCATACTTTTAGGAGCATCAGTAAAATAAATTTTGCATTGAGCTTTTTGCTGGTAAAAATAATTTAAGCAAACACCTTTGGGTATAAAAAACTTTAACTCTGTAAATTAAAAACGATCGGACTGCAATTGCGGAATTGAAACTATTCTGACCGAAATGTGTGATTTACCCGATATATATAAATGTGGAGAAAGAAGTTTTTTTATGTGTTTAATCTTAGATTGAAAAAATATTTGCATATAGAGTAGCTGTAATTTTGTCAGGGAAGTAATAATTTTTTCAACAAAAGGTCCTTGAAGTTGAAGTAGGGCTACGAATTAGGATATAAAGCGGTAATATCATTAAAAACCAAAAATATATGGTAAAACATTACTGGATGGTTGTTCACTTACTTAGTAATGGTATAGGTGGAGGTTGAGAGTGTTTAAAAGTTGTAACGGAGCTGAGATTTTATATTGAAATTTATTCAAAAATCATACTTTACCTAAAATTGAATTTAAAAACTCATAATTTATTTGTATTTTGTTTTAAATATTGGACGAAATAAGAAACGCAGCGTTCATGCGTATGAGGTGTTTTGAAAGGACTAGAAGCCATATTACCACTACCAAATTTACTTATAAAAGATATTATTTTTACAATTAATTTGTGAAGTCTTTAGTCGAGCTGTATGGTGTTTAAGCCAAAGAAATTTTTAATTATTCAGTCTTAATTTCGTATACTTTAACTTTTAATAAAATTACTGTTTTTATTAGAAAGAAAACTCCAGAAACGTGAAATAATAAATGGAACTGACTTCATGATGTTTCAAAATCAATGTCAGTCTCATCATCACTGTTATTCCCCGCTTAGACCTCACTGCCAATCGGGACTGCTGCAGTCAATTACTTGAATATCCCTTATCATTAATTAATTCTTCTGAGGCACAACAAATTTTTCCATAATAATGGTTTGGAAATTCACTGATTTCTTATTTTATTATACAATTATTATCTTTATCTACGTGGCGAGCACCGTTGGGCGATACATTGTACGTCCATTATTAACAGCGTGCCTTTAGAATTTAAAAATTAATCTATGAATTTTCTTATTTCCTCCGTACACTATAAATTTTCTTTGAATGTTCAATTATTATAAGCTTCTGGAGTTTTTTTTTTTTGTAATAAATAAATTTGTTTATTTAAACTTTTTTATAGGAACTGAAATCTGTGGCTCGTTCCTGTAAGTTATCACACCGAAAAAAAATTAATAAATTTACTTGTCAGCCAATATTTTGTAGGACGATTCATAGGAAATTAGTTGGAGAACGAAAGCACTAATTTTGGTTTTTCATTCATTCGATTTTTCACATAGTGATACTAAAATTCTCGATGCGTGAAACTAATGTGAAAGTTACAGAAACGAAGTGCTGAATAATTAACATTTCTTTGGATATTATTTTTATAAACAAATTATGCCGATGTTTCAAAATCAACATAGTCTCCTGTTAGAGTTGCAAGTACGAAAATTTTGAAAAACTCCTGAGCGGACATGCTTTTGTTAATTGCTGCTTGAAAGCAAGTCGAATAATAACTTTTCATTTCATTTTCACTTTAAATTAGAAAAGTTCTTTTGATTTAAAATCATTAGAAGTTTTACATATGAAAAAATACGTTTATTCGTAATAATAATAATATAAAAATAATCATTAGAAGTTTAATACTGAAAAAGTTTAATACTGAAAAACTTCAATACTGAAATTAACTTGTTGGATGGGTCACGATAAAGCGAAGATATGAATAATATTGAGAGAAACTAATTGACAGAGATGGGTATTCCACTCTATATTTTGTTCGTATTCCTACTAACTAGTATCCTTTAGATAAGTTGTAAAATGAAAAATACAAATGTGGAATTCGAATAAAAGTATAAGATGAACAAAAAAGAAACAAATTTTTGTATCAAAGCCCAGCAAAAAAATTTTAAATTTATGTTTGGAATTAAGTATTTTTAGTGGAAGCTCTTCCCCACTGAATAACCAACTTAATTATTTTAACAAGGCGTGAGACTTTTATAATAGATTCTTGAGAAGTAGTTACTTTTTTTATTGCCAAAAGAATTAGTTTCATTTCTGCTTCTTATTTTCGTATTTTAAGGAAAGTTATTTGTAAGCTACAAATTTGGCAATCACAAAAGTAAGTCATTATATGGCAATTAGTTCAGCTGGTAATGTCTAATTTTTTGCTGGGAGGATATATCGACCCTTAACCGCGAAAATAGCTTAAGCGACATGGTTTTCAATTTTAATACTTTTTATTTATTTAAAAAATTTAATAATTGGCATCATATTTTATAAATTTTATAACTTCATTGTCACACATAGAAACGTTGCTAATTAATCAGAAAATCAATTTTTGTTTCAGAATGCATTGATAGCTTGTTTGTTTTTTTGTTTGTCTCAGTGTTTGTGACAGCGGCTATTCACTTAAGATAAAATGGTTTTTGTGACTTAAGTTACCTTTGCAGCTATGACTCGAAAATAAAACATAACAAATTAAACACTAATAATTAATTAAGATTTAATATGCAATATAAAATAAATATCTAAAAAATTTTAAACTGTAGTATTTTTTCGTGACTAAACTTGGCTTTAATCCATTAAAAATCCCTTAAAAGTAGTATTATCTTTTTTAAACCATATTAAAATTTTCCAAAATACGATGGACCAGCCTCTATTTATTTAGTTCAAATATATTTAACTACTTTACTCAATTTCATAAATCTTCATTGATCGCAACTTAATTATTCATGTTGGATGACTTATTTAAATACCCAAGAGTAGATTATCTTAAAATATTTGAAAATTTCCCTAAATTTCCCTAAATCAGAAAGAAAAATGTAACATTACATATTTCTAGAATAAAAGATTTTAACATTTTTGAGAATACCTTTAGGAGAAAAGAAAATCAATTGCTCTCTTTTAAACTAAGCTTTGCGCATGAAATATACTCATTATTAGCCCAAGTTGTTTTAACGACGGCCTCATTTTATTACATATGTACCATCAGAACCCGACACACGTTGATTAGCTCTGACCATAAAAGTGTTGGCGGATCATGTGCTGACTTCTAGATAATCTAAAAACTTTGAAACCGTGTCTAAAAAATTTTTCTGAAAGTTGATTTAAACATATATTTTGTACTAACGAACTGACGTTATGTAAAAACACACTCAAAAACTAATTTAAAATAGTTTGGATCACAACTGGCACTATTTTTCAATTTAAAAATGCAGTTGATTTGTGCAGTTTTACAGTTGATTTGTGTTAAAATCTAAAATCTTTAGTTAACTAAACGCAACAGTTTCACCAAGGATAGTTCATACAAAAAGTTTTGATTAAAATATGGACAATAATTAGCTAAAGATCGTGAATTAACTTTAAAAGAAATTAGTGTTACTTAAACCAATTTATGTAGTGTTTTTTAGAATAAAAAATTCTACACACTTTCTATGTAAAATTTGAAATAAAGATTTTTAATGAAAAAAACCGAAACATCTGACAAATTGTATTTGTAAGAACAGCAAAAAAGCCATGTTAAATTGCTTTAAAATATTTTTATTTTATGTTCTTGTATAGAAAATACACTTTTATTTTGAATGGAGCGCTGAAGTATTTAAAATTTCCTCAGAGTAGGAAATGCGTTCTACAACAACTTTAAAGATATAGAAAAGTCTAAAACTTCATTAAAATAACCAGATTTTCTTTTGCGAAATTAGATTGCATGTAAACCCTAAATTTCATATTAGAAGGATCTACATTATTGTTCATCTTAAATAAAATTTTTTTTATACACTCTAACAGTAATTTTAAGCAAAAAAAATATAAAAAAATTTTTATTTTAAGAAATTGTTACAAAAGCTTTCAGTAAAATGCTTACAAATTGTTATAATATATAAAATTGCTTTCTTTTGAAAACATTAATATTTAGATAAAAACACATACACAAACACTACAAGCACAATACCGATTACATTTAGTATACTGCATTACAACATCGATTACATACCCAGAGTAAAATAAGAGACAACGTTAAGAATATTCAATTCACAAAACGTTACATAACACACAACCGCAACTGTAGATTAGCAAACGTTGACGAACGATTATTGGTTATTTTATTATAAATTTTTTTTTTTATAAATTTTAAGTCAAGTTTTTAATTTATTTTTGTTTTGGAGGAAATTAAGGCTTACACTTAAAAACGAATATTTTTAAAGAAACGAAGCAACAACATTTTCTATTTTTTTTTTTATCTCATTTGCAATACAATAATCTCAGTTTAGTTAAACTGTTGATAATTAAAGTTTCAGCTTAGTTTCAAACTACATTTTTTTTTCTCAATAATCTGTTAAGGCTTTTAAGGAAAAAAATCAAAACGACAAATAATACAAAAAAAAGAGTAAATTTTTCAATCATCTATTTATTTAACGACCTCACGTCCTTTCTCCTGAAAGTATGTGAATACTGCCGCAGTCCCTTTTCTTATTGGTAACAAAGAACTCAACACAAAAAATGTATGCTTTTGTCTCGTCACAGTCGGGAATATTCCAATACTTTTTGGTAGTGGTAGCAATTGAAAATGTTGTTGCTTTTTTCCAGTGGTGATTTCTTTTTCATCCGCTTTAATTTGGTATTTTTGTTGTTTTTTTCTGTTACATTATGATGTTTTTTTTTCATTTTTAGATTTGTTTCATTTGACTTGCACACAAAATTAAAAAAAAAATGTTCTTCATCATAATTTTGAGAATCTGTGGTGATTTGTAGGTAAAAAAAACGATATTGGTGTATATAACGTTCTCGACGGCGCACAGCCGTAATATTTAAGCGCACCAAGCGCACTAGTTGACGCCTAAACGTCTACTACGAATAACGTTTGTTGTAGCGAACCCCAATTTCGGTAATTTCAAATGGCGGCTCTACCACATTAACAACTTTCTCACACACAGCAATGGACCAAGTATATAAACACGCACATTCACATATTTATAGAAGAGCATACATGCTCATAAGCAGCATCTTTATTGTGCAAAATAATTACACGTTTACGTACACACACACAGAGATATCCAATAACACACAAACATCTATTGCACATATTGAGATCTAAACTAAAATTGTTAATTTCACTCAAAATTCTGCTTTGCCTTTTGTATTTCTTTTTTTTTTTATTATTATTTCAACGTACACACATACCATAACATTTGCACAGCATCTTAATGTTTAAATGTATTAGTTGCTGGTTACAAAAAAAAAAACAACTTTCAATCATACTCCTTTAACAGGCTCTTGATCCCACTAATACGTACACATTTACCGTGACACTGGGTTATGTGTTGCCACAGGAGATTTAAAAATTACTCCCAAAAAGATGTAATTTTACACCATTTTAAGGAAACTTGAAATAGGAATTTCTTGAAAGCCGAAATAGCAGTATAAAAATTCTCGTTAATTACAAAATCATTGATTCAAAATGGGACTCATAAAGTTTTAGATTGTTAGTCTTAAGAACGCAAGCAGAAATAGCTTCTATTGTTTAAGGTAAAAATTTGCCTCATATAAATTTGATAGTGAGTTGAATTGAATAAATAATTGGAATGAAAGGATGGGAGGAGAAGCTTTAAAAATCGATATTTTCTCACGGCTAGAAGTTTTATAGCCCCAGGGAACTCACTATGAAAACACGAGCTTTCAAAATGATGAACTGTTCTCGAAAATAAAATTTGAATTTGCTTAGAGTTCGTCTAATTATGAACCGATTTGGTCTGATCGATTTTAAAATTTTTCCATCAAATAAAGTTTCATTTTATGCAATTTGGGCAAACGTACGCAAATTTAATGCAAAATTCAATTACAGACAGTTTTCGTCCAAAAGACACATAAAAATTGCATCCAATTCGACAGCACCGATTTACAATAGCAAATACATACACTCATTTCGTTGAAAAAAAAATTCTCTCTGGGGTTCTTTAACTTTCTCTTTTCATTTGTAGGAGTCCGTGTGTACATGTGTTGTATGCTTATGTATGTGTTTATAATATATTCATTTACTACAGAAGCTGTTGCTATATTTATCTGTTTCATCTCTTGATCTAAATTTCTATGGCAACCGGCTTTTTATTAATTTTTTTTTCGCTTTCCATTTATATGCTTTCTCTTTGTATAATTTACCCGGGCCGGTTTTAGCTTAGCCCGGGACCTGTTTGAGCTTTATTGTATTTTTTTCCAATTTCATTTTAACAATTTTCACTCATTATTCTGTAGTTATGGCACCGAGTTACTTCCGTTGTACTTGTTTGAATAAAATGTGTTATTGTATTGTTCATTCTGTATGTGTCATCGAAATGTTGAGAAAAAAATTTCCGTTCTTTATCTAGAATTTTTACTACATTGACCTTAAAATTTATAAAATAAAAGGGAAATAAAGCACAGGCCGATGTTAATGTTTTATCCACAAAGAGATAAAACATGAGTTTCATTGTAAAAAAAAAATACATACACGTGTTGTGTTTAACGAAAACCTTATTACATATTTATGCATGTATGCATGTATATTCGTGTTTGCATACATCATACAAAATAAAGAATAGGAAATATGAATTCTAAAACGAATAAAGGATTGTAAAACCGATTGCATTGTGGCGAAAATATACAACTTCCACCCAAATCACAATTGTCGATTATAAAAGTATTTTTTTGAAATATTTTATATATGAACGCATTTAAAACACTTTGTTATTGCCTACATTTCACTAAAATTTATAAATACATAGAATAAAATAAAAACTAATTTTTTGACAAAACAAACCGGCTTCGCACGGAAGATATTTAATTTTATAAATTTCGATTTAATCTTAAAATGATTACTCACTGACAGCTGTCAATGTGTATGTGTGTATGCGATACAACGTGTATTTACAGATTGTATGAAGTCAGCACACAGTATACATACCGCATAGGCGCCCACGTATTTGTTGTGGTTTTTTTTTTTTTTTGTATGGACCAAATCACATGTTGTCATGAAAAGTCATAATTCACGAATGCGTAGACCGATTACGTGCAAACTTTAAGTAAACCATCTACACGACCGTACGAACGAACACTAAAAATTTAATCGAGTTCGGTTTGACCGTTCGTGAGTTATAAAGTTACAACACACTTGCAACAATTTTTTAAATATATAGATAATATCAAGTTAGCTGGTTGATTAGAAATTAGATGGTGTCACCGTATAATCGAGGAGTAGGAAGAAATACAGTCACCCGATAATCTGTTGTTTCAAACATCGGATAATGAATGACCTCTAAGTATTATACATAGAAAAAACCAATTCCTTTTTTCCTTACAAAGCACAGCAACAAGGTGTGGTTAGTCACGAAGATGCATAACCTTGTAAAAACATTAACAGTTATTATTTTTATTATTTTATTAAATTTCAATGAAAGAATAAAAAAATTCAATTAAACTCTTTTATTTATTATTTACTTTGTCATAAATCTTTGCCTACGAGTTTTGTTTTTATTAATGTTTCCTTAAATCACAAGAAATATAACAATCTGATAATGTGGAATGGCAGCACACACTTATACACTTCTGTATTATTAAAATATTTCTTTTCTTTTAGCAATTATTTGCGTCGATATATTTTTTACATAATTCTGACTAAAACGAAGAAGAGAAAAACTATGTAACCTTTTTGGTAATTTTAAATCATAAATTATGAGATAATGTTACCTCGTAATGGATGAAAACGCCTCTTTAAAGTGATTTACCACCAAAAAAAGCAAAAGCAAGCAAATAAAATAGATTAAAATCAATTTCCATAAAAATTTCCTTGCAAACATTGTATAGAAGATTCCAAAGAATTCTAGTAAATAATTATTTGTTATATATATATATATATATAAGTATGTATCTACTATGTACCTAAATATATATTAAAATATATACGTAGTCGTATGTGTGCATTCAACGTATGTTGGAAATCTTTCTGTTAAGTTTAAAATATGGGTTACGAAAACCTAATTTTATCTAAGATAAGAAGAGTAGAGTTTAAGTACAAGTAAATGGAAGATTAAAAAAAAATGAGCCAGAAAAAATATGTCAGAAATAATTTATATGGCATTAAATTAGCTTTAGGCACCAAAATGTACCCAGATGATGAGAGCAACCTGAAAAGTTTTCTAAAATATAAATTAAATGAGAAATTATTATTATTAGGCTTAAGTTCAGTTTTATTGAATTAATGAAAATTCAAATTACTATGAGTTGTTTATTTTTGAAAAACATTAGCATGTGCAATCAGATTAGCAGAACGTATCAGTATACCGATTTCAAGGCCGCTACACCTCTCATTATTGTTCATTTGTTCATCTTTACAATTTTCGTAAAGTGAATACTAATTGGGAAGAATGTCAACTATTTGTTTTCATAAGGAAATAGAATACGAGAATTAATTTAATTCTATCGGAATCACTCAAAAATGTGAGTGCTTGTCATAAAAATTTTCTACTCAAACCAATCGATTGTAATATGGAATACGTACTCTAGGTATTGTTTTCATAATACAACAGATTGATTGCTAAATTTTTATAAAAATAACTCAAAAAAATTAGTGTTTTTTATACAAACCACCCACTTGAATCACTTGTTCGTCATGTGAAAACACCACATTGGTCTGTTTTCACCACAAATGAATACATTTTAAATTTAAGTGCTGCTTCCACATACCGGCCGAAGATTTGAGTAGAAAATTTATATGAAAAGCACTCAGTTTTTTGAGTGATTGCCATACAATTTTTTCACTCAAAACATTTGTCCGTTATCTGGAAATCGCAATTTAATATCGATGCTTTCCATTTAATTTCATAATATTTTCGACTTAATAAGTGATTTAATCATTGCTTTCCCTATTTTATACTAAAAAATGTGTTAATAATAATAATATTTGCCGTCTTAACTTAATTTTTTGAAAACTACTTTCCTGTACTCTAAATATAATATTAATTATTGTTGTACAGGATTTGAAAATACAAATAAAATAAATAAATAAAATAAATAAATAATCTGATGCCTTCTTTTTGTTTTCTTTGTTTAAAGATTAACAAGGTTTTTTTTTAAATTATTAAATAACAAAAAACAAAGCCAGAAAGTCCATTAAAATAGTGATTCTATTGTTAGGATCCCGGCAATGAATTTTATGAAGCCATAAGCCCATAAGGATTACTCCTTATAGAGATAGTGATGCATACAATAGAATAGCTTGTGCAGAATAACTTTCTCTTTGTAATGACGAAACAGCAAAACTGTAATAAATATGGAGGCACCAAAGCTCTCACATAATACTAGTGCCTAGTAGAGGAGCTACTTTGGAGTGCCCCTACAGTAAATACTTCCTAACGCCTGAGTAAACAACGCAGCTTCTACGATAAATTTTGTTAACTAAAATGAAATTGCATAAGACAATTTCGTTTTCACTCCCGCAATTAAAAACACTTTTCATTCTGCCTTTATAATACTCGTGATACAAAACAAAACCTTTAGAGCCCACAAAAAAAAGAACTTGCTGCATCACTTCACATAAGGAGGCCTTAAAAACATAAAAAGAAAGCTAAATAATAAGCAACTAAAGATAAAGTTACAAAATAAAACTGTAAAATATCCAGGGTATCTAACACTCAAAAATCTAAAAACAACTTTAAAAAACTACTCAAATTTGGTACAATGAAATCTCTTTATGAAATTTTGCTCAATCTTTTAAATAGAGAGTATGACTGCTTTAAACTCAATTTGAGTAGTTTTTTATAAATGAACACATATGTACGTATATATGTATTAGCATATATGTATATGTGAATAATTGTATATTCAATTGTAAGCGTACATTCACCTATACCATCAGAATAAAGGCAAAGTTGGTTGCTTTTGTATTTACTTAAAAATACTCTGATGCCGTGTGTCCTGTCATTTGTTTTGCGCGTGTGTGTGTGTTATTATGTGTTTACTAGAAAGGTACACGAGCTGTACTATTTCTGATGCTGGTGGTTCTATTTTGTTGTCTTTCGCCCAAACTCAAAAATTACTACGTGTACAGTGTTTGCCAACATCTGTACGCACTCAAACTACTACGCCACGCCATACCACCCCATTTAGCGAAGCATCATCCTTAACCTTCCATCATAAATATCGATGCTTGGCTACACAAAACGAAAAACAGCAGCATTAACAGCAACAACCAAACGGAAAAAAATTAGTGTATACACAATTCTAAAGAAAACATACGCCATATTTTTATAGAGATGAACCCTGATGTTGTTTAAAATGATTTTTAGTTTATGGTACAAATTATTATTTAATTTAATTCGCATGGTATTGTAAATTAGTACCTACAAATCTTTGGTAACCCATCACAGATATAATTTTTTATCAAAAATTACAATTTAAGTTTAATTAGATGAGATTAAAGTTCGGTATTATTCATTAGTTTTAAATAAAAAAAGATAATACGTCTACTTAACACTGAAGGTGCTGTCACACTGCTCCCAACTTAACAAAACATGTTATAGGTGAATTATGGAAAAGAATTGAGCTTTCTTCCATATGTTTCCCTTTATTATTTTCCTACGGAAATTAGCGCACTAAGAAGCAGACATTATTTGTCTGAATTTTACTTATCTTTATTAAAATTCGAACAGCTAAGATAATTTCATTTTTTTTAATATAAAGAAAATTTCTTTTAAATAGAAATATTACTAAAGTGACAATAAGCGATCAATAACTCTGATTTGAATATTTTGTTTAAATTTTGCAAAAACTATTTTAAAGCCAGGTATAATATTTAAAGCATGACCTTTTTCCCTTGTAATCTCGCAAAATTCATTTACTTTGTACTAAATGTACATTAGCATCCCTGACTGATATTGACCCATACGACTGTCACAATTGTGATTGCAAAGAAAAATGCAAAAAGTATGAGAGAGAATCAAACGTGAGAGGGATTGCTGGATGGGGTGGTTGGTTATGCGTTGTATACCGGTGTTGTTCGTTGAAAGGTACGAGTACAAATTCATGCATACATACTCATCGTATATATTTTTTACTATTTCCTCATCCCCTTGCTTCACTGCTCTTGTTGTTGATGTTCTTCTTGTTGTTATTGTCACATACCTTAATCCTGTACTTTAACTTTTACTTTAAAATACCCGGGCATTTATTTACTGTTTTTTCTCCAAATATTAGATACAGCTTTAATATATTGTTTTCGTTGGCTTTGCTTTATGTACAAATTTTTCCATTGTTGCACAGTGGGCAAATATCGAAAACTTTTCAATTAGTAATTATTTTAAGGAAAAAAAAGAAACTTAAGGTAACACAGCATCCGAAGCGATTGTCTGCTAAAAAATTCCATGGTCTTTCGCCAGAATTGAATTGACGACCTCTCGACTAATAAACTATCAGCAACGGCTGCACCCAATATTTTTTATACTATAGATGTACACAGCGGAAAAATTCATACATTCCATTTTGAGTGCCAACAAAAAGCTCCATTTTTAGTAATTTACTAATTATTTCGACATATCTTTACCACTGTACATGGCAATTCCAAACGAAGTGGGACAAAACTAAAATTAAAAAAAGAGAAATGTGGCTTTTAATTATAGACCTCTAAAAACGACAAATGAAATCATGATCGGCACATTCAATAATTACTTTTTTAGCCATAGGGAATATTTCGAGAACAAGCAGCCAAAGTTGCTCTCAGAGAAAGTGATAAGAGAAATTTATTAAATGATGTTTACGGAAGTTGATTTATTGTTCTCAAATTATCGCCACGCTAAATGTAAAAATGTTTATACTAAAAGTTTCAGTTTTGTTCGAAACAGTCCATCACTGTAAACTAAACAATTTTGCCGAAAATTTGCTAAACATAACAACAACCCTCTTTCAATTTCTAAAAATATTCCAGTTATGTTGTCAATTGTGTTGTCAGTTATGTTGAGAGTTCTGTACAATTATTGAAAATTTATATAATTATTTTTGGGTCCACTGTCTGTTTTCTCAAAATGAAGCATAAATATTGAATTGTATGGTTGGTAACCATATGCCAACATATGAAATTCGTTAACGCACCTTCTTCAGACATACATAGTTTTGTTACAGTACACAGCGTAAAGCATCATCAACGAAAACTCTATTCTTAGTATTTTTTTGTAGCAAAAATTTTATGACTACAGTATGATTTTCAAATCCGTATGTTTCGAAGGGGGGTAATCAATTTCGTTTCAGTTGTTGTTCTTTCATATCCTCTGTTGTTTTTGCTATTTTTGCTAATATTTTTTTTTTTCATTTAGTTGGTTTGCTTTTTTTTTTTTTTTTTTGGTTGTGTTCTGCGTTTGGTAAAATTGTAAAAAGTTATTCATTCGTTTTCTTTTCATTAATTTTTGCTTCTCCCCATTTTAATTTCTAAGACAGCAGAGTTTTTATAGTAGTTTTATGCACTTTGGGTTAATTGTTACACACACACACATATATATATATATATACATATATATATATATATATATATATATATATATATAAAACATATATAAATAAAACTAAAGGAAAACGAGGAAATAAGAAAGTATTTTCAAATAAATATTTGTCTATGTATGGAAGCAGAAACCAAAAATGTAAAAAAAATATCAGAAATTCTGAATATACTTAATGAATGAATGGCAATTTGCAGATGTATCAAATATGATGCCTGCGTTTGAGTCACTACATGACTTTTGTTTAATTTCTATTTCCAAGGGTGAAATATATTTGTGCCAGCTAAAGTGGAGTGGGGTGGGTGTTAATAGCTTTTCCTACGGAAGGATGTTTTAACTTCGTTATGGTCAGCCAAAATTTATGAAAATACTACACCGTCTGTTAATGTTTGTTTAGGTTTTAAGATGGATTATCGGAAAAAAAGGATTTGAAATTGAAAACAAACGAGACGGTTCTATAATCTAAGGTGTTTGTACAGAGAGTGGTGTGGTATGTATTGTATGATGCTTTAAATAAAATTCTTAAGTTAAAACATTTGTTTTAATATCATCTTAAATATTTATTTTAGCTAATTGCATACAAGCACACAAACATTTGCTTACATACATATACTTACATGTATGTATGCGATTTTTACGATAAAATTTTGTTTTTCTTTATGATACAAGCAGAGAAAAGATATGGTTGTGACATATTTGATGAATGTAATATTGAAATTATTATTATTTTAAATGCTTATAAACTTTAATTAGTTTACCATTGAGAAGCATTCATAAAAAATACAACTTATTAGCATTTAACAACAACAAAATTGGGTTATTCACTTTGTAGTCATAAGTCATATGTCATAAAATAATAGCACACCAAAATATGACAAGTGTGAACACCCCGTCATAATTGTACCAGCTGATAAACATTTAACAACACTCCATTTTTCAATCGGATTAGTGCGCATACGTTTGCATTTTGCCTTAAATGTAAATATTTTTTAATTCAATCCGACTTGTTAATAAAAAAAATAATAAATTTCCTATAAATTTACTAAAATGTCCATTATGAATTTAAATTTGCAAATTGTTTTTTGTCTATACGAACTTGCTGAAATAAATATAAACAAAAGCAGCTTGCCGGCCGCAAGTAGAAACCCGTTCACAAGCTGCCAGTTTGATCACTTACACAAACACATAATTTTATTTTTTATATTTTATTTATTTGTTGCGGGTTAGCAATATCTAGATACATATTTCGTTGGTAGCTATACCAATTCATCAGTAGATGTTTTACCCTTTATGTTTAAAAAAATTCCAAAGCTCATCTATTTATACAAAAACTCACAAATATATTTTTGTGAATTACAAAGCATAAAAATAGCCTTTAAAAAATTTCTCAAACACACACAACAATAATTTTCTACACCTATACAATAAGACAACCGCTGGTTGCCATTAAAAGTATTTTATAAGGCAAAAATGAAAAGCAAATCTCCCCGTTACAAAATTTTTACATTTATTTGAGCATGTACTCAAGTATTGCGTGAGTGACTGACTGACTCATTCATCATCGCCCAGCCCAAACCGCTGAACCTAGAGACTTGAAATTTGGCTTGTAAGTTCCTTTTACAGAGTGTAGACCCACTAACGCGGAATTTTTGGAAATTCGAATTTTTAGGGGGTAAAAAAAGGTAAACAAAAATTACATTTTTAAAAAAAACTTTGAAAAAGGTCCCAGGAATATCAAATTTGGAACGTAGGTTCCTTTTACGACGCAGACTCGAACCAAAATATGAATTTTTGGAAATTCGCAGTTTAAGGGGGTTAAAGTGGATAAATACGGCCCAAAAAGAGAAATTTTTAAACATGGTCCCAAGAATATGAAATTTGGAATTTAGGTTCCTTTCAGAACGTAGACTCGAACCAAAATATAATTTTTGAGAAATTCGTACTTTAAGGGGGTAAAAAGCGTCCCAAAAGGGAATATTTTTAAACATGGTCCCTGGAATATGAAATTTGAATGACTCGAAACAAAATATTAATTTTTAGAAATTCGCACTTTAAGGGGATAAAAATGGGTAAAAGCGTCCCAAAAGGGAATATTTTTAAAAATGGTCCAGGAATATGAAATTTGGAATGTGGGGTCCTTTTAGGAGGCAGATTCGAACCGAAATAGGGATTCTTAGAAATTCGCGATTTAAGATGCTTCTGTTTTTTGAAAACATGCCAATAGCTAAATTTATAAATAAAAATAACAAAATGAAAAATATGTTATATATTTTTTACTTTAAAAATTACAGGTAACGAAGTACCGGGCGGGTATGCTAGTAAATGATATATGAGAAAATAATTAAAATGAAAAAAAAAATTATGTCTTATTTAAATAAAAATATTGTTTTAAATTTTATTTATTTGTTGCGGGTTAACAATATATAACTCATCAGTAGATATCTTACCCTTTATGTTTAAAAAATTTAAAACAATAAAAATTAATTAATTTATTTATTTAAATAGTCTTGTACTCATAAAAGTAAAATTTTTTAAAAATATTGTAGTTAAAGATGAATATATTTAGTTGCTGTAAATTTTTTAATCATAATACTCGTAAGGCCAAGAAAACCATAAACTATTTTACTAACATTTTCATTATTTTACAGAAGAAAAAAAACTTGCTGAAGGTAATTTTGAAATTGCGACATCTTGTGGGCCGTAAGAAACTTTAAATTCTCGCAGGATGTATATTTTTATCTTATACAGTTAAGTTGTTGATGGTTATGAAAATAACAAAAATTATATTACAGAAATTGCGTTAGAAATTTTCCTTTGAAAATGTAAAAACATTAAAACAAATAAATGGAGATTTTGCTAATAGAAAGAAAATTTATGTGTATGTGAAAGTTTATGTACATATAAATTTATTAAAAAATATTTCCATTACATCCTTAAAACCATATGAAAGGACAAAGAAAAAATATGCTGAAAATCTTCTTTTGAAAACGCACGAACAGTCTATACACATACATGCGTTCGAGTTCATATATAGATTTTGACATTGATTGAAAAATATCTCAGTGAAACTGCTGGAATACATAAAGTTAATTATTTATTTCTTAATCCTTACAAGTCCTAATTTTGATCATGCCGTCGTTGAAGGTGGCTCGATACCCACCAGCAAATACATCCTCAAGGAAATAAAATAAACATCTTAAGCTGAATTTGTTTTCTCCAGACAACACATTACCAAGCCGTAGTTATTTACCAAGATGAGTAACTGTAACACCCGGGAAGAATTCGAGTTGCAGAAAAATTATGGAATATTTTTTTAAACGCCTTCGCTTTTAGCTTTATGAATTTTTATTGTGTGCGGTGCGAAAGTAGCCGATAACACTGACGCCAAAAAAAATATAAGATCTTCACAAATACAAAAATATAGAAATAACGTCTTACAAAAAAAGTTTACATTGAAAATGTTTCGCCGTAAGTAGAACGGAGGTAAAAATAAGGACGACTTTATTGTTTAGAGACAAGCTTTTACACTAATTTCTTGTATATATATCACATATTTTATCTAAAGTTTTTCATTACTGTCGTGAGAATAAGAGCCCTTGCTTATGCACAAACACAAACTATTGCATCCTTAGCAATCAACAGTAGAGCTTTCACTTGATATCCCATTGTCATCTATGTTCGAAGGAACCACATTTCTTTTACAAAAACTTTCTATTTTGCACACAAAACTACTGAAGATGTCGTTTTATTTTCATCTCCATTTCCGATGAAATCATTTCAAATAATTTATCAATACTTTCATCTCAATAGTTTGTTTGCACTTTTTAAAATTGCTGTTAATAATCTTTTCCCTAGTAGAATTATTTTTTTAATTAACTATTAAAAAAATACACGCATATGGTTTTATGTGTGTGTGTGTGTGGGTGTGTGTATATGATATTTTACAAGCTTTTATCCTTTGAAAGCTTTAGCAATACTAGTCCATTAAAAGATTAAATGTAATAGAAAGAAAGAGTTGCATGCAATTTTTTCATTTTTGTATTTTTAAGTAGAATTTTGTTAAACTTTAACAGGATTTCCTTCATGATGTTTTTTCACAATGGAAATTTAATGGCCTCATTAATATGATGATTGAAAACAAAAATTATTTATATTAAGAACTCTTTAGATTTAAACTTTATAATACTTGTATTTGTTCATTTTTGATACATATGTACATATGCCTTTGTATGTACATACATGCATATGTACAAATGAGCTGAATTGATTTTTCGAAATATTGTGTTTAATACTGCAAAATTGCCCAGCGTAAGTCTGGAATTAAATAGTTGTACCCAAATTTTGTAGTTTTAACAACATAAAAAATAATAGAAGAAAGAATTACAAATAATAAGAGAAATTTATTTTGAAATTCTGGATATCAATGCGAAATAGGTGTGTAAATTTTTTTCGAATACAGTTGCATTACAGATGTAATACAATCAGCCGTGTCACAGATTCCGTTCGGAATACTGTCAATTCCGTATTTGCAATTCCGTTCGAAATCTTTTTTGGTGCTTTAGATTGCAATCGTTTTCATCAATCCGAAAAATTATGCTTGAGCAATTTTTATGTAACCAATTTGGCAACATCAGGCATTTCACTGTATAATATGGCAACAAAAATCAATTACGAAAAATTTTGTTTTCCTGTAAACATTTTATTAAAGAGTTTTAAATATTTGTTAAATAAACGGTTAGAAATTATTTAAAATATATTTATTATTTGCCCTTTGAAATACAGAAATGCCCATTCCGTTCGTGAAAACAATGTTGGTTTTATTCCGAAATTCTTTTTCTTAAATAATTTTCTGAAGCACCAAAATACGGAATGAGTTTCGTTATCGATCGGAATTGTACTCTGTGACATCGCTACTTAGTGGCGTATGATGAATATAATTTATAATATAACAAATATTACTCATACGTTATATTTATTACTAATTGCATGCATATATGCTACCAGACTTAAAAAAAATTCAATAAGAATAAAAAGGAATTTAAGGGAGGGAATACCTATTTGATACTTTTTCAACTTTAACTGATTTTACGCCAGTATGTTACAAATCACAATTTAGAGCATTTTTTTCTTATAAAATGTTAAGCTTTCTCTGACTTATTTATTGTTGTTTAATTTTACCTCTTTTTAGGTTTTATTTTAACATTTTAATCAGATTGGCTTTCATAATAAAAAGAAATAAATTTCTTAATTATTACGGCTTAAGATATTTTAATTTAGAAAGAGTTTCTTACGCCCGTAACAACTGATGATATTTCGAATCTGCAGTCATGTCATTGAATATATTTTACATATAACCAATTCAGTTGGTATATTAAGCTTTTTATAAGCTTTCAATTAATTATCTGGAAATCCATTACTTTCATTGTTCAGTTTAAAATTCCGTTTCAATTAATTTTAAGAACAAATGATAGCTATTGCTTATCTGTATTAAGTTTTTTTTTGTAATAAACAAATTCATTTTCACTGTCGTTTTATAAAATATAATACTGCACATCGTTACCTTAATATAGAAAGGACCTAACGCGTGTTTTTCAAATAACGTTTTTTTCTTATATCGATAATTTAAAAGGTTACCTATCGAAATACGCAATTGGAAAAATAACACGAGTTAGGGCCTTTATATATACATATTAAAAAATATATATATTTGAAACCATTTACAAAGTCATTTTATCGGGAAGCTTACGCATTCTGATCGCATTCTGGTTTCAAATTTGTAATTTTTTTCCGTGCATTTTTGATTAAGTTAAGTTTAATTTGTATTTCGATTTTACAGTGATAAATTTATTTTTATACGCCATATGCGTTTGCTTAAATTGTTTCTACTAAGAAAGCTCACATAAAGCCTTTTTAACATGCAAAGCTTATTTTACTGGTGCTCCTAAAAGTATGCAATTAAATTTTTAATAATTACCGCAAATGAAGTTGGTAGAAAAATTTATTGTCAATTAAAATTTAAAGTGGTTAATTACAAAAAATTTTTTGATTTTCGTTTGCTAAGGAACTTTTCCAAACTGAGTTAAAAAAAAAAACTTCTATTTATCAATGATTTCAGCGAATTGTTATTTGTGTTCCATTTTGCTACTTCAAAAAAAAAAGAATCTTAAAATATCATAAAATTCGAAGTATTGGAAATAAACCAAAAAAACACGTAGCAATTGTAAGTAAATATCATGCCCGTATGATATAAACAACACAGATACTACATATATAATCACATTCCCACACACGTACATACGATCTCACCGCTACAAACGCATTTACACACACAAGCAAGAAATCATTGCAAACATTTGCAATTGCGGAAATTTATAAAAAAAGCAACGATATAATTATATATAATTTCTTAGTAGAAGCATTTGGCCCCGTTGGAAGAGATACTCCAGCATGTCTAAGAGATGTGCAACAACATAAACACTGAAATTAAATGTTCTATTAAGGAAGATTCACATGCATTTACATAAGATATTGTATTTGTTCAACAGGATATGAACCTCCAATATTCAAACTTGTGTCACTACACTTTGATCAAACAATAAAATTAATATATTTTTACCATTTCATATTTTGTTGTTTTCTGCAAAGAAAATTACATCTACGTCACAAATTGAACAGTTCCGTATATTACCTTCTTTTTTTTAAATTGATGTGTACCCTTTTCTTTGTCAACCACAAATAGCAGAAAATTCAGGATCAAATTTATCCTGCTATTAACCATAAGAAGAGACTTCAACGAGACATCCATTACCAGTAGTCCTTTACATGTTCTATGCAGCATTAAGCTACAAAAACAAACAAAAAATACTTTTTTACTTTGAACACTTGTGCAATTCAGTTTTTCTATTCAATTCAATTTCGTTTATGGATTGCGATGTATGCATGTGTTTTGTGTAAAAGTTTTACAATTCCTCTTTTATCCGTTTCGTTGTGTTTATTTTTTTTCCCCAATTTATTTTCTTGTCAATTTGAACTGTATACCAGAATTGTTTGGAAGATAGAAAATTACCTCTACAGATACCAAGTATCGGAGATTTAAATCGAAAAAATTTATAAATAAATACTTTGTTTCAAGTTTCTTAGAACAATATTGGAAAATGTTTTGATATGTCAATTTTTTTCCAGAAAAATATCGATCAAACAAACATTGAAATGTTTGTAAAATATTTTATTTATTTGTTGCGGGTTAGCAATATCTAGATATATATTTCGTTGGTAGCTATACCAATTCATCAGTAGATGTTTTACCCTTTATGTTTAAAAAAAATTTCAAAGCTCATCTATTTATACAAAAACTCACAAATATATTTTTGTGAATTACAAAGCATAAAAATAGCCTTTAAAAAATTTCTCAAACACACACAACAATAATTTTCCATTATGAATGTGTTTACTTTTCTACACCTATACAATTAGACAACCGCTGGTTGCCATTAAAAGTATTTTATAAGGCAAAAATGAAAAGCAAATCTCCCCGTTACAAAATAAATATAATAAATAATAATAAATATAAAAAATAATAAAAAAAAATTTTTTAAAGGCTATTTTTATGCTTTGTAATTCACAAAAATATATTTGTGAGTTTTTGTATAAATAGATGAGCTTTGAAATTTTTTTTAAACATAAAGGGTAAAACATCTACTGATGAATTGGTATAGCTACCAACGAAATATATATCTAGATATTGCTAACCCGCAACAAATAAATAAAATATAAAACATAAATACTTGAGTACATGCTCAAATAAATGTAAAAATTTTGTTTGTAAAATTGTAAAAAAAAATAAAAACTAACTGTTTACTTCACAATATCGAGACTTTTGCAAGTTTCTTCTTTTAAATGTGTTAAGTGTTAGGAAAGGAGAACAAATTATCAGATCCGATAAACTAAATTATGAAAATCGAGCTCTTTTATGTCTAGCTTTTACACGTGACTTCGTTCACGCTACATGCTAAAAAAGCCAAAAACTGTCTATAACCAAACATACTAAAAGCAAACAAATGTACCAAAACCAAGAAGTACCAAAAGCAGAAAGTATTATACCAATAATTTTGAAAAAAAAAACAAACAGTACTAAGAACAAAAAGTACCAAAAACAAAATGTACCAAAGTACAGAAAGTAATAAAAGTACCAACTTTTCCTCATTTTATACCACAGTTACAGTAAATTTTTTTTTTAAGAAATTAAAAGTACTAGAAGTACCAACTTCTCCCGTTTTTACAATTCAAAGTTTTATATATCTAAAACCGAGTTTACTATTTTTCGGCTTTGAAGTTATAGTGGAAAATATGTACATCTAAGCACACAAACTTTTATATTTATAATATTAGTAGGATTAATTTCAAACCAAAATTGTTTCCTGTGAAGCACATTCGTTATTTACAACTCACTCCTACTTCCATTCTTGTTTGATCATGTCCAGCTTAATTCTGTACTGCCCTAGTCTTGGCCCTTCAAAGGTGTTCGACTACAAAAATCATCTTTTTATTCACTTTTGCGCTCTCAAATCCATTAAATTAAAACCATAGGCGAAGATAAAATCTGATGTTCAATTTACGATCATATTTGAAAATACCGCTGCGATAAAATCTATATTAACACAACAGTTTTTTTTTAATTTATACAACAACATGTCACTGTTCCATATTATCAACACCACCTATTCCTGCATTATATTGGGAAATAATTTTTTTTTTTCAGTCCCAGCCTACCGTTTTTTGATATTTACGGTTTTCATAGGATATATTGGATGCCACATGCAGTGGTCCATTATATTTCCTTTTCATAATTCAACTTTTCTTTGCCCCATAAGAAGTCTCTACATACCAAAGTGGCTATTTATTCGATGTTTATAGAATTTTCAAAGCACTAGAAATCAAGATATTATAATCTCTTTCAGAATAAGTCTTTAAATTTACAAAAGTAAGGCAACATAAGATCTACATCATTTTTGTCCATTTTATTTGTTTTGCCACTAACTATATTTACGTGTTTCAATAAAAAATGGCTCATTCTTTATACTCTATAAACACAAATATACGTATGCGGCAATGTTTGTATATTCAATTAAAAAATACCACATCTACATGTGTAGCACATCAGCAAACAATACAAAGAACAAAACAAAATGGCGATTTATTTCCGGCCATTTTTTTACTTTTCAGTTGTTATAGAAACTGCGCGCAAAAACAACAAGAAGCAAAATGGAAAATAGACTGTAAAAAAACAATTTAAAAGCTTTTGTGAAATAAAAATCGTACCAATTAAAATAGCAGTTCAATCAATATCGTAAACTGACATTGTTAAAATACATGTCCTAACAAAATTTTGGACCACACAGATGTATTTAGTTTGTAACTCAAACTCCAATAACTTACATATTTATTTCAATTCGGCTTTTAAAGATGTAAAAAGATATATTTGCATTTCACAGCTTTTTTGAATAACTTTAATTTGTTTTTTTCTGATGCAACATGGCAAAACTTGTTTTATGGTCGCTCGTTGAAATATTAAATGTTTTTATTAATTATTGCAACCCATACCAATTATGTGGTAATGTCTGCTGTTCAAATGTTTATTAGGTATATAGCATTCTAATTCACTAAAGTTTTGTCATATCAACACCACAGGTTGGCCAATTTCGGGAGAGTTATGAGTATCCAGCGTCAAAAACATCATCTACCGAATGTGATTTATAAAAATCGGCAATTATTTTAGCTATTTTTGAAAGAAGTTGCTTCGAAATTAATGCATCATTCTTTATGATGGAAAATGTTTTCTTTGAAAGAATGTTGGTAGTTCATTTTATTAATGTTTATTATTATTAATTATATCCTACTAATATTATAAATGTGAAAGAGTGACGTAGAGTGTACTTTCTGGGGGTAAAATAAGGAAAAGCAATACTATTGGCATTTTCCTATTTTTTTAGATTTGTTTTTAAATAGGACCAGCACGCAGGGGATGACCCCTATGTATGCAGTGCATTGTGCTGGAACTCAGGGAGAGAGATAGGGTATAGACGATAGATGTTGAAAATTTAGATGGCTTAGCTCTTTTACAACTCTGCTTTGTGCGTTATCTTAAGGGTTTTATAGCAGCGTTGAGGCGCCTCCGGTGTTAAGTAGACGCATTAACTTTGTTAAGCTGTATTAGCAGGCATTTTATTAATTGTTTTCATTTGCCGATGTTTCTGCTAACCAATGAAGGAGAGCGATGTTGTGTACGTTACATAAAAAACAAAACAAAAAATTCCCCAGCTAGCATCCATTAGTAGATATAAGTCGCGTATTCTATTTGTATTTGTAATTGTGTATAAATAGAGTATGTAATGACGTTCAACGAAGCTACCTAACAAGTAGTGAAAGCATTTGCAGTTGAATACTGACGAGGTTTAGTGGCTTTTACTGAAAACAACGTTTGTTGTATTCCGCCAGTGCTGTTGAAAAATCTACAAGAGGGATGTATAAATATTAAATTTTTCCTCTGTTGCTCGAAATATGTTAATAATGTCTACCTAATATGCGGTTATAAATATGTAAGACTTGTAGACAAAGTTTATTATAGAAATATTTTTGTAAAATATTTCGGCACGCTAAATTTCAGTAGATGTGGTTTTCTTCACTTTTTCAGGTCTGGAAATTATTAATGATTGAAATTAAAATCAGCTTTAACTACCAGAAAACTCAAACACAAATTGTTTTTTTTAAGCATTTTAAATTTTTCTTCGCCACTTTCTTTAATTGACACTTTTCTTTGAAAGGATTTTCTTTATATTTTTTTGTCTTAAGTTGTCAGAAGTTGATAATAAGTTAAGTCTTTAGTTGGAATTGTATTTGTGTCTTGCAAATATTTACCATTTAATTTTTGTAATTAATCATTTTCTTATGTAGCAATTCCTTAGGTAGTGTCTACACGAAAAGAGAAAACTTTTTGTTTTTGATTTTTATTTGTCAAACTTTTGTTGTAGCACTTGTTTTATGGTAAATTATTGTCACAAGAAATACTTTTACAGAAGTTTCGCTTTATTTTAATTTCTAACAAAAGTTTTGACTCAACTGCCAAGTCATACAGCCTGGTGTACAAAAGAAAAAACACATCTACACTCACAACACGTATACAATCCAACTTATGCAGCTTCAGTTTCAGTTTAGTTATTAAAGACATACCTTTAATGAATGAACATACATACATATACATATGTATATTTTTGTGTCGAAACTTTATTTTTGTTCTTGTCTGCTACAGATTTTTATACTGGTATGAATTATTTTCTTTGTTGTTGATTTTATTTGCCCGCTTCTTTGTATTTCCATAGTGCCAATAAATATATACATTTATGTTATTATTTTTTATAGATGCAATATGTAAATCAATTAATTCTATAAAACTACGATGTTAAAATGTTATTGAAAATATGCTCTGAAAATTGGAAGGATATTCTTATAACCAAGGAAACCGAAAGGCTGCAAAAGTAAGTTCTTGCCGCTGCGATGAATATAGACCCAAATCAAATTTGTTTACGTTCAAAAGTTTTTACAAATTCAGTTATACGTTTTTCTGCATATTTTATTTTTTGAGCATAATTTGCTTCTTTTTCCAGCATATATTGCCTTTTTTAAATTTTAATATCCACAAAAATTAACTAAGAATTTTTTACTAATTTTTTTTTCAAATCTAAAAACTTTTCTAAGAACTGCCCTCATGTTATCTTTTCTTTTTTTGTTTTTTGTAGGGCCAACACAAGGAGATTATATGGTGAAAATGTAGAAGAAAGCTTAATTCTTTAACAACTCTGCTATTGCACGTTACGTAAATTTTCCGAGCACTGCTGGAGGGCCTGTAGTGTAAGGTAAATACATTAAATTTTGTTGGCTGTGTGAGCAGTCAGTTTACTATTTTGTTTTACTTCGCGCACGAAGGAGTCGGCTGTGATGTCCTTTAGCTAGAAACTTTGTATACAATTTTTTGTGACTACTGAAATGCCTTCAATACTCAAACAATCCAACAACAGCAATTAGTACAACGCCACACTTAAGCACATCTGAGCAATTTATAATGCTGAATAACTTGATCTGACCAGGATTTGAACATAGGTCCCAAGTCATAAGTAGCTTTGTAGTCAACGCACAAACCACTTCAGCCAACTCCAACCAAGTTTCCAAATTTATTCACATCTTAAATATTTTTTTAATTCATTTTAAGGATTTTAAAGATCTATTTGTTAGTGCATTTTTTATTCTTTACTGCATAATTTTGCATATTTCCGACTGCAATGAATATTTATTTTCTTTTTTTTAGATTTTGTTTTATATTTGCTTGTTTTTTGCCCGCCTATTTTGATAGAATATTTAATTTTTACATGGAAAAAAAATTTGAAATGAACTGCCCTCATCTCTTTGTGTTATAGCGAGTCTATTCACAACTTTAATCAATTTTCATTCATTTAAAGGATTTTAAGGATTTTATTTTACTGCATATTTGGCATATTTCTTACACCAAAATTTAGCTGTTTTTCCTACATATTTTTACTATTTTCATTTAAATTTCAATGCCAATTTTCACAAAACAAAGAAATCAAAAATAATATTTTTGTGATTAAGCCACTTGACAATTTTTCAGTAATTGACCCAAATTTATACATGTTTTCCATTAACTATTTTAAACTTATAGAAATCATTTTTCTTTTCTTTTTGCGGAACTAAAAAAAACGTATTTTTGCAGACTGATAAGGTTTTTTTTTTTTGCATATAAGAAAATATTTAAAAGCCTTTTACAGTATAATTTTCCTTACTTCAGACTTTAAACTATTTAGGGATCTCGGTGTCCAATATTTTAATAACGGATGGAAGAAAGAACACGCTGGCATTGTTTAATCGAATGGCGTAGTTAATTTCACAACTTTTCAATAAGAAATAAAAGAGTTATCAGGACAAATTCTCAGCGTACACTTAATAAATGCAAAATGAATTTAATAAATAATATTATTCATACGCAACGGGGCATCAAATGGATTTTCACACAAACAATTTTTGATCGATTTAGTCTAAAATGAAATTTTCAATTTCGAGTAAAAATTTATTTGAAAATTTTGCGGACAGATTATTCGGTGCAAAAATGTGAATTTTATGTAAATTTTGTAATAAGACCTCTCGTAATAAGACCGTATCGAAGTTATTTCCTCTCCTGTGGCCGCCAACACTCCACTCCGTAAGCTTTTTATTAATTTATATTCTTGTTTTTAAGTGAAATTTCAGCGTAATTTACAACCCTTTTGACTGTTTGTATGCTCTTTTCATTTCTTTGTTAAAATGAATAAATAAATCCGTAATTATGTTTTACATTTCAAATTAATTGCATTTTCTTAGAATACTAAATTGCATGTCTATAAGACTTTTACATTTTTCTTTATTTTTCTTTGAGTTTTTTTCTTGTTTATTTGTTATCCTTTATCACTCGAGGCTAAAAGATTTTCTTATAAAAGAAAAAAAAATAAATTCTTTTATTGTTGTTGTTTCCTTTTCGCTATGCATTTGTGTTTGGATTTGAATTTTCCAAAGTTACCAACGTTTTATCTCATGGCTGCAAAAATTACAATAACTACAAAAGAGAAGATTCTTTACTATGAAAACAAAAAAACAAACCAAAAGACACCAACTAACAAGCTTTAGTAACTATAAGAAAAGGTTGCAATAACAAAAGCTTAAAGTTACTTGGTTATTTCAGTTTTCTAGTACGGTTTGTAGTTTATAAAAATATATTTGAGTAGAAATATTAAGGCGAGTCAACTTTATACTGCGATTTACTTAAATTTATCTTGAAATTTTCCCATCTTTAGGAGACATAAGTTTTGAAATCTTTATGTTGGAAATTGTAAAATTTATTTCGTATAACTAGTCCGGAAATAAATCTATTAAAAGGCTTATGTATTCAATCTAAAATCATGAGGATTAGAATTCAACGCACTGCAGCAGTGCTAGTGCGATCTGTTAAATTTTTGTGTAAAATTACTTAATAAAAGTACCTTCTTTTTTCGTTCAAACACTCTCTTTGTTCAGGGATGGAAATGGCTAGTTATGGAAAATACTAAATTTTTTTTTACGTGTCCCCATAATATATAAAAAATTTATATACGAGATTGGTCAAGGGTATATCAGATTCGACAAAGCCGACTGTAGTACTCTAAGTTGAATACAAGCATTTTATATAACTTCATTCTGTCGACGTTATTTGTTATGTTAAGAAATAAGAAATGTGAAGACGGCGATGATCAATTTTTCTTGAATTTGAGATGAAAATATAAAATTAATAAAAATAAAATTCCTGGAAAAATTGTTAAAGTAAATTTTAACTTAGAACCATCCTTATAATTGTTTTTTTAAATGTTACATATTATATAACGTATATATGTATGTACATGTAGGCGAAGTATGTTTTCTTATGCTTATTTGTGTTTAAATCCTTTTTGAGCATACTATATTTTTATCCTTTAAGATGTTTTAAAAGCATACATACATCCACATGCATAAAAACCGACAATATTGTACACACACAAATACAGACAAGACAAGCTTCTCTAAATGCCTCAAAGTATGCTGCAACTTATTCAAAATAAATGCAAACAAAACTTTGGAAGTGTGTTTAAAGAAATGAATGAATGAAAATTTTTTTAAAGCAAATATTTTCTTTAGTTTTATATTTAACTTACTAGTGTAGTGTGTTTTTTCTTTTCGTTTCGTTTTATTTCTGCTCTTTTAAATTCACCAAGGAGATGTTTAATTATATTGAAAAAGAAATTTCCGGTAAATAAAATATAACAGCTTCTGTTTTAAAATAATAATAACTCGGCGAAAATATAACACGTACCTTTTTATATATTTTCTTGCTGTAGAAAAATTTTACCAGTTTTTATACTGAACTGATGCATGGCCGATTGCACAAGATTGTCAATATGGGACCTTAGTCCCATAATAATAAATGAAGAACTTCGGAATAAAACTGTTTGAGCGAAAAATCTGAATTAATCTACGCTGTTTTTTATTTTATTAGAAGTAACGCTATTAAAAGCATTTTAAAAAATTATCTCAGAGGACTTCAATATTTGTAGCGCAAATGCTACTCACCCCGGCAAAAACTTGATAAAGTATTGTGATTATCGAACATCATACTTTTCAACCACAAACTACATACCGACCGCATTACTTTACGTAACAATCACCAACCACTTACTGGTTATTAAAGAAGCTCTTTCCTCTCCCATTGACAAAATAGTAGTGACTATGCTAATCATTTAGATGTTCTGATATTCCAGTTCTATCGAGTACTTGAAAAAAACAAATTTTGAGCCAGCTGAAAAATAATTGTTGAGTAGACCAGTGACTAGAACACTTGGCACGTGTTTAATGTTTAGCAGAGAATTTAAAATTTTGTTATGGTTTGAATATTTACCAAATATTGAAATTTTTAAATTGTTATTTTGAAGTCAATGTGGCAAGTGCTTGCCTCCAATGGCACAGCCATATTAATGTCGTTTCTTAACAAGCCGAAGTAAAGAATAAATTTTATTCGCATTTTTCTCATTACTTTGAGATCAAAGTTTTTGCTGTGTAATTAATAAAAACCTTTACCTTTTCACTCAAAAGACTTAAGTTTCATAATTTAAGTTCTGTTTTAAAAAATAACAAAGCTATTCCTTACCAATGACTGTTCGTCCTACTTCTGAGTAGACACTTAAACAAATTCCTGCTAAAATTGTTTCAATTTTGTTTATTATTTTTTTTTATTCCTGTCTCTTTGCTCAATCGTGTGTATTTATTTTTGGCTATAACTTTAGTTGCTTTTTAATTATTTTATTTTGTTGTTGTTTTGTTTCTATTTAATGTATTTGTTTATTTGTATACTTTACGATAGTTCATGTACGTGACATTTTTCAATAACAATTAAATGGCAAATGCTTAATACGAGTAAATTTAATTAAAAATTGATTTAAAAATAAAATTAAGTACACAACACCAGCAAGAACGGAAAAGAAACAGGCAAACGAACAAAAACTCAATTCAATTCAGTCTATAGGAAATACGTGACGTATGAGTGATATTTTTATTATTTTGTTATGGATTCTGTTTTCTTTTTTATTAGAACTGAAATGTGTACGTGACAACATATATATATACATACACATACACACACACACAGATCTAGACAAAATATATTGCAAATATTAACACAATTCTTACTGAAATTTTAAAATATTACTGAAAATAATTGACAAAAGTAAATGAATAATAATTTACTTTCTTCACAAAATTGAAATTATATAAGAATTAATTTTATTGAAAGTACTTGAAAATAAATTTAAATTAAAGAGTTTTTTTAAAGTGGTTTTAGCAAAAACAAAATCCCTCTACAAATAAATGAATTTTCTTTTATTGTCCATAAAATACTTTCGCCGGCAAACAACAGAAACCTCTTCTACGAAACTTTTTCTGTCTCAGATTTGTGTTGAATCGTGCAAAACTTTCTTTTCTCTTCTTTTAGTTCTGTTTTAGAAATATCCTTGTATGTATGTGTTTTTAATGGATTTTCATATTTATACTGGTATTTATTTGTATGTTTATAAATTTTAATTGTTTTTACTTTCAAGAGTTGTATGCCTTCCAAAAGTTGGAACAGAATATTTAAATAGAAAAAATATTTACAACCTTGTTTTTATCTTATACTTTAAATTTTATGTTTATTTTTCTAATTATTGTAAACAATTGAAACACAAGCATAATAGAGAAACATTTGTTCAATTCTCAAGACGCATTTTATTTGTTGAAATACACACAATGTCGAATGTTTTGAAGTGAAATTTAGAAGGGCAGTAACCTTTTAAAGAATATTTATTTTTGACTGTAGAATAAAGGAATTCGGCATAGGAAATGGTTAAGGTACAAAATGTGTTGTTTTATTGTATAAAATTTTGTTTGTTTCTTAAAAAGACGCAAAATTCAGGTTTTCAACGGCGATGTAGCTGGATAAAAAAATGTTATGCAAAAATGTTTGTCACAAAATTCTTCTAAAAGACTTGAACGTCAGTAAGGCTAAGAAATCATCTGATTTCCAGAAAACTTTCAGAACTTGAATTATGTTCTCAATCAAATTATACATTTTTAGTCGAATGAATGAAAAAATTAAAAAAAAACAATGAAAAGCGCAATAGAATAATAAGGCAGGTAAATAGTGAATTTCCAAACCATTACTATGAAACAATATCTTGGTAAAACTTTTATATGACTTGGCAGAATTAGTTAATCATAAAGGATATTCAAGTAATTGAATGCAACCGATTGGCAGTGAGGTGAGCCATCCTGATTTTGGGACCGTAGTTGACATCAAAATATCATGATGGCAGTTCAACCTACCGAGCAATAGAAATTTTCTTTGTCTGTTCAATTGTTAAGAGTTTCTGGAGTTTTCTTTCCAGTAAAAAATAATTTAATTAAAAATCAAATTATACGAACTTAAGCCTGAATAGTTACAATTTCTTTTTCTTAATTTCTTATATAATTAAGTTTAGTGCTAAATTTTATGCGATCAGTATGTATGGAACAGAAGCCGGGGAAAATTTTTTCTTGCATAGAAAAGTGAATAAGTACGAATTATTTCCTTTTTAACTTCTCAAGTTTTAATTTATTATGGAGGTTTAAAAATTTCTGACGTTTTCAGTTTATTTAATAGCAAACTTTTTTGTAAAAGATATGAGCCCTTTAAATCGACGTTGAGGTGTTTTTGTCTTTTTTTCCAAGCTGGCTAAAATATTCCACAAAAATATTTTGGCGATTAGGGTGACTTCCGTGTCTGGTATACCGAACAAAAGAACAATTTATTATTTAATTATTTTAAGATTAAATTGTAATTTAAAAAATTACATTTATATCAAACGGACCGAATCAATCGACCCAAGTGCATCATCTCCTAAAGTTGTGACTGCCCTCGAAACCTTATCTATCAAAATGAGATTTAATATAATTAAATTTAATTTAAAATTTTATTAAAAATACAATTGTTTGGTTTAGAAAATGGTCTAAAAACAATTCTGATACAAACCAAACAACCAACCGCATTGCAAACGATTGATCTTTTGTTTGTTGGGTCTTCACTAATCATTTTTACAGTCAAATAAGCGCATGTGGTTTTGTGTGTGAATTTGTGCCATCGGTATTGCTTTCGGATTTAATTAAAAAATATTTTTGTACTTCAAACACATCAAATACTGAAAAGTTAATGGAATAAATAGATGAATGGACAAAGGAAAACCAGAAACGGGTTTTATCGTTTTCAGAAAAATATATCACAAAGGAAAATTGCTTAATATATAAAATGATTTTATAACAACTGCTGTATTACAACTTAGTAGGTGATAAATTCAAATCACATACAACGAAAGGAGTGCAAAACAATAGAAAATAATTAGCGATATAGAAAAGAGCGAACAAATGTCACACAGTGTTGTAATTTCATTGGCAGAAAAAATAATAACACTTATTATTGACGAAAGGAAATTTGACAGTACTTGGCTTCATATGAAAAAAACACGAGAGAGAGATGTAAAACAACATAAATTAACCGTTGAAATTAAAAATTTTGTTTAGCATTGGCTAAACTTATATTTAACATTTTTTAGATTTAAGAGATGAAAAACTTATTGATAATTTAATCTATAATTAAAGATTCAATAAATAATAAAATTTATATAAAAAAAAAAAAAATAATAATAATAAAAAGAAAAAAAATCTGTTCTACCTATTTTTATTTTCGGCCATGATCCATCTGGAGCATCGTATTATTTTCGATTTTTATTAGTGAATGGCACTAGAAAAATAATAAGAAAAACCGATATGAATACCATGTATGTGATGGTTACATTTGGAAAGTCTATGTCCTCCACTATTGATACTTCATCTAAATCTAAATTAAACTTTATACCTATGTGTATGTGAAATAATTTCATTATTGCATATTTATGTATGTATTTATCTTGAAACTGCAACTAGAATGCAGTACATACTTGTTTCGTATGGTTGGGCAAAATGAAAATTTTCACCCGTTCTAAGTATTTACATCCTCAGCATTCTCTCTCTGCCATATATTCGAGTATTGTGAATTATTTGAAATCGAAAATGCTTTAAATTCTTGACTTTCTAGTGCATACACACATATTTATAAATATATCTATGTATGTATGTATGTACGACTATCGGAATTAATTCAATTAAATTTAAATATTGTTGTTGTTTTTCTTTACGTTACTTATTTCTTTGGACATTTTATTGATGTGGTTCATACGGTTAGCCGCAGAATCTAATTAAAATGTATTTAAAATTGAATGACATTCGAAACCACAACAATAAGAAATAAAATGACATGTTTAATTAGGAAAACGAAGAAGTTAGCAGAAAAATTTCAAAATTTTTTTTTATATTATGCACTTAGATAGATAATTTTGAAAGAAAACTTTAAAATACAGTACAAAATATAAAGTTCTTAATTCATAGAAATATGTCCAATATGCTTAATATTTTTTTTTTCCAATTTTATTATTTATTGAATCTTCAATTATAAATTGAAACATCAATTTTAAATTTGATAGAAATTTTGGAAAAAGAACTAGAAAAATATTAGAATACATCATCCCTGTATTGGTTGCAATGAATTTTTACATTCTCAAAATTTCAATTTTTATCAAATCAAATTTCGTGCGAAATAGCATGAAAAATTAATATACAATATTATATATTGTTATTTTAGTACAATCACTCACTTCTAAAACTAAATTAAACTGAACAACGATTTGCTCTAAAATTGCTTTTCTTTTAAAATTAAAATTTGGATAATTGAAATATCAAATATACACCGCATATATAAAACATATAAATATATGTACATACCCATACACATATAATAATGAAATATACATACCCATACATATATAATAATGAAATTAAGTTTAAAAATGAAAAGTACAAATTTTACGCACTAACTACGCAACACAATGAGTCTATAGCACTGTTGCCAACTTTTTTCCAAAAAATATCTCTAAATTAGGATCGAACATACATAGCTAGAAATTAGCTAAATTTTTATTTTTAAAGATTGTTGCAAAAATTTTAAGAAAAGTAGTTCAATTTTCCCAACATCTTTAGATTCATCCATTAATATGCTGTACTTAGATGATGAAATATCCTTCGTAAGTTCAATTACGTAATAAGGGGCTAAAACATTTGTTATTATTGCAGTACATTTTGTTCTATGAATACCAATTTTGCCAGTTTCATCAAAATTCTTTTTTCACAAGTCACTGAGGTATGTTGACAACTAAATAATGCGGCTTCTTGCACTATACAATAATTAAGAATAGTTTCATTTTGCTCAAAATTCAATTTTCTCTAACATAATCTCCTAAGCGGCCGATATGTGTTTTTTAGTTTCAGCGTAACATAGAAGATCATATAATTTTGATGCAAGAGAGCATCTGCAATATTTGCAAAATCCTTTTGTTTCGTCCTTTGCATCCTGCACCAGCCAAGACTTTAATTGACCATTGTTTAGGATTCCCGACGAAATTGTTGGTTGTATTTAGGGGGAATTACAAGAAACTAGTACAATTCACATATTAACAGATTTTTATAAATACCATTATTCGAGAATCACTTTGTGGTATTTCACTACTAACAGGTACACCCATTTCTACAACAATAAAAAACTTGTAATATAAATTACTCTGTAGCTGTCAAAAAACATTGAAATAGTGTAAAAAAAATGTCAAATGCCGTAAAGAAGGAAATATTTACATATAAAGAGTTTGATAGTTGAAAGGCGGTGATGACATGATGATAATTCTACCAATCGACTAAATATGTGCTGTCAGCTGCTCCAGCGCGTTAACTTGCCAGATACAACTTGCTTTGTAGCAACTCTTTGACAATGTTCATTAAAATTATATTCTTAAATCCACGCTTAAAAAGTAAGAAGTCAGTAAACCAAAAATCGCTAGATTTCCCGCTAATACCTAAATCATATTCTTTCCGGCAAAATGTAATGAGAAATAGCTAGATTTTTCGATAAAATAGGTGAATTGGCTACAGTGGTCTATAGCTTATTTGGAATTTAGAGAAGCGCATAGAAGGCACTAATGCAAATATGACAATAGTGCTGCATAGGATATATCGTTGAAAAGACAATTAAGGATAGTACTTTTGTACTCGTATATCTTCGAATAATTTTAATATTCTAAAATTTTATTTCTAAACATTTTCTCTAATTAAATATTTCTTTTTTACATTTTGCAATATTTGTAAATTTAATGACTGAAAGAAAAAAATTACATAATATATGCATTAAAATTTCTATAATTAATATGTGAGAGATTCATTTTTCACACGTGAAACCTATTCAGTCTTTTAATTTCGTCTGTTTCATCTAATAGGGAAATTGTTATGGTTAGCTTTCTGTTTATTTTATTCAGAATGAAATAGATATCTGAGCATTGATTGTATATCTTTGATTTTTGATTAAAAACATTGGAATAGCTGAATCAAACCATACGTCTGTACGAGCCATCTACTTGAACATGACATGAACATAACGTCGGCAGAGAAACGGTAATAATATGTCCACCTTCTAGAATGTTGCGAATACTTACAGATGTTCATGTGCTGACTAACCATAATTTTTAGTTTGTCAAAGCGTTCACATAGTTAATGTTTTTCTATTAAATGGTTTGTTTTGGGTATTTTTTAAGTGGTAATCGCATTTAAAAGTGTTTTTTTTATGGTTTTCGCTTTTTTTTGTGCAGTATTTGTTGCAAACAATATTTGATTGAAAAATAAGCTGCCATAACCTAATAAAATTAACTGTCAAAGAGAAAATGACATCGAATGGCCAACCTCATGGCGAACATTGTTGCTCAGCCATATGTTCGGGTATTGATGTCAGAGCATGGACGAAAAATGGACATGTAGACCATTAGCCATATGCGATGTCTTGCATGATGCTCATACCAAGTACATGGCTAATAGAGACGCCTAGTAAGAGTGACTGACTCGTCGTTCCCCATATTTTACATTATTTTATTTTATTCTCTAGACTAAATTGGTATTTATGTTCTAGTTACCACAACATTTTTTTGGTTTTAATAACAAGATGATCCCTCTTTATGTGTATGATCTTTCCATGTAAACCATTTATATATAATGGGGGACTATCATTCCTTCGCTAAGTAAATTTAACATGATTTAATTTTTCTGTATATTTTTAAATTTTCCATTTGCTGGGCCATTGTTGTAGAACATTTGAAGCCATTAGGACTAAAGCTTACGGTCTAACTCTGCATTCATTTGCTGTAATTAAAATAGTGTCTTCTGTATAGATCGCCATAAGAGTAAGAAAATAAACATACATCTCGAAAAGAATTCACTGCGGGAAAGAAACTAATTTTAAATTCGTATAAAAAATTAAAATTTGGGAAAAAACTATTTTATTTAACGTTGAAAAGAGAAAATTAAGGCTTCAAAATATATTTAACTTCTAATTATGACTGACAACTTTTTTGGAAAACACATTATCCTCCTTTTTTAATAATAAGTTATTTAAGACTACACTCGCTGATTAGAAACTGCTACACATCAGACCGTAATTCATCTTCTCAAACGATTTTATAATCTAACCGTTTTTCCAATTGGTAATGAATTTACATATGAAACTTATAAATTTGTACGAAAAAAGATATGTTTGTTGAACAAAACTAACCATGACACAAATGAAGAGCATAAAAAAAACCTTTCTAACTTAAGGAGGATAAAAAATAAAAACACATGCGCTTAGGATTAATAATTCCCACATGCATTTAAAAAAATGCATATACTATAATGGACGTGTACAAAAATAAAGCATCCTTTAACAAATCCCTAGAAT
This sequence comes from Lypha dubia, assembly GCA_947311025.1. NCBI lineage: Eukaryota > Metazoa > Arthropoda > Insecta > Diptera > Tachinidae > Lypha > Lypha dubia. Next base: position 51,212,610 of record OX371261.1, read on the forward strand.
TTGTGAAAAGGAACAGGAACAAAAAAGTAACTGAAATGAAAACAACACTAAAATAAACGTGAGCTAAGGGTGGAATGATATTTACGCGTACAGTAAACCGATGCCCATCGTGTAGAAAATTTAATTTAAAGTTCATCAAAACGAAAAACAAATTGTACAAACAATACAAGCCAAACAAGTTTTGATTAAAAAAGATCTTTAAATCCAAGCACGGCCATATTCAAAATTAGTTATCTACCTTTTTTTGTAAGTTGCCAGAGCATTACCTCCACCCTCTGGTTGGTTTATGAATTTCTTTCTAAAATTTCACTGTATGCTTTTTTATTGAATGACTGTGTGTGTGTCTATGCGCTCATATTGAAGTTTAACTCTTGACAGTGATTCAATACCACCCTTTCAATATAAAATTAAATAAAGTTAAAATATTTTTTATTACATTGTTGAGTATGAAGGAATATTTTATATATTTATTATTTTTTTTTTTTTTTTGTAATACAAGACTGAATGTGGTTGTTTTTTTTTTTTTTTGTGAATCACAACAACTGCAAACGAAGCAGAAACTCTTAATAAAGCAATTGCCTCAAGCAGTCAAAAACAGCAAGCGATCCGTAAAGATATCTATCATACAGTAAAAGTTCAACACCATCCTAAAATATTATGCATGTATTACTTTTGTTCAACTCACACATTAAATACACACACGCACACACCCGAGAGTATTTTCTATATAAAATGCAGACAAACTTTAAACAACTACACCTTCTTGGAAAACACATTGTGAGTGAGATCAGGTGAATGGTTTGATAATTATTTCGATATTTTGTTGTAGCTAAGAAACCGAAATCTTTTTTTTTCAGCAACCACTTACCAGCAAGTTCTTGAGAATATTGATTTTGTTATTGTATGTCTTTAATTTCGATTTTTTTTTTTTTTTTAAGTAAAACAGTTTGCTCCGCCAGGGTCTTTGGTCGGAATCGTACCGGCAACCACTAGAATAACAAGCTGTCATCGCTACCTATTAGCAATGGCGGCTGTTACCATTTTTCTGTTAATATTTTTCTGTATGTAAGAACTTATTCGGGAGTCTGAAGGAATTACAATTGTCCGTCCCTCCTTGCTAATTCCAGTTTTTTACTTCTCTGTAAATACAAGCTAATCCTTGGAAAGTGCACTAGATTCAACTTAAACGTACCTAACCGGAATATATAATTGGAATAGCCTACTAAAAATATATTCAATAATTTTGGAATCTTTAAATCCAGACGCTACCAATTCCTGCCCAATAAAACTAACCTCACTTCAGATTTTTGTGTGACCTCCTAATCTTGCTTGTTCCAACAAGAGGCGTCTTTAAATGTCGATTGTTGCTTAGAGAGCCTGTGATATTTAATCTCAGTATAAACATGTTAATAAATGCATAAGGGGCAGTGCACATATTACATAACGCTCCAATGGGGGGAGGGGGTTACAAATTTGTTTAATTTGGATTAAAAAGTTTTTTTCTGAAAAATGTGTAAAAAGCGTTACGAGGGGGGTATGAAATCAAGTTTTTCTCTCTTTCCTGTTAATGTAAAATAAAAAATTAAAAACAACATGGACCAAAATTTTTACAGTTTATAGCCCTTTGAAACTATAATTAATTATCATCCAAACAAAAGGTACCAAAAGTACCAGTTTTTTTTTTATTTCAGCCCAAGGAATTAATAATAACACGGTGCTACAAATGAGCACTTTTTTTTATACTTGAAAAGAGACCTAGTGTAGGTTATAGACCTTATTTAGTAGATCATAAATTAATTTTTAAAAGTTCGGAAACACCCTCAAATTTCGGAGTTATTCCGAAAAAACTATTTTCGGGTAGGTTCCAGTACTTATGTACACGTAACTCAGTTGATTTTAATCCGATCTTCAATTTTTGAACGCATTATGAAAGACAAAGAATAGATCTTTCCAACCGTATACATTTTATGCTATATTAATTAAATATTGGTAGTAATTTTCGTAATAACATCTGCAATTTTTTTATTTTTTTATGTTTTTTTAACTTTGAGTTCTTTTTTTTATAATTTTTTCTATAAAAGCAGATGTATTTGTATAAAAAATTTGAAATAGAATTTTATAACATATAAAATGAACTTTAGTTTTTTTTAATCGGACAATATTTGTGAAAGTTATTAAACTTTATTTAAATTTAAATAGCACTTGATACCCCCAAGCGGAAAAAAATTTAAGTGAGAATAATTTTTTTGTTATACTTTTTTTAATCATATATTCTTAATTTCTAAATAAAATAATTTGAATACTGTTATTTTAAAATATTTATATAATCATATCATTATAAGATTAAAAAAATAAAGAAAATGTAGTAGCTATTGATCAATATTTGTAAAAGCAAAATTTTTAACTTTTGAAAAACCTTTATAACTTTTTTATTTTTTACTCGATTTTATTTATTGAAAGCTGGTTTAACTCAGAAGTAAATTAGCTTTAATGAAATATATACATATGGGTATGTTTTTGAACAATCTAATTTAAAAAAATGGCGCCAAAGTTGAAAAACCTAGAAAAAAAATTAAAATCAGATATAATTAAAAATATGACTGCAAAAATTTAATATATATACCAAAGGGAGGGCTTTCATGGACATTTAGGGCGCCTTTAATAATATCAACTCGGCTGCTATTATCCGAGCTCTCACAGAGCTTGGTATAGACCAATCATTACGTCAATTCATTAAGAATTTGCTTGAATGCAGAGCCATCACATCGACCATGGGGGAAGCGCACATCACCAGGTATGCTCGCAAGGGTACGCCACAAGGTGGTGTCTTATCTCCTCTACTATGGAATGTGGCAATAAATGTTCTGCTAAAGAAACTGGAGTCTATGCGCGTCAATACTGTTGCATATGCAGATGATGTGGCAGTGGCTATATCGGGCTTCCATCTTGACACAATCACGCACAGGTTGGAAGATCCACTTAGCGAGGTCAGTAATTGGTGTTCACAGAACGGCCTTAGCGTAAACCCAACCAAAACGGAACTAGTGCTCTTCACTAGAAGATACAAAATTCCCAATTTCACTTTACCAAAAGTAAATGGCACTACACTAGCCCTATCGGACAAGGCCAAATTTCTAGGCATCATCCTTGACAGCAAACTAACATGGAGAGACAATCTTCACGCTCGTGCAACAAAAGCCGTAGCGGCAATATATGTTTGCAGGAAAGCCATTGGTCCCACCTGGGGTTTAAGTCCTAAAGGGATTAATTGGATATTTGAAACTATTATCAAACCAACACTCTTCTACGGTATTGCAATCTGGTGGAAAGCACTGGACTTGGCAACAAACCGACAGCGAATTGAGAAAACTCTTCGCTTAATGGCAATCATGATAACTGGTGCCCTTAGAACTACGCCCACAAAGGCCCTTTTTGCTATGCTGGGCTGGCTTCCGGCTGACTTATTGGCTAGGAAGCTAGCACTACGCACTGCGGTACGACTTAGTACTATTGACGCATGGAATCATCGACCATGGGGTCATGCCAGCATTGTAGAGACCATCGGAACTATCCCTGATCTCATCGACCAATGCATTCCAAAACCTTCCTTTAGTAGAGTATTTAATTACTTTTTATCGGAGGACTTCCCCCCTACACTGCACGGGGCCCTACGAGTGTTCACGGATGGCTCTAAACGGGGCTCCAGGGTTGGAGGGGGTGTCTACATTGAAGAATTCGGGATCAAGATTTCCTTCAGACTCCCGGACGAATGTAGTATCTTACAAGCTGAAATATCCGCCATCAAAAAGGCTACAAATTGGCTGCGGTACTATCGAATAACAAACAGAGTTATTCAAATCATAACCGACAGCAAACCTGCAATAATTGCAGTCTCGGGTGTGTACACAACATCCCTTCTTACCCTGGAATGCAGGAAATCACTTAACACATTGGCTAATTATTCTAGTGTTACCCTTATATGGATACGGGGACACGGGGAAAATATAGGCAACTTCATCGCTGACAATCTGGCCAGGAGAGGCACAGAGCTAGAGGCTGCTGATATTGACAATTTCTGCGGCCTTCCGCTCCTGGCCTGCTGGAAGCGAATTGATAAAACACTTTTGCAGTTGGCACAAACCAGATGGTTTAATGAGCCAACCTGCACCACAGCAAGGACACTATGGCCTTGCATAGACGTCAACAGAACCAAAAATCTGCTGAACTTTCCCAAAAAACAATTGCGCAATCTTGTGGCCACGATCACGGGACACTGCGCCTTCGGAACCCATGCCAGACGCATGGGTTTACTATACAACGAATACTGCTTCAGCTGCAACGACGAGGAGGAAGATGAAAGCATAACACACCTTCTATGCCGCTGCCCAGCTATGGAGGATTACCGCCTTCGCTTTCTAGGCAACATATCCTTCAGTACCATCTCCGAGCTTTCAGTTACGGAACTTGGCTGTCTTAGCTCCTTTATCAGGAGCAGTGGATGGTTCGCCCAATAATGGGCTGACATCCTGCCTGTTACACTGCAAAATTCACCCTTTGCCTCAACTTTTCCCACCTGTTCTCCCCTTGCTCTTCTCTGTCACTCTCTTTGCCTATTCTTCTTCTGACTCTTCTAATCTCCCTTTACTACTCCCTCTATTACTCTCCTTTATTACAGGTAGCACAATGGGACCACGTAAGAACCCAAGTGAGCTGGAATCTAATCTTCACTTTACCAGCAACCTGCTAACCTAACCTAACCTAAAGGGAGTATATATTTAGAAAAGCACTTTTTTCTTCTTTCTGAAACCATTTAAAAATTGTAAATCCGATTAAAATCAACTGAGTTACGTGTACATAAGTACTGGAACCTACCCGAAAATAGTTTTTTCGGAATAACTCCGAAATTTGAGGGTGTTTCCGAACTTTTAAAAATTGATTTATGATCTACTAAATAAGGTCTATAACCTACACTAGGTCACTTTCCAAGTATATTTTCACTGTAGCACCGTGTAATTTATAAAATTTTATTAATAATTTTTTTTTTTTTTTTTTTGGTAGTGTTTATTATTTACTGAATCTTCAATTATAAATTGAAACATCAACAAGTTATTCAAATCTTAATCTAAAAATAATAGATATATGTTTAGCCAATGCTTAACAAAATTTTTTATTTCGACGGTTGATTTTTGTTGATTTACATCTCTCGTGTACGGCTGAGAGAAAGAGTATCTTTCCTTCTCAACCGGGTGTGGCCTCTATAATTTAGAATATTGCGCGCAAGTGGATTTGGGTGCAACTCTAGTTTTTCAATATATTTTTTCAAGTGTTTTGAAAATACTGTCTTCACCAACGGAACATCAAGATCTTTGTGAATTTGATGATTTCGGATATACCAATGGGCTGAAGTAATTGTACGTAGAATTTTATTTTGTCGCCTTTGAATTTTTTCTACATTCGATGCTGAGGCAGTGCCCCATAACTGGATTCCATAGGACCATATTGGTTTCAGGATGCCGTTGTATAATAAAAGTTTACAGTCAAGGTTTAGTATAGAATTTCTTCCAATGAGCCAATTCATTTGGGCTGCTTTTAATTTCATTTCTGCCAACTTTGCGTCTATATGCGATTTCCATGTTAAACGACGATCAAGATGAACGCCTAGATATTTGACTACAATGTGTTGCGGTATAGTCTCGGTGTTGATTGATATAGGCGGGCATGTTTCCCTGTGTAAAGTAAAAGTAACGTGTATACATGTCTGCTCATTCACTTTTATCCGCCATTGTTTTAGCGGTGTTTCCAATTTTGAGATGTACCCTTGTAGATTCCGGGAAGCTTCTACAGGATTTTCATGAACGCTTAGAAAAGCCGTATCATCAGTAAATGTTGACGTGTGAATGTTACTGCTTAACGGTAAGTCAGAGGCATATATTAAGTATAGTAAAGGACCGAAGATACTGCCTTGAGGAACTCCGGCATCAATCGACTGAGGAGGGCTTAAGAAATCGCCTTCCCTAATAAACAAATTTTCTTTCCTTCAAATTATAATAATAATTTAATTAATAATAATTTATAAAATATTATTTAAAAAATCAAAAAATACCAAAACACAATTTATGCCTTTATAACCTTTGAAAATTATCCTATATTTTTATATGGGGCACATGCTACCCGTCTAGCAAAATTTAGTCAAATCCATTTAGAGAATTTCTCAAGAGAAAAAGTACCAGAAGTAGTAAAACACCAAAATTCAAAAAGTACCACAACTAATAGTTTTTTCTTATCATTCAAGCCCACAAAAATTACAAAAAGATATAGCACCAAAACAGTAATTTTATCCTTTTTTAACCCTTAAAAAGGTATCCTATATTTTATCCTGGACCGCATGCTAAACGTCCACCAAACATCATCCAAATCCATAGTGGGACAAACATAAAATTTTTCACATTTATAATACTAGTAGGATTATTGCATAGCTTCTATTGCGGGCTTTGAGAAAATTTGAAAAGTTTGTTTCTTAAGTCTTTTGGTAATGAAACGAAAACACCTTACACTGAGTTCGATTCTTAAGTCTTTTGTTTTTTTAAGTATTTAAAACGCCCAATGTACTTATGTTAACTACTAAAGTATGCTATTGATTAACATTGACATTTGATATCATATTGATCTGATTTGATATCGTATTGCCAGAATAACAACCGATTTATTAAACAAAACGTAATAATATAATTGCATAAGTTGATAAAAAATGGTATGCAATAGCTTTACCGCGGCAGTCCCCGAGTGCCACATGTCTTTTTTAGATTTAATAGATCTCTTACCAATTCATTAATATAATTTATGTTATAACGCAAGCAATTTACAATTTGCCCACTAGAATATTCAGCTAACCATACAACATGTTGTTAAGAACAAAATGAAATTTTCTAAGCTTTTGATTAGTGTGGGTAAAAACCGCTGAAATAAATAAAAATTACATAAGTATATGTAGCTAACATTATTTTATATGCACACACATACACAGCCATCCATATTTGTAGGTTTTTTTTTTTTGCATACATGCTACATACATAATAATGTTGCTCCCATAATTTATACCACAAAATCTGTATTTCATATTTTTTATCTTTATCCGTTTTCTCTGGCACAACAGGATTTTAATTTTGAACTTTAATATCTGATAGAAATAACAGCAAAAAAATACAATTCGAAGATGTGTTTTTTATTGTTGTTGTTGTAAATTTGGAATCTAATTTAGGTTTTTATCTTCTTATTAGACAGTGAGAGAGTGTAGTGTGTTTGTGTAAATAATTTGTATATGCGAGTATAATGCCAAATGGGTAACCAACCATACAATATTTACTGCATGTTCTAAATATAATTAGCTATTCTATTTAATAAAGGAAGCAAACGAAAATGCCACAGAAGAAAAAAAGATATAAAAATTTGGTATCTAGGTTTTATAATAGAAATGCTATACAGATAGAGGAAGAAAGTACAAATATACACAGTAAGAAGAAATAAGTTGGATATAAAAAAAAAATTTTCTCTTATTTATTTAAAAATTTTAATATGAACAGCAGTAAAGTTCACTTAAAAGCGAGAATTTAATGTATGAAACCTACAAATAAAAGTGTAAAGTGTACTGAAGATTTCGTATAAAATAAATTTCGTTTAAAATAAATTTTGTAAAATGTGTTTTATGAAAAATTTATTTTAAACGATTATTTAGATATTGATAAAAAAAAAATATTAAACCAACCAAGTATCAGTATAAAAATAAAAATTAAAAGTCCTTGTGCTGACGCTTTTAAAATATTAAACCAAGAGTTGCGACTGAATTTGAATCGACTTGGGCTAAATGTTACAATTGCTTTAGATTAAACGTAGTCCATGATTTTACCAGATTATTCTTCGAAATTTTATATAATTTTGTGGCGCTTGATATCAAGGTTCTAAAGAATGATCCTTAAAAAGGATATACCCAACGAAATATACGTGTTAAGATTTATTTTAATGTAAAGTTAATGACTTAGGAGCTGTGCACCTATTACGTAACGCTCCAAGGGTTGGGGGGTTAAAGATTTGTTACGGATTGGAAATTTTACACTGAAAAATTATTAAAAAGCGTTACGGTGGGGGTATAAAATCTCTGAAAATAGCGTTACGTAATATGTGCAATTCAAATAATAATCGATCAAAGAAAAAATTTTAATTAAAAAATTATACGATTAAATAAGCTCGATTAATCGAATAACTCGAGAAAATTTTATATATTAACTTTTCTTATTTTTTAATTTATTTCTGCCATTATCTTAATAAAAATAGGTGCGAGTTTTTATTTGTTTGAAAATGTTTATTCAATCCATTGTGTAAATGAAAATATATTTTTACTAGATGATTGTCCCGGCTTCGCCCGGAAGCTATTTTCTTATATGGGGGAATCATTCTCCCCACTCATCAACCCATCCTTCAACAACATAAATATTTTTTAAACTATTGCAAAGATTCTATCGCTGGCTTTGATCAAGAATCAAGAAATTCCCCCACGAAAAAAACCTCACAAAAAACCTAACACTAAGTTTGTTTCTTAAGTCTTTTGTTTTTTTAAGCTATTGCATAGATTTTTAAGTATTTGAATCGCCCAAATGTCTTCACTAAACAGCCTAGTCCACAACCACACCAGCAAATGTACTGCCAAGTTCTTGGGTTCTCCTGCTGCCAACTTGGGGTTACACCCAAGGCGAATTATCTCCAATAAAAACCGAGTTATTAAACAATAACAACCGAGTTATTAAACAAAACGTAAAAATATAATTGCATAAGTTGATAAAAAAATGCAATGCAATAACTTTACCGCGGCAGTCCGCGAGTGCCACTCATATTTTTTTTTCTAGAAATACGAACGAGGTGGACGTAGCGCCATCTTTCTGTAAATATGATGCGATGCTTCTCGTAAATGAGGCGGACATAGCGACAGAATAAACAACAAAAATAATTTTGTTCTGTTTGAAATACGAATTGGGTTAGTTGTTTAGTAAATTGCCCCCTCGCTCCCCTCCTCGAGCCCCTAGCGTTTTAAAATATACTTTAAAACCTAATCTCATACCTACCAAATATGCATAAAAAATTTCATTAAAATCGGTCGAGCCGTTTCGAAGGAGTTTGATAACAAACATCGTGACACGAGATTTTTATATATTAGATTTATATGTTGAGGTCCAGCTAATCTATATGGTGCATTATATTGGTTACTTAACATCAAATCATCAGTAGATCTTTACCAATATGATCGAAAAGTTTTTAAACTTATACAAGCTCATAGGCAATAACTGAGAATTACTAAAGCAAACCTGATTTTAAAAAGCATATTTTTTAGTGCTACATTTATGAGAGTTACATCGAAACGTGTCTCCCTACAAATTTTCAAACTTTCACCAATAAAATCAGCGAAATTTAAAACGAAAACAACTTCAGCCACTTGAAGAAATTTATTTCTTCGCATTTAATATCCTGTAAAATTTAAGAAAAAGTGTAATTAGATGATATTTCATATCCGGTAACGATATGTAATTATTAGAAAAGAAATATTACTTAAAGCAAATCATTTGAATAGTGCCTTCTTTGAAAAATAATTATTTTAAATGATGAAGCTTGGACTTTGCTTAAGCATATATGTTGTTTTTTTTCATTCGTTTTAATTACAACTATAAAAATTAAAAAATTGCGAGTATCTAAATTAAAAATTACCGATTAACTCTAAGTAATTTTTGTGCATATAAATCAATCGAACAGTTCGAAGAAATTAAAAAATTCACTCAATTGTACGTATAATTAAAAACCTATAATTTCAATTATTCTATCAATCGATTACACAAGCAATGGAGAAGTGTTTGAAATTAGTGTCCATGTAAAAACCCTAGAGATATAATTAGCATATTAAATTAGCATATAAATTATTATGTAAAACATTAATATTATTTTCTAACCGTCGTCCTTAGTCTATTATTTTCTATTCTATTATAATTATATTTAATTTCAAGGAATTTTTTATTCAAATATAACACATATAATTGAGCAAATTATGCCAGCAAAAAATTTCAAGCCCGCAGTAATAATGAAATCACAAGAAATACTCTTACAATTATGATAACAATTCGAATAAATATGAAGATTAAGGTAGTAACCTTTTTTACGTTATGTGACCATAACAACATTTCATGCACAATCTAAATCTAAAAATCTAATAAAAAAAAAATTCAGAAATGAATATAGAACCCGTAATAGAACCCAATAGTTTTGTAATAACAAAAACTATTCTAAGAAAAAGCGAAAAAAATTTAAAATGTTTTCAGATTTATATTTCTTTGTGATAAAGTCAATATTTGAAACAGGCTTCCATGCTAAGTTAAAACTTAGTATAAGCTATAGTAAATGGTATTTTCGCATAACTTGCAAATATTTTTAAGCATGTCTACTGTACGGCCAAATTAAAATCATATTACATACAGAAGTATGTACATATATACACACATGCCAACATTTATGCCCCACAGTTCTATGGAAAATATCTCTATTATAGTTTGCTGTTTTTTATAATTTTATAAAAGAAATTGCTAAAATTATATAAAAGTTCTTTAAATAACACAACAAAACAAAACTATTTCAATGCATACAAATACATTCCAAATTTGAGTCCTTTATACAAATGTTCCTATTAATATTTTGCACAAATATTGCTGCTGCATAGGATATACATACATAAGTAAAATGCATACATGTATGAGTGCGTGCGTATGTATATTAATATCGTTATGTTAAATACATCTGGACGGTTGGTTGACTGGTTTATTTCTGCTGCTTGGTGGTTATCAGTACGAATATTGCCAAGGGTAACTTAACTATTTGCAAATACAAGAAATAAAGGAAACAATTTGACACAAGGACTCTGAGCATTTGCCATAGAAAATTATAAATGGTATTTGGGTATTTGTGTAGGATGAACACGTTGTTGTTTTTTTTTTTAATTTGTGTTTGCTTGTACAAAAAAATGGGGGTTGTATTGGATGCTTTTAATAAATATCTGTCTCTCTGTCTGCATGTCAGTTTGCCTTCATGCTTTTTTGAATCACTTTTGTAGTACACACAAAAAAAATTTGTACTTAATTTAAATATATTTAGACTCCTTTCTTTTATTACGAGTTGTGATTAAAAATGTTTATCCGAATTGTACTTGAATCAATTCCAAAAGGGATTAAACAATGTTAAAGCTGCCTCAGTTCAATACCAGCAATGAACAAAAATAATATGAAATTATTGTGTTCCTGAATTTTATTAGTCGATTTTAATATTGGAATGTGGCTTAGTTGTCAAAGGCAATGAATGTGTTACAAACATGTGACATTATGTTCAATACCAAAAATGGACAAAAATAAATTTAAAATTGAAATAAGTACATGAGACGAGAGGTGTAGCGGCCTTGAAATCGGTATACTGATACGTTCTGCTAGTCTGATTGTATATACATACTAATATATTTCAAAACTAAAAAAATAAACTCTTACAGACCAACCTAAATTACGACGCAAAGCGTTGTCTGGCTGTCAAAATTTCTCATGCCCAAACAAAATGTATGAAACCAACCGAAATAACGCAGCGTCAACACTTTAGTATTGGAAAATCCAATTTTGACAGCGCGTCAAGAAGTGAAGTTGTCTGCAAAAGTACTGTTGTTGTTTGTTAATGAATGTAACTTTGGCTACTTTCAGCTCAATTTAGCGCCTTCAACTCAATTTCTTATTTTTATATAGAGTTAACGCTCTAATTTAGTTTACTCATATCAGCGTAACAGCTAATCGCTAAATTACGTTGCGCTTTGAGTCGTAATTTAGGTTGGTCTGTTAGTAATTTGAATTGTTATTAATTCAATAAAACTGATCTTAAGCCTACTAATAATAATTTCACATTTAAAATAAGTAAGTTAAACAATTAAATTTAGATATATGAACCGTTTATTTTAAAAGTGGCATAAGTCACTTTTTTTGTTGATTGCAAATTTTTTACAGATGAAAAGATACCGTTCAATTTTATTTAGTATTTTTATTAACTCGATTTTTTTGAAAAAGTGACTTATGCCACTTTCAAAATGAACGGCTCATATAATAAAAATATTAATTCAATTAAGTTCCAGGATAAAAATAACATAATAAAAAGGTATGTGTACGGCTTTCAATTGAATGCATGATGAAAGCCGTTAAATTTTGCTTTATGCCTTAAGTCGGGCGCATTTTTGCACTAATTTCTTTTTTACTTCATTTAAGAATTTGGGTAATAAATAATAATAATTTTGTAGTTGATTCAAGAAAATCCCTTCTTTCCGAGGATGGTATTGGCGGAAATAGTACATTGCATGAGTAGGAGACAAAAAATGTATATTTGGAGTTAAATTTTTTTTTCATGTGTATATGATTTTTTAATAACAGTTGCTTAATATGTGATCTTATGAAACATATTGTGTTTTTTATTTCCATTTATTATTCATATAACAAAATATATTAAATTCTTAAAAACTGCATAGAATTGCGAAATATTTTCGTAGAATAAGAAAATATGCAAGAAGTATGTGGTGTATGTATTATATACATACATATTGATGTATTTGTGTATGTAGATATATGGGTGAAATATATTTTTTAAACTATAAAGATGATTTTTCTTTGTAGTTTTTGGGGAAATGTACTTAAATATATTTAATTTTTTAAATAAATATTTATGCAAAACTAGGTGATGCGAAAAACGTATTTTCACGCCTACAGCGCCATCTTCCGGGGCTTTTTCGACTTGCGAACAAACTTCGTAGAAGGAACTGATTTCACTGTTCACCGGTTTTCAAGTTTTAAGCATTCGTATAAACCACGATCCATTTTAATACATAAAGATTTTGAATAGATTCAAGATCTAACTCCAATATTTGCATTAATGAAAATTCAAATTATTACTTAAGGGTATTTTTTATAGAGTGACACAAGTTTCAATCATAATAAATCAACATAATGAAATTTCAAAGCAACCTAAACAAAAAGCAACTATCAGCTGTTAAATGAGTGCTTAAATGCAGCAGTGATGCCAAATAAAAAGTTGAGACTCTCTATAAAAATCACCTTATCGTTAGAAAAAGAGATTTTATATTTTATATATTACTCGATCTAAGTTTTCTCGATTAATCAAAAAATTTTAATTAAATAATCGTCCATCAACCAAAAGTTTTCAATATCGACTAGCTTTTTTTGTGTTATTTAGCTCAAATAATCGAATAACTCGTTGATAAAAATTCAACTTTGAAAAACGGGGAAGGTTATCAATTCGTGTGTATTTTCTTTTATGTTTAAACAGCCGTAGCTCTACCATTTTATGAATCACTTTTTATAATTGTTTGTAGTTAAAACTCTTTGCTTGCAGTTTCATCCTATAAATTGTTTTTTTAAGATCGGGGGAAATTGCACCCTTTATATATTTAGATTTTTTTTTTTTTTTTTTTTTTTTTTTTTAATTAGGACCAGCACTCAGGGGATGACCCCTACGTATGCAAAGCATTGAGCCGGAACTAGGAAAATAGGTTTTGGGAAGGAGGATAAAGGGAGTAGTGTTTGTGGACATTCGATTTGAACTCTGACACACTGAAAGTGGCAGGAAAGACCTCTGCGGGGAGTTTATTCCACATACGAACAGTACGGCCAAAGTACGAATTCTCTCTGTAATGCGTGGTGCGGTTCACTGACATATCGACCACAAAGGGATGCGCTCCTGATGAAGAGCGTGTTATACGTGAAAAGTGGCGGGTTTCAGGAACAAGTTCCCTGATTTCATCAGAGCACACTCCGTTGTAGTAGCGATAGAACAGCGAAACACACCCAACATTGCGTCGATGCTCCAATGAGTCAATAGAGTTGGCTACCCTACTGTCACCGATAAGCTTCTTCGCCCTATCCTGTACGCGGTCGAGTAACTTCAAAATAGATTTTGAAGCACCGGCCCATACATGAGAGTTGTATTCCATTTTCGGTCGGATAAAGGTGGTATAAATATTAAGGAGATCAGATGGAGTGAAGTATGTCCTACACCGTCTTAGAAAGCCGAGGCACTTGAATGCTTCTTTTGAGACATGAAAAATGTGATCATTCCATCGAACATCACAGTGAATTTTCATGCCAAGAACATCAAGAGCTTCTGATTCCTCAATATCTATACCATCCATGTTTACAGATGGAGCAGCATGCTCGGTCATACGTCTATGTGTGAGCATAGCACATTGGGTCTTTCGTGCGTTAAAATTTACCCTATTAGCATGACCCCAATTTGAAATTAACAGGAGATCGCGATTTAGCGTATCATTCATATTTTGCCGCATTGCCCGCATCTCCGACGGTTGTGGCCTGTTGCTGAATGAATACGAATGAACTAAGCTGCTGTCATCTGCAAAAGAGTAGATAGGGTTGGAAGTTTGACGTAGAAGGTCATTAAGAAAAATAAGAAAAAGGGTAGGAGAAAGAACGGAGCCTTGCGGTACCCCTGAATTTAACTTGAACTCGTTTGATGAGACCCCATCTACAACAACTCGTATAGTGCGATCTCTGAGAAAGCTCGATACAAATCGAGTGAAGCCATCACCGACAGCAAAATCAAATAATTCCTCCATGGTCCGCTTTACAAAATTCGTTTTTGTTTTTTTTTTTTTTGTTGAAAAGGTTTGCTTGCATTTCGGTACCATCAATCAACAGGATCAGTATTTTTCCTCTCGAAATATTGATTTTCACGCAACTCCTACATTTATGGACCATTTTTCAAATTTCTTTTTTGTTTGAAGGCGTTTCCACTTGTTTTAATTCCATATATTTAATTCAAAGGAGCAAGATGCTCTTTTGAAATATTGATTTTCGGAACACCCCACCATTTATGAATCAATTTTGAAAATTTACACTTAATTGAAGTATTTTTTGATTAAAAATAAATCCGCTATTAACCGGTTTTTGAAATTTTTAATTCGTATAGTTGCGTTAATTTTTAATTTCTGCTGATATTTTAGAAAAAAATTACAAACATTTAAGTTAATTTAAAATTTACTGTTCAGCGTCTATAAAATCCCTTAAGGTATACATCTGTATTGTAAAAACCAATCAGATTCGCACAGCCATATATTGGCACCTTAAATGCAAAAGAGCCTTTTTATAACTTTTTAGGGGCGACAAAATATATATTTATCTGAGAATAACATCCAAATATAATGATGACTTTATATTTTGACACAAACTCAATTTTATATTTATTTTTGGTTAGTAGGACCTTTTGCATTTTATCTGACGATATACTCTTGAATTTTTTTTTTTACATATTTTAAATTGAAAAGCAACATAACACTTATTTTTAATACTGTTTCAATTTTCATGTCGAAACTTTATAAAACATATTTTTTGGTGAAGCCTCCATTTCAATACATAAATAAATACCTTGCATCATCCTTTCAAAGTTCTCATAACAAACTTTAATGTTGGTTTTTTTTTTGTATTTTCCTCCATTACAGGGCATGTCTATACAATATTACGTGCATTGAAATCAATATTTCAATGCACATAAATTATTCGAAAATTTACTTACTTTATTGTGTTTTATCATATTGCCGTAAGTTTTCACAAGTGTACAAAACTTCCACGTTCAATACAACATAATAATAAATAAGAAGCAGATGAAGAAAAAACCAGGAAGGAGCATCAAACGTGGGGAAATGTGGATGGTTAGGCAAAATAATTTGAGGAACGAGCAGACTTTTTACATTAACACTTTCATAAAATGTCTGAAATTTGCAAACGATTTTTATGGTACTTATGTTTATTTTATTAAAAACTTTCTACTGTAGAACTAAAAAGAAAAGGCAAGAATATTATTAAAAAAAAAATCAAGCAATAAATATAACTCAATTTTGGTATAAGCACCCCACCCAACCTTCTTCCCCTTCTCTAGAGAAACACATTTTGGTTTTCTTTAAAAGAATTGGCTTAAAAGTTACATGAAAATAAATACAATAGAAATTGGCTGGTTGTATAACCGCTTAACAGAACAGTGTGGCTAAAAATATTTCAAACACAATTTACTAAACACTACTGTCCGTATATATGATTTGAGATTTTTTCAGTTTCTAAAGTTTTTAAATTCTATTTAGTTCTGTGTCTTACATAAATCGAAAAAAACACAACAGTAATTTTCAGAATTTTAAAAAACAGCATTCGATTATTTTGATACAAAGATCATATCGGCATTTCTTTGATATTCAAACTTCACCTAACCCTTAAACATTTTACCAATTGGATCAGTATTTTCGGATTGTCTGTGATCTTTTATATTCTTTCAGATCTCATGTAGTGCCAAATGATAAGAACATTACACAAGACTTCCACCAACGTTCTCAGCAGTTAGTGAAATAAAGTTTGAATTGGTTCACGATTTTACACCAAAATATGCACAAATATGCATTTAAAATAGTTGGTGTTTTAACAAAATCGTAATGGGTGATGATGCCAATTTTTAACCCATTCGGTAAAATAAATAAACAAAATTGATGAAGAGGGGCCGCGGCCGGGCCGCCCACTTAGATGAACAGTATGGTTTGAAGTAACCTTGGAAAAGATCCTTGTAATATATATATTTTTTCGAATACAACGGCAAGCAATTACAACAAGATGGATCCACTGCTCGCGCAGATCTTCCAAATGTGGCTCTTCTGTGTGATAAGTTTCTGTACTTCCCATTGATACATATTAAATCAATTACGTAATTATTTAACTAGACTGCTGGACTTGATTTTTTAGTCCTTGTTTATTAATTTATATTCTCATCGAAAAAGTGTCCTTCTAAATGAGTTAAATTTTCATGGCATTGAGACTCTAATGAATGCCGACCGCTTCTTGTATATTTAGAAAGATAGAACTTCGAAAAATTAAAATCTATTGTACGGAAATGTTGAAAAAATCAAACAACTCACATTAGATTTCAAGACTACTAACTGTACTGTTATTTTCATCCTTTTGAATAATATTTGTTCTAAACAATTTCGTATAATATATAAAATTTTGTTTAAATGTAATTTGTACGAAGGAAAAATACGTTCAATATCGTGGGCCAGGCAAATAGTAACATAAATAATTAATAACCCACTTGAGTAAGCTTGAATAATGCACACCCTAATGTTCATTAGATATACAGAAATATGATTTAGTTAGTACAAACTAACATATGTGACCTTCTCCGAGAAAAGGGACCTAGTGTGTGAAAATGAAGTTTTGAGAAAAACGCATTTAATGTTTCATAATGCATTATCACTGTGAACACACCTTCAGTTGGGAGATGCGATTTGGTATGGTTAGTTATGATTGGGTGTCAACTTTGGTGACGTCATGCCTTTGTGGTGACGTATTTTTTTTCGTTTTTAGTGTGACAATACCTTTGCTATTGTTGCTGCTCTGTTCGCTCTCAGCAAAGAGTTGATGTGCGTATACTAAGGCAAAGAACATTGTAAAAATAACTATAAGAAAGGAAATGTCATCATCGCATTATGAAAGTTAATTTAAAGGCGACATTGTCTTAAATTTACTCTTTTTTTGTCGTCAACAATTTTAGCAACGAATTGTCTTAATTAGTGTTTATAATAAAATAGAGAAAAAAATTTAAATAACGACAACTAAACAATTTGATGAGTTAATTCAGCAGCTGGAAAATAAAAAATTCCTAGCTAAAGGATTCCATAGGGGCATGACTCCAATTTTTTTAAAGAATAAAGTGACGCTTCAGTCTTGTGCCAACTGTATAACGAGTGTTAAAATCGTAGCACCAGATCACGAAACACCGAAAAAGAGTCCAAACTCCAAAAAATTCGGAGACTGACGAAAAAAAGTATTTAAAACCTAAAAATCAAAAAAAAATAAAATTTTAATGTTTTTCCCATTTTTATCGATTTTCCCAAGTTCGTTTTGTACGTTTTTATGGGGTAAATAAATTTTTATCAGAAATCTAACTCATATAGTGATTTCCGTAGTTATATCAGCCCTCTAATATTTTTGGTATAACCTTAGATTTGACCTAAATGTAGGCATATAATTATTGGCTCATATTTTTAACTACCAACTCACCATATTTTTTCGCGTAAAACAGCTGAAATATTTGGGGTGTTCACAATGTAGTCATATCAGTCATATTGTCATAATCTCTTATTATTTTACAATGGTTTAAAAAAAATTTTTGTTGTGCTTCAAACAAAAAAGTCATAAATTAACTTATTATTTTATGAGGTATGTTTATGGTTTGTCATAAAATAACAGTAGAAACTTTAGTCGAGCAACTGAAACTCTTCAGTCGAGCCGGTGACAATATTTACAAGTCGCCGCTACTTATAAATAACATAAGTATAAAAATATGTGTTTGTTTGTTTAAGTGATCTTCCAGGCAGCTTGTGAACGTCTTTCCACTTGCCGCCGTTGAAAAAATGCTTCAGCTCATGTTACCGGCAACAGCTGCTTTTGTTTATATTTATTTCAGCAAGTTCGTATAGATAAAAAACAATTTGCAAATTTTAATTGATAATGGACATTTTAGTAGATTTATAGGAAATTTATTATTTTCTTTATTAACAAGTCGGATTGAATTAAAAAATATTTACATTTAAGCCAAAATGCAAACGTATGCGCGCTAATCCGCCTAAAAATGGAGTGTTGTTAAATATTTTTGTTATTATCAGCTGGCTCAATTATGACATAGCACATTAAATTATGACGGGGTGTTCACACTTGTCATATTTTGGTGTTCTATTATTTTATGACATATGACTATGACTACAGTGTAAATACCAAATATGTAAAAAAATTGTTTTTCATATCATGTCAAAAGGGTAGTGGTGGCTGAAGTCCTAGGCAAACTAAAACATAGGACCTGGATTCGATCTCTTGTCGGGACGAGCCATCAAAATCGTAAATTTCTATGATGTACATCAGTGTGACATTGATTAGGGGCTGTGCACATATTACGTAACGCTCCCAGGGGGGGTTAAAGATTTGTTACGGATTGGAAATTTTGCACTGAAAAATTATTAAAAAGCGTTACGGTGTGGGGGGGGGTATAAAATCTCTGAAAACAGCGTTACGTATACTCGTATGTGCACAGCCCCTTAATTGTTGTTGGACGTTTTTAGTGATGATGGCATAGCACTGATCACTATAAACTGTTCAGACAGCTGTTCAAAGATGTTTTAATGTTTTCACAAGCAATACTATATACTATAAATATTATGGAAATCACATGTAGAATACCTACATATTTACATACGAATATATGAGAAATATTTTATTATTTTTACTATAGCCGTATAAACACGTACATGCATACATATATTTGAACACATAATTCAATGTAATCTCAAATATTTATTTGCAAAATAATCGAATTTATCGAAAATTTGCATATAAATGTAATGCCATCACCATAATAAATGAATGGAGTTGAAGAGCAAATGTGACAACTGAAAGCGTGGAAAATATATAATATTTAATCAAAATAAAAAATGTTCTTCCCGCTTTTTTGTATTATCGATTTATGAAATAAAATATTTGTATTCAATTATATGCTGAAGGAAATTTAATTTTTTATATGTAACTGAAAAAAAATAAGAGAAAATTCCACTGTTAGTTGCCAAACTTTGTTGATGTTTAAATCTAGAATCAGCCGCTTTTTTTAAATATTATTTAACTACAAATTTTTTCATAAAGTGACTATGGTTCAAAAACTAATAGTTTGCACATACATATACAGAAATTTATATATATTATTTATGAAAGCATATCCAAATTCAATTTGTGTTGGCAACTGAGAGAGCTCCAAAATATAAAAAGCGAAATTAATCAGCTGGAATGTCTTTCACATGTGGTATGCATTCGCCTTTATATATTCAAATATTTATTTATGTGCATATGTACATACATACACATATTTAATTTCATTTAAATCGATCATACTTCACAAAAACACTTGAAATTTATGTTTATTCGTAATTGAAATAAGCGAAATACACATTATTTTGGCAATTGATAACACTGTACAACACAAGTGATTCTTGTAACGAAAACCAAAATAATATATGTTTGTATATGTATGTGTACCAATGTTTTGAAAACTTATGGTGTTTTCTTTTCTACACACAAAATGGCGCTTTGTTGAAAGGTACATGTATAAAATGTCTTGCCAACCCTGTAATAATGCAGCTTGTTATTTTCACTAGAACAAAACAGAACTTATGAAAGAGTGTAACGCCTTGTTTTCAACACCTGACAGCTAAGTTTTACAGGGCACTATCAATACTGTCGATTTTTACGGGGCATAAAGTGCAATGCCTTCCACCATTAGTGAGGGCGATATTTTTAGAATCAAACACACTGCCCTTTAAGAGAGCAAAACATTTTTAAGAAACGAACAGCAAAGTACATTTTCTGCATGGAGATGTACCATTTTTTTGTAGAAAAAAAAACACCATTACATTAACTTTAATGGGAGTCCAATTGCACGGCAGTCTTCAACTTGTAATTTTTGTATTTGTGTGTCATTTTGTGTATCTATTTAAAAAGAGAGGCATGCTCTCCTGTCTTTGAAGACAGAATCGCCGGAGAATTAAGACAATTAATAAAAAAAAACATGCCAGAATATACACAGCTTAAGACACTTAATTCATCTACTTAACACCAGAAGCACTGTAATTGCAGAGTTGTAAAAGAATTAAGCTTTCTTCAACGTTTTCGTCATCTATATTCTCTACGCATTGCTTAAGGGGAGGTCATATCCTGAGTGCTTATTTTTATTAAAAAATATAAGAAAATTATATAAAATTTTCTATTTGCTTCAGGATTAATATCGTACATACACTCTAAAACTTTTGTTGAGTTTTACGTTCGATTTTTGTCTAAATTCCTGTTGAAAAATTCTTGATGTCTAAAATTACATCGATTTTGTTATTAAAGCGAATAAACGCGTGAGAAAAAGACATAATTTGTCCAATTTTAAGCAAAAATACTAATTTTAGGTTAAAATTTTTCATTTTTAAGCAAACTGTGTATAAAAATATGTTCAATTTGCCTAAATCACATGAAAAAGTGTAATATTAAGCTTATCTGTCCAAAAAAACAACAATTAATGTATTATACAGGCTTTATAATGAAGAAGAAGCATTTAAGAGTTTTTATTTTACAAGCACATGGCGTCATATTTTCTCTGAGGAAAAAATAAAATTTCGTCGTGTTTTCAGTATTAAAAAATAATAAAAATTGGTTTTCTATAAAGCTAAAGCAATATATTTAAGTTATTTAATAAATTTTAATCAGAAAATATTGTTTAAATAAAAAATGTTAGTGTGCCAAATTTGTGAAATTCCTTGGGGTAAATTATCACCAGAAATTATAAAGCAATTTAATGAGAAACAAAAGCTCGGCAAACTAATGAAAGCTTTTGCCAACGTTGTGGTCGAGGAGTTACGCCAAATATCACATTATATACCGATGAAATTTTAGGGAAGTTGCTGGCAAGGCAGCAAGTAAATTTTCTGATTCCTTTATAGAAAAAGACGGAGAAGGAAAGACATTTTGAATAATTGGCCAATTATTTTTCGAAAAGACTGTCTTTTCTTTCACTTTAGTAAAGTAATGTAGCTGGACGTTGATGTATTTAAAAAAAACTTTTATGCACCTTCCGATAAAATAAAAACTGTTTTCGGTCTTCACAAAAACGCTGAAGAAATAGTAATAATAAAAGCGATTTGCAAATTTTTAAGAAGAAAGATACTCTTATCTTCAAAGAATACAAGGTAAACCAAATTTCCATAAAGTTATTATTTAAAAACCTTATATAAACCTTTTTTGTTTAATTTTTAGTTTGGTTTAACACTCAATAAGGTTAAAGATGATATTCATGAATTAACTCCGTTGGTAACTATAGTTGGTAAGTACCTTTATCAATGAATATAATACCCCCTTATAATGATTGCAAATTTCTTTATTTATATAGAAACATCAATGGAAGAAGAATCCACAGCCTATATTTGGTTTGAAAAGGAGATTACGTCGGTGGTAAATAATTTTAATTTGTGGATCTTGTTTTGCAATTGCTTTGTTATTATATACTTAACATCGTTAAACTGTTATTCAGGTTTAAATGAGCAGGCAGTAATTGAAAATAATTCAATGTAAATGCAGTTAAGTTTATTTTTCTTAATATTTTTTTCCTTTTTATAAATATAATTAAACGGAAATATATTTTTCAATAATAATATGTACATATGCATTTTTATTTGAAAACCACTATTAAAATCAAGCATATGTATCTAAATGTAAAAAGAGAGAAAACTAGACACAATGTGTTTGAAGGAATTGAAAATTTTTGTTTATTATTAAACATGTTTTGTTCAAAAATCAACAAAGTGTTGAAAAAAAGTAGTTGTGTAGTTTACTATCTGTTTTATTAAATGCGAACTAGAGTATCAAGGCGAATGCACTTTACAGTTGGTATTAATTCTACTATAAGTACAACATTTTAACAACATTTTACATATCTATCTCTAGCCATGCATATAAAAATTTTAGCACTTCGGTCTCCATTATGCAAGAGAAAAGTAGCTCAACTGTATTTATAACAATATATGTACGTGGAGTGAATTCACCTTGGACAGTTTCTTTCTTGAGATTTTTATTGAAAACAACATTAATTTAATGGCTTGATTATGAAGTTAATTTGCTGAAACTGTCAGTTCTAAGTTGCCAGTTACCATCCAAAGTATAATTTCCAGCAACTTGCAATGCAACTAAAGCTTGGATATTTTTAAGATTTCTTTTCACTATATTTATAAGAAGGAAACTACCGCTCGCATTTGCTAAAACAGACAGTGAAAATGTATACAAAATATTACACAAAACAGGATTTTATAAAACTACAAAATTTATATTTTTAATGCGTTGTCACAGTTAACCTTAACGCCATATTTTTATTTCAAACGACCCTTAGTATGTTCTGTTTTTTTGGGTTATTTATCATTTGTGAATAACTGTGAGAATTAACCCTTAAATGTATTTGACTTATTTCTAGATTTCAAGTTGACATTTGAACTTTGGTGGGTTTACAGATTTATTATTTAATTTAACAACGAATAGTTTCCTTTTATATTTTAGTTCGCTTCAAAGCCATTAAAGGGAAATTTTTTTGCTCTTTTTTAAGGAGTGAATACAAGTGCTTATTATATCTTATGTCTAAAGCTTTCAAGATCACAAATGCAAATTGCCGATTCACTACTACAATATGCCAAAGTTTAAAAACTATTCAAATAAACTCGACGATAATGTATATTTTTTTATATTGACTGCCCTCGACCAGAATCAGTCGAAAGAACCTTGTTATTTTCGAAAGGGACATTTTTATTGTACAGTATAATTGGAAATTTTGAAAATATAAATTTATATCAGAGTTTTAATTATTAGGAAATATTTAATAATAAAATACCAATTTAAAGTTAATTCTCCATTTCTACAACACATGCATTCATACACATACAAACTCACATTTATTTAATAATAATTCATTTTGATTCCTTGGTAGCATGAATCCCAGTACATACTTGTTCTTGTATTTCTCATACTTATGTTTCATCATTTAAAATGGTTTCATGCCTGCTGCTCCTGCTCAAATGTAAAAATTTTATTATAAACATCATATACAATTTAATCTATGGAAACTTACTTAGCTGGGATGAGTTGGTGTAAATAACTGTAAGACCACCTGTACATTTTAAGAAATTGCTTTTCGAATAGAAAACAACAATGCATTTGATAAATTGAGATTGCAATATGACGCTGTACAGTGGGGATATCTTACAGAAAAAGTGGATATTAAAATATACAAACATTTTGTATATTTAGTTTATTATTATTACTTGTCATACATGTACTAAATTTTAGTAAAAAAATTTCATATTGCTTCCTGTGATTCATTTATAAATTTATAAAGAATACAATACAGAAGCAATACAAAACTTATTATAATAATTGGAAAAATTCAGATTTACAAAATTTGATTTATTTTATAAATCATCACATAAAAAAATTTCTTTGAAAATAGTTAAATAAAATCTTTAATGAAGTATAATTTGATTAGAAAATTCTATTTAAATCAAATAAATATTTTCTTAAAATAAAAAAAAAATAAATTTTTTACTGTCAGTTCAAAAAAATAACCTACTTCAAGAATTTGAGTGCAATATTTCTAGGAGTAAGAATGTTTCTACTAAATTAAAGTACATTTTATCACAAAAATGAAATTATTTGTAAAAAAAATTATTCACGAACTGATTTACTCCTGAATAAATCATAAAAATTTGAATACTTAAAAACGGAAAACGGCTTTCCCCATTTAATCCACTTCACTAAAGTGCCTCCCTACGAAACCGAAGTTCCTTGGTTCGCAACCCAAAAAAGACGTAAGTTTTATAAAAATGTTTTCATCACACCTCATTTCAGATAATACAAGTACATACATACATGTATGTTACGGACGTTCCAGTGCTCTGATGACATCAATAGCTTCCTTGTAGCAGATGGGCCTGTTCAGAAGAAGGTAAAACAAGAAATGAAAAGTGCGCAGCAAAGATGGCAGATGTGGCGCGCATGACGAAATTTTTACCAATTTTGATATAAAACTGAACTTGTTTTTAGTAAATATTTTTCTAGTTTTTAGTAAAAATTTCCTGCTAAAGACGAAATTTGTATTTCCTAACATCAAGGAAATTTTAACTGAGTTTCAGTCAAAAGAAACGGCATTGGCGATAATTTGAATTCAAATTAAGTAAAAAGTCCAAAATTTTAGTTAATTTTTTTTTTAGTTTAGATTTTGAAAAAAAAAAATATAAGCCCAGTAAGAAAACTGACATAAAATTTTTTATATTCGCACATTTTTTCCATTTTAAACTTTACCAAGCCAGTGTTAGTTAGATCTAATTATTGCAAATACTGTAAATTTTTTTTTAATTTAATATATGTATTTTAATTTTACAAATTTCGAAATTATTTCCATTTTAGGACTTTCATGTCTCTCAAACAAGAAATGATAATTAGAGAAAACAAAAGTTTTTAAGAAATATAAACAAATTCATTTCAAATAAATTTTGTTTGTTATGTTGTTTATAGGTTTTTTTTTTTAGATCACAATTAAAATTAAAATTAATTAACTAAATAAATTAATGAAACTTAAAAGCTTTTTTTTTTTTTTTAATTAGGACCAGCACTCAGGGGATGACCCCTATGTATGCGGTGCATTGTGCCGGAACTCAGAGAGAGGGATAGAGTAGAGAAGATAAATTTTGAAAATGTAGAAGGGTTAACTCTTTTACAACTCTGCTTTGCGCGTTATGTTAATTTTTATAGCAGGGTTGAGGCGCCTTCGGTGTTAGGTAGACGCATTAACTTTGTTAAGCTGTATTGGCAGTAGTGCTGGCAAATTCTACTACTTTTCATTACTCAATAATATTCGATACTTTTCATTTGGGTACTCAATACTAATCGATACTTTTAACGGATTTTTTGAATTTGTAACGCATAGTTTTTATCTGCATATTGAAGTAGTTTCTTCAAAAATTAAAAATATATCTACAACTATTATTGGTTTTGTATGTCTTTATTATTAAATCAAAAATAAATGTAAAGCTAACTTTTAATTCAACGTTAACAACCTAAGAAATAATTTAATTGTTATCAAAAAAAAATTTTGTTACGCATATAAGGGTTCATTGGATAATTAATGTTTTTACAAATGCATGAACATACATATGTGCCTGCATGTGTAATACATTGTGTATGTATGTAAAAATTAAAATATAATATTTACATGTATGTATATATACATATTTAACTAATATACATTTTGAAGTACATTTAAAATGTAATTTATTACATGTGGTTGTTCTATTTTATTGACAGCTTTACTCGTATTTCGGCGGTTGGTTTAATTTTGTACAGTGATGTATTTTTATACACTATTTTAGCCACTCAACTGCTTAAAAATACAACTCTGAAAGTATCGAGTAACTACTTTTGAGCATTGAGTATCCAAAAAAAGGGCAAATACTCGATACTCGGTACCCACTACTCAATACTTTGCCAGCACTAATTGGCAGGCCAGGCATTTTATTAATTGTTTTACTTCGCCGATGTTTCTGCTAACCAACAAAGGATGGCGATGTTGTGTACATTAGCTTGGAACATCATCAATCGCTGTCGGAACAGGTTTTAGTGACCAGTGCTAGCCTTCATCACTTAAATAGTCCGACAACAATTAATACAATGTCTCACTAATGTACATACATTACAGAAATTAATGATGTTGATTGACTTGCTCTGGCCAGCGTTTGAACCCAGGCCCCACATCATTGTTTGCTTAGTAGTCAACGCGCTAACCACTTCAGCCAACAACACCCTTGTTTTATAATTCTCATTTCTTGTTTGTGACTTTAGTCTAAAAGCATACGAATTAAAGACCTAGTGATAAGTTTCGGCATAAGCACCCAATTAAAAGCACCTAAAAAATACAGTCGGTAAAAAAATGTATTTGCGTTAGGTGGCCTTATTTTCTCCACTCTTGAAAAATTTATAAAATACTTATCTGCAATATTCAGTTTTGATATGATCCAATTATCTGTTTAAAAATATATTTTTTCTATCCCACTGTGCGCTGTAGGTTTTTGTGTATGCTTTTGTGTATATACATATTATTTGTAATGTAATACAAACTCACTCTTGCTGGATACCATCATTGCGTTGTATTGGTTTCTATGGTTTCTTTGTAAGCTTTGTTTCCATGAGTGTGTGTGTATGGCTTAGTGTATGTGTATGTGCTGTTGAATCAGCATTCTGTGCACTTGTTACTAATGACAACGAAAATATAAAATAGTATTTAATAAATATTTAATACATAATACCTTTCTGCACTCATACACACACACATATATATGTATATATTTCTACTTTCAAATAAATTGTGAAGTAAACAATTTATTTTTGAATTTATTATATTTGATCCTTATGTAATTTATTGAAAATGATATGAAATGAAAATAATAAAATATGTACCTTAAAATTTGTTGTTATAAATATACTTATTTTACTTACGCAATTTAATATTTTTTCGTAATTTCTTTAAACTGAGAGGACTTAAATTTAATGTTATTATTTGTCATTCAGTTCAGTATATAAATAAATGTTTGTATAAATTTTTTCGAAAAATTTATTTATTTAAATCTTCATGATGCATTTCATTGGTTGCTTATGCCATCTTATCAGTAGATTTTTAATCTTGTTTACCAAACATTTACAAATATAAATTGCTCATAATTAAAAGAGAAATATTAGAAGATCTAACATCAAACTAGGAGAAGATCGTATCAGCTCTGATTTCGAGGGTCGTAGTGGTGTTCTTAGTTCATTTTCAATAAAAAGAAATGACAAAGCTTAGTAAGTAAAAGTAAAAAAAAAAGCTTAAATTGCACTTGTAGATTTTTCTACATAAAATAAAGCGAGCTTGGAATATTTGGAATAGAATTACAAGAGTTTCGTATTATCCAAAATAACTTTGAATTCACCTTGATTTTTTTTTATAATTATCGATACGATCATATCCACAATAAAACTGGATGTGAATTTCCCTAAAAAACAATTCCCCTATGAAAAACAAATAAACATTATGTACTAAATTAACTGGAAAATTAAAACTATTAGAAATTATTTCAAACACTCCAAAGAAACTAGCATACATAGGCTGACTTCCAAAACGTCAATTGCTTTGTGTTTGAACAAAGCAGCACATTTCATAACGCCGCAGTATAATGATTATACAATGCACACCATTTCAAAACGCCGCCGCCAAGTATTTTTAACGCAGTAAGAAAGCAAACAAGGCATCAGTTTTATAGTTGATTCATTGTTTCGGAACTTTTCATATGTATGTGATTTAAATACATTATCAATACAGTATACAAACTTTGTATACGAACGTTTTGGAAGTCAGCCATACATATAAATTAATTTTGTGCTTGAACTTGAACGATGGAGCGTATGAGTAATATTTGTGTTTTTACACATTATTTTTCTTTGTGAGGCAGTTTTTTTTCTTTCAAATTTATTTTACAGTTTTTAAAAAGTCTAAGGTTTTTAATAAAAAAAGATACAAGTATAACCGTTGCAAGTCCCCCTTCTACGATTTAAAGCTTATATCTTTGAAGTTAAATATGAAGGTCGCAAAAAATTTTCTTTACATTAATTGATCGTTAGCAAGACCTTTACTTCCAGTTTATTCTACGATATGAACATTCACCTACGAGAAATGTACCAATTGTCTAAAACGTACCTGTCCTATGATAGGTGAAAATGGGAATGGTACAAAGTGTTCCTGAGTTGTGA
The DNA here is from genome assembly GCA_947311025.1 of Lypha dubia. Lineage (NCBI taxonomy): Eukaryota > Metazoa > Arthropoda > Insecta > Diptera > Tachinidae > Lypha > Lypha dubia. The sequence continues at coordinate 51,241,124 of OX371261.1, forward strand.
CTGGTGAAAAGAGGACATATCACAAAACTAGAACAAAAGTGCTAACAAAATTCCATCACTCAGTGTCTCATCGAAAGATTTACATACATACATACTTATGTATACATCAGGAATCAGGAAAACCATAACTGAGACTAGTACTTAGGAAACCACCACAGGACAAGTACCTTAAGTTTAGGTCTATGACCTATCACCGGGTATCTTAATTATGTCAATTGACCCCCTCTAATGACAACGCCATTTTAAAGTTACCGGTCCCTCTCATATAAAGTTCCGGAACTCGAACCGGTTGCTAGTCCTTGGGAAGCAGAGACGTGACGTGTCCTGTGACAGGTTCTTTTCCATCTAGGGTCGTTCTTAACAATTCTGATCCATATATTTTTTATGGATTCTAACCGAAAGCTTGTGACAGAGAAATTGTTATTGCTTTCTATGTCTTTTGCCATCCGAATTAAAACTTGATCAAGGAAACTTAATATCTCCCTCATATTAACAATATTTGCCTCTCCCTTGTGCAATTTATACAGGAGGAATGGAAAAAGGTAGAATTTCTTTGGGAACTATTTTTCAGAATTGAGGGAATTTTCTGATAATTTCAGATATTTAAAAAAGGGCTTGATTTCAAATAATTTTTGTTTTGCTAGAAACAAAAACACCTTTTAGATTTATGTTAGCAATTCGTAGCTGCATCACTTTTTTAATTTAGGTTTTTTTTGCATTGCTCCGATAATATTTGAACTTTTGAGAAAATTTTCTAAAACTTTGTTTTAAACTCCATATAAAAATAAAGACTTTAAAACAAGATATCTAAAGCGCATTTAACAGAAGTACACACACCTTATAGAGTCTCCTTGACTTCATTTAAGTTATTGAAGAGAGGGGAAAGATGTGGAGAGGGGGAAAGAGTGTGAAGAGAAGTACAGACTTTGAAATACTCGCAAAGTTTCGCTTTGTTTCTCTTTCGTCGTATACATCGTTGTACATATATATGTATTTATGTGCGTATCTATGTAAACTATACATAGATATCATAAAACACTAAATGCAAAACGTCAAAAATTTTAAAAAGAACAAAGAAAAGAAACAAAGTAAGTATTTAGTAGTGGGTACTGAGTTATAAGTATTTGCTTCTTCTCTAGGAAACTCAATACTCAAAAGTAATTTCCCAATACTTTCGGAGTTGTGCTTTTGTAAATAAATTTCAGAGCATGTAATTTAAAAATCTACCTATCGAGTAGTACGGAGTACGGAATGAATATATTGAATAGGATTGAGAAAATATCAAATAGTAATTAGCAACAACAAGCACATTTGCTTCCATATATAAAAAAGATTTTGTCAGATCTACTCTTCCTTGAGTCACTTCCCAACAATATTCGTTTACATCGAAATATTTTTAATTAAACATTTTTTTCATCTTTTATATCTTTTATATATATGTATATGTTTACGATTTTGATAACGAACAAAAAAACTTCTAAATGAAAAAAAAAATCAATTGAAATGCGTAAAAAGTATACTTCTATTGTTCTCGTCCTTTATTAATCCTGCATATGATTAGATACAAAACAGGTTTATTTAAACTAAAACAGCAATAATAACATATAAATATATGTGATATAATGAAATAACCGCTTAAATAGACTTAAGTAAATTTCACAGTACAAGCTATTTTATTCTCTTCTCATTAAAACATTCAGTTGAAGCGTAGAGTTATTGCAAAGCTATTTAACAAAGCAAATGATCATACAAAAGTAGCATTATATAGTCCTCTATATATCTTTACAATAACTGTAAAAACTTGCAGAAAATCAGATTCTGTTAAACCGACTTAAGCTGTTATTTCTTATTGCCAGTTATATGTGTGTTCACAAGTATGTTTGCGTCATAAAACTTTAACAGCAGCAAAAACAACAGCAAATGTCCATCAAACTAAAATTTTATTGTTTATTGTTGTTGTTTTTATTATTATTATTATTTTCGACAGCATTTGTCTGACGGTGCGTCTGGCTGATTAAATTTTATGCGTGAAATACGAGCACACAGGGGATGATGATTGCCTTTGAAAGCAGCGTCCATTTATGAACAATCGTTCATTCACAGATCATCCGAAAAAAATGAAATCAAATCAAATGAAGAAAACAAAATAAATGAAATGCAAATTTTGTGTGCGTGGACGTTAATACACTCAAAGGAAATTTTAATACACGCATACATTTCTAATAAGTCGAATTTTATGTTTGAGAATTTTTATATCAGCATCAAGCTTGAAATCTTTTTAAACATGATGACTAAAAATCTGTTGATGAGTTGACATAAGCACCAAGTTATATCCATACTCTCAGGCCAATTAATCCACAGCAAATAAATAGTTTTCAGAAATGAATTCCTGAGAAATTTTTGAATATATTCGATGAATTTTTTCATTTTTTGTCTTCAAAGGAAATAACATCCAGTTCTAGAAAATAAGGTCCATAAGGTCTCATCATTTTCTTTAAGATTTGTGTGTTTTATCAAAATACATACTGAAAAATAAAAGACGTTTGGCACTCGGGGACTGCCGCGGTAAAGCTATTGCATAGCATTTTTTATCAACTTATGCAATTTCAATTTCAATTTCAGTTTTCTAGCTATACTGGAAGTGCCCCATACAAAGAAGGGCACGCTAGTCCCCCCAGGTAAAAAGTGCCTTACCTTAGTATCATATGGCCTTCTCCTCGTTCTAAGCTACCTGCCCACCAATTTTCAACAAAATCTGTTCAGCTGTTCTTGAGTTATAAATAGTATAACTAACACGACTTTCTTTTATATACATATATAAAAATCCCCTCAAAAACCCAGAACTACCGAAAAATTTTCCGGGAAAAGGTAGCAACACTGGACAGGAATTCCCGAAAACTTGGACAAAAATCCCCTCAAAATCCCGGAAATTTATCCGGGAAAAGTGGAAACACTGGAAATTTCCAAAGCGGCAACACTGTATAGTCATCATACATAGACTATACAAAAAAGAAGTTTTCACTTCAAAAAACAAAAGACTTAAGAAACAAACTTAGTTCCAGGTTTTTTCGTTTCAAAAACAAATGACAGATTTTTTTCAGGTTTTTTCGTTTCATAAACAAAAGACTTAAGCGACAAACTTTTCAAAATTTCTTGATTAGTTTGCCTCAAAGCCCGCGATAGCTTAAAATAATATTTGAAAGCCTTGTTGAATTGGAGTACACTCAACCAAAAAAGCAATTAAATTCAAGGAAAAATTTGTTGATTCATCGAATTCATTCTTTATATTTCACCCAAGGAACAGGTTCTTTGAATTCAACTTATGGCAATCATTGGCTTGTTGAATTCAACGTACCAGTTCGTTGAAGTTAAGAAACCATACATTGAAACCGTACGTTGATTTTTAAGAATTTATTCCTTGATCCAACGTATTCATACAATAAAATCAAAGTATACTACTTAAAATCAAGAAACGGGTTCTTTGAATCAAATATTTGTTATTTGTGTTTAAATAAATGAACGAGTTTCTTAATTTCAACGTATTATACGTTAAATCATTCATTGTTTAATTCAACGAATAAAATAAAATAATGACTTCAACGTTGCTTTCATAAATACATAAAATTTTACTTTTAATTTCAAAGAATATTTTACTGAAACAACGTATAATATGTTGAATTTCAATGAATTTAATTCAGGGAACGGGAGTTCGTTAAATTTATGTAAAAATGTTTTTTCAGTGTACAAACTGATTAAAATTTCGTAAAATTTTCCGTGATGTTATAAAATATAAATTCCGTCTTTCACAGGAAATTTTTCATAATCATAAGAATTTATTTACGAAAACTTAAAGCTGTTTTCGGAGTTTTTATACCCCCTCCACACCACCTTCGTAACGATTTTTACCAAATTTTCTGTACAAAATTTTCTATTCCTAACAAATCTTTAACCTTTTATTTTAGTTGTACATATAAGACGAAATATCAATATCGAAACGCTTGTCTTTCTCTTACAATCAACATTTTTCCTTGAGTGTATACTATATGAGATGAAGAGAATTCTTACTAGAATTTCATTAAAATTTTTATTATTTCTTTTTTGAAATCACAAATGAAAACCATATTTTTTTTTTGTTTTTTTTTTTCTGATGTTTATGAAAGACTTTTGGCTGGTAAGTCCATTGTTTACCGATGGAGTGAACAAACAAAGAAAGCAGACCAAAAACATAACAACAAGCAAAAAATCAATATGACGTTCAAAAGGCAGCTGTGTGCGCTTTGGACACGCACTTAACGCATGCTATAGAATGTTGAATCTCTTACTTTACTTTTTAATTCTGTTTATTCACTGCTGTTTTGCTATTTTGTCTGTAAAATTTATATGTACATACATACATGCATATGTAATTATGTCTAGAGAGTAGAGTCATTCGTGGCCCAAACACCCTTAGACCATTAGTCATTTGGCATTTATTAACATTTTTGTTGAAGCAATTCTTCATCCTATTCTTTTCACTCAAACACAATTTGCTTTCCGACTCTTGCCAAATGGAAAGTTCAAAAAATATATCTGCAATATGAATGAACTGGAGGATAATTTTCTATTTATGATCACTATATACAAAAGTATATTCATACATATAATAATGTTACCCAGTTAGCTTTTTGTATCATATTCCAAACTTATATAACATTGAGTAAAATGATTAAGTTGTGAATTTTTAATTAACTTGTGAATTTTTTTATTGGAACTGAGTGATGTTTAATCAAAGAAATTTTAATTTTTCAGGCTTAAGTTCGAGAAATTTATAAAAAAAATTGTTAAAAAATGTAAAAACAAAAACTACCACTAAACGATTCTTAATCCTGGTCATCTGATGATATCAGCTTATCAGAAAACAATGTTGCTGATGTCTTTTATTGGAAAAATTTTGCTAAAAGCCTTAGAAAGAGTGAAACGCTAAGTTCACATTAATGTCAAACCTCAAATATTTTGTACTATTTTTAAAGGTATTGCGAAACTAAAATTTTTATTATATAACACAAGTTCAAGGTCAACAATAAGCAATTATTTTATTAAATTTCAAAAATTAGAGTTTTTCTTATAATAAGAAAATCTTATACTCTATTGGTATTGGAAAACCTTAAAAGAAAACGCCATTACAACTTCAAATTTTAAAATGATTGAACATCAGCTGACAACACTAATGTACTGTAAACATTTCATTTTATTCTGTTTCATATAAAACGCAATATGTATTTGTAGATTAGCCTTTATTACAGTAAAAAATTACAAAACAAGTTTAATACTTTTTTTAATAAATCTGCTTGCCTTGGATGTGCCCTTTTGTTGATCGAGTGCGATGTGTGAATCATTTTTCAATCCTTCAAATGATCCATTCATTTTTAATTATACAAACTGATCTAAAGAGACTCGTTTGGGTGATTTTTGGAAAACAAACTATCACATAAATGTTAGCTGGGTAGTTAGTAATTTATTTTTAATTTTTTCGAAATTTACATTTATTAAATCTATAAACAGAAAAACAAAACCATCAAAAGTATAATGGAATGAATATGAATGTCAACATTTTGATTGGATTATTGTAATATGAGTACACGTAAAATATAAAAGATGAAAATCTGGTATGTTGTTTTTTCAAATGGTTTATTCAATCCGAAAATCCCATTTAAATTCTTACAAATAGTTGTTTCGTATTAATTATTTTGTCTTTAATAACACTGGTTAACAATATGCTAATTTTTTTTTTGTCACAGTCGTCATAAAGCAATAATATAAATTATAAAGGCTTTAAAACATGCCTAGGTTTAGAATAGTTTGTTTTGACTTGGTTGTAATGCTTTTTTCTTTTGAGTTAAACAAAAATAGCAATTACTTAAATGATATTTTGTTCTGTCCAAATCATTGGTGGAGCAAATGGCAAATGTTAGGTTTTTGCTTAGCTCACACTACTAAAAGTCTCATACATATTACACAACATATGTATGTATGTATATATGGCGCACATGACTTATCTTGATACAACACATGATATCAGGATATAAAATTTCAAAATTATTTAAGTATAATCAATATCGCTTAATGCGATAAGTTATAAAACTGTTATAATTTTAGAATTATCAAAAATTACCAACTGTCAATGTAATTTTTCCTTTGCCTACGTCTCGGACAATAGGTTGATGTAAAGAAAATTATTACTAATAATTAGATTTGGATCTGAAAACCCCGCAAAATTAAAAAAAAACCCGAAAAATCCCAACAACAGGATTTTTTATTATTTTTGCGATTTTTTTTTCTCTCTTATTTTCCTTCAGGCTCAAATATAAGTTTTTATATATATATATATATATATATATATTAAGACTTAAGCTAACAGCAGCGTTTTGATAAGAAAAACCAATTACTAAAATTTATGTTTTTAAAAAATTGATCTGCTTAGAAACGATATTTTTCCATCTATAACGAAAATGTTGAAGAAAAAAAATTTCTATATTATTATTATTACGAATAAAAAATTTCTCTGCTATGCGTTGTAGTGCTGTCTTGTAAAAACCGTAAAGATCTATTAGGAATTTTTGCATACTTATATCGTTTACAATTTCGAAACAAAGTAGAACAAGAGTTTTCTTTTTTCATATGTATATTAATACCGTAATGACATTAAAGGTATCGGAAAAGGGATGCTATAAAACTTTTATTTATCAATATTTTCGACTAAAAATTCGCATTAAGATGGAAAATGATGTGTACCTGATGCGAAGAATTAAAAATAAATATTTTTTAAAAATATTGCAACTCCCAAGGAAATTTCCAAAAATCCCAAAGCGGAGCATTTTTTTGTATTTTCAACGTATATTTCTTATTTTTCGATATTATTGATATTTTCAATAAAAATAAGTCGCTCTGACCGTTCAATTACCAAAACTATGAAGAAAAACTTTTCTGCTACATGCTCTATGGTACTGCCTTTTAAAAAGAAATAAATATAACGTAGGTAGTGGTGCAAAACTTTTTTGTAATTTCCAAATAATATATTATGGGGAAAAACCTAAATTTTTTAGTTTTAAATTGAACTTATCAGTTTCGTTTTTTTTCAAACATATTTTCCTTGTGATATGATGAAAATTTTGTTTTTAAATCATGTAAGTCGGGCAAGATTTGAATTTCTAATTAACAAAACAGTGGCCAAATTGGGTAAAAAAAGTTAAAGTTTTTGTAAAAATATTTCCCTTTCGCTCTTGGATAGATAAATCTAATTGCAAAATTTTTACTGTGGACTAAATGCGCCTTCCTAAATGACACAGTTCATTGCAATAGAAATAGTACCTCCTTAAAATTTCATTTTATTCGTACTTCTCGTTTAGAAACTGCACATTTATTTCCATTATCTCCCAAAGCCCCATTGTTCATATCTTTCAAAGCTTCTTTCATAATAATCATAAAATAGGCCACATTTTCATTTAGGAAGTGAATTTTTTGTAGCAATTGTATTGTGGCATCACACATACATGTATCAAATATTGTCAATTATTTTTTCATATTCGTATGTCTCTGATAACCATTGGCTTACTTTCTGTATAGCAATTGCTTTATTTAATACAAAAATTTTATAACTAAATTTATATATTTTGCTAAAATCTTTTTCCTAAAGATAACCAATTTTTCTGAATTCGCTTTTAGCAACACCGTCCGTTAGTATTTTTTCTACTCATAACAAACACCCACTCTCTCCACTTAGATTAAAACACATTTATTTTAATCTGCTTCGTGAGAAATAATTTAAATTCATTATGAAAATCCCTAAAATATATACGAGTATGTACGTACAGACTTATCACCATATATACATACATACATATATACTTACAAATATTTAATTAAAAAAAAGTCGTTCAAATGTTAATCACTTCTCATATTTTTTCACCAATAAAACGTAAAATTTAATTAAAGCAAAAAATTTTTGTAAAGTAAGCAAAAAATAACTTTATAATGAACAGGGAAAACAACGAATTAAGTGAAAAGTTGTTACATAAACTTCAAACATTTATTTATAAGTAAATATGTGCGTATCTATGTATTTAAAAGAACACCCAGCAACATTTTTGACAAAAAATTTATATTTAAATACTTATGTATGTATGTATGTATGTATGAACGTACATTCCCATCATACTTTTTTAAGTCCTTGAATATTTTCAACGACAGCAGAACCAAACACCAACCAACCACTTAAAAAGGTGTTGCAGTTTTAATTTTCTTTAATTTATTCAACAGCAAGTAGAGAAATAAAAAAAATACCTTCATTTAAATTTTTACTGAATTTGTAATAAAAAAAGTGAGTTAGCAATCAAAAATTTCTTTTTATTGTGTATTTTATTACACAGTAGCACATTTTTCAACTTCAAAATCTTGAACCAATTGATACCCCCAAAATCTGAAAGCTTATGATGGTAGTAGAAAAATCCTAGCTGGGTTGTATTAAGTTCATCGTTTTCAAATTTATACTGATTTTTAATTTATTTCACGTAAATACCCAAGTTTTTCATATTGAAAATATTTTGTACTCTAAAAATTATCGTTAGAAACAGCAACGAGTGTGCATAGACTTGATCAGGGCGGATCCCGACACGGATATTGATGCTTTTATTCAGATATCAAAACAAAATTTTCAGTAAATACTTTTCTGAACCCGGGAGGTATTTTTAAGGCAAATTTGGGGGATATGTTGCATAAATATGCAGCAAATAAACAACTACATATTGATTGCTTTTCGCCTTTTGTAGCGCTAAAATTTTCTTTATATGTATATGTACATACCAGCTTTTACCCGTGAAGGTAATGAAGGCATTAACTGTCTGAATAACAAATTTATCAAAAAAAAAAAAAAAACATTATCAGAAACTAATTGCAACAAAAGTACCAGCTTCTCATTTTATCTCAGAGAAAAATAGTACCAGAATGAAGTTAATGCAACGGCTTCTCTTACCACCGCCATATTTTGAAAGAAACTTTTCTCAAACTTTGTTTTTATTTTCTTGAGAGATCCATTGATGAAAAACTTCTTTTTATAAACTAATATTTTTAAAGTACCTATTCAGTTTTTAAAATGTACTATTTCCATAAATGTTTCTGTCAAAAGATAATAAATTAATGAAATTTTTTTTAATAAATCGTTAAATGGATTATATTAAGTTTATTCTTTTTTACTAGAAAATAAATAAGCAGAAATAAAATATGTACAGATATTTAAAATATTTTTCTAAAAGTTACAGTTGATCTTCATTTCTAGAATTTTTATCGGTACAACAACCATATGGTGCGTGTATATGCATGCACGAGTTTTGTAAAAAAAATTTAAAAAATTAAAATAATTCTATTCAAAACCAATTAATAACTCAATTGACACAATAAAGCTGTGCCTCTGATAATCCAGTGCGAGGTTTCAGTATTTGGATTGCATTCCAATAACATGCCCACTACAAAATTAGTACTATGACCGGTAGTTGAAAGTACACCTCTTCTCTCAGCTGTCTTATAAAGAGGACACACATAAACATGTCTCTCTTGTAGATCAGATCTTTTAACCGGTTTCATCCATATCAAAGGCATACGATCATATAGTTCACGAGGATGTGATTCAGTTAAATAATTTTGAGCACGATCCCATCGAGCACCTTCTAGAAATATTCCATAAACGTATACGCCATCTTCTGGTGCCTTTATATTTGCAATTTGATCTTCTTCAATGGCCAAAACATCATAATCGAAAACAAGCAGATCAATTGGTATAACATATTTTCGAGCAAAATTTTGCTGAGCTCCTGTCAGAAATGCTTGAGTAAAGAAAAATCCCGACAGCCAAAAAGTAGTAGGAGGTCCTTCATCATACCATTTCTGGAAAAAAGAAACGGATTACAAAAAAAAGATTATAAGAAAAGGATATAAGAAAATATCTCCACATACGTACATACAACTTTCACAAATTCACACTTAATACTTATGTGCGGTTTCTATAATACAAACAATTAGTTTGAGCAGAAAATTTTTATGAAAATCACTCAGTTTTTTAGTGATTCCGATACAAAATTTCTACACAAGTCATTTTTTTGGATTGTGGAAACAGCACATACCCATTTCTTTAGATACATGTTTATACGCAAAAGACAAACGACATTTATTACAGAGGTGGATAGTCTCAACTACATTTTATAATTAATTTCAAATAAAATTACAACAATTACATGTAATGTAATCGAAATTTTTTTTTTAATACAAAGAATTAAATTTTGTTGTAATATAAAATTAAAAATAAAAATACGATTCACTTCAAAAGTCTGCATTTATAATTAAAATATCTGGAATATTATACTACCTGGACTTTAGTGATTTGATTGAAAATCTACAAATTTTATTATTTTAGGTTATGTTAGGTTAGTGAGGATAGTGTGAAGCGTACTTTAACAATAAATTCTAATACATTAAACATCGCCTTTGAGTTACGCGCAAACAGGGACTGAGTCCTCGTTACTGTAACGAATGTGAGAGTTAATCGTATCGAAAACGTTTTATTATCATTCTTGTGAAAAACGGGATGAGTGAGTAGAAAAATGTAAATTTTTGTATTTTTTTAGGTTTTCAGGGTGGCTCATACAAAAAACCCTATTAAATTATATGAGTCATTCTACAAAAGATTGGGTGACAAGTATAAACTTAAATTTTTTTCGATGTGAGAAGTTTTCACATTTTACAGAAACGATGTGGTAGAAGGATTAATTGTTTCACAATTCTGCTATTGCGATTTTTTATTAAGTTTTAAGAGTACTGTGCAGAGCCTCTGGGGCAAAGTAGATGAATTAAATTCCTTAGGATGTGTGATCAGTCATTTTTAATATTACTTGGCTTACTTCTCCGACGATTCTGCAACGCGACGAAGGAGTGCACTGTGATGTACATCAGCTGGGAACTAAATGAATTGGTGCCGAAACAGTTATTAGTGCCCACTTTTGTGCCTTCATCATTTAAACAGTCCAAAAACAGTTAATACAATTCCACACTAACGCACATTAGAGAAATTTATTATGTTGATTAACTTGCCTTGAACAGGGATGGAACTCTAACGCAACACGATAATCACTCGATCGATAAGAAATAAATCTTTGAGAAAAAATTTAATTGTTAGTGCAGAAATTAAAATGTTAGCATTGCGAAAGTCTGCAGAGGTTATAGCTGGACAAGCCATCGAATTCTACCTCCAATCTTCCAGGAGACTATGCAGAACTGCCAAAACGTGGAGTCGCCAGATTGAGAACAATTCCGGAAGGAGATGAAACTAATGGCGATTGAAAAAAAAAAAAACAATGGAAATCATTCGTGGTCGCTGTATGTTCCACCAGAAATTAATGGAATATATACATTTCTATACAAATACATATAGTGATTAGTAAAGGATGTATTCCAGATCATCAATTCGGTTTTCGCAGACAGCATAACACTATTGAACAAACTCACAGACTTGTGAATGTTGTAAGAGACACTTTTGAAAAAAAGAAATATTGCTCTGCGCTCTTTATTGATGTCTCACAAGCTTTTGATAAAGTATGGCACGAAAGGCTTATCCACAAATTAACACAAAATCTACCCGCAAACATCGTCAAGCTTTTAAAAAGCTATTTAGTGGAACGTAAATTTGTAGTTAAGGAATGCAATTTTTTATGCCCTCCGCAGACGATTGAAGCCGGAGTCCCTCAAGGCAGCATCGTCGCACAGTGTTGCGAAACCGGAATTTTTTTGGAAATCATATTGCCTAAACTGTAATTTTAATTGTATCGATGAGAAACTTCTACAGATTGGTCAGAATGAAATCCCAAATCGCTATAACTCCCAGGAGGGCAGGTATGGGCAGCTGATTTTTTCACAGTTCGTTGAAAACAAATTATGTAACATTTCTGTAGTTGGTTTGGAACTGGGACTCTCTGGGACTTTTTAGATATTGCTTACCTAACCCAAATTTTAAGGAAAAATGGACCTTTAGTCGGGGTTTCGCTCTAAAAAAGTTGCATATGAAAATGTCTCAAACAACATTCCTTTTTTTTACAGAAGATACTTGTCCGAAGGCAGATTTTTTTTCCGAATCAAAATATCTGTCACCAAAATCAAATGAGATCATTTTGAATACAGCCCTGAAATCCCCTCTTTTCGTGAAAATTTTGTATATTTGACTTCTAAAATCAATTAAAAATCAACGGGTCAACATAAAAATAAGCATTATGTGTTTTTTGTTTACTTGGAATGTCTGTGACAAAATTGCATCATTAAAAACACTGAAAAAAATAAACGGAAAAAAGTTACTTTTCCACTAGCCGCAACACAGTGCGTCGCTCCTTTAGTTTATTTAATAACTGCCTCTGACTTACCGTTAAGCAGTAACATTCACACGTCAACATTTACTGATGATACGGCTTTTCTAAGCGTTCATGAAAATCCTGTAGAAGCTTCCCGGAATCTACAAGGGTACATCTCAAAATTGGAAACATGGCTCAAACAATGCCGTATAAAAGTTAATGAGCAAAAATGTGTAGACGTCACTTTTACGTTGCGCAGGGAAAAATGCCCGCCTATACAAATCAACACCGAGACTATACCACAACACACTGTAGTAAAATATCTAGGCGTTCATCTTGATCGTCGTTTAACATGGAAATCGCAGATAGACGCAAAGATGATCCAAATGAAATAAAAAGCAGCCCAATTGAATTGGCTTATGGGAAGAAATTCTATACTAAGCCTAGACTGTAAACTTATATTATACAACGCGATCCTAAAACCAATATGTTCCTTTGGAATAAAGTTATGAGGCACTGCCTCAGCATCGAATGTACAAAAAATTCAAAGGCGTCAAACAAAATTCTACGTACTATAACAGCAGCCTCATGGTATATCCGAAATCATCAAATTCACAAAGATCTCGATGTTCCGTTGGCTAGGACAGTATTTTTAAAACACGCGAAAAAATACATTAAAAAAACTAGAGTTGCCGTACACGAGAGATGTAAAACAACAAAAATCAACCGTTGAAACTAAAAAATTTTGTTTAGCATTGGCTAAACATATATTTAACATTTTGTAGTTTGTAGATTTAAGATTTGAAATACTTATTGATGTTTCAATTTATAATTGAAGATTCAATAAGTAATAAAATTATCAAAAAAAATGGTTTAGTATATTTCCTCTCTCATTAGTTTATTTTCGTTGATTTAGTTTAAATAACATTAATGAGATTTTGGAGGGCATTGCTGTTATGAAAACACACTTTTATAACAAAATAAATTCCATTAGCATTAACATTATTTTCATAACGCATGAAATACAGAAGAGACCCAATAGATTTAATATTAAAACAGTCGAACGTTTTTCTCTTAGTGCTTAAACACAACTAAACTAAATAAACACGTTTGTTGCTTTATTGTTAAAGTCAAATCATTTCCCCCAAATATATTCTATCATAAGAAAGGTCAGGAACCTAAAGTTGTTAGATAATCTTATCCACCCATCACTAACCCACTTTGTAAATAAAATGTTACCAAGTAACAGGCAATAAAATAATATAGAAGAAATTCTTAATTCTTACCTGTAAAAATGCTAAACGCCGCAGAAAATCTGTGATGTAAGCACCTAAAGGCTTCAAGCTAGGATACGACTTGGACGCCCACATGTCAGGAATTCTACTGATTAATATCGATTTGTAAACAGATTCGTAATCAGCCGACATAACTACTAAGCCTGTAAAAAAATAAGTATGAAAAAGTATAATAAAAAATGGGTTAAACGGAAAATAGAACAAAATAAAAAAAAATTAATTTCAAAATAGTCTTCAATTGACACTATTCGAGTGAAATGACAAAAGATAAATAATATAAAAATAAATAAAAACATCTTCAACAAAATTTATAATTAAAATTTTAAATATATATCGGCTAGAGAAGTAGTTGTTGCACTTTTCCAAAATTTAAATCATTTAAAAACTCTACGAATGAGTATAAAAAAACAATCATCCAAAAGAGCTTAAAGCTAAAATAAAAGAAAACTAAAGAAACATCAACAATTAAAATGGCTTTGAAAACAAAACGCAATAAATTAAGGGATTTCAATTATCTAACAACAACTCCGCAAAGTAAGGGAACCTTAACGGGTGATAAACATTCTTTAGGTGTCAATAGTATTGAAAAGTCAATTCCAACTAAAGGGTGGACATCGTCTACAAACTCTTCAATAAAATCCGCAAAATCAGCAAAGTCTTCAAAAAAGCTTGTGAGTTTTAGCGAAATGTTTGCAGATAGTCTGCAATATTCTTCTAGCACCACTCAACATCCAACATTTTTTCCACACTATACCAATTGTAGCAATATCGGCAAGGGAGTCAATAATGATGCAAGTATGAATAGTGATGAAAATGTTTGTCGAACAAGCAGACTCTTTGGAGGTGAGTTTTAATATTACGAACAAGAACTATTGCAGCCGGTAATATAGTTTGGCAGATATCTCAAGAGCGAAAAGCAATTTTATTTTAGACATCTTAACAAAGAAAGTAAAATACCCATGAACAATTTTTTTTTTATTTTTTGTGGAAAACAGGAACCCATCATCATCGTAGCAACAGGGATAAATTAAATTTATCTCCAAGTCAATGTAAACTTCAACCCGCTGGCTTGAAATTCTTTGATGTCAAACAACAAGTAAATGTTATCAACTTGCAACTAAATGATGTTCAAATGAAAGCAAGTATTGATGGTCTAATACTGCCACAACAACAACAACATCAATATCGCAAAGCTGTCAAAACTAGAACACGTGCCACACAGACACTGTTTCGGTGAGTTTACTATAAAAATTAAAGATTAAAATAAAAAATATCTGGTAAGAGAATGAAAATTGAAATAAACGTGTGCGTAAAAAAATGCCATGTTTCTGGCAAGAAGATACATGTTGTTGTTGCAATAAGAGATGATGTATGATTAACGATTTACAATGAATTTTATTAATGCTTTTAACAAATTTAAAATACTAAAGCTGCCGATGATAGATAATTTTTTTCCCCCAGAAACATCGCATGCTGGGATTGTATAAAAAAGGGATTCAATATGATGGCAAGATAAAAGCTTTAGTGATACCAGGGAATTTTATATGTATGTATGTATGTGTGTTCACATGGGAGTATTCAACATTTTCACTGATTAGCACCATACATACATGTTTACCACCATCTTTTTATCTAAATGTGCATCCATACATACACATCAATGATTTTATATAGAAAAAACATATTGCGAATTCTGTTACTTTTCAAGAGAAGAAAAAACAAATGGAAATTTTTTAATTTTGTAATTATTATCCAAAATAAACGTTTCATTTAAAATTTACTTTTAAAAATTAATCAATTACTTAATGTAATCAATAACAAAATTTTATAACAAAACAAGTTTTATATCATTTTAATAATTTATAATTCAATTTTCACATTTTCACAAAACAATTAAATCGTTTTTAACTATTTGAAATAGAATATTCAATTACTGCAATTTAAGTTCAAACAGTTCACAGAAAATAGATAAAAGGCGATTTCAATCACGTGAACTTCAAATTCAATTACTGCCTGCCTCACGATGTCGAACGATGTCGATCGCTCGATTTTTAGACGTAAAAAATCTAGCTTGCCCTCCACTAATAATCGATTTTATTTAACTTATTAATTGTTTACTGGAAGAAAGGCTAAACAAATAAATAAAATTTATGGTTTGAAGGTCAGAAATCGTTTGTTTTTCGTTTACAATTTCAGCATTATCGATCGGTCGACATCGTGAGCCAGGCAGTTAATTTCATATTTTCAGTCACTAATATACAAATTTGAATTACTCAAAACTTGTAAAAATTGTTAGAAAATTTTATTTCAATTACGGAATTAATTGAATTTAATATTTAAACTTTTGCTATTAATTGCAAAATGTTTTAGAATGATTTTTTTTCTACACAGAGAAAAAGATAAAAACGATTTCAATTATAAAAACTTAAGTTCAACCTACAACGAAAATCTTATATTCATTCAATCATATAATTAATGGAAAAAAAAACTACTGCTTCGGCGGAAGCAAGTTTGTAAGGAAGAAGTGATTGTCGTTGTTGTGTCTCCTGCTTCGAAAAGCGCTTCGAACATGCATGATTTTTGTTCGCGATGTCTTACTTTGAAGCTCTTGTTTTTTACTAACATACATAATTCATCTGTAGGCAAATACACAAGTAAAAATAAATAAGAGATAGAAAGAGAGGCCGAAAGAATCTAATTGAAATTTTATCTTTCATTTGCTGCTTACTTTATTATTCGTGTCTACTAAACGTAAATAGCCGACCAAGTTCAACGTGCTTAAGAATAACTTGAGAAGGCAGAGAGCTTCTTTTTACGCATCTCGAAAGCATTAAAGTTTGTTAGTGTTTCCAGAAACATAATAATTTTTATTATTTTTTTCTGTGCACTGTTTCCTTAATTAAATTTTTGTTTTCACGCAACTGAATAGTATTAGCTATTCCCAAAATGGTGAATTTAGTTCGAAAACGCTATAAAATACGTTTTAAAGACACCCGCAAGGATTCAGTCTTAAATAAGCTTTGAATAAAGAATATCTCTTTTTTATTTATTTTTCAGAGAATCGTCAGCTC